>OU343218.1:195628878-195669386 GCA_910596185.1 Chrysanthemum makinoi | reverse complement strand
AAATACAACACATGCAAAATATGAAGAATCAAAAACTACAGGACTGAGCAAAAGAACTTAATCAAGAGTCCAAGAACACCAAAATGTAATATCTGTTTGTAATTGTTGTAATTGAGGTGACCTCCCTTAGGGGGATATTGTTAGGATTTAGATAATCCAGGTAGTTAAGGAGTCGGTCACCTCAAGTATATGTATTAGTAGAAAGCTCATAGTAGTAGTCATTTAGTAATAGTAAGTAGTTTGTTAAGTAACACCGTGGAGGCTGGCGAGGTCTTTACCCTTATTACGATCCATGCATCCATAGGGGGGGTCGTAACCAACTATAAATACCAGCCTACAAGCAAGGAAAATGGTTGGAGAGCTTATAATACATTTTCTTTGTCTCACTAAAGTTCCCAACTCTCTTCCACTTTCTCTCTGGAACCTAAACCATTCGACCCATATATGTGTTATATTATGTGATTGTGAAAACCAATATGTTACATTACCACCACGGCATTAAAACTAAACTTTTGAGATATTAATTATAAACTTTTGGGAGCGATAATGGACTTTGAAAGTAACGACATGAATGATCCAACTAAAACACGGTACAACTTCCTATCGACTTCTTTGTCATTATGAGCCGTTATTTTGAGATAATCTTATACGACATTAGGTTAGCGTCACTCTATTCTATCATACCGTCGTTACATTTCTTCGGATGCCGTGGAGATTAGCTTTAGATGCCGGTCGTTAATAATTTTACTGTTGTGGCTAAGGTGAGTTTCATAGCCCTTTTTCAAATGTTTTCATAACTCTTTTGGGGAGAATACATGCACTTTTAACCAACGCATTGAATATGTGAACATTATTTGAGAATGGCTGCCGTTTGGTATATTTGATTTTGAATTGTGATCTTTTATGTTTATGTGAATACAAACTATTTTGGACACGCCACTACTATTTTGAATTGCTAATGTGTTGATTGGGAAAGGTTAGATATACGACATTTGTCGACTTAGACTAGGGTAGCATCTCTACCACAGCGATGCCTAGCTAAGTGTATCCGACCTGATCCATGGTAGCATTTGTTCTAGGCCTTGCTACCATACTGCTTTGGCTAGCTAAAGTGGGGCCTACATGGAGATCTCAAACGTGTTGTTGATTATTGATTGGATTGATTATTGATGGGATTGATTGTTGATTAGAATGTGTATTATAGATGCGCCTTAGTCTCATATAACAACTAAACTTTACCGGAGTCCACTATTACTTTTGTAACTAAATTCTATAAACTCACCAGCGTAGTGACCTTTTTAGCATGTGTTAGGTTTAGGCGATAGCTCACTATTGGAAAGGCGGCAGCAGGGGCATGGTCATAGGGCGACTCCAGATGAATAATGGGACCGCTTTAAACTTCTTTTGGGCTGTTTCAAGACTACTTTCATTAATGTAAACTTAATGTTTTCAATTAATGAAGCTTATTCTAAATAAAGGGATAAAACTATTCTTTGTACCTTATGTTGTGATACCAAGATAGTAGCACCCAAAGGCTCGTATGCTTCATTGGACCATATTTTGGGGTGTTATATCATGTTATTTCTGATAATGCACATTCCTAGTGATCCAATTTGCCAATATATAATCATAGTGTCCAAATGATGGCTCACTACTATCACTACTCTATTTTTGCATCACCTATCATAAATCCTAATCCATTGTTCTAGAGGCTTAAGTCCTAATCCATTGTGTTTTATGGATGGATTAATGTCATTTTCTTGTTTTGGTTTTGTTTTTATGGTTTGATTAATGTGATTTTCATGTTTATGTTTGTGAATACTAATCAAAGACACTAAAGGTAAAACATATTTGAACATATTCTACATTGAAAATATGGATCAAACGACCCATTTCATTCATTAACCATATTCTTAAATTTTAAGATAGGAAACCACAACCCTATCTACATCTACATCCATCAACCGAGCTTAGGAAACAACAACAACAAAATAACCCCAAGTCGAATCCTACCTACATTCATCATAAACTATGGAAACCACAACAAAATAACCCCTACCCCTATCTACATTCATCATTAACAACAAAAGAAATCCATTAACCTCCATAAACCAACCCCTTTCATAAACCTCTGCCTCACAAAGAAATCTCTCTAGAATCTTGTCGAGTAAATTTGCTTGACCATCTCATCAACACCCTCATCCTGCTACAAATCAATAGTGCAGGTCTCCTAAACTTCTTCGTATTGTCCCTTGCGGTTCTCGAGCGTGAAAATTTTGAAGCAACAAAATGACTCCCTCGACCGAACCTATATTAATCTTTGGGGACATGTTCATCAAATCCACATACCTCTTGCGTCTTGAAGAATCTATGGTAGTAGCGCCGAGCATCATTAATTAGCACAAAGGAGTTACAGGCAAGCCCGAGGTCAAAACAACGAGACATGTTCATGATTAAGGAAATGAGGAATTTGATCTTATCTTAAGAGAGTGTGTTCGGGGGGAGAATTGATAAATGAGTTTGACTAAATAGGTGTGTTTCAGAAGTAAAGTCGTCTATTGCAAATTTAGCCATTAAAAATAAAATTCATTTTTCTTGGGAGCGCAATTTAGTCGAGTGAATTAATTATCGAGAACGGTGAAATTACAATTATACCCATCGACCTGAGTCTACTTACTTGGGAGTACTAACTCAGTAACTCTAAATTGGTTATTTTGCATAACTTTAGCTCTCGGTGTCTAATTTGTAATTTTTTTCTCTCCATGTATTATGTGCAATTTTGACAAACATTAGGGACGAAATTTGCCACTTACCCTAAAAAAAAATACAAACAATTATTGGTAGAGTTATAAAAGATCCCAAAACCAACTTGTTCAGGTCTTCGTCTTCATCAGTTGAACTAGAACTAGAAATAAAATTAGGGTTTTCTTTCTTTATCTTGAAAAGTTTAAAATGTCTTGAAACAGGGCATTCATCATCCTCCTAAAGAACTCATTGATGATCTCTGCAGGTGCCACTTTTATTTTGTTTTATTAGAAATGATAGTTATGTAGTCTTATTGCTCACTATCAAGTGAAAATGAATAATGATATATTTTTTTGGCAGTCGATTTGTACTGAATGTTCCGAAAGAGGATCAGCAATCATTTGAGAGGATTTTGTTTCTTGTGGAGTATGCACATTGGTTTTACGAGGACAATTCTGTCGAAAATAACCCGTCGTTGAAGTCGTTTACTTTGAAGGAGTTTACGTCTCTAAGTATCCTTTTTTACTTGTTGTTAGTTTCTTTCCGGGTTTATCGGCTTATTTAAAGTTGGAAAGAAAAATAAAGTCACTTTTGGTGCTTGTAGCTATTTTAAGTCCAAAGATCAAGTTGACAAGCTCATGGGCCCTAAACAAGTGAGCTTATTGGCTTTTCCAGTTTAAAATAAGCCCATAAGCCGGGGAAATAAACTAATCTGTACACCTTATTAACATATGATATAAATTTTTGTTGTATATCTTTTCTTTTTGGTATCGTTTGTGTTCCTTAAGGTATTAATAGTGTTTAACAGTTGCGATGTATTGAAGCCTTATGTGCCTCATATAGATGATATATTTAAGGATTTTACATCATACAAGGTTCGAGTTCCTGTTACTGGGGCGATTATCTTGGATCAAACTTACGAGAGGGTAATGTTTCTTCTGAACCTAGTGTAGTTATGCTGGTCCTTGTTTCATTTATATATGTTGCTTAAAGTATGTTTGCTTCTATGGTGCATAACTTAGCCGGTATTAAATTTCATGTCCGTTTTGTATCATATTTCTTTTGGTTACTGTCTGTGAATCATGATCGATAATTAGAGATATGATGCAATTTAGAGCGATCACTATGATAGAAAAAATTGCAAACTTTAAAAGTTTTGCAAAGACAGATTATACATGCTGTGGTTTATTTGAAGGCTGTAGTGTTTCTTAGTAAAGTTACTTGATGGACATATATAGGCGAATGGCAAAAAGTTTGTTTATGATTATGATTGAATGGGAGGCAAATTTTGTTTATGCGCTTTTGCTGAGGTTCATGCTGCTGATATGAAACAAGGACATGTTATGTCAGTATTTAGCTTGCTCGTTACTTAAATTTTTTAGGTGGGTCTGAGTTGTTCTTAAGATTACAGTAGATGGTAACGTAAGTTAGGCTTGCAATCAAGGTCTCTACAGTCTACACCAAGGTACAAGGACCTTTATTATATACTACTGTTTTTAAATGTGCCTTTATCATGGAACATGGATAAAAAGCTCAAGAGACATGTTCCCTGAATTTTTATTGGTTTAGTATAAGTTGGAGTACATACTATCAAATTTAAAGGAACACAAACCTTTTTGTACAAAGAAAATGTTTCCTGTGATGTTACAGTGATGCTGATTGTCCACACGTGGTATCAAACTTAATTGTTTATTGTTTATATTTTGTTTTTACTTTTGAGTAGCCCATGTTTCTGATTCTGATATCCTTTTCCTTATGCAGTGTGTACTAGTGAAAGCGTGGAAGGGATCAAGTTGGAGTTTTCCAAGAGGGAAAAAGAATAAAAGCGAGGAAGACCACAATTGTGCTATCAGAGAAGTAAATATTATAATTTAAGTGTGCAATCAGATTGTCTTTGTTGACCCTTTACCTGTTTTATTTCACCATATTTATGAATGGTTTATGACTTAATTATGCGCCTCGCCTGGACTTGTTTGCATCTGACGATGATGGTCTATATCTAAGATTTGGAAATTTATATGCCATAAAGCTTTACTTTAAAATGTCTCCTTCAAATCTGGAATGCTGTATTAGTCTTAGATCACATTTTTAGCGTTATTAAACATGATCAGATTTCAGTGCAATTAGAACTCATGTATTTCTATGGTTGCTTTCGTGTCTTTTCTGTTTGCAGGTTCTGGAAGAAACAGGATTTGATGTTTCAAAGCTTATTAACCAAGATGAGTTTATCGAATTGGCGTTTGGGCCACAGAATGCGACTCTACATAGTTGGAGGTGAAGGCGACTACACGGCATTTGCCTGTCAAACCAAAAAGGAGATAAGTGTATGTGATTCTTGTTGCTCATGTGTCATTCATATGTGTATTTTTATATGCCTAACCCAATAGGAAGTTCCAGTCCCATTTCAGGAATTCAGGCATCTCTCCCAGCGTTTGGTATCAGCAGTTAATTTGTGGTATTATTAACTTTAATGTCTGTTTTTAACTGCAGGAAATTGCATGGCAGAGGCTTGATGATCTTCAACCAGTATATGGAGATGTTATATCACATGGTGTAACTGGTCTTAAGTTGTACATGGTTGCTCCATTTTAAAGTAAGTCAAGTGGCACTACTATATGCGTTGATTTATCTTATTTTCCTTTGTGCGAAGATAACCATCTACGTGTTAAAAGTACTAATGCATTCACAAGTGACTTCTTTCAGATCCTTAAGATCATGGATATCCTCGCATCAACCCCAGTAAAACCAAAAGCAAATGCCCTGCAAGAGGTTTGTATCTATCTATTTTCTTATAGTAAAGCAAACTGTACACTTGTTTTTTCTTTAATTCATTTTGCTGATTAAATTATATGTTCTCATGAAGCAAAAATGTGTGTGGAAAGCAAAAGGAAATTCTCCAGGGTAGTAGTGACAGTGACAACAGGTTCCGTCAAGCAAAAGTAGCCATGTTGTAAATGCCTCCAACAAAGGCCCTGGTCAAACCTTCAGAAATTTCGGTTCAATACATATTACAGGGATACTTCTTTCTCCTCGTAAAAAGCCAGTGTAAACAGTTCATGCACATAGTAGATCCAGTGTAGTCCTTCACGCCCCCATGATCTTGACATGCTGAAACTGTACGCGCTGTAATTTAATTTATGATTAGAGGTTTGAATATGTCAGAAGTATTCCTGTATATATAACTAGGGTTTGGCACACTTTTTCTGACGAATGATGTTGGACACTTGTTTTTGAACGGATTTAATTAGTCTTCATATTTGGAGCGAAGTTTGAAGTATGCGTTATACACTTGTACACATTGGATGATTGTAGATCTTACTGCACTCAAACATAACACTTGCCATGAGTCTTTCTAAATGAAAACAAGTTCTTTGTTTTTAAGATGTGCAAGCATAGGTGAATCTTCACATTGGGTTGTTCTCTTGGCTTAATTCTCTCAGGTTGAGACCTAAGAGCCATAGTTATATGTGATATCTGGTCTTCATCTTATGTTGTTTGCCGCGGTGAATACATATCAGCCGTCCAAATGCCATATCAAGTCCAATATGGTCTGTATATCTACTGATATTAGTTCTTTTAATTAACAGGTTTGAGATTCGTTATTGACTTCTTGTATGTATCTCAACAGTTAAAAGAAACAACTCAGCATGACATCCACACCATGGCCAATTTTCAACATGAGATATTATGCTTAACGAACGGTTGTTTTTGGAACTTCGTACTAACCAAGCAATGCCATTGCACTTATACACAGTAACAACTTTTCTTTACACTAGCATTTGCTTAAAGTGGTCAGTTTTAGAAAACTGGTTTTACAATTCAAGACTCCATAACAGAACATGGAATTTATGGAGATTGAAAGATTAGTGCCTTGGTGGATAAATGATGCTTAGGTTTGTACCTTTTCAATACAAGCAGAATACAAGTTGTTGATTAATCTGAGTGCCGAACCAAATCGTAAATTATACAACAATTTTGTTTCGATATTCTACCTACACCCCAGATCACCACAACTTATAGAAGTACAATACATTTGATTTATAACTCGTACGAATCCCATGTTCCCTTGTGCGGACAACCCAAACCTACTACGATTAAACTCCAACCAAAAATACGACGCCACAAGAGGCTGACTGTGACAATCTCCGTGTCTCGTCTCTTCCCACCATGAACATATACATATAAAGCAAGAGTACCCGAAAGTTTGATACCTACAATTACAGATTTTGCAGAACACAAGCCAGCACATCCTAATATTTGTTCTTTTTAATCATGTCTCACTTAATATCAAATTTGTAACTCCTTCAAGTTATTTTCCAGTTTGAGTTCTTGAAATTTCGCCTCCTCTTCCTTTGGTGTTGACAAACCACCCATTGTGCTGACTGAAGTTGCTGACAGTTTGACAGGAGACTTCGAATCTTGGACAGTAGAAATGGTATGCCCTTTGTCTTCTATTGGTGTTATTGAGCTCGGCACTGACTTGATAGAGGATTGAGGGATGTTGGGAGCAGAATAAACTGGCATCGCTTGTCTTATAGTAACCGGAGGTGCTACACCACACATTGTCGGCAGCCCCTGAACTGAGGGAAGCTGATTAGGCTGTACTATACCCATATGAGGCATAGGAGGCGGAGGGGCAGAAAAACAGGAATTGCATTGCGTATGGTGACTGGTGGGGCCATCCCGTGATGAGCCCTGAAGTGCCCAACAGGGATATATGGTGCAGCTCCAACTGCAGGGAACTTGTGTGGTCGGGTTGTACGGTTTTCAGGGGTGGCGCTTGTGGTAATGAAATTAAATTTGTTTTCTGGAGACGGTTTTGAGGATGCGTGTGTCTCATTTTCTGTGGCTCTGTTGTTTTGAGGTTTTTGTTGCAAGTTTCGTCATTATCTAACAATGTGGTGAGATGAGGCCTAGTTCGAGGGGTTGTTTTGGGGCATATTAATGGAAGTATTTTTGATGTAGTGGAAGTTGGTGACTGAGCATTATGTGGCTTTGGATTTGGTGCTGGAAACTGGATAGGAAACGGTATATTGGACATCCTCGCCTTCAATCTAAATTTCTGTAAAGCACGAGCTACAATGACATGCTCCTGCTCCTCCAGGATCCCTTTTTGCAAAGAGGAGCTTTCTGTTTGCTGGGTCACTGAAGAGAGGAAAAGTCGGTCATTAGTGACAACAATTCAGTAAGATATAATGCATACGCATGTATGTCATAATATAAAGCTCTAGGGATGATAAAATTATGTATGGCAATTTAGAAACCTTAGTCTACTTATATACATACGATTTAGTTCACAGAAGCAAGCACAACTACTAAAAGGAGATGTAATCAACGACAGAAAGGAGGGTTTACAACGTGTGGTTCATACATTGCACACAAACATAAAAATGGAACTAGCAACCGCCTGTCACCCTTGTAAATTATTCATGTATCTACCATTATAGCAGCAGAAATGAGAAGTTGTGTGTTATGCATTGTGGTATCAAAAATACATAAGCAGTCTCGATTTACTCCCTCGACTTGCCAACTCTGAATTATATTCTGCATTTTAATAAATCAAACAATCTAACACTGTTGTTGTGCCAAAGAAGGTGTTCAGTGCTAAGATATCTGAAATAGGAATAAAAGATGAAACAATGTGCCAAACTGCACAAATTTGACGTTCTCAACACTCACCATCTAACCAGAGAAATTGTTTAGTAAATGTAACCGGATGTGGTATAGTTACAATGAGAAAAGGTTGAGCAAGAAACTCTTATTAAAATTTGGTTGGCTCGGTTTAAGCACAGCTATCATACTTCTTCAGATATTCTAACTCCATGCTAAGATATACATCAAAAGTTCACACACACTAAAAAGATCTAAGAGGTTCATGCTACTACAACAGTGGCCTTTTTTAATGGCGGGTAACTTCTCAAAATGCAGGATTTGGCTGATATTTCTAGAATCACTACATTAATTTAAAATGGCATGACTTACAAAGTTTCAGAGATGACCAAGCTGACATGGCTGCATTTTTCTCAGCTTGCTTCTTATTCTTGGCTGGTTCACCCGTAAATGTGCAGCCTGCCAATTCTACAGTACAGGTGAAGACCGGCAAATGCCCAAGGCCTGTCCAAAAGTTGTATATATGTCGGTAGCGCCTACTCTTTGAGAAACCTCTTGCAAAAGGTTCTTATACACCCCTGTCTCGTCCTGTCCAAGCAGAAATTTAGTCAAGTAAGTAGAGCTCATGAAAAAGTTACATGTGAGATACTGACGTAACTATGATTACGGATCATGTCAAGGGATGATGCATGAACACATCATCATAGAGTTCATTTAGATATCTGGTTCTTCAGGAAATCATTATACTAATAAATTTATTTTTACTTTGGCACAAGTAAATTAAGAAAATATCAGACCAGCCTAACACATACAGTTGACTTTCTAAATTTTGTTTGCAGTTTATACATGATGGTATTCTTAAACCTACGCATTTGCACGCATATAATTCAAAAGACAATCCTAACATACCACCCCTCGAATTAGGCACCATTCAAGCACAAAAAGCAGAAATTAAACCTTTTTAGCCAAAAGGGTTTACTAGCAAACATACAGTATTAGCATCCTCTACATGATACCAGAACCACCTTACTTATTTCTTAACCAAATTACATATATCATTATTTACTCTCAAAATTCGTTTCCTGCATCTATCACAATTGAAATAACCTACATACACGAGAACAACTATACATAAAATAAAACTATTCCCAAATCCCCACCAAACGGGTAATAGAAAAGGACCCCTGGTCATGTTACCCACGGACGTCAAGGTTTTCTTTTTTGCTCTGATGTACGTGGCCTAACCAGTATTCCCGTGGCCGTTTCCTATGCTCAGTTTTTAAGTAAGGAAAAGTAAAGAAAAAGGAAGTAAATATTTTCAGCCAATTTTGAGAGGAAACACTCCTTTTTTTTGGGGTCATTTTCATTTTCATTCCCTCCTCCTTAATTGATACTCGAGAACACAACTTTTTCTGTTTCACTTCATTTTCTGTCCTTTCTTTCCTTAAGTGATACTCGAGAACACAGTGTAACAACACCGACAGTTAAACACACTTTCTATATAAGTCACATTTCTATATAAATCAAACTCACAATCACAATCACAATCAATCAAATCAAAACCTAAAAAAAAAAAAAAAAAAAAAAACAACAGCAGCTCACCAAAATCCTGGCAGCGAGCGAATTAGACGGGCCACGCCTCGCAAGCGCATTCAACGCAACCTCAGCAGCAGAATGCTCAGCCTGACGCAACGTGGTACAATAATTAGGGCATTCATAAGTCTCACCGTTGAAATTAACAGTAGCTTTAAACCTAGGAGCGTGATCTGGACCTTCTCTAATACTTATATATGAAGGTAAGTTGAAACAGCTTCTTTGTGCTAGTTCCTGCAATTGATTCTTATACATCTTGTTCTTATTAGTTTTATATAATAATGCTGGTGATCATTCGATTGATGATTTAGGGTTTTGAATTTTGTTTGTTTATAGAATAGAAATAGATACAGATGTTAGATATAGAGAGAGAAAGTAGTGTTATGAAAGAGAAGGGAAAGCACAGTAGATGTGTTTTCTTTCTAGGATATGTACTCATTCTAATAAGGTTATATATTATGTGCCCATTTCTTCATTCCCAACCATTAGATTTATATTATTGCTATGTTTGTCACGTGTGATTATGAAAAAATTATGTTTAGTTTTTTAAAAAATACAATAAGCTATTTAGAAAATAAATTTTGGAATTTATAAGAGATTATTAAAAAAATAATTTTTTATAATCTCTGAAAATAAAATGTTACTTCATGTAACTTATAAAAATAATTTCTTTTTATAATTTTTTTTTTCAGCAATAGCATCAGTAACATCACCAACACCCGTACAATCTATTTTTGTCAAACATAACCTATGTATCATTATTTAGAAATGTAGCTAACTTGTCATTTTTTTAGTTTAATTTTGACTTTTGTATGTATTATACAACCATTTTAACTTAAAATTTACAATTCTCTTTTAAAGGGTGTATTTGGTACTTTGGTATGTTTGATGGAATCACTATAGGTATAGATGTGACTATAAAGTTTATTATGAATAATTATAATTCTTTCAAAAGTGTTGTTTGGTCTATATAAGTTGTGTTTGAATGAAAATTTGATATATATGTAGTGGAGAAATTTAAATATGTCATATATATGTGGTGGAGAAAAAAAAGCAATAATGCCACCGGAATGAGACACCAAAGGTACCTCCCCCCACTACTATAGGTCTATAGGTATGCATTCATATATTGATTCCTACAGTTATCAACCAAACACGTTCTATGGATTTCATTATTCTCATAGGCATCATGGGCATGTACCAAACACATTCTAACATGTTACGCTAAAATGGTCACACACTACACAAAGAAATTAACATTAAAAAGTTTGGGTATATAAAAACAAAAATAGATAATGGCTAGACAATTTAAAAAAAAATTGACAAGTTAAATACATTTTTAAATAATTATCTCTTTCTCAGTTGGCAAGTAATTATTGCCGAAACTAAAGATTAAGCTGCAAAGGGAGACGGAAAAAGAGATTATAAAAAAAGATTATGAAGTAGCATTTGATTTTCAGAAATTATAAGTTATGTCCGTCAATTCGTCAAACAAAGTTTATATTTTAAGTAGCTTATGAAAAAATAAGCACAATCTCTCAATAATCTCGTCTGTCAACCATACACTTATATTACTAAATGAGTTATCATACATTCATAATGTTGATCATCAAATCAATCACATAAACACACACCACTTAAATACAAATATACCTCATACCGACACACATACAAATAATGAAATTTGGTTCAATCAAGAAAAGTGACTAAACCATCTTCATATTGTCGGTTCGTACGCGAAGTAGGGATCATGTAATGGCGTTTGACGAGCCATTGAGTGTTTTCACAACGTGACCATTACGCTTGGTTTTATCGGTGAGGTTTATCTATGTTATATATAATGAAGTTGAATTTTTTATTTAGATGACATGATTTAACATAATAACTTTTTAATGTTTATTAAGATGTCGATGTTTAGCATACAAGTAATTTGTTTTCTCAAAATAAGTTTTGTTTTGTTTACAAATCTTATAAAAAACCTTTACAACTAAGTTTTATGAAGATTTGAATGAAAAACCACTTAAACTATACTCCTTCACTTTCATATTACACAAAGTTTTAACAAATTTACTAGCTATACTATTTATCAATCAAATATTATCCGTACTCTGTAAAATTACTTTTAACTAATTGACATACAAACTAAACATTTATATTGAGACATCCAAAGAAAAAAAATGGGCATTTTGAAACGGGGAGTGTATTAAACAAGCTTCAAATTGAAACTTGAGTTTCATCTGTACTACAAATTTTTACTATCATTTTCAAACATAAGATATGATATGCATGGTAAATGAGGCCATTGGGAACTCGTTTGACCCGAAGATATGATGCGTCTACATTGAGGTGTCAAATAAACTAGCTACATACTTTGTCGACGGGGCTTCTAGGGAGTCATCAGCATGTTATTTAGACGAGTATACATGAGGTTAGTCGCCAAATTTGGTGTTGTAAATTAAATTATCATTTATTTAGTGTTTTGAAATGAATACCATACATGTTTTTACATATATACTTACAAGGATTGTTTTTACATATATACTTACAAGGATAAAGGTTAGTAACATGTTTTAAAATTGGGCAAATGATTGAAAAAAGTATCATACTTGTCATTATTTTTTTTTTGTTGGTAGCGAACAATTTTTTTCTTTTCTTTTGTGGGTACTTTTATTTCAAAATTATCCTTTTTAGGGTATTTTGTGAAATTTTTGGACATTTTTGCCCCTCTTAGCTAATAGAAATTTTTTTCCCAAAGGGCAAAAATCGCATATATCTGCATTAAAAGGATGAATTTGAAGAGAGCACAAAAGCAAAAAAATTGTTATTTCTGCAAAAAAAATATTTCAATGATTTTTCGCTTATTTATTAACAAGCAATTGTTGTTTTAGAGCTCGTAGTTAATCTTGTTCATAAGTACTATAGACTCTGCTCAAAAAGAAAAAAAAAAATTAATGCAGGCCTATACAAATTTACAATGACATACTATCCTTTTTCGATTTGAAATTTTGAAACAAAAAAAGTACCCCGTAATTAATTTTTTCCTAAAGTAAATGTGCTTTAATATTTCAAATTTATTAAACAAAATTAATTCAATTAAAGTTTTCTAAATGTAAACATTAAACTATATTAATTTGATATTAAAAATATAATAAGTTTTGTGCAAAACAATAAATGGAGTGGAGTGAATAACTCAATAATGTGCTTTTTCTGGTTATGTGCACTTACTATCATTTATGTTTATTTATTAGAACACAAATTTAACTAAAAGCTTGTAAATGTGCTTTAATAACCTAATTTATTAAGCAAAATTAATTCAATTAAAAACATTAAACTGTATTTATTTGATATTAAGAATATAATAATTTCTGTGGAAACGACAAATGGAGTAGAGTGAATAAAGTGTGGCAGGATATCCAAGTTCAATGGCCTAGTATATTAAA
Organism: Chrysanthemum makinoi; assembly: GCA_910596185.1. Taxonomy (NCBI): domain Eukaryota; kingdom Viridiplantae; phylum Streptophyta; class Magnoliopsida; order Asterales; family Asteraceae; genus Chrysanthemum; species Chrysanthemum makinoi. Next base: position 195,655,998 of record OU343218.1, on the reverse strand, counting down.
ATTAAAAAGAAAAACTTTTGACTTGTGTGTCAAATAATTATCATACCATGATTATGATTATCACTAATCTTAGTGCTTCACTCAATTTCATAAACTTGTTTGTTGATTTTACTATTTTCTTATGGAGGTGATTTGCTGACACTGAAAAATGTTATATATTCACATTTTGAGTGTTTAGATATTTATACCACCACATTATTTTTAGTTGTGTTTATCCTGTAAGAGTATAAATGTTCAATCACTAAAAATTTGAGCGTCCCAATCATTTTTGAGAGTGTGCAAATCACCACCCATTTTCTTAACATATACATAAGGGGAGATGATTGTCACACTTCAACTTTTTATTTGTACACTCAACTGTACAAGTAGTTAATACAAAATATTAATACGGTACAAGTCTGTCATGCATGAATTGGAGTGTCTCAATCAATTTGTATTATGTGCAAATCAATTCCCATACATAAGTATGTTCTAATATACTTGAACGTATTTGGCAGAGCCCGTAAATGAATTTGGAGGTCTTGGACGAAAATTAAAAAAATATCCCATCAAAACTATAAAAAAAAAACGTAAAGGTTTTTTATAATGAGGCCTCTTAGTGACGTTTTATTTATTGTGGCAAGATGAGTTGTATTTAACAAATGGTATTTACAAAGACGAGACAGTCGGATATATAGCATAAGTACACAAAGTGAGACCTCTTAAATTGTGGGGCCTTGTACGACCGCACCACTTGCACACCATCTTCGCCGCCACTGGTATTCGGTCCAACAGTTAATGAAACGTGATGATCAATAAATTTACTCATTTGGTTGGCATTGTGAAAGTTCATACCTGTTTATTAAAGGATTTTCATGTTTTGTTAAAGGGATTGTGTCTGGTACCTGTTATTGTGTGAGAAGATCTAAATCAATGATTATGAGTTCAAGTACAGGACATGTGAGAGAATGTTTGTGATGTGTATATATATATTTTGAACGGCTGAAATATATATATAAATAAAAAACCTAAGAGCTAGGAGCAAATGTACATATATAGACTAGAAATAAACACAAGTTACAAAAACTAGAAATAAACACAAGTTAGAAAAAGATTTAACTGCGAGGACTACAAAAGTGATGAAAAAAACTCATGCCAATTACAGTAAAACCGAGACAAGAGAAAAATCCTCATGCACGGAGGCCGAGCCATCGTTTTTCACTCCGAAGTGTTTTTTATGTAGACCTAAACAAGCTCTGAAAAATAAATACAAAAGAACAAGATAAACTCGCGAAGCTCGAAACTCCCAACAAAACACATCAAGAACTCGAAAGAAGCAGGGGATTTTTTAGCCATTTTATCCAATTACATGACATATGACCCCCTTGGTTTCTTGTCGGAGTGTACCCAGTTGGGTGTAGATAATCAATGAGTATTGGATATCACTTGAAATCGTGTTATCACTTTCCAATAGAAACTATTCGACCTTATGTCTGGGTTACACGAATATCTCTATGGGATAAGACCAAGTGGTGTTCTTGTTTTAGGCACAAATCAATAACCTATTCGCTTTCAAGTGTTTATGTTTCATTTGTTTTTCCATGCAGATGTGTATCCTCTTTATAGGATCGATTAGTCTTAGTCAATGGAATTATGAGAATACACAAGTCAATTAATCTCCTCATAATATTCCTCTATTATAGTTATAGTGGTTACAACACCAAGTTATTATGGTCTTAATTATGAGTTTGAAACTACCTATTAATAGGTCAAAGTAGTTACAAACTAATACAGTACTAAGGTAGTAACTCGCACATGATAGTAACATTAGTACTAGTAGTAGTAACTATGCCACTTGATAGTAACATTAGCACTAGCGGTAGTACTCTCGCGTGGCCGATTCATTAGTACTAGCAGTAGTAACTCGCTGAAGGATTGAACCTAAACCACTATTAGAGTCAGGGTAATCAGGGACTTATTGGGTGTACACTTCGTACCTCAAAACCCATTTCCAAGTATGATCATATCCCTCAATTGAACTAAATTTCCAACAATCCTCCCTAATTTAGTACAATTCCTTTTGCATGAAAATAAACATAAAACAAAACATGTGCATAAATGAAAATATCTTGAAGATTTAATTCCCATCTTAGTACATTACTTGAAAATATCTCGAGAATCAGGGTGTTCTAAGAATTGAACCCATCAACCCACTTGAATACATGAAGATAACAATTACGCTCCTGACACTAAATAAGCCACGTGTCCATATCCAATTCATAAATGTTGTAAGAGCCAAAATCCAAAGCTCCTTGAAGCGGCAACACTTCAACATTTACATAGGTGATCCCTCTTTTTTCATGCTCTTGCTTAACACCTTTTCAAAAAAATTAACCATTAAGAAGTAAAGACTTCATCCTCCTTTTCAACAGGTTCCGAGCACAACCTTGGGATGATTGTAAAACATGTGCTACATTCCACTAAATGTTCAGATTTCCACATTGAACTCAGCTCCCAAGTTTTCTCAGGAGGGAGGTGGGTGTCTTAGAATTCAGTGACTAAGTTGGACTTTAAACCCATCCCTTAAGCAGACTTTAAAACCAAGTCTCTAGCCAAACCCTTTGTTAAGTGATCAACTAATTTTTGCTGAGATCTAACAAACTCTATTGATGCCACCCCATTCATGATAAGCTCACGAATCATGCTATGCCTGACACCTAAGTGTCTAGACTTCCCATTGTACATTTGGCTATAAGTCGTTAGCCAGTAATGGCGACACTATCTGGCCGATAGAAATATGTGCTATAGGTTTAGGCCACAATGGAATCTCAATAAGCAAGTTTTTTTTTAACCATTGAGCTTCTTTACCAGCAGTTGCTAAAGCAACAAATCCAGATTCCGTTGTTGAACTGGTGATGCAAGTTTGCTTCTTGGATGCCCAAGAAATTGCACCTCCACCAAGCAGGAATACCCAACCACTGGCAGACGAATTATCTTTAGTGTTACTGATCCAACTTGCATCAGTGTATCCTTTTGATACTGAAGGATAACAAGTATATGAGAGACTATAATCCATAGTCTTCTTCAGAAACTTTAGTACTATCTGAATTGCTTGCCAGGGATGAGCACTAGGATTACTAGTATACCTGCTTAGTTTACCCACCGCAAAAGCAATATCAGGTCTTGTACAAGTCATGGCATACATCAGGCAACCAATCACCCTAGAATACTCAAGTTGAGATACAGTCTTACCAGTATTAGGTGTCAGCTTCTCACTTGTATCCATGGGAGTACTCATTGGAGTACAATCAAAGTAATTAAATTTCTTCAACACCTTCTCAATATAATGAGACTGAGAGATATAAATTCTTTTACTTTCATGTTTAATCATTATACCAAGGATAACATCAGCCTCCCCCATGTCTTGTATGGAGAACCTTGATGACAAAAATTCCTTTGTCAGGTTAACTTGATTTTGGTCAGTGCCAAAGATTAGCATGTCATCAACATATAGAAAAATGATGACTCCTTTACCACATTCATCAAATTTGTTATACACACATTTGTCAGCTTGGTTAAGTAAGTAACCACTAGACAAAACCACTTCATCAAATTTTTGATGCCATTGTTTAGGTGCTTGTTTTAGTCCATACAAATACTTAATCAGTTTACACACCTTGTTTTCATTGCTATGCATGATAAAGCCCTGAGGTTGGTTCATATAAACCTCCTCATCTAAGTCACCATTGAAATTTGTCTTCACATCCATCTGATGAATAATCAGATTGTGAATTGATACCAAAGCAATCAGCAATTTTATGGTACTGATACATGCCACAGGGGTATAACTATCAAAGTAGTCTATCATTGACTTTTGTTTAAAGCCCTGAATGACTAGTCTAGCCTTGAACTTTTCAATAGTTCCATCTACATTCATTTTCTTTTCGAAAATCCGTTTGCAACTAGGTGGTAGATCAGCCAACACCCAAGTGTTGTTGTCTATAATGGAATCCATCTCATCATTTATTGATTCTTTCCAGAGAGAAACATCCTAGGACTTCATTGCTTATTCAAATGTTTTGGGATCATCCTCAACAATGAAATAATAAGAGTATTGGTCAGAGACCTCATCTCTTGTTCATTTAATTAAATATAATTGAAACTCGGGTCCAAATGACTTTGGAGTCCTGTCCCTATTGCTCCTTCTGAGCTCAGGTTCAGGTTGCTGAACCACAACCTCATCAGAGGCCTCTGAAACACCAATGTCATTAGTTCCATTTGGAATCCTTTGGCTTGGTCTAAGGACTGATGAGAATCCCTTCTAATCAAAGATTGCATCCCTTGATTCAATTATTGAGTTAATTGAAACAGATTCATTAGGTTCAATATCATAGAACCTATATGCCTTGGAATGCTCAGCATATCCAACAAAGATGCATTCAATGCCTCTTTCACCCAAAGTTTTCTGCTTTGGATCAGGGAGTCTTGCAACAACCCTACAATCCCAAACCCTGAGAAAGTTCAGGTTAGGTTTTCTTTTAGTCCAAAGTTCATAAGGGGTGATCTTGTTCCTTTTATTGGGAACCTTATTTAATAAATATTAAGTTGTTAACATAGCTTCTCTCTAGAACCCTTGACTCAGCCCTGAATAGGACAACATGGAATTAACCATCTCCTTCAGTACCATGTTTTTCCTTTCAGAGATACCATTTTGCTGAGGAGTATAGGAAGCATTCGTTTCATGGATTATACCTGTGACAACTCGTAATTTCAGGTCATTTTACAAACTTTAAAAGTTTCACTATTTCATCATTTATCGTAAACTACGTTTACGAGTATCAAATTCGCGTAACCTTAATGGTTTAGTGCGAATTCATGAACAATCATCAAGGACATTTCATATAGACTAGATTTAGTCTACATAACATCAATAACATCATTTCATATCGGTTCATGCATGGTTTTGCATTTATTCATTAAGCGTTTATTTTCCTATTAAATAAGCGCTATCTCAGCGTAAACTTTATTTTGAAACATTGATCCGACACTTCCAAAAATAATCTTAATATATTTTATACTCATTTTAAGACTATAAAAATTATATTATCAATTTACCCGATGTTTTCAATTTATTTCGTATATAAATTGTTATGTTTATATAATTACGACGGTTTTCGTAAATTCAACCCGATAAATATTTATTCACTCAATTTTGCAAGAAAGGTATTTTTATAATTTTTATGACCTCAATATATTTTATCTTGACCCGTTAAAAGTTATTTTTATCTAACGCTACCCTAAATACTCAAATGTGTACACAACTTACCACAACTCTTCAAGTAACTTACATCTAATTATACTTATACATGTTTAAAAAAAAAAAGATATTAAGATATGACTAACACCCCTTGTCGACACAAGGGGTGAGTCATGTGTGAATTTGCAAATATCTTCTAAGTCAAAGTATTTCACTTCACACTTATCACATTCACTTCACTTCTTCAAGTAAAAGATCAAAACTTTTCTTGCTTCCTCTCTTCTCTCTAGAACCGGCAACCACAAGGACCAAGGAAGGAATCATCATAAAATTTTCTAGACAAGAATTTAACACACTAGTCTCACTCTTTATTAAGGTTTTGCAATAAAAACCTTGAGTGATTAGGAAAAATCCATTGTCCATAAACCTCATCAAGTTACTAGTAAGCATCCATATTCATCATCATATCTCATATTTATTTTTATGGTCATTTCATTTTATTTGAGAAAACATGCAAGTCTCATGAGGTTTATACCACTTTTCATTGATTTTAAGAGTTATATATATATTTGTCATCCTATAATTACTCCTTGTTATAAATCACTCTTGGTGATGTCTAGGAACCCATGACACCCTAAGAAGGTGTATGGTAGGATTAGAATAGCTTCGGAGTTGTTTTGAATGGGTTAGAATAGGTTTTGCGTGAGAAAAACTCATTTCGACAAGTTTTAAAAAGGGTCTGTCCATATTTTTAAAATCTGGAAAATTCGACAGTAAGTAAAATTTTTGGGCTAGATATTTAGAAAATACACTTTAAAAGCAAAAGCGTGGCGCTTGAATGGGTTAAAACGAGCTATATACGAAGAAGTTATGAATTTTGGAAGTTTGACGACGAAAACTATTTGTTCCAGAAAATTCAGCATGCTGTCTCGACTTTTTACGAGTCAAAATGAGTCTTAAGCGTTATAAAATGTGTCGACTTATCAAAAATATATTAGTATATATTATTACGATTCCGAGGACATATAAAACGTAGAAAGCGGACTTGTAACGATTAAATTACACGCGATTTAACAAAGTTGCCGTAACTTTATTATATAAAAAAAACTAATATATTTCTATTAGACACATACTACGGACAGCGGACCATGTTGAGGGTCGTTTTTAACAATGACGGAGTACTTTTATAACATGATGTCTTACGGTAAAAGTAAGTTCACCTAGACTATTTTCCAAAATGTCAACCGTTAGATCAAGCGGAGTTGTAATAAATAATATACGGTCACTTAAATTTTGCCGAAAACCATTCTTAAACAATATTTTGGACAAAAGTACCATACTTTACTAATATTTTTCTCCATGATCGAGACCTCTAGGATGAAAACTTAAATGCTCAAACTTTGAGATAATGATACAAGCTTCCCAAAACAGTTGAGTTCGTTTCCTAACACTCGACGTGCACCATTTTACGACTAGCTTTTCGAGGCCATTTTAGTCACTTTCATGAAAATTTCAACAACATTATTTTACGAGAAAGTTATAATTTCACAATAAATCATTAAATGATTATCGGAAGATATCATTTCAACGTAAATACTTGTAAAGTATTTTATAACATGACGAGATGTCATAAACATATATTTCGACGATAAATTCTATTTGCAAAAGCGTACAAGTGGTATAGATTTTGTATGAGTTTGCATGCACGACATTACATCATAACTTATCATAGAGCATATCATTCATAATAGGTCATGTTCAGAGGTTGCGCCTCATTTCAGTATTGCCATTACATCATCATTATCATTTACAGCAATTGAGTTTTCATAGCCTCGATTTATTCAAGTTTTTACTTTATTTCAAACCCACGGGGGAGAATACATTGCACATCATTTTTTTATTACGATACCAAGTATATCAAATTCATTACATTGCTTAAGTTACCTCATGCCAATTGAATGTCCCCATTATATAACATGAACCGTTAATTTCATAGAAGCGAGTGTGAGTGGATAGATCTATCGAGGGTGACTCCTCCATCCGGGTTGGTGGATTCAACTGGTTAAACGGATGCATTTCATTTAATATCATTATTTGAGTTGTTTGGCAAACACTCAAGTTGGTAGAACATCATGATCAGTCTAGTTTGGTTGTCATGGACTTATAGCAATTGTATCATTTTGTGACATCATTGTCATACAAACTTATACTTGTGGTAGTCGTATTATGCATATACATAAACTCTATGAACTCACTCAACCTTTGTGTTGACACTTTTAGCAATGTATTTTCGGGTAACTAAGGCATTCACTTCATGGCTTGCATGTGAACATATCATAGAGTCGCGATGGCGCGTCTCACATGGGATTTATACATTTTTTAAAAACATCGTTTGACTTGTACCAAACTTATTTTCCGCACATGTTGATTTCATTTGGGACCTATATTTTGTAAACTCTGATTATTTTATTAAATCAAGCGATGTATTTTCCAAACGACACTTTAGGCGTTCAATATAAGCTGTTGTGATGCTATGTGATCAATCCGGAATTCCATCCCGCTGCAAAACAGGTAATTTGGGGGTGTGACAATACCAACAGACTGAAAGAACAAAGTATCTATGTACTCACCTCCCCTATCAGTCCTTAACCTTTTGATCAAGGACCCTTGTTGCAATTCAACTTCAGCTTTAAACACTTTAAATTTATCTAATGCTTCATTCTTAGTATGTAACAAATAAACATAACAAAACCTAGAAGTATCATCAATAAATGTCACAAAGTATTTCTTATTCCCCAAAGAAAGAGTAGCATGTAAATCACATAGGTCACTATGAATCGGACTCTAAAACTTTAATTTCACGTTTTACACTTTGAAAAGGTTTCTTAGTTATTTTGGTCATCATGATCAATGGTTGGGTTAACCCATCCTTAGACATATCTCGCATTCTCTTAAAGTGTACATGGCCAAGTCTAGCATGCCATGTGGTTGAATCATTTAGTTTAGAGGTTGATATAAAGGCTGAATTAGCAATATCATTAACAATATTAAGCCTGAATATTTGATTACACAAATAGCCAAAAGTCCAAAACCAATAAACACACCATGTTTAGACAAACAAACTTGTCAGATTCAATAACTTTTTTATAACCACAATTATTCAAAACACTGCTAGAAACCAAGATCTTTCTAATATTATGAACATACAACAACAACAACAACATACCCAATCCCGCCGAGGCAGGGTATGGGGGAGGTAGAATGTAGACAGTACCTACCCCTACCCCAGGGATAAACCCGGGGGTAAGGAGACTGCTTCCAATGAGACCAAGGAGACTGCTTCTAATATTATGAACATGTAAAACATTAAACAGATAAACAATCTTTCCATAACTAAATTTTAAATCCACGCATCATCTTCCATGCACCAGGGCTGTTGACTCATTTCTCATATGAAGAATATAACCATCATTGAGTGACTCATAGGTCTTGAACCAGATTCTATCTTTACACACATGGATTATTGCACCAGAGTCAACCCACCAGGCAACATCATCATCCTGCACAAACTATGCCTCAGATATATATGTAACATAATAGATCTGAAAAGACTTACTAAATATATTCTAACCTTTCAGATAATTCGTATTACCATTCCTGGATCCACTTGTGCCTGATCCATTGGCTTTGTTGCCAACATTAACACCCTTACAATCCTTCCTGAAGTGTCCATGTTTCCCACACTTCCAACAAGTTGCTTTTGGCTTCTTGTTAAAATAAAATTTGGTGTTATCTTGATGCTTACGTTTGCCCTTGTTGTCATTGTACCTGGTGGAGTTGTTATACTTCACCATATTGACAACTAATGCACCATTAGCATTGCTACTTTTTGGCTTGTCACTGTCTTGCGCTTTGAGTGATTCCTCAATGCGCAAATGACTGCCCAACTCAACAAGAGTTAATTCTTCATGTTCATTCTTATGTTTTAAAGAATGCTTTAAATCTTTCCAATAAGGAGGGAGTTTATCAATGACACAAGAGATTGAAATTGTCTCATCCATGTGTATCTTGTGTCGTGTGAACCGACCAAGTATACTAAGAAGTTCATTGTATTGTTCCATGACAGGTTTAGAATCGACCATTTTGTAATTTGTAAAATTACTCACAAGGAACTTCTTGCTAGAGGCATCTTCAGCCATATACTTAGCCTCAAGAATCCCATAGTTCCTTAGCAGATTCAACATTTTGATAAATATCAAATAAAGAATCAGACATACCATTGAGGATTAGACCTCTGCAAATGTAGTCATCATTCCCCCACTTGCTCTTTTCCTTATGTCTTCCACAGTTGCATCATCCCCATCATCAGGAATATGTGTGCTCAACACATACACCATACTCATGCTTGAGAGAAGAAAGTGCATCTTCTTTTGCCACCTTCTGAAATCGACACCTTTAAACTTTTCCAATTTGGAAGAGTTAGCAGCCATTTGCCTCATAGCAGAAACCATTGATTATCACTAAAAAGTTTCTATTGATTGTTGGTTTCTTGTCGGAGTGTACCCAGTTGGGTGTAGATAATCAATGAGTACTCGATATCACTTGAAATCATGTTATCACTTTCCAATAGAAACTATTCGACCCTATGCATAGGTTACACGAATATCTCTATGGGATAAGACCAAGTGGTGTTCTTTTTTTAGGCACAAATCAAGAACATGTTCGCTTTCAAGTGTTTATGCTTCGTCTGTTTTTTCATGCAGATGTGTATCCTCTTTATAGGATCGATTACCCTTAGTCAATGTAATTATGAGAATTAATAGGCTAATTAATCTCCTCATAATGTCCCTCTATTATAGTCATAGTGGTTAGAAGACCAAGTTATTATGGTCTTAATTATGAGTTTGAAACTACCTATTAATAGGTCAAAGTAGTTACAAACTAATACCAGCAGTACTAGCAGTAGTAACTCTGCAAACAGTAGTAACATTAGTACTAGCAGTAGTAATTATGCCAACAGTAGTAACATTAGCACTAGCAGTAGTAACTCTACCAGCAGTAGTAACTCTGCCAGCAGTAGTAACATTAGTACTAGCAGTAGTAACTCTGCCAACAGTAATAACATTAGTACTAGCAGTAGTAACTCGTTGAAGGATTGAACATTAACCACTTTTAGAGTCAGGGTAATCAGGGACTTAATGGGTGTACACTCCATACCTCCAAACCCATTTCCAAGTATGACCATATCCCTCAACTGAACTAAATTTTCAACATCTTTGAGGAGCCAGGAGAAGGAAACCAAACGAATATTGTCAAAATTATCACTTTTTCTCATTGGGTGTGAACAAAAAGTTACACTATTAGAGTCAGGGTAATCAAGGACTTAATGGGTGTACACTCCGTACCTCCAAACCCATTTCCAAGTATGATCATATCTCTCAATTAAACTAAATTTCCAGCATACTGATGAGCCAGGAGAAGGAAACCAAACGAATGTTGTCGAAAATTTCCCTTTAATCATTGGGTGTGAACAAAAAGGACACTATTGCAACATCTCCAAAGCCACCAAAGGGACGAAGCAAAAACAACGGAGAGACGATGTTTCTTGTCATTAAAAGTGTTATAGGAGTCAAACCAAACTATCCAATGCTCGAGAGAAGTAAGAACGGGAAGAGGGATATCACACTATTTTCGAACTAGATTTCACCTCCTTAACTATGTCACATTTAAAGAAAATGTGATTAGAAGATTCCACGTTACCATTGCGAGAGGGACACGAGATCATCAGAATGTCAATTCCATGAGAAGAGAGATTCAACCTGTAAGCCAACCGATCCAAAGCCATTCTCCAAATGAAGATATTTACTTTCCACAAAAAGGTGTAGATTGGCGGGAACACCGTGACCCTGAGTGTCTTTTGGCACCAGACATTGTCCACCTCACAAGGAATAACTCCGGCAACTCTCCTGACCTATTGGGGCACCAACTGGAGTGAGCACGAGCCAAGAATCGGACCCCTGATCTCTTATTCCACAAAGTCTCTCCAGTGTGCCCATAGGTTTTGCGGATGTGGGTTTATGAAGCAAATGCAAAGGATGAGACTTGAACTTTGGTCAATTGACTCAAGCACAAGTGCTCCAACAATTGGAGTAATGCTCCATTGGTGAAGATATTTATTTTGCGGGGAAGAGTTTTGTGCCATTTAGAAAAGAAAAAGGATTTTCATGTTTTTTGATAATACAAAATTAGCTTACATGAAAATGTACAAACACTTAATAATATTGTTGCCACATATTGCATATAATTTGGTCGACAATTGTATAGATTGGGTTTCAAGCAACTTTTTTTTTTTTTTTTTTTTTTCTCCTCGTAATAACGATGTTTTAGTCTTTACAGCTTTAAATTCGATAGGGGTATTAGTTTGCAACGAAACCGGCTTGAACCAAAACTATGAAACAAAAACATAGAAAAATCAAAACCGCTATATTTTTCGTTTTTGTTTTAAACATAAATTTCTCATTTAAAAATATGCATAGTTTGTTTTCCTCAAGGAAATCCTTACATTTTTTTTGAACGAAATCCTTACATTTACTAATCCCAAACTTATATCGTATTTTGGAAATAATTAAACCCCATTTTCATTAAGCAAAATGAATGAATCACGTTTTTATGATTATAATAAAGACAACATTAAATGCTTTAATGGTGAAAATTACTCTCTAATCAAAGCCAACTACTAAGATGTCTCCTAATTAATTTGCTTTAGATTATTACTCGTACTGTACAGTCTAAAATGAAAAACCAAACTCTTCTCCATGAAATGTCTTCTTCTATCGTTATATTATTATAATAAATAAAACATATATAAATAATCTAGTTTACCTAAATTAACAATATATTTTAAACATATATTCAGAGTTCCACACGTATCAAGTTACTCAACTATTTATTCATTACTCAACTATTTATTTATTGGTTTTTTATGTAGATGTAGATAGATGTTATTATATGAACGTGACATACTTTATGTCACTTAAAACGTCAAGCATTCAATACTTAATGAACCATTGTGTACTGATATGTGAATGAAAAAATATGTAATAATATTTGCATATGTTTAATACGAGTAGTTAACAGCATCTCGATCGATAAATCATGCTAAATTAGTTAACAGCATCTCGATCGATAAATCATGCTAAATACTCCTTAATAATTTTGGGTTTCAAGATTTTTGGGATATTGCACAAGCTAGTGTGAATCACAGTCAAAGTGAAGTAATTACAAATTCCATACGTAGGATAATTAAATACGTTAGAATTGTTGAATGGTGTTTTTATAATTTATCGCTCATTCAATACCTTAACTTAATGCATTAATAGAGTTTTGACTTCTTACAAGTTGAAGTTTCAAAGCCCTGACTTTTCGTACATAAGTTTTTAATTGTAGTAAAGTCTCTATTTCAAATTTTCATCAAAACAGCACAGGGCCGAGGCCTGTCATTTAAATCCAGTGGCCTGTTAAGGTTTGGACTCTCAAGTAGGATGTGCATGTGCTCATCAATTATCTCACTTTAGTAGATTAGGATTTAGGTGCACTGTTGAAATTATTTGGCCATTCTATTCAAGTGTTTTTATTTCTATAACTTAGAACATGGATCAGGACCATTGTTTTAAAAGACGCGTAATGACGCTGTTAAGGAACGATGTGTGATCTCCTTGTCACGAAACAGACTTACGCTCCGTTCTCGAATTCATTTTTAGAAGGAAAGGAAAGTAAATGATAAGAAACTGAAATTTTATTGTGTTCTTGAGTTTTTTTTTTTATGGAAAGGAAAGGAAACACAAAGGAAATGACAGGAAAATTCCTATAAGAATTTTTCACCCAAATATGGGCGGATTTGGACGGAAACAATTCTACACTCGCACTATTTAGTATATGAGAAATGATAGACTCACTAAAAAAATCTCACAAAAACTTCCGACAAATGATGTGGCATACCATTTGGCATTTTTTTTGTTGGAATCACTCCAAAAACTAATTCAAGTGTTAGTGATTCACATGTAATAGTTAGCTTAATATGGCCTTTATGTTAGTAATTAGCCTTAGGCTTATGTAGAAGGCCCATAAGCCTAGGCCTAGTCCAATAAGGAAAAGGAAGGGACTAGGAGTGTTGCCCTAGCTCCCTCTCCTATAAATACTATGTAATTGTTCAATTCATTCTCTTTCACTAAGCATACGCATAACCTTTCATTATTATCAACGCATAGTATTTGATTGTTATTGTTCAACCGATCTATTCTTCATCTATTTCTTCTACTGATACTTGTGTTGCATATATGGGAACCTAACAGTGGTATCAATCGCCAAATAGTTGGGTGAATCGGTTTGTTTTTTAAGGGGGTTTTGGTCCTACGCGTAACTACCGGTTTACAAACTTTGGTTCGCTTAAAAACACATTTTTACACTTTTTAATCCAAGATTCTTGTACTTTCAACGTTTTAAGGTGTTAAAATAACTGTTTTGGCAAAAAGTTTCAAACTTTACTCGTGGATCATTGTTTTTAAGCTAGTTTTTATGCGAGGGGTTTCGTTCTCATTATAACGTTTTAGACTCTTTGGATCATCAAGTTTCACACTTTTGTGTTATTTTGGTGATATTAAAGATATTTCATCACAAAAATCTGGTTTAGAAACATCTTTGGGCAAAAGTCATTTTACGAGTAGTTCTGGCGTATTAAAACCCTAAAACTACGCGTAACTTGTCCTTGGTTTGATCTTGGTTTAGTGGCTTACTCGGTGTTTTTCTTGCTTGGATAAGCGAAAACGCCGACTTTGGATATCTTTTGCCTTTGTGATAGTGTAAAAGAGCGTTTGAGTAAAACCCTAAAATTACGCATAAGCTAAAGCTTACGCGTAGATTTTTACGCATAAGATTCATCTTACGCCTAAGCTTTGTCTTACGCATAAGGTAATCCTACGCCTAAGGTTTCTACAACTTTACTGTTTCACGCATAACTTTTGTGTTTTCTCATCTCTTACGCTGTAAGCTAATCCTCTGGCGTAACTATTATGTACGCGTATCTTTGGTGTTTTTACGCTTAAGTGGTACTTTGCTCTTCTGTGATTTCTACGCCTAAGGATACTTCATCAACAACGGTTCATTCGACTACAAAGATCCATTTAACAACACAAGTTTTAAACATGTCACAACCACCATACTCTAGCTATTTTCCTTACACTTATAATCAACAACAACAACAACTAAGTCCACAACATCAACAATTTAATCATCAAAAACAGATTTATCAACAACAATTTAATCAACAACATACTCCACAACTTGCAGCAACTCCACAACCTCTAATGGTTCAACCACCACCAAGTCTTCAAGTACAACCTTACACAAACTTCTACAATCAATATCCATCCAGGAATACTATGAAGGAACCGGCATGGTTTGGCAAGATGTGTGAAGCTTTAAGTAGCCAACAATCAATTCATGAAGTTGGCTCACTTGATAGACCTCCAATGCTCACTCGGAGAATTATGATCAATGAGTGATTAGGTTCTTTAGGTTTTGTGATCTAAAGAAGCCTCATGGAAAGTTCTTAAAGAAGGTCATTATGGAAGGTCCATTTCAGATGCCTACTCTTGTGTCACACCAGATCCGGATGCCAATCCACCAAGAGATCACGATCACCAACATTGCTATCATTGCGGACCTCACGGGTGATCAACTTCTACACTTTGAAGTCGACGAACTTGCAATGCAATACATCCTTTTAGGACTACCAAATCCAATCCTTGGAAGTGTTGATGCTCAAAAGACGCAAAGCGATGTGGGAACATATTCATCTTCTTATGGAAGGCACATCACTCAATCAGGAAGACATGAAATCCAAAATCTACTTGGCTTATGAACACTTCATGATTGAACCAGGGGTGACATTAGAGTCATATCATCATCGCTTTTCAGACATCATTAATGATTTGGACAAACACAATATCATCATGCCACGCAATTGCATCAACACAAAGTTCCTAAGTAGTCTTGGTCCGGAATGGGAAAAGTATGTCATTTTTCTCCGTCAAGCGAAGAATATGCATCATGCTACCTACGGATTGTTGTACGATTATCTGAAGCCTCATAAAAAATAAGTTGATAAGGAAAGGATTATCCGTGGCCAAACTGTTTCACCTTCACTTCCGGACAATCAACAACTTGCTTTGTGGGCTCAAACAAATATTCCTCCTCAACAAGCTCCTCAACCAACTGCAGCTATCACACCCTATGATCCGTCAAAGAAACAACCTCAACAAAATCAGTTGGTTCCATACAACAACAACACTGCTCAAGCTCTTTCTGATGAAGGCGATGAGGACTCCGATGCCTTTGATGAATTACAACAAGGATTTGTTATGATTGCTAAAGCATTTGGCCGTTATACAAACAAATCCAACAATTGCATTCGTTCTTCATCTAATACAAGGAATCGGTACATTGTGAACAATGGACACGTTGAAGTTCAAAACCGGGGTTATGGTCGTCAGATGGGAGGAGGTCAAGGGTTAAATGCTATGGGAAGGAATCACATGGGTGCTCACTTAGCAACAAAGGGCTCAAGTGGTTGAACAGGAAATGCTCGAATGGGGTTAATGGTCTTCGATGCTATAACTATAATGAGAAGGGTCATCTGGCTAATGCATGTCCTAAACCGAGGACAAGAGGCGATGCTTATTTCAAAGAGGCTTTGCTCTTGGCTCTTAAGGATGAAGCTGGTGGAACTCTTACCAACAAGGAACGAACTTTATGGCGGATCAGGTTCGATGATGATATGGAGGAATTGCAGGCTAATGCAGCAGTGATGTTGATGGCACAAATGCAAGCTCTACACATGAGTGACACAGGCCCAGTGTATGACACTGACGGCTTGTCTTAGGTATGATCGGTGCTGAACCGTCAAGTTTATCACACAAGTCAACCACTTGTGAATGGTCAACCGTAATAAAATTAAAACAGTCTAAAACCAATGCAATTTCCCTTGGAATATAGTGGATTCGGTGCGTTAAGTCCACGGAGGATTAATGGTGTTCAACACTTTCAGATGTCGAATAATCACTAAGGATAGTGATCGAGTAAGGATTTTGAGTGGTAATTACACTCTTGATTGATTGGAATGTATTTGGATACTGTAATTATAAAGCACAACAATCAGATTAAACAAACTTAAACACGTACGTTTAATAAATTACGTAAACGTACAAAATAAAACGTGAGTTTTAAGAAATAAAAGACCTACAAATAAGAAAATGATATTTTTACAAACCTAATAATAAAAGAACTTTATTAGAAATTAAAATTATTTTTATAACTATTTATTTAATTATTATTAATTAAAAACTATTTTAAACTATTTAATAATACTCTAAAATATAAGAAAATATGAAATAAAACTAGAAAAATGAAATTATGATTTAGAAAAATCTAAAATATTAGAAAACTAATTTTAAAATTGAAAATATATTTTTTACACTTTTTTATTTATTTATTATTAATTATTTAATACTTTTAACTATTTTAAATTCTAATAAATACTAAACAAGCTAAGAAAATTATGAAATTTTTTATAAAAATATCTTATGATGACAGAAAGCTAAGAAAATTATAAAAACAGGAATTGCTTAATAATAAGCTGAAAAAGAAAATTAAAAAGCTAATTTCTATTAAATAAACGCTATCACTATTTTAAAAATGATGTTTTTGTGATTTTTCTTTTTGAAAACTATTTAACTACTGATAATAAGCAACTTTAATGAAAACAAAAATTTTACAACTTAAAAATAAGCTATTTGAAACTATAAAAGCTTAACAGTGAGCTTATTTTGATTTTTCAAGCTTAAATAAGCTTACAAACTGGAACAAAAGGTAAAATAAGATACAAGTAAGCTAAAGGAACTCAAATTAAGCTAAAAAGCAAAGAGAAACACACTGATAAGCTTATAATAAGCAAATAAGCACTTATCTTAAGTCTACTAACCAAACAGGCCTGCAGTCATCTTCACAAGCAGTTTAAGCTTATTTAATAAGCTAAAAAGCTCAAAATAAGGACTGAGGGATAGAGTTGAGCTGGTGGGGTATCCAAAAAGCCAAAGCTCTCACTATGGGGTCCACTAATAAGCTCTGTGTGAGCTTATGAAAGTGCTTGTAAAACACTGAATATCAGTTTACAAGAAATGGGACAAAGTACAAGCTTGTTGCAGCCTTATTAAATAAGCTACAAAGTTGAAAATAAGCACTGGACTAAAGAGAATGGTAGATTGGCTTTCCAAAAAGCTAAGATTCACAAGCTGAGCCTCACTAATAAGCTCTGTGTGAGTTTGTGAAAATGGGTCACTCAACTGTGCACAGGGCACATTTTTAAAAAAGGGTTCAAAAGAAGCTAAGAAATAAGCTATTAAATAAGCTAGCTAGAAAATATAAAAAATACTAGGATAAAGATGAGCAGTTATATTTTAATATTCCAAAGGCTCAAATCTTGAAACTTACTATTAAATCCTATATAAAATTATCTATTTTATTCAAAAACGACTAAATTGAAAATTTTGACTTTTTGATTTACACTAAAGGTTGACTTATATGAACTTTGGATCTATTCTACTTATTGATTATGATGTATTAAGCTAAGATAAGATGAAATTAAGCTATGTGACCAAGTTTTAAACAACTGTAATGAATTTGAAAAGCTAAATCCTAACAGTTAATTATCAAAGAGAGATTAAAAGTGATTTTGACTTTTACTTGAACAAGGACTGGTTTTTAATGTTGCTATGAGTTCTTAGATGCTTATGTGATACAGAACTACAACAAGCAACAACAAGCAACAACACATATAGCCTCTAATACAAATAACACAGTAAATACAAACAACCCTTTAACAAACTGTTTTGAGTTTTTCCAAAGACTTTCACAGATTCAGACCATGCACTTGATTAATAACCTTATATTATCATATTTTAAGACTAAATATGCATTACACAACAATAATAACAACATAAAACTCAGAATTGACACTTATGCTAATTTAACTGTTTAAACTAAGGTTTTTAACAAATACAAATTCTAATGAACAAGCAACTTGTTTTAATGCTTAATTCTACTTAAATACAACTCATAAACATAAAAACACAAAGATTTAAGCTAATGAACAACTTAAACAGTGAAATGCTAAAATGGGACAAAAGGCTTACAAAATGGATTTCAAGTGAAAAATGAGAACCAAGGACTGAGAACTCAACCTATAGCTTCCCAAGAAGCTCTAAACCCAAGGCCATCCACAATTCACCTTGCTCCAGCTTTCTCTCTTCTTCATTCTTGATTTTTTATTTTTCACTAATTTATTTGGTATTTTTGGTATTTTTTCTTTTTGATACTAAACTGAGTTTTAAAGGTTTCTAATAGCTTAAATAAGCTATATAGGAGCTTAAGTGAGCTTATGAGTCCAAGATAACAACTAACAACAACATTAACACATATTGAGATTTTTGAAATGAAAATTGCATAAAACTGATTTAGTGTACATAAGTTTGAAATTGAAGCTGTAAATAAGTTTAAAATATACTGAAAAATGATTACAAGGTGCTTGAAAGCTTTGAAATACACTGGAAACTTAAAAATATTTAAAACGACATAAAAATAATTAAATTACACTAGATATTCTTCACACTTCTCCTATCTTGCTTTATAATGATCTCATAGGCTCTTGTCGACATCTCTGATCATTTCCCACCTATTTTCAACCCTTGAATTCATCAATTTCATCAGAATCATACATGTGGCATTTTTGGCGGCAAAATTTCTTTGAGCAGGTATTTGCATTTAAAGAACTTTGGGAGATAGTGGAGGTGGAGGGGAGTGGGTATACAGGTGTATAACAGGTGGTGGTGAGGTGGAGAGGTGGGGAAAACAACCTGGTTTTGGTATGCAGTTGAGGTGAGGGAGAAGAACAGTGAACGTGGTTTGGGCGGGGTTTGACTTTTTTGACCGTTGGATATTAATAACGGGGGGGGGGGTCAAAATGGGATAATGGCAGGGTCAAATTGATTTGGACTGGCTCAAGGGTGAAGGGTCAAGGTTCAAGTGGTGTGGGAATGGATTGGTGTTGGGCCAGCTGGGTATTGGATTGGATTTGTGTTTAATATAGGGTCCGGTTTGGTTTAGTAGTAGTATCACAAGGACCATTTATGTAATTCTAGCAAACTTGAAGGACCAAAACTGAACTTTTTCCAATGTTAACACAAGGACCAAACTTGGCAATCTTTAATAGTACAAGGACCACATTTGATTATTTTCATCTTTTAAATATCCGAGGACAATTTTTGACATTTTTCAAAGTTGAGGGACCAAAGTTGTCATTTTGCAATTTTAAACTTTGAAGGACAATTTCTTACAACTTGTGAATCCCAAGGACCTTTTATGACTTTTTATAAGTTTTGAATTACCAGGGACTGTTTTTGACAACTTTTGAAACTTGGGGGACTAAAACTGCCAATTATGCAAACTTGATTCGTTTTTCACCTGATTTTGATATTTTTTCTTTTAAAACACATAAAACACTTATTTGTGATATTTTTATCATTTTGATTCATTTCTGAGTGTTTTCAGATGCTTTTGCAGTTTAAATGGTACAAAAATGATGAGTATTTAGACACTCATCAAGGTACCTGAACAAACAATTATCATTAATGAAATGATATCTCCGCCAACATCTGCATCTGACATAGATCAGAGTGTTCAACATGAGCCTTCTACATCTCATTCTGATGATCATCAACTAGACCCCGTAGTTATATTTGATGATCAAGATGACCTTATGGTTACCATTGATGATCAAGTTGACTCCGTGGTTATACTTGAGGATCTAAACAATGACCATGTTGAGACTCACGTTGAACAAAATGATTCTATGTTTGATCCGAATTTGAGCTCGGACCTTAGTTAAAGACCAACAATCCCGAGTGGAACATTATCAAAACTAAAAGCAAAAATGCAGCTGTTAACAGGGATAACGATTGCTTAATTCGACAAATCGAAGTTTTCAAAACTCAAGAAAAACGGGAAAAAGGTTTTGAATCCGCTTTTGCTAAATCTTATCAAAACGAAAAATCTTTAGAACGACATATACGTGATCTAGCCGCATCGAAGAATGCTTTGTTGTCTCAAATAGAACAACTGAAACATGAACATAAACAACAACTTAACGCTCTTACTTTGGAAAATCAAAAAACCAAGGTTGAGTTGTTAACTTGTCAAAAACAGTTCTCGGAATACAAACAGCATTCCACGAAATGAATAGATAACTATCTTGAAGAAATTGTCGACTTACAACACAAAATCAAAAAGTTTCGAAATGTCGTTTATAAACATGGTGAGTCAATCACAACTATTCAAAAGTTTACCTTTAAACCAAATCCAAATGGATACGGCCCGAATCTTGCTGATTACAAACCTAAGTTTTCAAACAGAGCATTCAAACCAAATCCACGAAGTTAAAGTGCGAGAACATAGAATTGATGATTCAATTATGACTGTAGTGGAATATAATCGCATGGAGGAATTCGATGCGGATGGCGAGAGTCGGTCAAAAATGGAAAATGTCGTTTATAACAAACCATTTAACTATTCAATAGCCGTAACTTTTGTCACACAACAAGATACTTCAAACACACCTTTGGTTGTCACACGGTTTAAGTTAGTCCCCAACACATTTGTGCACAAATTAATGGTCCTTTACCTTCACTTAGTGAAGTAAAAACTAAAGCCGGCGTTGTCGTGTTATCAAATATTTTGACACTTTCTTATCGACATCAAACTTTTGGAGCGTGAGATTGAATTTGATCACGAAATAAAAGTTGAACATTTTCACTCGCCATTGGCACGAGAAGAAAGAGACATTTTCGAAAAGAATTTTACCCTATGTCAAAATTTTGAAAAATTGTGCACTATATTGGGAAAGGGATTTTCACAAGGAACTTGGTCTCAAGAAAACAGTTTTGAGAAAAGCGAAACATCAATTTCAAATACTAAGCAAAAAAAATTATTGAGAAAATATGTTGATCGACTCTTGGAAAATGTTATATGTGCTGATATCAATAATCTTGTGTTATTACAATGTTTGCATATGCATCGATCATATCTCTGTTGATTCTGTTGATACTGTTGAAATTGTTGAGAATACTAACAATGTGCTTCAACTCGAGTCTTTAAAAGTTGAAAATGAACGATTTTCAAACGAACTTTCCTATGCAAAACGTCGTCTTAATTGGTGTCAAAAAGATATTCACGATCAACAACTTGCTTTTCAAAACAAAATCGCCCGATTCGTGCAAAATCTTCGATCCTAAAATTGAGCAACTGGATGATCAAAACGTGTCATTTAAGTGTCAAATCTCAAAATATGAACAAGAATTTGCAAAAGTTAAAAAGGAATATAGTGTCATATTTGATTTACTCAAACAGACTCGTGATGAAGCATCAAACGAACTTGATCATTATCTTGCATACACTAAAGAAGTCATGAATTTTTAAATCTTAGTTCGAAAATCAAGAGCTGTTGCACACTATTTTTAAGTTAAGGGAAATGTTAGGAAAGTATGAACAAGTTCAGCCTAGCATCATTAAGAGAGTTTCACCTGTAACACTTAGCAATCATGTCCCCAGAATACCTAATGACAAAACACAAGTTACTAATGTGCTTTCCTCTACTGAAACAGGACTAGTTGCCTCTTTTCCAAACGTCCGCACTTCACAGCCTAGGAGCAATACAAGGAAGAATAGGAAGTTGCGACCTAAGAAAAGACAAATAAAGAATGTTGAAGTAGAAGAACACCGTAGGACTTTGAATAAGACTCCGGTTGCACCCACTTTAGATATTGGTCGGCAAATGTAATGGAAAATGTGTTGTAACTAATGTTGAACCTTTAAGTACTTTTGATATTCAGTCTGATGCATCTTGTGTTATTTGTCGTAAAAATATGCGGTCTGATTGTCATGATAAATGTGTTGCTAAGGCTATCTTGTCACGTTTACGGAATCCTAAGATTCGGAATACCTCTAGGCCCACTAATGCTTCTAAGTCTGTGCTTGGTAAACCGCCTTCTTTAGATTCTAAGAAACGAATTGATGTCCCTGTAGCTCCAGTTTCACCTCCAAGGAATGTAGTACCATCTAGTACTTTTACTAAAACTAAAACTATGACTAGTTGGAGATGGCAGAAATGGATACATAATACACTAGGATTTAAATGGATGCCTAAAATCATTGATGTGTGTATTTCAACTATAACTGTTGAGGAACCCTCTAACTCATCGGGTTCCACATCTACTTCTATTCCATCGTGTGTAATGCGGTGATCTGAGATCATCCTTTGGATTGTTGATAGCGGATGTTCCCGACACATGACAGGCAACCTTAAAGTGTTATCAAACTTTGTTGCAAAGTTCATTGGCACTGTCAGATTCGGGAATGATCACTTCACAGCTATCATGGGCTACGAAGACTACATCAATGGAAACATCGAAATTAGCAGAGTTTATTATGTGGAAGGCCTCGGTCACAATCTCTTTTCTGTTGGTCAATTTTGTGATGGAGACTTGGAAGTCACTTTCAGGGAGAAAACCTGCTTCATTCGTGATCTACAAGGAAATGATCTTATGTCTGGTCAATGCTCATCCAGTCTCTACACTATCTCCATGAAAGACATGATTGCTTCATCTCCCATATGTCTACTCTCAAAGGCTACATCTACAAAATCTTGGCTATGGCATCGTCATCTCTCACATCTAAACTTTCAAACCATAACCAACCTTGCTCGACACAAACTTGTTGAAGGTCTCCCGCGATTCCGGTATTCTAAAGATTACCTATGCTCAGCTTGTGAACAAGGGAAAAGCACTCGTGCTCATTTTCCTTCAAAGGTGGAACACAGCTCTCAGCATGTGCTTCATCTTCTTCACATGGATTTGTGTGGCCCGATGCGCGTGCAGACGATTAATGGCAAACGCTACATCTTGGTAATTATTGATGACTACTCAAGATGGACTTGGGTTTACTTTCTTCACAGTAAAGATCAAGCTCCACAGATGATCATCACCTTTCTCACGAAAATTCAAATTCAGCTCCGAACACGATCGGACAAATTCGAGCGACAAAGGAACTAAATTTTTGAATCAAACTCTTCGGGAATATTATGAGAAAGTGGGAATTGAGCATCAAACATCCATTGCTCGCACACCGAACAAAGCGGAGTTGTTGAAAGGCGAAACCGTGCGTTAGTGGAAGCTGCTAGAACGATGTTAATCAATGATAAACTTCAGATTACTTGTGGGATGAAGCTGTCTCAACTGCATGCTACACTCAGAACCGCTCAATGATTACTAAACGCCACAACAAAACACCATTTGAGCTTCTCCACAACCGTAAACCGAATCTCAAACACTTTCATGTCTTTGGATCTCTTTGCTATCCGAATAATGATCGCGATGACTTTGGAAAGCTCAAAGCTAAAGCTGACATTGGAGTTTTTATTGGATACTGTGAGAATTCTAAAGGTTACCGGATCTGGAATCGTTGTACAAAGCAAGTTATGGAAACGATTCATGCTAATTTTGATGAGCTTACTGAAATGGCTTCTGAGTATAACAACTTGGAACCCGGTCACAACCGTTTAAACTTCCCCCAAACCCCATCATCAGCTGACACAAGCCCTCAGCTTACTCGTCAACAAATGGAAAGACTATTTGCTCCTCTGTTGATGTGATATTGATGAACATGCTCCGGTGTATCCGCTCTTTCCGCTCCAACCTGATCATACTCCTATACCGATACACTGCTACAACAACTTCGTTGAAGAAGCACCCCCAGTTGACTCTACAACAACAGTTGAACAAACTGCTTCCAATGACGCGAGAACTAGTGATGATGTTAGAATGATGTAACCCCACATGCAGATTTTGATCCAAATGCGTTCTTTAACCCGTTCGCCAATGAAACTGTTGCACCTGAAGTTGCGGAATCATCTACAAGCCATTTGAATCCTCAAAATCTGCATAATGTATATCAACATCAACCTTCCACACATCGTTGGACAAAAGACCATCCCCTTGAGAATATTATTGGCAACCCAAATCAACCAGTCGACAGTCGTAACGAGACAACGTCTTTACACAGATGGTGAACATTGCATTTATGCACTCAGTGTCTGCCAATCTGAGCCTAAAAACATTAAAGACGCAATGACAAAGGACAAGTGGATTGAATCCATGCAAGAAGAACTCAACCAATTCAAACGTCTTGAAGTATGGGAACTGGTTGAAAGACCAACAGGGGTCTTCGTCATTGGTCTAAAATGGATTTGGAAAAACAAATTGGATGCTGAAGGAACCGTAATTAGAAACAAGTCACGTCTGGTGGCTAAGGGTTATAGATAGGAAGAGGGTATTGACTTTGAAGAATCATTTGCTCCGGTTGCTCGTCTTGAGGTCGTTCGGATTTTTCGGCATTTGCGGCTCACATGAACATCACGGTCTTTCAAATGGATGTCAAAGCGCATTTCTCAATGGACAACTGAAAGAAACGGTCTATGTAAGCCCGAGGAAGGATTCGTTGATCCATAGTTCCCTAATCATGTCTACAAACTGAAGAAAGCTCTCTACGGTCTCAAACAAGCCCCTCGTGGTACGATAAGTTATCATCCTTCCTTATTGCCAATAATTTTACCAAAGGTTCGGTCGACCCTACACTCTTTATACAATATCACGGGGCTCACATCTTAATCGTTCAAATTTATGTGGATGACATCATTTTTGGGTCAACACATTTAAAATACTCAAATGCTTTTGCAAAACTTATGACAAAACATTTTGAAATGTCAATGATGGGTGAACTCACATTCTTCCTTGGAATGCAAGTCCATCAATCACCCTGTGGTATTTTCTTGAGTCAGTCCAAATATGCCCTTGAATTGTTACACAAATTTGGAATGCAAACCTGTGACACCTATGCCACACCAATGGCTCATACCAAGAAGCTAGACGCTGATTTACATGGGAAATTGGTGGACCCTACCAAATACCGTAGTATTATTGGGTCTCTCATGTATCTAACAACTAGCAGACCTGATATTGTCTTTGCCGTATATCTTTGCTCCCGTTATCGGTCGAGACCAAGCTGAAACCCACATCTCAGAGGCTAAACGAATCCTCCGATACATCAAGGGAACCATTAATTTGGGGATCTGGTATCCGAAGGATTCGGGTTTTGAACTAATCGCTTTTGAGGCGTGACCACGCGGGATGCTTAGATTCACGAAAAAGTACTTCAGAGCTTTACAATTTTTGGTGATAAACGGTGTCATGGCAATCGAAGAAGCGAGGATTGCACATCACTGTCCTCAACGAAGCAGAATATGTAGGCATGTTGTGCTCAAGTCATTTGGATGAGAACACAACTCAAAGACTATGGTTACGTATTTGACAGAATCCCGATGTACTGCGACAATCGAAGTGCTATTGTGATCTCGTGCAATTCTGTTCAACATTCGAAATCAAAGTACATCGATCTTCGATATCACTTCATCAAGGACCACGTGGAGCAGGGTACTGTTGAATTATATTTTGTGGGTACAGAATACCAATTGGCAGATCTTCTCACCAAAGCCTTAGCTCTTGCTAGGTTTAATGAGTTGGTCCACCGGATTGGTATGCGGTGTTTGACTCAAGAGGAACTGGATGAACTCTTAAAACATTATTAAAAACCAGTTAAACACCAAAACCTCTTTTGTAAATATTTTTTAAAAACAAAATACAAAAATATAAAACCTTATAAAACAACAAAAATATTCTTCTATCTATATTTCTTTTAACATGGCAAGTACAAATCTTCCGTCAACACTCAAATCTTTCAAAATTCAGTATTTTTTGGATCAAGTGTTGAGGGGGTGAAAATAAATTCTTAACTGTTTCAAAATAACCGTGTACTTGCATGTTATCTTATCTCGGTTGTTTCTTTAATAATGGTGGTCACATTTCTGGTTTTCTGACACTCCTCGGACTAAAATTTATAAACTTTCATTATTTGTTAAGTCAAGGGGGAGTCTCATCAAAGTTATTTCCAAATATTCTTCGGTTGGTAACCAAAATGAAAGTTAAAAGGCATTGGATGAAAATGAAAAAGGTGGAGGGACTAAAACTGTCAAAATCCGAAAGTTATTTCTAATAAACATCCCACCTAACTCATTCATCACATTTATTATTATCCAAACCTAACTCATCCTACGCATATTAATCAAAGTTCAAATCCGTGTTCTAGATCAACAATTTGTAAGTGTTTTCTCAATCTTTGGGTTAAAACAAACATTGGTTTTGAATTTTATACGAATCCAACGGTTAAAAATCAAGTTATGAGGATTGTTGTGCTCTACGCGTAAGCTATGAACACAACCTCTTCATTTGGGTGTTTGTGGTTTAAATAATTGTGTCAAAACGTTTGTCTAACATCATTGAAACCTTTTTTATCATTTAACACCACCCAGAATTACGAATTGAATGATTCTTGAAATTAGGGTTCATGCGTTGGTTTGGGTATTTTCAAATGAGAACGTTTTTGGTGATAAAGATTGTTGTATAAGGTTGTTATCAAGTTGAATTGATAATATCTAGGCCCAGATATCACCCAGAAACACTAATGATTCATAAATTGGAAACTAGGGTTTATGTTCATACGGTTTGGGTATTTTTGATTCACTTAGATTTTGATGTTAAAACTTGGATAAAACAACTCTTTAGGCTTCCTAGACCTCCCAGAAAAACTTTGGTGCAATTCATATGGCT
>OU343218.1:195561316-195628778 GCA_910596185.1 Chrysanthemum makinoi | reverse complement strand
AATTGGTCAATTAAGACATGGAGAACAAACTTCTGGCGAATGGGAAAGAGTTTACTTACTCAGGAGAACCCATTGAATCTGGAAGGTTCACACTTTGATGAATGAGCTAATGAAACAAGGCGACACCGGTACTAAGTTCAAAACATCAAGTTCTGAATAATCTTCCAGAAGAATGGGGCGATATGTCTATTGTCAACCAAACAAAAGACTTACATCAAGTGAACTTTGATCAACTGAATGATTTTCTGAAAGAAACAAAACCAAAATTTGAAATTGAATAAATCAGGAAGAAAGTGTGAAAGAATCATGATGGTTGGCACTCATTGCAAAGACCAAACTCGGTGGAATACACAACAACAAGCTCCATCATCTTCCAACAACAACAACTTGCAACAATACATTCCACAACCACAACAACAATTCTATCCGAGACAACAATACGAGAACAAGGAATCACTTGAACGAAAATGACCCGAAGCGACCACAAAGATATACTCTTTCTTGGTAGCACTAAAAGTGCTATTCCACACCAACTAACAACAACCAAAGGATTTCGTCAAAACACTCATAATAGGCAAATTGCACGGCCGGGTGTGAATATGGGTAATCAGGACAAATGGTTTGAGTTATTGGAATCGGCAGGATATGCTCTTTGGATTTCATAATGGGTAATCGTGGCTCGTATGAGGTAATCAGTTGGGTGAATGTTGGAAATGGATGGGTCAGAATGTTGGGAATAAAGCGTTGGGTATCGAGAATGGGAATGTTGCGCCAGTCGTTGGTAATTATGGAAATGTAGTCGAGAATCAGTTAAGTGTTATGCTGTCGAGGGAGTCAAATGGCAAGAAACTTCCCACTAAACCGCACAAGAAGAGCATTTCTTGAAAAGCTGCTTTGTTAGCGAATAAATCTTGGGTTGATTGAGTCTTGAGAAAATGACTTTCGCTATTGTGGATGAATTGAAGACCTCGAGAACTCAATCTGGTGCATCTTCATGGCAAATCTTGAGGAAGCTAAGTATGACAGAGTGGACTCACCTCCCATCTATGACGCCAATCTGATGCTCTGAGGTACCAATCATTGATCCATGCTATAACAATGTCATATTTGATGTGTTAATCATGACGAACAACATACATGGCGGCACCTACTTATGATACATATATGGACAATCCGAAGTTGTAGCAATACTAACTGAAACCTCGATATGGATCCTAATGGAGGCTGGCACAATCACGAGCCGATGAGGAAACGCGTGCTTATTTTGAATCATTAATCCATAAATGTGGCATTGAAATGAGAAAATCAGTAAGGTCAATCGAAGTTAAGGCGCGAATGTTAAATTGACCAATGAGCTTGAGAGTTACAAAGAGAGCGCTTGAGCCTATGAATTTCATACAAACAAAATATCGAATTAGAAATTGGTTATCGAGATTACATTTTAAGAGAACAATTACAAATCAAGTATAACACACTTGATGTGAATTTGAACTTGAAAATAAAATCTTTAAACAAGGAAATTTCGAATTAAATGACCAACTTTCTAAACAAAAGCAGCGTATTCGATCTTGAAAAGAGAAGAAGAGTTGATTCTTGATTTTGCAAAGCGAGAAGATTCTCTTCTTGATGAGATTACGGACAAAATGAAATGATCAAAAAATTGGACAATTTACTTCTTACAGGTCATTCGCTAAGGCAAACAAAATGCTTTCTAATCAAGTAAATCCGATTTTTCATACATCTCACAAAATGGCTCTTGGTAACTCACCTCCTTGTTTTCTCAAGAAAGCTCGAAATCTCGAATGTGTTGCACAATGGAAAACCATTGCATGAACCCATAATTGTGCATGACTGCTTGAAGCGTTGGAACTATCACGAGGAGTAGATCAAAATGAAAGCGAAAACATCGAGTAAAAAAACCTATTGATTATAACAAATGGAACAAAATTAATGGTATTTGTTTGTGTCTCAATCAGCGTTTTCCACCACACAAGTGTTTCAAACAAAGTGTCAACATCTTTTCAAAATCGGTTTCAACACCGGTGGATTGTCTCAAAATCTTTTGAAAATGAACAAATGTCTTCAAACAATCCTTTTAACACAAGTGATGCAAGAAGCATTTTAGACGATATTAAAATTAGAATTGGGAGACTTCAAGGAGATTAAAACTAAAACTCATATTACAACCAACATCTGGTTTAATAGTTTTGATATTGAGAAAAAAGTTTTTGAAATCGAAATTGCCCTGGTCAATAACATCAACACAAGGGTAAATTATTTTGAAAAACCTTTTGAGAGAAGCAGTGACTTTGTCAAGGACCATAAATCCACGGTAAAGCAAAGCTAATGAGCGTGTTGAACACATTAGCGTTTTGGAAAAGTTAAATGATTCTCTCTTGAAGATGTTCGACTCACGATATTATGTCCATCATTTTGCAAACTTATTCTGTTGAAGATCATGAAAGACTCCAGGATGAGACCTCCGAAATTGTTTCAAAATATGAAAAGCTCTTATGAAACTTGAAAAAGAAAATATCTCATATTTTAAACAACTTGATCGAAGCAGAGGAATGCAAGTATGACAAATTGTCGATATGGCGTGCCTACAATGACATGAAAGCTAAAAGCGATCTTTTGAGGACTCATTTGGAATGTCAAAAGGAAAAGCGGTGGATCTGTGATTGCAAAACCATTATTTACTGGGAGAAAGCAAATGTTCCCAAACCGGTTTCAAAACCAAAAATGTCTGTTTCTATGCCTCCTCAAAAAGTCAATGAGAAAAATGTTTCATCAAAACCGGTCACTCCACAACCACTACCTAAACAACATGTTGATAAGGAAAGCGTTATTGAGAAACCAAAAGTTTTAGCACTGGCCTTTTTAAAGATGAGTACCACTAATCGTGCACTCACATCTAAAAACATGGAACAAGCGACATAAGTTTAGAAAAGCACTCTAAAGAGACTAGGAAAGCCACCTCCACCCCATAAAAATGTGAATCCTAATGCGTGCCTCACCTTCTCTGAGGACTAGAAAGCACCTCTAAGGCGCAGACTAAAGCCTAAGAGCAATACAAGGAACAATAGAGTCTCGCATGCCTCTAGGAGTGGTAGCTTGAATAAAGAGAAGAGTAGAAGAACAACACTAGAATTTCAGACTTTTGAATAAGAAAGACATTTCATCCGAATGTCTTGAACCTATGAAGCTTGCTAAGTCTAATGCATGTGTTGAATCTCTTTGTTTAACTTGCAAGAAATCTTTAAATGTTCAAGATGATTGTGTTTCTAAGAATGTGAATGATAAACTGTTAGAAGAGCGTCCCAAAAGTAATTAAGCTAAGCGAGTAGGAAGACTAGTTGCAAAACTTAGGCTTTACACTCTTGTGAGGAACCAACGTGTATACTTTAGGGATGATATTTGGAAACCCAGGTAGAACTTTCACTCCAGTAATGGTACAATGAGTGCTAAACCAGAATTCCCATGAGAAAACCTCTTTGGCGATAAGGATTTTACCTCTAAAAAGGAACCAAAATCAAAGCGGTTCCACAATATTCTTTTTCCATAATGGCGAGGGTTATCGAAATTTGTCTTTGGATCGTCGACTGGGGGTTGCTCCAAGCACATAGGAATCTGAAGTGGCTGATCAATTTCATCACGGAATTCATGGGGACCGTACGCTTTGGAAATGATCATGTAGCAGCTATCATGGGTTATGGAGATCTACCTTTGGAAATTATTTGATCACTCGGGTTTACTATATGTGAAGGGTTGGGACACAATTTGTTTAATCGAGGCAGGTTACGTGATGCATTTAGAGGTTGCTTTAGGAGAAATGCTTGCTTATTAGAAACTTGGATGGCTTGATCTCTTAGCAGGAATCGTGATACAAACTTGTATGCTATCAACATCAATCAAATGGCCTCTTCATCACTAATATGTCTTATGACAGCATGCGGAACAGGTCCCACGGTTGTAGCACGACGGTTATCCCATCTCAATTTTGACACCATCAACAATCTTGCAAAAGACAACATCGTCAACGGACTTCCAAAGTTCAAATACACCAAGGATCACTTATGTCCATCATGCGAACAAGGAAAAAGCAAAGAGCATCATATAAACCCAAATCCGTACCTAGTTAGGAAGCAAAGTTGCATATGTTGCACATGGACTTATGTGGCCCAATGAGAGTTGAAAGCATTAATGGGAAAAAGTATATTCTTGTCATCATCGATGATTATTCAAGATATACATGGGTTAAGTTCGAGATCAAAAGGCGAAGCACAGGCATCATCATCACCTTTCACGGCGTATTCAAGTACTTCTTCAAACTCGGTAAGGGGTTGTAAGAAACGGACAACGACAGAATTCACTAATGAGGAGTTAAGAGCTTATTTTGAAGATGTTGGAATCACACATCGGACATCGATTGTTAGAACTCCACTGAGGGAAGGGTAGTTGAAAGAAGAAATAGAACTCTTGTGGAGGCTGCTGTAATAATCTATATTCTAGTGCACCGTTATTTACGTTAGGTGATCATTTGCCTTGCTTGTTTCCTGAGCCGATCCCTAATCCATCAAGATTCAAGAAAACCCATATGAGCTTGTGAATAGAAAACGGATATCTCTTACTTTCGCGTATTTGGCGTCTTTATCCTACGAATGCGAGAGAAGATCTTGGAAAGCGAAAGCAAAGGTGATATTGGAATCTTCATTGGATATTGAGATAACTTCGAGGGCATGGGGGTGTATAAGGAGAACTAGGAGGATCATGGAGGCGATGAATGTGAAGTTGTGAACTTTCACAAATGGCTTCGAGAGACTCATCTAGAACCCGCACTAAAGCCAGACTTGGACACATCGGTTCGGGTTCGTACCTCAAAGAGCTCAATCAACATCGCTTGACAATCCTAAAGAACAAGAATGGGAGAATTTCTTCGAGTTAATGTTCGATGAATACTATGGTGGAACCTCGACAAATGCATCAAACCATCATTCCATTGCCAGCTCCAACATCATCCTCCACCACCAACAGAAGATGCATCTACAACGGTCGAAACCAATGCACCAACTCCATCTACATCATCATCTACTACGGTTATTGCACCCGTTCTACCCACGGTTGATGAGAAACCAAAACCAAAAGCGATGCAGCGTTAGATGGCGACTTATTTGAAAACCCGTTTGCTACGAGATCGGTGAATCTTCTTCAAGCTTCAGAACCATCTAAATATCGTTTAACCAGCGGGCCCATCTTCTCTGAAGTGGACAAAGACCATCCGATTGAACAAGTTATTGGTGAACCGAGGCGATTCAGGGCCAGGCGTCAACTTGCCACCGATTGCGACTTGTGCATTTACCTTTGCTCAACTAGCAATATCGAGCCAAAGAACATTGGTGAGGCAATGGCATCCATGGATAGAAGCGTCTGAGAGGAACTTCTCAATACCGTCTACATGACTCTTGGAAATGGTTCCAAGACCCATTGGCGTTGGCATTGATCTTAAATGGTTATGGAAGAACAAACGGGATGAAGAAATGGCGTAATTAGCAACAAAGCTCGTCTTGTGGCCAAAGGATCGAGACATAAGAGGAAGGGATAGACTTTGAAGAAGTCATTAGCGTGCTTAGCTAGACTCAGGCGGTCGGGGATTTTCTTGCTTATGCGCTACAAAAAAACATCACGGTTTATCGGATGGACATTAAGACCGTTCTTGAATGGAACTCGAAAGAAGAAGTGTCGTGAGTCGTGAGAGAGCTTCATAGACATGAATCATCGGACTTCGTCTACAAACTCAAAAAGGCAATCTATGGATTGAAACAAGCTCAGAAGCGTGGTATAATGGCCCGTCCTCTTTCCTTATCAAAACAATTTCACCAAAGGCACGAGTTGATCCTACCTTGTTTACACAAAAATGCAAAAAGCACATTTTGATTGTTGATTTATGTGGGCGACATCATCTTTGGGTCCACTAATCCGAATCTTTCAAAACATTTTGAAAATCTCATGAAAAGTAAATTTGAAATGTCCATGATGGGGAACTAAAATTCTTTCTTGGTTTACAAATACATCAATCCCCGCGTGGAATTTTTATAAATCAAGCTAAATACACAAGAGAGATTTTGAAAAATCCGGTATGGATAATTGTGACTCGGTCGGAACACCAATGGTAACTTCACCAAAAAATTGGAGCCGATTTGTTTGGGAAACCTATTGATCCGAAGAAATATCGGACCATGATTGGTTCTCTCATGTATCTCTTGAGTCGACCCAGTGATTCATTTTGCTTTGCTTGCTTATTAGCGGTTTTCAGGCAAAGCTACTGACACCCTCAAAGAGGTTAAAAGGATCTTCGGTGCACGAGGACATCCATTCACATGGACTTTGGTATCGAAGGAATCGGATTTGATCTAATTGCCTTTTGGATCAGACCACGCGGGTGATCGTTACAACAAAGTACATCGGAGGAGCACAATTTTGGGTGAAAAGTTAGTAAGGCTGGTGAAAGAAACAAGATTGCTTTGCATATCAACCGCGAATGTGGTATGTATCTCTGCGTGTTGTCTCAGTTCTATGGATGAGGACACAACTCACAGATTATGGCTTTACTTTTGATAAAATACCTATGTATTGTGACTCGAAAAGTGCCATAGCCATATCATGCAATCATGTTCATCACTCAAAGACTAAGCATATCGGTGTCCTACCACTTCATCAATTAAATTGAAAATAGTGCTTTTGAATTATTCTTCAGTGGGCGATTACCAACTCGCCTATCTATTAACTAAAGCCCTTCCAAAAGAAAGGTTTGACTATTTAGTTCGACGAATTGGAATAAAGCCCTAACCTGAGGAGTTAGAGCGTCTTCTCGAATCTTCTTGAAAATGATTTTTTCAAAAGCTTATTTATAAATATTTTGAAAAACAAAATACAAAATTTGAAAAACCAACAAAAGCAAAATATAAAAATATAAAACTTTCAAAAATACAAAAACAATATAAAATCAAAAATCCAAAAATATTCTTCTACGACATGTCTCTCGTATAATCGATATTACAGCGTTTCTAGAAATGTCATTCAACAATGATCACGGGCATGTATGGTGCTTGGCGAAGTTCTTTAATTTGTTTTCTAAAACATGTAGTTTCTCAAAATTTCTTCATAAATGGCTTTATACATCGATTGAAGAAACCGGACGAAATGATGACTTTTGATTATTTTAGATCAACTTCGTGTTTTCAAAGAAAAAGGTAGTGTACTCAAAAAGATTGTACATTTAAAAATGGTGAGAAATCATCATCATCTTGAGCACCTTTTCAAGATTGTTCAAAAGATTTTTCAAAATCTTTCAAAATACTTTGTGCTCAAGATAACTCCCACTAAAACCCTTTAATTGATTATGCTTTATTAAAGGGGAGTATAAAACAAAATGTTCCATATTCATGCTTAAATCAAATCAGTTTGTCTCCCTAAAAGGTTCTAAAATGTTGTTTAATCCGTTGATATCAAAAATATCACGAATATGCTATTTTGGGGGGGAGAGCGTGATTAAAATGTGATCAAAAGTTTTTAATGATCGTGGTTTGAATCTCAAAATGAGCTCATTTCGAGGCGGAACCAATGAATTGTGAGAATCTAAGTCAATAAATGTACCATCTCGAGAAACTTTCTATGGACTTGACCGGGGCGGGTAATAATTTCAAGCTAGTTCTCTAGTGATGTAGCGTGTCTCGATCGGTCTTGTTCATATAAAGTCGATCAATTCAAGCGTCTGAACTCTACCCTCCTATGCATTTGTCCAAAACATATAAATAGCAGGGAGTGTTTCTAAAAATATAAAACTCACGGAGTGTTGCAAACATGTCTTCTATCATAAACACTCTGAGAGATTTTCAAGAAAAATGGTTTTATGGCAACAATAGGACGGTCATGGAGATATAAGGTGACTAAGAATAGGAAATCCGTCCTATGATCTTGAGCAGGAGGGATACCCAAGGACATCACCAATTGTGTAGTATTAGAATTCCTTAGGTATGATTGAAAAAGGAGTAATGTAAGAAAGGAGAAAGAAGGGGTTGAAGAATTAAAAAGAAAATTAAAAGAAAGGGTGAAAAGAAATAGCCCTCCATAATCAACCTTAGGCTGAAGCGGGTTCAACTCATACGCTACTAGTTGTCACTAGATGACAGTATTGAGAAACAGGCGGCGTGTGGACCCAGGTGGCGCTGCACTAAAACTTCTAGCCACTCAATTCCTCTTAAAAGTTTGTTTCATTCTCTGGGAACCCTACATAATCTATTGACTTTCTCTTAGAGATCGTTGGTGAGAAGAAGACCCTCTCCCTAGTCTCCGCTTAGGAAAACCAAAATGCACTAATTGAGTCTAGAGCCACGAGATTCATCAAAAGATCTCATAGGAACACTTGACATGACATCGCTTGTTGTTCATCTATAAGGGCACAAGTGATATATTCTAAGTCAGGTCTGCTTAATGCAATGAGAACATTTATGAGAAGTTTCATCATGATCTTCATGATTGAATGGAAACTCCGCGAGTCAACATCTAGCGGCCGTGGCAGTCACTTCGGTAATTCTCCAGTGGATTACTTGGTGTGTCTCAAGCGGTCTGACCATGGGGTGATGCTTGGTGTACCTCGGCGACTCATCTGCTTCATAGATGTACCGGTATATCGTTATCTCACTTGTGGGACTCAGTTCAGAAGCGCCTTTGTGAGAATTAGAGATGTGTTTTCACACTATCTTGTTAACACCCTCGAAATTCAAACTTGTAAGTGCGAATAGCTTATTACTTTGTTTTTATGTTTTCTTCTTATGGGCTCAGGGCCGGATGGATCGTCTGACTACGCCACATGCTCATACCAACGACACATGAAAGTTCTCATCGCAATCAAAGGCTACACAAAGTTTAAGACTCGAGAACTACATCATTGGTAACCAAAAGTCAAATAGAAGTGTGAGCATGGTGGAGAAATACGTGGAGATACCTAACCAATGAAGTTGACAATGGCGGAACAACCATTATCGATCACAAAGCATGAAGGAACAAAGAATCAAGACTATTCTATATCTACACAAAGTTTGAGCTTAAGAAAAGTAAAGACCTAATCAAGTGGAGCATCATTTGAATGACCACCCCTTAGGGTTGTTATTAATAGTTTTATTAGAAGTGATGGTTATTCACGATTAGGAACTTTGTATCGTGTGTTAGATATCCGATAGAAGAATAGTCAACGGGCTCGTGGTTGGGCTAAGCTAATTGGTTAAATGTTAAGGTATGCTAAGCGTGTATAAGCTTAAGCATCCCCCATCCCAAGTCCACGAAAGGCCCATGGAAAGCCTTTAGGGCAACAAGTCCCTTGGACTATAAATACCCCTCAAATGGTCATTTGAGGGGTGTGTAGTGTGTGTGTGTGTTTTCTTTTTGAATATACAACATCTTGTGTTTATCTATTCTCATCATACGGATTCTATATCATTCAAGTCACCATCTTTCTATTCTTTCTTCTTAAGCATAACGTTTGTGTTTGTGTTAACGTGGTATTTGTGTTGGGTTTGTGATAAGGTTGATATATCTTAGGTCCTACACACTAGGATTAAATGGTGAAACGAGACATTTTTAGAAATAAAGAAACGAAATATATTGGGGTATATAACGTTGATTTTGAGGAATATATATATTAAAGTTGGTCTACATTAATAGGTTGTCGGTGATAGTTGTTGTGCCGTGATTCTTTTTATCTTACGCTGAGTGTTAAATTGTCGTTGATTGCTTGAGGTGAGTTTCATAGCCCCACTTTTATCGTTTTAACTTCGTTTTGAACTATTTTGGGGTGAGAATCATGCTATTGTTTTTGGACCGTTAAAACTATTTGGATTTGCTTATATGCTTGGCTGTTTAGATAGATGTGCGGTAGTTGTTGCCTTAGTCTAGGTTCAACTGTGCCTAACTAAGAATAGACTTCTACCTCGACCTAGTCCAGGGTTGGCAATTGTTCTAGATTTTTACAATCTTTGGACTAGAGTCGCGAACCCAGTAATCCTGGATGCGGGATA
Organism: Chrysanthemum makinoi; assembly: GCA_910596185.1. Taxonomy (NCBI): domain Eukaryota; kingdom Viridiplantae; phylum Streptophyta; class Magnoliopsida; order Asterales; family Asteraceae; genus Chrysanthemum; species Chrysanthemum makinoi. The sequence goes on along the minus strand of OU343218.1, from coordinate 195,618,705 downwards.
TGATTGGAGATTGGTAGGATCGGTATGTGCAGCGGTAATTATCTATCTTAGGTATCGTAGCAAATCAACTCTTACAGTCCACTATGATTTTGTTGAACTTAAACCTATGAACTCACGTAAAGGTGACCTTTTTAGCATGATTTATCAATTATTTAAGAGATGTTTGGAATACTTGATTGATTGGAAGCTAAGCAAGGATTCAAGGATCATTTACACTCGATAAACTATATGGGACCTATTTTATTAAACCATGTTTTGGGCCTAATATTTATACTTTTGGATTAAATGTTTTGAATATTTAAATTTGGATTGGTTTTTGAATGTTAAATGACTATCTTTTCTATTCTATCGATTCCAATCAATAGTAAACTTTGATAGTATATTTGGTCACTGAAATCCCATATGTAGAGTATGATAGGACTTCCATGATTGAGTTAGCATGTTTGAGTTTGTTTTTTATGGGCATATTTCTTGCTTTTTCCCAATTGGCATCTGAACACAAGATGATCTTTTTTCATACTTTAATGCAGGCAAGCCTCTTTGCGGTCCTTTCTAGAAAGATCATTTATGGTTCCGAAGTTCAAGTGATTGAGATAGCGATGCCATAACCATGACTTTGTTTTAGAAGCATTTGATAACAAGCGGATTGGAAGACTTCATCATATCTTCGATAGAGATGGTGTATGCATTAGTTCCACGTGTTCCCTTTAAAATTTCAACACCATCTAGTTCTCTAACGAAGCAAGAATGTTTTCTAAAGGCCACTTCTAGATCAGAGTCACATAATTGACCAACAGAGAACAAATTATGACCAAGACCTTCAACATAATATACCCTGGAGATTACACTATCTCCAAACACGTAGTATCCATAACCCATGATAGCTCCAAAATGGTCGTTCCCAAATCTAACAGTACCGATGAATCTATTCACAAAGTTCTTGAGCCGTGAGATCTCGGTCATATGCTTTGAGCGACACGAGTCCAAATACCACAAAGCGATTTGTACGACTGCGGTTGAACACGAATAAGTATGGATGGCGGATAATTTGGATCCCCATGAGAGAATGGGTTCGTTTGGTTAGTACACGAGATTGGAACACCACATCGACAATAGAAACAATGACATCATTAGTAGTGGATGCAAGACTAGTAGTGGCAGTGGACCTATTTGAAGTGTGACAACTTCTTAAAGGTATGATTCTACCAGGTGGGCTTCTATTTATTAGAGGGCATTGATCTAAATAATTTAGGGCATAATTCATTCAATTTGAATTTTTACCGATGGGTTCCATTGATAACCACATTTCTAAATTTTCTTCTTACATGAGGCTTCCAATAATTACTAAACCTTTTTCTAATAGGCTTCCAGATATCCTTAACCTGTTTAGCATTTCTTACATTTTTTACTGGAGATTTAACAACATTTTTCAACTCATTCACAACACATTCATGATTAATACCAGAAAACCACACATTCATTACATGTTTTGAAAATAGTAGCAGAATTCAAATTAATTACAGTACGCTTATAGCTAATACTAGAATCAACACGATTCGTTTTATTCTGCTCAAACTTATTCTTCCTAGGGTGTTCTACTTTATTCTCTTCAACACTCTTGGCTCACATGGTCCTATCTTGCATTGTATTGCCTGAAGGCTTTGACCCGTAACCTTAGTGTCCTGATTACTCTGTAGAGAGGAGCGATGGGAATATTATTGGTGATACTACTCTTTGCATTTGTGGTCTAGAAGTCTTTGGGATCTAAGACTTTATAGAGGCATCAAAAGTCGCATTCTTGACTTTAGGTATAGAACTTGGTGTAACTATTCTATCTAAGCCTATTACCGATTTAGGACTTGTGACAATTACATATTCTAAAAGTTCCTGAGATCGTTTGGCATCCATGCAAGCATAGGTGATCGCACTATCACGAATTTTTTCTATTCTATCATCTTCTACAAGCTCACGGAGACTCTTTAAACTATCCCTAAGTTATGAAAGATATGCTAGATGTGCAAGTTCATTATTCCTAAGTGGAGGGGGAATATACAAAATATCAATAGCATACTTATCCGCGTCAGAGTCCTTTGGAGCAGAATATTTCCAATTTGGGATTGGCAATTTTCCTTTCACCACGCTTGATTCTCAATTTAGTTAAGCAAAGTTACCTTTTCAATGTGTTTATCATGATTAACTTTGAATGAGTCACATAAATTTTTGTTTTGATCATTAACTTTTGAAATTTGACTTTAAAACATTCATTTTCCTTTTGCAAGTTATCAATAATGTTTTGGTTGGAAATTATGAAACTAAAAAAGGTGGAGGCATACGGGAGCCAGTCACTTCATCCTTTTCACCATTCAATTGTGAAATTTGGGCTTTCAACTTTTTGATGTGTTATTCTGATAGCTTCGGATCATTCATCCGTTTGTTGATTTCAAAAGCGCATCAAACTTCGGGAGCATCGAAGATGTCTTGGCATTTAAGGTTTTAACATTTTCTTTCAGATGTTGATATTTTAATTGTAAACCAAGATATTCAATTTCCAATTTAGAAAAATGCTTGACCATGTTATCATGATCGTATTTTTTGATTTTATCATGCAATTTTGAATTTTTGGTCTCAAGCTCAATGACACGATCATGGGAGACTTTCAATGCAATTGATAATTCATGAAATTGAGAAGCGATAATGGAATAATTAAGTAACGATTATATAACACATCTTGAGCAATACATCTAGAAATCAAATTATATGTTAATACAAATAAGCGTAAAAGCGTTTATTTATATTACGATCTTCTAATGTTTTGTCGATAACAAAGCGTAAAATCATTTTTAAACGAAACAAATAAAATAAATAAATGACTTGAGCCAATAGTTTTCTAACACACTTACGTTTTCACATAAAACAATAAAACAAGTATAAGTGATTTTATGATTTAATAATACATATGTACAACAACTAGTGTTTACATATTGGGCAAATATATACATAACTAGTATGTATTATAATGGGTAATATAAATGGGTAGAAACTTAAGTATTTGACTCATTGACTAAATACATTGAATATAGTTGGGTACAACCCAAAGTCCATGACCCATACCCATGGAGCTTGACCCATAACCCATTGCATGTCATACATGGTTTTAATCCATGGCCCATAGTTTTAATCCATGAACCATGGACTAGATGCATTGCATCTTGGAGATACATTGTATCTACTTTGATACCATGATCCATAACCTATGACCCATGACCCAAAACCTATGGGCAAGGGGCGTCCACGGATCCCTAGTTTTGCCTTTGGGCGGATCCCTGGTGAGGGATCCGTGGTCGTGGAGCATGAGATGTTTTTCTCTATAAATAGTGAGCCATTTCTTCATTGTTTCTTACCCCTTTCTCACATATTTTTTTCTTTGAGTTATAAACTCTCAACCTCAGATCCAGTGATCTATGTATGTTATTTTGTTTTTGTGTGATTCTCTAGGTTCCTCTTAAAGGCGAGATCACCATCTTTTGAGCAGCAAGCTCAAGTCCATGAGCTGCCATGCTTATTATCATCAAGATTCCGAGGTTCTCTTGTTGATAGTTCACTTCTCTCATAGAAGTGTAGTGTTGAAACATTAGTAAAAGGTGTTTAAGGGCCAAGCGAAGACATTAGTGAAAGGTCAAGCGTCCATATTAGAAGCACTAGTGAAGAGTGCTTGGAAGTCAAGGCTAAAGGCATTGAGGTTGTATAGAAATCAAGTCAAGGGCATTAGTGAAAGGTGCCTAAGGTGTACATTCGATATGGTGTGTTTTGATGTACAAGATAGATTAGTATTGGATCCAAGGATATTGATATCCTTGATGATGTTGTAATAAGGAGTTAGTCTCCTTTGGGGTATAGGTGTTACGTGTTTGGGTAGTAGTTCCTCCATTGTAATGGAACTCGGTATCTAGCCTAGTCTGGGATAAATGGTAGGCGGCGTTGTGATAGGTTTGGTTCTCCTTGGTGAAAGGACGGTGGTTAGCCTAGTACAGGAAAAGAAAGACAGCGTTGTGAAGGTTTCTCCACCATAAGGAGTCGATGTGTTGTAGTGATTACAACTCTCAGTAGGTGACTCGGGGAGTGGAGTAAGGTAAGGAAGGTGTCCTTGTAGCCGAACCACTATAAATACTCGCGTTGTGGTTTTGTGCTTCTTACTCTTGATCTTTTCATTACATGTTTATATTTCTATATGTTTGTTTATCAACATCCAACACACATCAAAATAGATTGACATAAGTCGATTTAAATAGTTTATAACAAAGTTTTAATTGGTAAAACTATTCAACCCCCCTTCTAGTTTTCCACATTATCGTTAAAGATGTAAAGGTTATTCCTCTCAATTTCATTGCTCTTTAGCTCACATTCATTTATTCTTACCTCGTTTTCCATTTCATTAAACACCTTTTTCGTTTCTTTAATCTCTGTATCTATGCCCTTTTGAAGACTCTCAAATTGTTCTTTTAGTTGTTTAAAGAAAGGCATGACCTCAGTTAAATACATTATTTAGTTTGCTCAAAACCCCTTTCCCTTGAGTTATCTGTAGGTGTGATTCTCTTCTTACCGTTTCTCAAAATCAGCGAATAGTTGGTAAATTACATATAAGGCATTAAGGTTTTGCTTTGGGTGGGAAGAGTTCTAGGCACTAAATGCATAGGTGTATTTGGAGGATACCACGATGGGTGGAGGCAATTTCCTACATGGGGATTCTTTTCAACAAGATTATCGACTTTTGCTTATCCATGTCTTTCTTCTAAAACACTTGTTGAGGGTCAACCGAGTTTGAGGTCTAAACTTATTCAAGGCAATCAATTTTCCTTATAGTGTAATCGTGGGATTTAAGCGTTATATTATTCTCTATACACCAAGGTTCTTTTATTTTCTTTGCCATTTTCTCTTTAAAGGCATCTTCTAACTTTCTATCCTCTTGATTGCCTTCTATACATGATGGTGTTTTTCTAGGCTTAAGGATCTCATTATCATCATAAACTACCTTTTGAGCGACTCAGCTATTTTACCATACGGAGTTGGGTTCCTCTGAGAATACTATGCTTATCAGCAAGACTCTATGTTTAGTGATCATGTGAGCAGTCTGAATGGTGTTCCCTTGCATGTACAACTTGTTTTCAAGTTTGTTCTTGAATTTTTAGGTTGGAAAACTCATTTAAAAGTTTTGATTCTTTAGCATTGAATTCTGCTAAGCACTTTTACATTTTCTTGAAGTTCTTGCTTTTGCTTAGCGCTTTTATTAAGCTTTTCTTGTACGGATTTTAACTCTTGTTTTAATATTTCTTCCCTAAAATTACTTTTACGATAAGTGTAGCATTTGGTTATCCATCTCACGCTCCACCGTGATCAATTCAAACTTAGCATTTGTTCATATATGGCAACTTGTTCCTTATAGGCATTTAGTTCAGGGTTGGGGATCTATTGCAAAGTGGGTAAAATTAGAAAATGTAGAAAGCCATTCATAGTGTGACCGTCCCCCATCTAAATTATACATAAAATCCTCCCAGGGGTAATATGGTCTTTTGACCCATTTTTTCTTTAGGCTAATAACCTTTTAAAACACTATACTTGTCAAAATGACATTCTAGTAGCGAACTAAAAAAAATAACTCTTTTAGACATTAATGTTGACATTTTTGTCTTTCTTTAAATATTATGACCATATTATGACCATTTTACCTTTTGAATATTTTTGAAAAACTTTTTTCTTTAAATTTTTTTTCTAAATTTTTTTTTTGAATTTTTTCCAAAAATTACGAAATCTATTCTGATTTTTTTGAAATATTTTGAATGGTAAAATTGTAACATATGGATTTCACATACACATCAAACCATAACCAAAGTAGTACAAGATGAGTTGTAGAGAGAAAGTTAGGGGTTTGGGAACTTTAGAGAGAGAAAGAAAAATCTTATTATGAGCTCCAACTCTCTACCTTGGGAGGTAGAGAGTATTTATATTACATTAAAGCATACTGACAGGTCGTGGATCGGGCATCTGATGGGTAAAGACCCGTCAGTCCTCCACGGTGTTACTTAGCCAGATACTACTTAACATTAAATAACTACACTCTGAGCTTTCGATTACATATACTTGAGGCACCGACACTTTAACTCTTGGATTTTCCAAATCTAACAATCTCCCCTAAGGAGGTCACCTCAAACACATTAACACATAGAAAACAAGCGGATATTATATTGAGATTGTTCTTGGATTCTTGTTGTAGCTTTCGTATTCTTTGATTCTTCATTTTGCATGTTTTGGATAATGAGGTGGAGGTCTTTAAGCGATCCATGTGATCTTGATTTTTGAGCGACTTTGTGATCATCGGCAACATTAAAACTCGACTCATCCTTTGTGGTGTTGGTATAAAGTGATGGTGTGACTTTTGGGCCGACATGCTCACATACGGATCATGATTTATTCTTATCAGTAGCGGAAGCTTCGTTGATTCATGATATTGGCGGATAGCGAGAAGCATGGGCGAAAATATCGAGTCATTGATGCACTAATCATGATTTCTTTAGATATGAATGTGTTGTGTGAGCATCGCGGCTATGGATTGGCCTTCATTACGATCATTCTTTGTAACACCCCAAATTTGGTTTAGCGAAGCATACGTGTTATTGGGAGCGTTACGGAATTGGTGAATCACAACACAAGTAATAAAGAATGGAGTACATACTCCGTTTAATTTCATAAAATATTTTAAAACATTATCTTACAACATTGTTTAGATAAATGGGCACATCCATAATTTCAGATTGGTCCCATATAAAAACATCGTTTTTGTGTAAAAACACTTCTTTAGAAACTACTACGACCATATATCCGCCTCTTGCCTTGCATCCATGATCACAACTAAGCACACGAGAAAGTATGCTAAGGTTGACTAAAAGCGGTGAGTTCATAGGTTTAAGTTTAAATAGTAAATTCGAACCATAAGCAAAGTCATATAATCATTACAACGAATATAATGATATATGGATGAAAGTCTATTACGTTAGCTCTAAGTTCATGCAACGATACTAAACGGTTCACGTATGCTAAAAGATGTCATACAATATAGGGGCCTATATGCGGTGTTTTGTCCCTCAAACACGGTTCCGACATGGTATACGTTTAGCCTTGGCCTAAGCATGGCCAACGAGCGGAGGTCACCCTCAATAGATCTATTTATAACATTAGCGTTTCCCAATGGGGAATGTGGTTCATGAAAAGGGCATTCTCTAGGGACATAAGGGCTTAGGCTAAACCACGTAATAGTAACCATGTCATAGTTTAGGTCTATAAAAGGTTTTGCATATTTCTCACCCCAAAGCGTATAAAAGCAGTTTATCAAGTAAAAGAGGGGCTATGAAAACTCACCTTAGCAAATGTGCAATCAAAAAGTGGGATTTAGTGATTGTTGTGAAGCGGCACCGACACACGACCTAGATAAGGAGTGTTTTAGTTCATTGTTTTAAGTATCGTTTACTCAAAATAGTTTAATTGTATTTATAATTGCAATGAAACTAAGCTTTAGTTTGTAAAAGTTATTAAAATGATTTTACTAGTAAGTATATGAGTGTTTATATACTTTTCATATTGACATTAATATGATTTTAAGATTCGAAATTTGATATGAAAAAAATTACAAGGTTCCACTAGTAAGTATATAAAGGTATATATACTTATTTAAGTTGACACAAATGGCATTGTCAAAATTAAAATCAAGTTGTTTCTAATTGTCTTTAGCAAAATACTTGAGTTACATTTGGAGACTATTAAATTTATTAAGTGATAAAATAAAGTAGTGATCTCTATTTATTTATTAAGATTTGTTCTTAATATATATGTATATATATAGTTCAAATGAGAAGTTAACTTGACATACATTCATTTACACATTGTCGTTAAATTTTGATGTACGTTACTACGTGAATCATGTTTTTAGAATACTTGTTGTTTATGTCAAACCTTTACATTTTAGTTAAGTTATGACTTGTGTACATAATTGGCTAAGGCGATATGTAGAGGTGAAAAGTAAGAATAGAGCGGGGGCGGGTTAAGCTTATATTTCGGTTATCGTTACGTTTTATTTTGTGAGGTAGTTTAAACCATCAACCGAATACTCCATGGCTGACATGGGCGTGGCCGATTATTAATAGTGGCGGGGAACCGTTGGGCCTAGGCCGAAGTGGATTATATGTGAGAAATGGGCTTTTTGACTAAATGGTGACTTATGAAAAATAGGTTGGAGGCGAGAGTATGGGCTGTGGCCCATGAAATCTGAAATATTCAACATAGTTTGATGTTTGTTATTTTTGCAATGTTCCATTTCATCGCTTGAATCTTTGGGCCTTAGATTTGTGAAATGAAAAGGTAACCATCGCCATTTTGGTTGCTCAAACGGACTTTAATCAAGTTCTAAATGCGCATATTACAACAAAAATAAGGACTAAGATGCTAGTGTGGTTGTTTTTTGGCGGAACTCTCAAGCGTAACCGGTTTGACTTCAAGATATTGTTCGACTTTAGCATGACTTAGACTCGAAATGCCTAGACCACTTGACAAGAGTTTAAACTCACGAGACCCATACTAGCTACCAAAGCTGTTTTGGGACACTAAAGATTATTTCACGATTAGTGTTAGTGAGTTCATTTCAAATATTCCTATCACTTAGTAAAAGAAATAGAAGTACTAAACTTATTTTATCACAAGGCTCAGAGCATATTACGTGACATCGGTCTAAAGAACTCTGACAGAAAATGATATCAACAATTCAACAAATTAAGATTAACTTATACATGACCTTTTCCTTTTCCAAAGATTATAAATTACTAAAGTTCATATACTACTTTGAGTATTATTCAAAGACAACATAATTTCTAGATTTTTGTACTAAGCATTGTTAGCAACTTCTTTTATAACACTCGACTCCTCTATTTTTCTTTCATATATCTCATGAAAAAAAACATGGTTAGCAAAACAAAGTGAAACACAAATTTGAATAACCAAACTCACAACTTCGACATGGAATCAAGAACAAATACAAATCGACATGACTAAAACATATGACAATTTCATTGATAAAATTTTCCAAGCTTAATATCATAAAACAACATAAAACATTACAACAAGAAAGATGAATAACCTCAACTCGAGAGTGATGGGTGAGGAACGAAAGTGGCTTCTTGGATTCGAACCAAACAAGACTTGAATTAGCTCCAACACACTTCCAATTGCAAAACCCCAAAATCAATTTTTGAAAACCCTAAGTTTCACAAACCTAGTTTTGGTAAAGTTGATGAGGAAGCGTTAGGGTTTGCATCTCTACTAGAGATAAAGAAGTATCTTGGGAAGGAGCTTGACTACCTTTCTCTTCTTGTGATTTGGTTTGAAGCCGAATTTGGTTAGCTTCCAAAACCTTAGAAACTCTTGGACTTGGCTCAAGATAGATTGGTGTGGAGATATGATTCTCTTGGATGACTTTGTCTTGATTCTTCTTGGATTCGTTCAAGTCATAGCCGGCGCCTACAAGGAGTGGTTTTGGGAGACAAAAACTTTCATGGTTTTGGTAAGAGAGAGGAGAAGGTGATGGAAGGTACATGTTGGGTTTTCCTCTTTGGGAGATTCACCTATAAGAGTAGGTCTTGAGGTTGAAGAAGATTTGATATCTCTTTCTTTTCCTGGTTTTGGTGTTGCTTTGTCGTGTGTGGGAAGAGAGGACAAAAGAGATTATATATCTCACTTTTATTAAAAGGTTTACTTTCAAGAGTAAATTACATATAAACGTGTGTGGGGAAAGAAAACAAAGGGTGTATTAACTCAAAATTTAATAAAAGGTTTTTATCTAAAAGGAAGAAAATAAACGTATGTATGTATATGTATAGTATAGTTATGATTTATTTGCGTACATGCATATACTTGTGTTACACTTATGTATTAATTGTATTTAAGTCTTATAAGAGTTATTGTTTAAGTGCAAGTGTATTAAATATTTTGTGTCCCTTGATGTTAAATTGTGACAGTATCATTGTTTGATAACTTTTATAGCGTAGTATCTTATAGTTCTGGCGTGGAGATATTATTATCTTTGTAATATTTTCATTCTGAAGCTTGTCATTTGTTTTATCAAGCCCTTATCATAGTGTCGATACGGCGTGCGGTATGATCCTTTGGGAAAGCGAGATAACCTCTCGTCTTACAATTTAATCATAAGACAAAATGAAATGAGATATTCATAAAATGATATGAATGCAAAAGTGGTGAAATTAACTATTGTATGCGAGTTATCTACTCAAATGATCAGGCAAAGCTTATGCATGCTTAATGACTTATGCTTAGTAATAATAAATTACTAATTATTAGTTAAATTTTAGTGAAAATTTACCGTGTCACATCCTCCCGCTTAGAAGAAAACGTCCTCGGTTTTGGTTAGAGATACTTTGAAGTAGAGAAAAGGTGGGTATTTACGCGGATGGTCTTCCGCTCCCGGTGTATTACGGACCTCTTTAAGAGTTCCAACGGACTTTGACAATAGGAATGCGGCTTTGCTTAAGCCGTTTTATTTCTTGATCCAACATTTCACTTGGGTTCCTTGACAAAATTTAAATCTTTTGTCGATTTTGGATTTCTTTCATTGGAATGGCGAGAGTTTAGATTAGGAAAGGCACTTCATCGAGTTTCATATGTGAAACACGTTATGCAAGGAGTTGAGTTCTTGTGGAAATTTTGGGTTGGTAGGCTACGGCGATCCTCGTGAAAATTTTGATGGATCTAAGGTAGCGAGGATTTAACTTTCTACATTTCCCAAAAGCGGATTACGCCTTTCTATGATTACAAATCCCTAGTATGAAGGGTGGTTCTCCGATTTGTTCGCACTAGACTATTTGTGCATCCGCGTATAGTCGATGGTAATCGAGTTGGTAACTATCATTTCGATCTTGGGGAGGATTTGATTAATCTTACGAATTAAGGTTTTCCCCTTTTGCATTACATTGGGTGGGTTCGCTTCTGGGCGGAACTTCAATCTAACTTTCTCGTCGACTTGAACCTCAAGTGACCTTTAGTCCTATATTTATTGACCTTGATGATGATTTGTTTGCATTAGGTCTCGATCTACACACTATTATCAATGGTTCTTGATAGCCGCATGGAGCCATTGGTGGTCCTTTCGACCCTCACTTCTAAAGCGATTGATTTGCGCTTTTGACCATCTGATTACCTCATGAGGTAGCCTTTAATTGCAAGGGAATTTGATTAAGGAAGTTTGCCTACTCTTATTCATGTTACTCATGCTTGAAGTGTAACTTCTATAGCGTAAATGGTCCTTCCATTGATCTAGTAGTGGACGGTAGATGGTATTCATTCCATGTCGAATTCCTTAGGATTTTGGGAGTAGTCCTCGAAAAGTTTGATGTGAATGGTTATCGTTATTTGAAATGAAGAGAATTGTAACACTATGACTTGTAGCGCTTTGCTTCGAGCAATCCATGCGAGTTTGTCCATGTTGTCGTTCTCTTTGTAGGGATAGGTGGATTTGGTGAGATGATCAATTAGTACCTAAGTAGAGTTATAATCGATGGGGATCTTTGGTGACTTGGTACTAGAGTCCATTTTTATGCATTCCCATTTCTATCTGGAAATTTCCGGTTTGTACCGGTAGGTTTGACGGTTCCTGATTGTTTTAAATTTTTCCTTTCGAATATGCTAAGTGTGGCTTGACATAGGTCAAATACTAGCCTTCATGTTTGATACTCATAATAGCTCTCTGGATCAAGGTGCATCTTTCCGGCCACTAGATAAGTATTACTCCTGGCCTTAATGAGGTTCACACACGATAGGATTACAAATCCCTTCATGGTGTAGGTTTTAACATTGGTTCTTGGGGTTAAGATTCCCTTTGGTTTCTTACGGACTCCCCTTCACTTTTAGGTAAAAATTTGATCGGGTCCAAACGGTCAGGTTTTATCACACAAGCTAACCACTTGTGAATGGTCAACTGTGATAAAATTCAAACAGTTTAAAACCAATGCAATTTAAGATCTGGAGAAGTTTAGTGTTTCCCGAATCGTTAAGTCCCAACGAGGTGTGAACACTTGTAGTACAACGAATCGTGATGGGTGATATTGAATGAGAAAAGATTTGAGAATTGGAATAATTATACCTAAAGAGAAAGTTTATAAATTACAGGGGCTTAAATGCAAATTAAAGAAAATTAAAAGGATAAATTATATTAAATAAACGCTATCACTATATTTAAAATGATGAACATTTAAAACCTAAAAGCGTCGTTTTAAATAAAATTACGTAAGCATTACAAAATAAGCGTGAGTTTTAAGAAATAAAATGCCTACAAATATGAAAATGAAATTTTTAAAATCCTAATAATAAAAGAAAATTATTAGAAAAAGAAAATTATTTTCAAAACTATTTATTTAATTATTATTAATTAAAAACTATTTTTAACTATTTAATAATACCCTAAAATATAAGAAAATATGAAATAAAGCTAGAAAAGTGAAATTATTACTTACAAAAATCTAAAATATGATAAAACTTATTTTAAAACTGAAAATATATTTTTTTGACTTTTTATGTATTTATTATGAGTTTAAAACTATTTAAAACTAATTAAAATTAAGAAAAATAACAAATGAACAGTAAAAATAATGAAACTTTACAGGAAAATCTAAAATATTATTCTTAATCTAGGAAAAATTAAAAATTATTTTTATGAAGCTTTTCTGATTTATTTGTGTTAAAAGCTATTTAAAAAGGATTAAAAACTAGTTTAAAATAAGAAAATATCAAGCAGTCTTTGGAAAAATATTAAAAATTTAGGAAAAGTCTAAAATAATATTCTAAGTCTATGAAAAATATAAAATATTGTGCTTTTGTGTGTGAATATGAAATTTTGAGTGTATGAGAATAAGCAACTTAGAATAAGCTAAAACACTAAAATGCACCAAATGATTCTGAGAAGCTAACTATTGCTAAATTAAGTCTAACTTAACTAATTAACAGTACTCTTGATCACTAAATAAGCTTAAACTAGATTTGAGATTATGGGATTAATTAAACAAGCAGTTATTAAGGGCTACTTTAAGCTAATGAATAAGCTATCCTAATAAGCTAAATGGGAAAACAGAAGTTGGGACCTAGAGATCACCCTAGAGACTACACATGAATTCTCAGCTCTAATGAGCTTATTTGAATCTTGTGCAAAGGCACAGTTGCCTATGCACACTCATTGTATCTTTGAGTGTGTGAGAACAAATGGGGCTTATGGAAGAATTAAAAGCTTATAGAAACTTGATAAAATTCAACAAAACTGAGATTTTAGTTTAAGACCAACTGAACTAGGAAATCCCAAAGTCTCATTGAATTTGAACCGAATTGAATACATGAAATTCATAAAGTTTTGCAAAAGCGGTTTTCAACTTTGACTTTTAAAAGCAGAAATGAAGGTTTGACTTTTATGAGATTTGAATCAAATTTGTTAGCGATTATGATAACTTGTGATAAAATATACTTGATGCAAGTATTACTAACTTTTAAACCTATATGCAAGATTATACTAACTGATTCAAACAAATATGGAAACTAAATGGAATCAAAATGATTTTGACTTTTAAACTAATGAGGATGGTTTTGTTGTTTGACGAGCTATATTGAACTAATAGAACATGTACCAACTAACAATGATATCACAAATGACCTTGAACATCAAGCGGATAATAAATCAAACATCCTTTAATATAACTTTTTGAAGCTTATTGTACTAAAACAAGTTTTAAACTAAAAAGCTATTTATGCTGATATTAACTATGTTTAGACATATTTAAGCTAAGATTAACGAGTTTTAACACTTATACTTAAGATTGCAAATTTTTAAGAAATGCTTACAATTTGTGTTTATGCACAAAAATGAGAACTGAGGATCAATACTACTTCCTATAGCTTTCCATAAAGCTCTAAACCAATAAGCAATCAAAAATTAGCTCATCACCAAATATCATAATGATGCTTATCAGGTTGACTTTTGTTGTTGTGAGTATTTTAAGAGTAAAGCGAGTAGAGGTTTATACAAGCAATCAATAAGCTATGGGAGAGCTTATAAAAGCTTATCAAAATAGTAACCTACACCTTTTAACATTACAAGAGTAAATTGAGATTTTCAAAGATAAAATGCATAAGCGAAATTGAAACTTGAACAAAATTTATTATTGAAAAGGATTTAAAATACAGCGAGAATACTTAAGAAAGTACTTGAGTGAAATACGAAATTGAATTACACTACCTCGACATGTAAAAAACTAAACTACTCTAATTTTTTCTACTGCTTTACTTTTCTCCTTTTTATTCAAGAAAATGGTTCCACTTGAGTCTCTGAAGAAATCCCATCATTAATCGGCCTTTGGATCGGTCAAACTCATCTCAGCCGATTTGCAATTTGGCGCCAAAACATCTTTAGCGGGTTTTGCATTTAATGGGTTTTGGGAGGTTGTGGAGGTGGAGAGGGGTTGGTATGAGTGGGAGGATAAGGTGGAAAAGGTGGCAAGTGGTGGTGAAACCATGGTATTGAGATCTTGATTGTGGGAGAGGAGAAGCTATGATATCGGGTTTGGCGGTTTTAAATTTTAACCGGGGTTTTGGTTTTGATATTGGGCGAGATATTTGGATTGGGGTTGGATAAGGATTTGGGTGGTTTATTAATAAAAGGGATCCGTTTGGTTTGTAAATATATAAGCCCAAAGACCATTTGTGTAATATGCTGAATTTTCAAGGAGATCACATCAACAATCCAAAGTTATCACAAGGACCTATCTTGCCATTCTTTAATAGTACAAGGACCATTTGTGATAAAATCCCATTTTTATAATTCGAGGACCAAAGCGCCATATTTATAACTTTAGGGACCAAACTTGTAATTTTCTCAAAATTTATCATAAGGACCAATTTTGCCATTTATGAATAGTACAAGGGTTATATTTGATAAGTTTCCATTTTTAAATAACCCAGGGACCATTTTTGACATTATTCAAACTTGGGGACCTTTTACGCCATTTGCCCAAAGATTCATTCAAGGACTATTTTTGACAACTTAGAATATTTCAAGGACCTCGAATGATATTTTTACAAGTTTTAGAATTACCAGGGACTAGTTTTGACAACTTTTGAAACTTGGGGACTAAAGCGCCAATTACAAACTTGATCGTTTTCATCGATTTTGGTATTTTTGCATTTAAAACACATAAAACAATTATTTGATATTTTCATCATTTTAATGCATTTAAAGTGTTTTGGATGTTTTTGGCATTCTAGCGGTACAAAATGATGAGTATTTGCACACTCATCAATCAGTAAGAGTTTTATTTAGTCGGTTCTTCCTTTGAGTGCTACCACTTGAGCCTCAAGAATTTTAATGGGAGGGGCGGACTAGATCTTTCGTTTTCCCAATTTTAATGGGAGGGGCGGACTAGTCGGTTCTTCCTTTGAGTGCTACCAAGCAATACCCAGCGCCACATTCACCATCTTCACCCCTTGTGTCCACTCTTTCCACATACACGCTACTATCACCTTTCGACTCTTGCCTACCACATCACCATCAACCTTTCCACCTCACATATCACTCATTACCTCATTTAATGCATAAACACATACAAGACTTTTCCGCCAAAACACCAAGTGGGCGGTTTGATAATTTTCAATGATCAAACAAAAAGGTGGGAAGCGTGAGAATGTCGACAAGAAGAGAATGAGTTCAATAAATAAGAAGAGAGACCTTGTAAAAGACTATGTAGAGTAATTTTAATTTTGTAATGTCGTTTTAATAAATTTAAGATTTCCAGTGTTTAATTAAGCTTCAAAGTACTCTCTTATGTAATTTCAGTGTTTTATAAACCTTTGTCAGTATTTAATTTTCAAATCTGAATTTATCTTATGCAATTTTCAAGTTTGAAATTTCAAGTTCATGTGAATGTTGATTGTATTTGATGTTATGCAATTATAAGCCCATTATAAGCTCACTTTTACTTATTGTTTACCCATAAAAGTCACTACTCAGATTTTACTCTAAAAATCATCTCGAGTCAACAAAGTCAAGAGAGTTCAAAATGGATTTGGTTATGGAATTGGTTTTGATCTGAGTTTGACTTGGGTTGAATTTGGTTTGAAATAGTGGTAGAATGGGTTACGTGATAAAATTGCGCACATAGGCTTGATCATTTGTGAGTTCAAATATTTTTTTCTACTTAACTGTTAAATTTGCATACATAGTTCAATTGATGTTAGTTAATTATAATTGCTTGATCCTTGTTTTATTAAGCTTATAGACTTATATTAAGATCTCTTTTAAGTAATGGTAGTGATATTAGATTGATTCTCTAGTTTAAATTAGTAAGACAGTTTATTAAGTAGTGTTTGGATTGGTCTTGATTATGAGATTAAGGATTCTATAGTGATAGGTTCTTGTTGCAGTAGTTGTATTTGGTAATATTTAGTCAATCTCAGTTGTTCATTTGCATTCAATAATGCGGTAAAAGTCAAAATAGCTTCTTTCAATTTACCGAGTTCCTTTGTTAAACCAATAGATTGCAAAACTCATCATAGTTGCTTATAACTTGATACTTTAGCTTAAAATCATCTTAATATAGCTTAATATAACTTATTTAGTCTATAGCATTGATCACAAGTTCAAATAAGTCAAACTGCTTAATATCTTAAAAAGTCAAAATTTTCTTTTGGACGAGTTTTGAATAAAATGTATAATTTTGTGTAGGATTCAATATTAGGATTTAGCTTTAATGCTTTTGGGATAGTAAACTTTAACTGCTTAAATAAATTATAAAAATAGTAGCTCTCTCCCACTTAGCTTATAAAGTCCTTATTTAGTAGCTTCTTTTGACCCCATCTAAAATGATGCCTGCACCACCAAACAATGGGCATCACCACCACTTTGGTGGGTCCCACAGAACTCCCATCAGTGGACTAGCAGTGGTTCTTGGTTCCTTACCACTCACCACCGGTGACTATCCATTTCAGTCAATCTTTTGAGCTTAAGCCCTGTGGACCCCACTCCTAGATAAGCCTTAATGTTGTCCCATTTTTGAGTCAAAACTAGTTTTTGATTTGCTTAATTTTTGGCTTAATGCTTTTAGAAGTTTAGGATGGTTGGAATAGGTTAGTCTTTAGCTAATATAGCATACCCTAGCTTATGTGTTAATTTGGTGTCCATTTGTGGCTTTTGGCTTATTTTGAAGTGCTTATTTATAAGCCAATCCACATGACTTATTATTCCTCCAAATAAGCATATGTTTTTATATTTTTTATGAACTTAGAATAATATTTTAGCATTTTCCTGAATTTTTCAGATTTTTCCATCACTGTTTTCTATTTTTCTTAATTTTAAATAGTTTTTAATCCTTTTTAAATAGCTTTTAATACTAATAAATCATAAAAGCTTAAAAAATATGTTTTCAATTTTCATAGATTAAGATAAATATAAAAAGTCATAAAAAGTATTTTTCCATAATTTTCTTAGTTTAAATATTATTTTTTAGCATTTTAATTAGTTTTAAATAGTTTTAAATTAATAATAAATACATAAAAGTCTAAAAAATATATTTTCTGTTTTAAAATTAGTTTTATCATATTTTAGATTTTTCAAAGTTATAATTTCATTTTTCTAGGTTAATTTTGTATTTTCTTGTATTTTAGTGCATTTTAAATACTTAATAAATAGTTTTTAATTAATAATAATTAAATAAATAGTTGTAAAAATAATTTTATTTTTCTAATAATTTTATTTTATTATTAGGATTGTAAAAATATCATTTTCATATTTATAGGTCTTTTATTTATTTAAAACTCACGTTTTATTTTTGTGCGTTCGTAATTTTATTTAAGCGTCGTTTTAGAATTTAGCGTTCATCATTGTAAAATAGTGATAAGCGTTTATTTAATATATTTTAAATTTTAATTTTCTTAATTTGCATTTAAGTTATTTGTAATTTGTAAATCTTTTCTTTAGGTATAAATTTCTCAAAAACCTTATTGATCACTATCCTTAGTGATTATTCGACATCTGAAGTTGTTTAACACCAATTCATCCTCAGGTGGGACTTAACGACCGAATTCCCTATATTCTCTCGATCTAAATTGCATTAGTGTTTGAGTTGTTTTAAGTTTGTTCACGGTTGGCCATTCACAAGTGGCCGATTGTGTGATTAGACTTGTGGTTTAGCACCAATCAAATTTGGCGTATGCATTGCCGGGAGGTAATAAGCGTGTTTTAAGCATTTCAGGATCCATTCTTGCACATATACCACCCTTTTTATAAACAGTTTTTTTTGTAAAGTTAATCAAAATCAAAAGTTCATTAACTTTTTTCTAAAGTGTTAACAACACCAAAAATATTTTCATTCTTTGTTTTATAACATGTTTTTCAAAAATACCAAAAATATTCCTCTTTACCCTCTTACCCTTTTTGATTCTTCATTTCTTACCCTCTAGAACCATTTGATTCTTTCTATGTCTTATCCTCACCCTCTTGGTTGTCAATGGTGTAGTGGTCCTTATAATGGTGGCAATTGCTTGAGTTGTAGCATGGTGGAATCGGGAAGCGGGTGCCATCCTATAAGATCCCTATTCCTACCATAACACAACTGATTTATTCCATGACTACCACACTTTGTGAGACTTCGGCCAGTTTTCTTACATTTGTGATCTTGTGATGGTTCACACTCCGATTCGATTGTCAATGGGACCATGGCAATGTCTATGGCGGTTCACGATAACAATTATGACTACCACACATATGACTCCGCGACCACATCAGTTTCTTGTGAGTATTGTGAGGTCCTCACTCTATCGGATTGTCAAGCGGGGAATCCATTTCCTTGTAACAATTACGACTCTTTGTATCAAGACCAACCTCCACAATACCAAATGATTCAAGCAACTCCTCATGAAACTACGACGGAGACCTTCTCTTGAAGAGTCTTGAGTTATTAAAAGAACAGGAGAATTAGGCTTTTGTCATAGAAATCCATGGAAGAATTGTTAGCGGAGGAGCGAGCACTAAATTAGATTCCGGTGCCATTGAAAACACTGTTGGGGAATCAATTAAACTACAAACAGCATTCAAATCTAGCTCTCAATTCCATTTCATTCCTGATGACGATGATGATGAAGATACCCTTGATATTCTACAATTTTATTCATCAAGTTCATCAGTTGAGATTCTATCCGTGGAAATGCAGGGAGAAAAGAATATGGCCGAATCACTAGCGGTAGAAATAATGGAACTTGTAGAATCCATAACTGCTAGTCCTTCTCAACTCCCTCGGTCTGCTTTGTTATCACACAGGTTCACTCACTCTCTGAACATGGGGGCGAGCATCTTTACACTATTCACGAAAGGGATGGACGAATTCATAAAGTCTAGTGTTGAGGACCTTGTCCCAATCAGAGAGTCCGGAATTCTTGATCATTTGTGTGATATCCCTCCTCCTCTTGTCTTCCAAAGTAATCATATTGAGATGTTCTCGATTCCGATGGGGACTATTCTTTATCTTGTGGAGACATAAGTTATGTGGGGAATTACCTTCGACTTGTCGACTTAGGAGAAGAGAGAATGATGAAGAAATAATCCAAGAGGCTCTTAGTCACATTATTGAATGTTAATCTTCTCATTTCTAAATCGAGGCTTTTAATGAAAACCTACTTCATATCCTATCCCGAGGATAGTAGAACTTTTGTTCAATGATTCCGGGAATTGCAAGCGTTCCATTTTGATCATATGGGAGAAGATTAGTGGTATCACCTTTCTCATTCTCATAATTCTCTCCCGATTATGAATCATTCACTTTTGAGGAGTTCCCAGGTGAACTCGAGTCAAATCAATCTGAATATGAATCATTCTCCTTTGAGGAGTTCTCACCGTGAACTCACTCATATCATATCTCCGCCCGTTATGATAATTTCTACTTTGATCTAGACATTCCCATAATATGTCTTGATCAAGCAAGCTTAACAGGGAGATTCATGAAACTGTGAATTCTCCTATTGAGGATGAAGAGTTAGTCATGATTTGTATCATGATTTTCTTTCTTTTCTTCATATATTATGTCACTTCTCCTTTTCTTCACTCCTTAGGAATGAAGACATTATTTTTGACCAAGCATTTTCATTGATCATTTGTGAGCGGTTCTATGTATATCTCATCGGTGTGGAACTTTCCGTTACTTCAATGTTTATAAAAACATCTTGAATGAAAGTCCGATGGAGATTGTCTCTTCCACTTACTTCCCATGAACAAATTAATTGAGTTGAGTCAAGCTAGCGACTCGATAATCAAAAACAGTAGCTTAACATGGGTTTTCACCCGTGTGTCCCACCTAGTGTGGGGAGATGCCCACATGTTGTATATAGATCTAAAAAAAAAAAAATGAATGAAAATTGTAAATATTAAAAAAGAGAATAATTGTTGTGTTTACGCACTTGGCTAGTAATGTTATCTTTTCGTTCTAAGTTTGACATAACAGCCGGTACTTTGAATATTGAGGACAATATTCATTTCTAAGTGTGGGGAAATTAAGCAATTTGATCATAAATATACCCTTTTAGTCCCTTTTTCCCCCAAAATGGCCAAATTTTAAAATTTTTATTTAGTGGAAGTACTATGTACTAAACACAACAAATGATAATCGGTCACCATGTCTAACCCACATAAGGATTGGCTAATCCAGAACAAACTCTTTGGTAAAGATATCTCAAATCCGTTTATGGCTTGCAATTTGCCCAAAATTGTATGGTGTTAGACCTTCATATATCTTTAATTAGTGAAGAGTTGGCTAGCCCGCAAGTTTATGGCTTGTGGTAAAGGCAGTAGGAAAACCATAATTGGTAATCGACTCACCAAAGATAATATTGATAATTTATCTAAGAGTTGGCTAGTCCGAAAGCAAGCGGCTTACGGTAAGACAATCAAATCGTTGAAAGCTTATGATTTGCTCAAAATTATTTGGTTATCATTGTACCAAGGTTCTTACTTGAACTAAAACAATTGGCTACTCCAGTAGTAATGGCTTTTGGTAAAGAGATAAAATCCATTAACTTTTCATAAATCATTGCTAGGGACTAGCAATATCTTAATGTGGGGGATTGATGAGTGTCTAAATACTCATCATTTTTGTACTATCTAGGCGCAAAATCTCGAAAACAAATGCATCAAAATGATAAAAATATCACAAACAAGTGTTTTATGTGTTTTAAATGCAAAACATCAAAATCACGAGCGTATCAAGTTTGCATTATTGGCGGTTTTAGTCCCCAGTTTCAACAGTTGTCAAATCTAGTCCCACGGTCATTCCAAAACTTGTAAAAGTCATAAAGGTCCTTGGGATTCACAAGTTGTGAGAAATTGTCCTTTGAAGTTTAAAAATCACAATTTACAACTTTGGTCCCTTAACTTTGAAAAATGTCAAATATAGTCCTTGGTTAATTTAAAAAAAAATGAAAATTATCAAATATTAACCTTGTACTATTTATAAATGACAAAATTGGTCCTTATGGTAAACTTTGGAGAAATTACAAGTTGGATCCCTAGAATTTCAAACTTGGCAATTTTAGTCCTTGGGCGTTAAAATAGGAAATAAATACATTTATGGTCCTTGGTAAATGAAACTTGGCAAAATTCACCCTTATGTAAGTTTGGAAATCTTGTCAACTCGGTCCATAACTTTGAATATTACAATTATGGTCCTTGTGCTTATCTTAAAACCAAGCGGACCTTATTTATTATTACTTAACAAAAAACCAAAACACAAAACCAGGCCCAAATCCAATATAAGCCCAAACCCGAAATTTAAAAGAAATAATACCCCACTTTGTTCACCATCTTCACCCCCCACACTGTGTCCACTCTTTTCCACCCACACTGCTACTATCACCTTTCCAGCTCTTGCCTACCACATCACCATCAACCTTTCCACCTCACATATCACTCATTACCTCATTTAATGCATAAACACATTCAAGACTTTTCCGCCAAAACACCAAGTGGGCCGGTTTTGATAATTTTCAATGATCAAGGGCAAAAGGTGGGAGGCGGTCAGGATGTCGACAAAGAAAGAGAATGAGTTCAATAAATAAGAAGAGAAGCCTTGTAAAGACTATGTAGAGTAATTTTAATTTTGTAATGTCGTTTTAATAAATTTAAGATTTCCAGTGTTTAATTAAGCTTCAAAGTACTCTCTTATGTAATTTTAGTGTTTTATAAACCTTTGTCGATTTAATTTTCAAATACACAATTTATCTTATGCAATTTTCAAGTTTGAAATTTCAAGTTCATGTGAATGTTGATTGTATTTGATGTTATGCAATTATAAGCCCGTATAAGCTCACTTTTACTTATTGTTTACCCATAAAAGTCACTACTCGATTTTACTCTAAAATCATCTCACAAAAAAAGTCAACTAAAGAGTTCAAAATGGATTTGGTTATGGAATTGGTTTGATCTCGAGTTTGACTTGGGTTGAATTTGGTATGAAATAGTGGTAGAATGGGTTACGTGATAAAGCGCACATGAGCTTGATCATTTGTGAGTTCAAATATTTTTTCTACTTGCGTTAAATTTGCATACATAGTTCAATTGATGTTAGTTAATTATAATTGCTTGATCCTTGTTTTATTAAGCTTATAGACTTATATTAAGATCTCTTTTAAGTAATGGTAGTGATATTAGATTGATTCTCTAGTTTAAATTAGTAAGACAGTTTATTAAGTAGTGTTTGGATTGGTCTTGATTCTGAGATTAAGGATTCTATAGTGATAGGTTCTTGTTGCAGTAGTTGTATTTGGTAATATTTAGTCAATCTCAGTTGTTCATTTGCATTCAATAACAGTAAAAGTCAAATTAGCTTCTAACTCAATTTACGAGTTCCTTTGTTAAACCAATAGATTGCAAAACTCATCATAGTTGCTTATAACTTGATACTTTAGCTTAAAATCATCTTAATATAGCTTAATATAACTTATTTAGTCTATAGCATTGATCACAAGTTCAAATAAGTCAAACTGCTTAATATCTTAAAAGTCAAAATTTTCTTGGGCCGGTTTTGAATAAAATGTATAATTTTGTGTAGGATTCAATATTAGGATTTAGCTTTAATGCTTTTGGGATAGTAAACTTTAACTGCTTAAATAAATTATAAAAATAGTAGCTCTCTCCCACTTAGCTTATAAAGTCCTTATTTAGTAGCTTCTTTTGACCCGTCTACGAAATGATGCCCTGCACCCACGACAATGGGCATCACCACCACTTTGGTGGGTCCCACAGAGCCACATCATTGGACCCCACTGGTGGTTCTTGGTTCCTTACCACTCACCACTCAGCTGACTATCCATTTCAGTCAATCTTTTGAGCTTAAGCCCTGTGGACCCCACTCCTAGATAAGCCTTAATGTTGTCCCATTTTTGAGTCAAAACTAGTTTTTGATTTGCTTAATTTTGGCTTAATGCTCTTTCAGTTTAGGATGGTTGGAATAGGTTAGTCTTTAGCTAATATAGCATACCCTAGCTTATGTGTTAATTTGGTGTCCATTTGTGGCTTTTGGCTTATTTTGAAGTGCTTATTTATAAGCCAATCCATGCACTTATTATTCCTCCAAATAAGCATATGTTTTATATTTTTATGAACTTAGAATAATATTTTAGCATTTTCCTGAATTTTTCAGATTTTTCCATCATTGTTTTCTATTTTTCTTTTTTTAATAGTTTTTAATCCTTTTTAAATAGCTTTTAATACTAATAAATCATAAAAAGCTTAAAAAAAATATGTTTTCAATTTTTATAGATTAAGATAAATATAAAAGTCATAAAAAGTATTTTTCCATAATTTTCTTAGTTTAAATATTATTTTTAGCATTTTAATTAGTTTTAAATAGTTTTAAATTAATAATAAATACATAAAAAGTCTAAAAATATATTTTCAGTTTTAAAATAAGTTTTATCATATTTTAGATTTTTCCAAGTTATAATTTCATTTTTCTAGGTTAATTTTGTATTTTCTTGTATTTTAGTGCATTTTAAATACTTAATAAATAGTTTTTAATTAATAATAATTAAATAAATAGTTGTAAAAATAATTTTCTTTTTCTAATAATTTTATTTTATTATTAGGATTGTAAAAATATCATTTTCATATTTATAGGTCTTTTATTTATTTAAAACTCACGTTTTATTTTGTACGTTTACGTAATTTTATTTAAACGTACGTTTTAGAATTTAAACGTTCATCATTGTAAAAATAGTGATAGCGTTTATTTAATATATTTTAACTTTTTAATTTTCTTAATTTGCATTTAAGTCGCTGTAATTTGTAAATCTTTTCTTTAGGTATAAATTTCTCAAAAACCTTATTGATCACTATCCTTAGTGATTATTCGACATCTGAAGTTGTTTAACACCAATTCATCCTCCGTGGGACTTAACGACCCAGGAATTCCCTATATTCCTCTGATCTAAATTGCATTAGTGTTTGAGTATTTTTTTAAGTTTATTCGGTTGGCCATTCACAAGTGGCGGATTGTGTGATTAGACTTGGCGGTTTAGCACCAATCAAATTTTGGCGCGCTTTGAGGAAATTTGTAAGCGTGTTTTAAGCATTTCGGATCCATTCTTGCACATATACCACTTTTTTTAGCAGGTTTTTTTTTTGTAAAGTTATCAAAATCAAAAAGTTCATTAACACTTTTCCTAAAGTGTTAACAACATCAAAAATATTTTCATTCTTTGTTTTTATAACATGTTTTTCAAAAATCCAAAAATATTCCTCTTTACCCTCTTACCCTTTTTGATTCTTCATTTCTTACCCTCTAGAACCATTTGATTCTTTCTATGTCTTATCCTCACCCTCTTGGTTGTCAATGGTGTGGTGGTCCTTATAATGGTGGCAATTGCCCGAGTTGTAGCATGGTGGAATCAGGAAGCGGCATGTCTATAACCAAGATCCCTATTCCTACCATAACACAAGATTTATTCCATCGGCTACCTTTGGAGACTCAGCGGTTTCTTGTTGTGAATCTTGTGATGGTTCACACTCGATTCGATTGTGTCGGGACAGCTTGTCTAGGGTTCATGATAACAATTATGACTACCACATATGACTGACTCACGCATCAGTTTCTTTGTTGTGAGTATTGTGAAGGTCCTCCTCTATCTCGGATTGTCAAGCAGTCCATTTCCTTGTAACAATTACGACTCTTCATTTCAAGACCAACCTCCACAATACCAAATGATTCAAGCAACTCCTCATGAAACTACAGCCAGACCTTCTCTGAAGAGTCTTGAGTTATTAAAAACAAGGAGGAATTCGGCTTTGTCACATGAGAAATCCATGGAAGAATTGTTAGCGGAGGAGCGGCGCTAAATTAGATTCCCAGTGCCATTGAAAACAACATTGGGGAATCAATTAAACTACAAAAAGCATTCAAATCTAGCTCTCAATTCCATTTCATTCGATGTGATGATGATGAAGATACACTTGATATTCTACAATTTTATTCATCAAGTTCATCAGTTGAGATTCTATCCGTGGAAATCGAGGGGAGAAAAGAATATGACTGAATCACTAGCGGTAGAAATAATGGAACTTGTAGAATCCATAGCGCTGAGTCCTTCTCAACTCCTCGATCTGCATTTATCACAGGGTTCACACTCACTCTCGAACATGGGGGACGAGCATCTTTACACTATTCTGAAAGGAATCGGGCCAATTCATAAAGTCTAGTGTTGAGGACCTTGTCCCAATCCGAGAGAGAGTCACGAGAATTCTTGATCATGTGTGTGATATCCCTCTCTCTCTTGTCTTCCAAAATGTTCATATTGAGATGTTCTCTGATTCTGATGAGGACTATTCTTTATCTTGTGGAGACATAAGTTATGTGGGAATTACCTTCGAGCTTGTACAGGAGAAGAATGATGAAGAAATAATCCAAGGCGAAGCTCTTCGTCTTACATTATTGAATGTTAATCTTCTCATTTCTAAAATCGAGGCTTTTAATGAAAAGCCTACTTCATATCCTATCCCCTTTGAGGATAGTGAACTTTTGTTCAATGATTCTATTCCGAATTGCAAGCGTTCCATTTTGATCATATGGGAGAGAAGATTAGTGGTATCACCACTTCTCATTCTCATAATTCTCTCCCCGATTATGAATCATTCACTTTTGAGGAGTTCCCAGTGAACTCGGTCAAATCAATCACGAATATGAATCATTTACCTTTGAGGAGTTCTCCTGTGAACTCACTCATATCATATCTCCACCGGAGTATGATAATTTCTACTTTGATCTAGACATTCCCATAATATGTCTTGATCAAGCAAAACAAGCTTTAACTGAGGAGATTTATGAAACTATGAATTCTCCTATTGAGGATGAAGAGTTAGTCATGATTTGTATCATGATTTTCTTTCTTTTCTTCATATATTCTGTCACTTCTCCTATTCTTCACTCCTTCGGGAATGAAGACATTATTTTTGACCCCGGCATTTTCATTGATCATTTGTGAGCCGGTTCTATGTATATCTCATCGGTGTGGAACTTTCACGTACTTCAATGTTTATACAAACATCTTGAATAAAAGTCCGATGGAGATTGTCTTTTCCACTTACTTCCCCATGAACAAATTAATTCGGTCGAGGTCAAGCTAGCGACTTCGGTAATCAAAAAACGATAGTTAAACATGGGTTTTCACCCGTGTGTCCCACTAGTGTGGGGAGATGCCCCATGTTGTATATAGATCTCAAAAAGAATGAAAATTGTAAATATTAAAAAGAGAATAATTGTTGTGTTTACGCACTTGGCTAGTAATGTTATCTTTTTACGTTCTAAGTTTTAAAACATAGCGCCGGTACTTTATTCTGAATATTGAGGACAATATTCATTTCTAAGTGTGGGGGGGAAATTCAGGCGAATTTGATCATAAATGTACCCTTTTAGTCCCTTTTTCCCCAAAATGGCCAAATTTTAAAATTTTTTATTTAGTGGAAGTACTATGTACTAAACACAACAAATGGTAATCAGTCCACCATGTCTAACCCACATAAGGATTGGCTAATCCGGGAGCAAACGGCTCTTGGTAAAGATATCTCAAATCCGTTTATGGCTTGCAATTTGCCCAAAATTGTATGGTGTTATTCACCATATCTTTAATTAGTGAAGAGTTGGCTAGCCCAAGTTTATGGCTTGTGGTAAAGAGGTTGGAAAACCATAATTGGTAATCTACTCACCAAAGATAATATTGATAATTTATCTAAGAGTTGGCTAGTCCAGAAAAAGCGTCTACGGTAAAGACAAATCAACTCCGTTGAAAGCTTATGATTTGCTCAAAATCATTTGGTTATCATTGTACCAAGGTTCTTACTTGAACTAAAACAATTGGCTACTCAGTAATGGCTTTTGGTAAAAAGATAAAATCCATTAACTTTTCATAAATCATTGCTAGGGACTAGCAATATCTTAGTGTGGGGGATTGATGAGTGTCTAAATACTCATCATTTTTGTACTATCTAGGTGCAAAACATCTGAAAACACTCAGAAATGCTTCAAAATGATAAAAATATCACAAACAAGTGTTTTATGTGTTTTAAATGCAAAAACATCAAAATCGGTGAAAAAGCGTATCAAGTTTGCATTATTGGCGTTTTAGTCCCCAGTTTCAACAGTTGTCAAATCTAGTCCCTGGTCATTCCAAAACTTGTAAAAAGTCATAAAAGGTCCTTGGGATTCACAAGTTGTGAGAAATTGTCCTTTGAAGTTTAAAAATCACAATTTACAACTTTGGTCCCTTAACTTTGAAAAATGTCAAATATAGTCCTTGGTTAATTTTAAAAAAATGAAAATTATCAAATATTAACCTTGTACTATTTATAAATGACAAAAATTGGTCCTTATGGTAAACTTTGGAGAAATTACAAGTTGGATCCTAAATTTCAAACTTGGCAATTTTAGTCCTTGGACGTTAAAAATAGGAAATAAATACATTTATGGTCCTTGGTAAATGAAACTTGGCAAAATTCACCCTTATGTAAGTTTGGAAATCTTGTCAACTCAGTCCCTTAACTTTTAGAATATTACATTTATGGTCCTTGTGCTTATCTTAAAACCAAACGGACCTTATTTGTTATTACTTAACCAAAACCAAAAACACAAACCAGGCCCAAATCCAATATAAGCCCAAACCCGAAATTTAAAAGAAATAATACCCCCGCGCCACTTGTTCACCATCTTCATCTTACACCTGTGTCACTCTTTCCCGCCACCGCTACTATCACCTTTCCAGCTCTTGCCTACCACATCACCATCAACCTTTCCACCTCACATATCACTCATTACCTCATTTAATGCATAAACCTGCTTCTAAGACTTTTCCCGCCAAAACACCAAGTGGACGGTTTTGATAATTTTCAATGATCCAAGGGCTGCAAAAAGGTGGGAACTCGATTCGACAAGAAAGAGAATGAGTTCAATAAATAAGAAGAGAAGAAATAGAAAAGACTATGTAGAGTAATTTTAATTTTGTAATGTCGTTTAATAAATTTAAGATTTCGGTGTTTAATTAAGCTTCAAAGTACTCTCTTATGTAATTTCAGTGTTTTATAAACCTTTGTCAGTATTTAATTTTCAAATACGAATTTATCTTATGCAATTTTCAAGTTTGAAATTTCAAGTTCATGTGAATGTTGATTGTATTTGATGTTATGCAATTATAAGCCCGTATAAGCTCACTTTTACTTATTGTTTACCCATAAAAGTCACTACTCAGATTTTACTCTAAAAATCATCTCGGTCCAAAAGTCAATCTGAAGAGTTCAAAAATGGATTTGGTTATGGAATTGGTTTGATGCAGAGTTTGACTTGGGTTGAATTTGGTTTGAAATAGTGGTAGAATGGGTTATGTGATAAGCACACATGAGCTTGATCATTTGTGAGTTCAAATATTTTTTTCTACTTAAGCGTTTGCATACATAGTTCAATTGATGTTAGTTAATTATAATTGCTTGATCCTTGTTTTATTAACCTTATAGACTTATATTAAGATCTCTTTTAAGTAATGGTAGTGATATTAGATTGATTCTCTAGTTTAAATTAGTAAAGGCAGGTTTATTAAGTAGTGTTTGGATTGGTCTTGATTCTGAGATTAAGGATTCTATAGTGATAGGTTCTTGTTGCAGTAGTTGTATTTGGTAATATTTAGTCAATCTCAGTTGTTCATTTGCATTCAATACTTGATAAAGTCAAAATAGCTTCTAACTCAATTTACCAGTTCACTGTTAAACCAATAGATTGCAAAACTCATCATAGTTGCTTATAACTTGATACTTTAGCTTAAAATCATCTTAATATAGCTTAATATAACTTATTTAGTCTATAGCATTGATCACAAGTTCAAATAAGTCAAACTGCTTAATATCTTAAAAAGTCAAAATTTTCTTTTGGATGAGTTTTGAATAAAATGTATAATTTTGTGTATGATTCAATATTAGGATTTAGCTTTAATGCTTTTGGGATAGTAAACTTTAAGCGCTTAAATAAATTATAAAAATAGTAGCTCTCTCCCACTTAGCTTATAAAGTCCTTATTTAGTAGCTTCTTTGACCCCATCTCCTGAAATGATGCCTGCGCCACCACAACAGTGGGCATCACCACCACTTTGAGTGGGTCCCAGGCCACATCAGTGGACCCCACTGGTGGTTCTTGGTTCCTTACCACTCACCACTCAGCTGACTATCCATTTCAGTCAATCTTTTGAGCTTAAGCCCTGTGGACCCCACTCCTAGATAAGCCTTAATGTTGTCCCATTTTGCAGTCAAAACTAGTTTTTGATTTGCTTAATTTTTGGCTTAATCTGCTTTTCAGAAGTTTAAGATGGTTGGAATAGGTTAGTCTTTAGCTAATATAGCATACCCTAGCTTATGTGTTAATTTGGTGTCCATTTGTGGCTTTTGGCTTATTTTGAAGTGCTTATTTATAAGCCAATCCACTGCAGCTTATTATTCCTCCAAATAAGCATATGTTTTTATATTTTTTATGAACTTAGAATAATATTTTAGCATTTTCCTGAATTTTTCAGATTTTTCCATCACTGTTTTCTATTTTTCTTAATTTTAAATAGTTTTTAATCCTTTTTAAATAGCTTTTAATACTAATAAATCATAAAAAGCTTAAAAAAAAATATGTTTTCAATTTTTATAGATTAAGATAAATATAAAAGTCATAAAAAGTATTTTTCCATAATTTTCTTAGTTTAAATATTATTTTTTAGCATTTTAATTAGTTTTAAATAGTTTTAAATTAATAATAAATACATAAAAGTCTAAAAAATATATTTTCAGTTTTAAAATAAGTTTTATCATATTTTAGATTTTTCCAAGTTATAATTTCATTTTTTAGGTTAATTTTGTATTTTCTTGTATTTTAGTGCATTTTTTTATACTTAATAAATAGTTTTTAATTAATAATAATTAAATAAATAGTTGTAAAAATAATTTTCTTTTCTAATAATTTTCTTTTATTATTAGGATTGTAAAAATATCATTTTCATATTTATAGGTCTTTTATTTATTTAAAACTCACGTTTTATTTTCATGCGTTCGTAATTTTATTTAAACGTGCGTTTTAGAATTTAAACGTTCATCATTGTAAAAATAGTGATAGCGTTTATTTAATATATTTTAACTTTTTAATTTTCTTAATTTGCATTTAAGTCGCTGTAATTTGTAAATCTTTTCTTTAGGTATAAATTTCTCAAAAACCTTATTGATCACTATCCTTAGTGATTATTCGACATCTGAAGTTGTTTAACACCAATTCATCCTCTGTGGGACTTAACGACCCAGGAATTCCCTATATTCCTCTGATCTAAATTGCATTAGTGTTTGAGCTGTTTTAAGTTTGTTACGGTTGGCCATTCACAAGTGGCCAGATTGTGTGATTAGACTTGACGGTTTAGCACCAATCAATGTCCCCATAAGATTTACAATCATCGCTAAAATCGGAGAAAGTCTCAAAATGATCTTTTGAACACTTAAGAGGAGAAGGGATATCACACATATGGTCAAAAAGTTCCGCATGACTCTCTACCGGGATTGGGACAAGGTCCTTAACACTAGACTTTATGAATTCGTCAGATTCCTTACGGGAACGAGTCATAGAATGCTCGTCCCCATGTTGAGAGTAGTGGGGCCGGGTGTGATAGCGATTGTTTGAAATGAATCTCAAGCTATTTGGGATATCAGCTGATGAACTTGTGAATCTTTATAAAATTGTAGGATACAAGTGCATCCTCATCATCACTTTGTCATCGAGGGAATAAAACGAAATTGAGAGCTGATCCGTTTGCTTTTTTCTTTTCAATTGATTCCCTAATAGATTTTTTCAAAGGCAATTTGGGAATTTATTTTTAGCGACTGCTCTTATTCTTGATTCTTCATAGAATTTCATGTGAATTTTGAATGTGAGGACATTGTGGGAGTGAAGATTTGTCAAAGCAGGAAGGTTGACATTGATAATCATCATGAGGACCCCCGCAATATACACAAAGAAGCGGGAGCATTTTGAAATCTTGTTTTACTCAACTCCTCGGTTCTTTTGCTGACTCGGAAGCTCTAGATAAGTGTCTTGTTGGGTTTCTTTGAGGAGTTTGAGTCATTAACCTTGTGGAGGTTTGTCGTTGATATGGATAGTAAGTAATTATTTACAAGGAAATGGATTCCTTGTTTGACAATCGAGCTGAAATGGAGGACCCCTTACACCGTTCACCATGACATTAAAAGCTGTTGATGCGGGCCCAGTGAATTATATAGATATTGGTCATGACCAAAGTTACGAGCATCAGAAAAAGCGTTCATAGAATAGCGCGTGTTTAGGATTGACACTCAAATCCTTGGTGAGGACCTCCACAAAATTCAAAGCAGTTATGTTGATTATATGAAGATAAGTCTGAGGTACATGGTGGGTAATTGGAAAAGTTTGAGGGGTCGTTAAATGAGTTCGGATTAGGATCATAATGGAAATGAATTCCTCGAACCACAAAACAAAACAACTCCGTTATGAATATCATTACCACATCGTACACCGTACACGGTGACGGGAGTGAACCAAAAAGAGGCTCACCCAACCGTACACAAGGAATACTTGATTCCATTTGAGAGTTATGAAAGGAATTGGTTCATTCAAAGAATCAACAAACCAACATGGTGATCAGAATGACTATTAAGTCTCGAAGAATATTTGAAAAATCAGGAGGTGGGACAAGTGGTGTGCTTTCAGAGCTAGCTATTTTCCACCACTTCGTTATGGTCTCTGATTGCGGTTCTTGAGAAGCGTGAAGATTTGGCAAGTCATTCTTCTAGTGACCTTGATCTAAATTATGCATGCCTTTTAACAGTAAATCGTGAAAGTTTAGGATCAATTTTAGGCGGTTTAGGAACGAATTGAGGGTTAGATCTTTGGATAACCCGTAGGTTGGGCCGTATTTAGCACCTCCATTATCGAGAGGAAGTGCACGGTCCTTGTCACGGTTTTCGTTCCATTTCCCTACTGCTTGAAATTAATGGATCATCACGAACAACACGACTTCTTGACATTTGTGATAAAGTATGAAGTTTTTCAACCGTTCGAATTCGTCGTGTCGAAAGATTCCATAAGAATAGAAGAAGTTAGAATCAAATGGATAGAGGGTAAAGGGATAAAGAATCAAAAAAGGTAAAAGGGTAAAGATGAATATTTTTGGATTTTTGAAAAACATGTTATAAAACAAAGAATGAAAATATTTTTGGTAATCGATTAGTCAAGCGAATTAACTTCCGCGATAATTTTGGTTTATATAAAAATAAGGAAATATGGACAAAGATGGTAAATATACAATGGGTGTATATTCAACAATCACGATTCTTCAAATTAAGTAGAGCAGCGACACACACTCGGCAGTGGCTCACAAAATTTGATCGGTCAACGATTCGAGGTTTATCACACAAGTATACCTTTGTGAATGGTCAACTTTATTGATAAAATTCAAACAGTTTAAAACCAATGCAATTTAAGATCTGGAGAAGTTTAGTGTTTCCCCGGGTCGTTAAGTCCCAACGAGGTGTGAACACTGTAGTACAACGAATCTGTGATCGGGTGATTTTGAATGGGAAAAGATTTGAGAATTGGAATAATTATACCTAAAGAGAAAGTTTATAAATTACAAGGGCTTAAATGCAAATTAAAGAAAATTAAAAAGATAAATTATATTAAATAAAGCGCTATCACTATATTTAAAATGATGAATGTTTAAAAGCCTAAAACATATACGTTTAAATAAAATTACGATAGCGTGCAAAGCGTGAGTTTTAAGAAATAAAAGGCCTAAAAATATGAAAATGATATTTTTACAATCCTAATAATAAAATAAAATTATTAGAAAAATAAAATTATTTTCAAAACTATTTATTTAATTATTAATAATTAAAAACTATTTTTAACTATTTAATAATACCCTAAAATATAAGAAAATATGAAATAAAGCTAGAAAAAGTGAAATTATGACTTATAAAAAATCTAAATATGATACTTTATTTTAAACTGAAAATATATTTTTGACTTTATGTATTTATTATGAGTTTAAAACTATTTAAAACTAATTAAGTTAAAATAACAAATGAAACGATAAAATAATGAAACTTTACAGGAAAATCTAAAATATTATCTAGGAAAAAATTAAAAATTATTTTTATGAAGCTTTTCTGATTTATTTGTATTAAAAGCTATTTAAAAAGGATTAAAAACTAGTTTAAAATAAGAAAAATATCAAACAGTGCTGGAAAAATATGAAAAATTTAGGAAAAGTCTAAAATAATATTCTAAGTCTATGAAAAATATAAAATCTTTGTGCTTATGTGTGAGAATATGAGGCTGCCGATTATAGCTGCCGCGAGAATAAGCACTTAGAATAAGCTAAAAAACACTAAAATGCACCAAATGATTACAGAAGCTAACTATTGCTAAATTAAGTCTAACTTAACTAATTAACAGTACTCTTGATCACTAAATAAGCTTAAACTAGATTTGAGCTTATGGGATTAATGTAACGGTTATTAAAGGGCTACTTTAAAATAATGAATAAGCTATCCTAATAAGCTAAATGGGAAACGAAGTTGGGACCTAGATATCACCTAGCAGACTACACATGGGCCAATTCTCAGCTCCTAATGAGCTTATTTGAATCTTGTGCAAAAGGTTTGCAAGTTGCCTATGCACACTCATTTAATATCTTGAGGTGTGAAATGTGCAGGGCAAATGGGGGCTTATTAAGAGCTTATAGAAACTTGATAAAATTCAACAAAGCTGAGATTTTAGTTTAAGACCAACTGAACTAGGAAATCCCAAAGTCTCATTGAATTTGAAACAGAATTGAATACATGAGAAATTCATAAAGTTTTCAGCTTGGTTTTCAAAACTTTGACTTTTAAAAGCAGAAATGAAAGGTTTGACTTTTGAGATTTGAATCAAATTTGTTAACGATTATGATAACTTGTGATAAATATAACAATGATGCAAGTGTATTACTAACTTTTAAACCTATATGCAAGATTATACTAACTGATTCAAACAGATATGGAAACTAAAACTGAGATACAAAATGATTTTGACTTTTAAACTAATGAGGATTGGTTTTGTTGTTTACTGAGCTATATTGAACTAATAGAACATGTACCAACTAACAATGATATCACAAATGACCTTGAACATAAGCGGAATAGCAAATCAGAACATCCTTTAATATAAGCTGTTTTGAAGCTTATTGTACTAAAACAAGTTTTAAAAAGAAAGCTATTTATTAACTGATATTAACTATGTTTAGACATATTTAAGCTAAGATTAACAGGATTTTAACACTTATACTTAAGATTGCAAATTTTTAAGAAATGCTTACAATTTGTGTTTATGCACAAAATGAAGCGAGGATCAATACTACTTCCTATAGCTTTCCATAAAGCTCTAAACCAATAAGCAATCCAAAATTAGCTCTGCATCACCAAATATCATAACCAAATCCAAATGATGCTTATCGGTTGACTTTTGTTATTTGTGAGTATTTTAAGAGTAGCGAGTAGAGGTTTATACAAGCAATCAATAAGCTATGGGAAAGCTTATAAAGCTTATCAAAACAGTAACCTACACCTTTTAACATTACAAGAGTAAATTGAGATTTTCAAAGATAAAAATGCATAAACTGAAATTGAAACTTGAACCATGATTTATTATTGAAAAGGATTTAAAATACACGAGAATACTTAAGAAAGTACTTGAAAATTTGAGAAATACTTGGAATTGAATTACACTACCTACGACATGTAAAAAACTAAACTACTCTAATTATTTTTCTACCCTGCTACTTTTCTCCTTTTTTATTCAAGAAAAAGGTTCCACTTGAGTCTCTGAAGAAATCCCATCATTAATCCTAGCCTTTGGATCAGTCAAAACTCATCTCAGCTTTGATTTGCAATTTGGGCCAAAAACATATTTAGCAGGTTTTGCATTTAATGGGTTTTGGGAGGTTGTGGAGGTGGAGAGGGGTTGGTATACAGTGGGGAGGATAAGGTGGAAGGTGGCAAGTGGTGGTGAAACCGCGGTATTGAATCTTGATTGTGGGAGAGGAGGAGAAGCGGTATTACTTGGTTTGGTGGTTTTAAATTTTAAACCGTGGGTTTTGGTTTGGATATTGGGCCGGATATTTGGATTGGTGGATAAGGATTTGGGTGGTTTATTAATAAAAGGGATCCGTTTGGTTTGTAAATATATAAGCCCAAAGACCATTTGTGTAATATCTTTGAATTTTCAAGGTGATCACATCAACAATCCAAAGTTATCACAAGGACCTATCTTGCCATTCTTTAATAGTACAAGGACCATTTGTGATAAAATCCCATTTTTTATAATTCCAAGGACCAAAACTGCCATATTTATAACTCTAGGGACCAAACTTGTAATTTTCTCAAAATTTATCATAAGGACCAATTTTGCCATTTATGAATAGTACAAGGTTAATATTTGATAATTTTCATTTTTTTAAATTAACCAAGGACCATTATTGACATTATTCAAACTTGAGGGACCTTTTCTGCCATTTGCCCAAAGATTCATTCAAGGACTATTTTTGACAACTTAGAATATTTCAGGAACCTTGAATGATATTTTTACAAGTTTTAGAATTACCAGGGACTAGTTTTGACAACTTTTGAAACTTGGGGGACTAAAACTGCCAATTATGCAAACTTGATACGTTTTTCATCTGATTTTGGTATTTTTGCATTTAAAACACATAAAACAATTATTTGTGATATTTTCATCATTTTAATGCATTTCTGAGTGTTTTCAGATGTTTTTGGCATTCTAAACGGTACAAAAATGATGAGTATTTGCACACTCATCAATGCCGTAAGAGTTTTATTTAGTCGGTTCTTCCTTTGAGTGCTACCACTTGAGCCTCAAGAATTTTAATGGGAGGGGCGGACTAGATCTTTCGTTTTCCCAATGAGCTGGCTTTAAAAAAAATTTAGTTTGTTAGATGTTGCTTAGAGTGTATGCGGTTATGACTGTTTTGCCACAGGTGGTCTGAATGTTGTAATTAAACTTCTGTGCGACTCAATTATTGGTGTCGTCACATGGTCAACTTCTTTTTGTTTTACGTACATTCCGTGAGACCTTGTGGAGTGGCTGCTTGTACTTCCTTGATGCAGTAGGGATAACATTTCTAGGTTTTCCTAGTGAGATCATGTCAGGTTCCGATTCTAATTTGTGCACTGCGTTATGCTTCTCATGGATCTTTGGGTGTTGAGTATTCTATACCATCATTTCCCTTTTTGGATCAGGATAGCTTCCAGCTCTGGTGTAAAGCGTCTCCCTTGAATGGTAGAGTCTCCGTCATACCCAGGTATGTCTAAAACAAGTGTATCACATGATTTTTCCTTGCGCAGTGTTTGTTGGGTTAACCTAGGGTGTATGATGATCTATTCCTTTCTTGGTTCAGTGTAGGTGATAGGATACTAAGTATCAATTGGCATATCCGAGACGCCAATCTCTGTGTCCAATGTTCTACAGGGTGCTAAATTATTGTCGAGGGTTCAAACGTTTCACATTCGTTTCCTTGGTAGAGAATCTCTTCCCTCAGGTGGCATGGTTTATTCCGTTCCCGTGTACGTGAAATGTCTGGCATTTTGAGATGGGATGTCGGTGTGAGATCTGAGGCACAAAATTTTCCATTGCATGGTTGTGAGTTACTTCCTTTATCATGACCAGGCAAGAATTTCAAGAATTTAACCATGCCCGCACACGTGACCCCTCCCGAATTATACATAGGTGATCAGGCTATGTATAATTGGGGACCGGTGACGTGTTGTTCGGTATAGTCTTACTCTTGGTGTGTTTATTCTTTGGCCAGCGGAAATGTCGCAAAAGTTCAGGTGTGAAGTTTTGGTGTGATGGTTTATAAGGTTTTCTAGGCCGACTAATTCTGTCAACATGACCTATGGCTCGTTTGACCAGGATGTGTGAAATAATGGCAACTTGGTTAGGGATAGAATGTTGAATTTGTGATTTTTGGCGACGTAACAGTTTGAGTTGGTCTTATCGGTATTGATAATAATACCTTCGCAATTTTTGAAATGTGGATTTTTCTAAAACATCTCGTGGGGTGATACTAATTTGTCAGAGAGACTAGTCGCATATCCAAGATGACCTTCTCTTACCTTCAGAGAAATCCTTTTATCGTGATATGATAGTTGAAATCCTTAATGATATGGTGAAAGTGGTCATGGAGAAGAAATATATTAAGATAACATGATAAGGACAACTGATACATTACAAGGAAAGGTTTGGTACATTAAGGTTACATAGAGAAACACTTAAAGTAGATTCTTAAGACTACGAATTAGAAGTTTAAACTAAGCATTATTACAAACAGCATCTCTAGCTAATTTAGTTTCTTTCGTGGTGTCCGTTGGGAGCCTGGATAATTCTTCACACTTTCTTCAGGAAATTGTTTCGACAATCGTTGCCTTCATGCTGGTCCTTCTTATCCGGGCACTTGCTTTTAATGTGACCTTTCATTCCACACCCATGGCATACCACTGCCTCCCGATAGGGTTACTTACAATCTCCCATATTATGCCCAATTCCTTTACAAATTCCACAAGGTGTAGGGCACTTTCCATAGTGGTAATATGGGCATATATTGGACTTGGGTTTTGTTCCAGCATACATTACTTCCCGTTTGGTTTTAGCGGTCCTAACTTCAGCCGTCCATTGACGCTTGGTTGATTGTTGCATTTGATCTTCCTCACCATCATATTCCCAGTACCTCTTGCTACCACCGTACTCCCTTGCTTTGCCCTGGGGCAGTGACTCTGTCAATCCAGAAGTCGCACCAGTAGCTTCTTGAGTGATAGTAGGTGTGAATGCAACAACGTTCCTCTGAATTTCGGGGGAACATCCCCAAAAGTATGCTTCGAGTCTCTTTTCCTCAGGTCCTATAATATCAGGACATAGTTGGGCTAGTTCGCGAAAGAGGTTGGTGTACCCCTCTAGGTCATTCCCTATCATAGTTAGTCCACAGAGCTCTCTTTCCATCATTCACAGTTCATCCCTTGAGCAGTATTCTTCAATCATCATTTTCTTGAGGGTGTCCCGAGTGAGTAAGCAACGTCTATTCCCACTAATTGGACATAAATGTCCCACCATGTGAGGGCTTGGTGTCGAAAGGAGCAAGTAGCATACTTGACCTTACAATTGTCAGCAACTCTGTTCATGCGGAAAATTGTCTCAATCCTTTCTAGCCATTTTGCCAAACCTATGGCTCCTTCAGTCCCCTCAAATGCTGGTGGTTTACAGTTCCTGAATTCTTGGTAAGAGAAATTTCGTGTTGTAGGCGTCTTACCAACAACTTCTTCCCTATTTGTGACAACTCGTAATTTCAGGTCATTTCTCAAAACAATTCATGCTTCACTATTTCAACATTTATCGTAAACTAGGTTTACGTGTTCCAAATTCACGTAACCTTAATGGTTTAGCGGCGAATTCATGATCATATCATCACGAACATTTCATATGGACTAAGTTTAGTCTACATTTCATTAACATCATTTGCATCATGTTAGTTCGTTCATGACATTGCATTTCACATTAAACGTGTAAATTTTATATTAAATAAACGTTATCGCGTGAGTTATTATTTTGAACCTTTAATCCGATACTTCCAAAAATGATCCCGATATATTTTTATACTTACATTTAGTTTATAAAAATAATATTTTGAGTTTACCTAGTGTTTTAAATTTATTTTGTATATAAATTGTTAAATTTATATTATTACGACGCTTTTCTTAAAAACTACACGATAATTATTAGTTCACTCAAATTTTACAAGAAATGTATTTTTACAATTTTTATGATCTCAATATACTTTACTTTGACCTATTAAAAATTATTTTTAGCCAAAAATCTTCCAAATCAATCAAGTCTTAGTTCCATATTTTACAACTTGTGGCCATGATTAGTTTTAGAAGACAAGAAGGACAACCCATATTTTTTTCTTACACTTTCTGCGTTTTCACCATCACACACTAACTCTAAAATAATATCTAGACCAAGTCTAAAACTCATTTAAATATTGCAACTCACTCAAGTAAATTCAACTCTTGTACACTTCTTCTAAACGAGCCTCATTCAAGCTCAAAACACATATTTTACTTGCAAAACAAAACAAAATATACAAGCTTCCAAGCTAGAGCAAATAAAGATTTTCGAGGGCAAGAAGTAGTTGGATACCTTGGAAAGCTATTGGGTTATTTCTTTAAAGCAAGTCAAATTCTAGTCATTTGGTCCTATCTTTTGCTTGTACACACACATCTCATTAGTAAGCATCTCATGTTCATTTTTCATCTTTCATTATCATTTCATATTTATTTCATCATATTTGAGCAAAGCATGCAAGACTTATGGAAGTTTATACCACTTTTTACATTGTTTTTAGAAGTTATACATATATAAGTCATCCTATAATTTATCCCTTGTTATATATTGGTCTTGATGATGTTTAGGAACCCATGACACCCTAAGAAGGTGTATGGTAGGATTAGATTAGTTTTGGAGTTGATTTGAAGGGATTGAAATAGGTTTAGTACGAGAAAAACTATTTTCGACAAGTATATAAAGTGGTCTGTCCTTATTTTGTTTTTCTGGAAAATCCGACAGTAGGCACGAATTTTGGCCTAGATATTTAGAAAATATACTTTAAAACGAATCCGTGGCCGCTTGAACGGATTAAAACGGAGTTATACTTGAAGAAGTTATGAATTTTTCAAGTTTGACGACGAGATATATATTTTTCTGAAATTTCAGCAACCTATTATTGTTTATTTCGAGTCAAAAACGAGTCCTAAGCTTTACAAATTATTTCGACTTATCAAAAATATATTAGTATACTTTGATACGAAGCTAAGGATGTATAATACGTAGAAAACGGATTTGAAACGACTAAGATATACACGTTTTCATAAATTGCCGTAACTTTATTATTTTAGAAAAACTATATTATTTTACGAGACAAGTGTTACGGTAACTAAAACGACCATGTTGAAGGCTATTTTTAACGTTGACGTAGAACTTTTTGTAACGAGATGCCTTCTAATAAAATCGAGATCACCAAGCATATTTTTCAAAACGACCAACCGTTTGTATAGCGGAGATGTAATAAATTATTTACGGTTGCTTAAACTTTGCCGAAACTCACTTTTTACACAACATTTGGACAAAATCACCATATTTAACCTCTATTATCTTTATGTTCGAGACCTCTATGACGAAAACTCCTGTACTAAAACTTCTAGATTTTGATACAAGCTTTCCAAAACCGTCGAGTTCGTTTCCTAATGTTTGACGTACACCATTTTAC
Organism: Chrysanthemum makinoi; assembly: GCA_910596185.1. NCBI lineage: Eukaryota > Viridiplantae > Streptophyta > Magnoliopsida > Asterales > Asteraceae > Chrysanthemum > Chrysanthemum makinoi. The sequence continues at coordinate 195,577,671 of OU343218.1, read as the reverse complement.
GACTAGTTTTTCGAAGCCATTTTGTCACTTTCATGAAATTTCCAACGACATTATTTTACGACGAAGAGTTAAAATTTCACAATAAATCATTAAGAAACTATTGTAGGATGTCATTTTGACGTAAATACTTGTAAAGTAATTTAAGAATGGTCAAGACGTCAAAAGAGTATTTTTCGACGATAAGTATTATTTTCAAAACTCACAAATGGTATAAATAACATACGAAATGCATGCATAACATTATACCATAACTCATTACATATCATAACATTCATAATAGGTCAAGGTTAAAGTATCACATTACATCTCGGTGTACTCACTTTTGTCATCGCCTCATCTTACCAAGTGAGTTTCATAGCCCCTACTTTTATACGTTTTGAATTACTTTTGGGGGAGATACATGCTCAACTATTTTCATTTACTATCATAAGTACTCTAAACTTTTAAGGATTACCGTGAGTTTTCATAGCCCCATTTTCGATTGTTTTTATACTACTTTTGGGGGAGATACATGCTCAAACTGTTTTCATTTACTTTCACAAGTACTTTAACTTTTATGGATTACCGTGAGTCATAGCCCCACTTTTTCTCGTTTTAATTATTTATGAAACTCTTTGGGGGAGATGCATGCTCAATAATTTTTATTACATTCATGACTATTTGCAAATTATATGTTTATCCGAACTGAATGTTTAGTCATGCAGTATACTTGATTTGCCATGCTTAGAATTGTCATATCAAAATTCATTGGGTGATGGTCTTGGTATATTCATTGGATGATGGTCTTGGTATATTCATTGGACTGATGGTCTTGGTATATTCATTGGACTGATGGTCTTGGTATATTCATTGGATTGATGGTCTTGGTACATTCATTGAACTGATGGTCTTGGTATAATCATTGCACTAATGGTCATGGAACAATTTGAAACCGTACGAATTATGTGTTATATTAAGTAACTATGGATACATTAAGTTATGCACCTTTTGGCAGTGGGTTGTGAACACACAGGTTGCAAGTTTTGTATGGGCCGAACTTGGAACTGAGTGGATTTACAATGCCTTTGCTTTGCATAACGATTTTGAAAGGCTTAACATTTCAACACAAACTCTATGAACTCACTCAACCTTTGTGTTGACACTTTTAGCATGTTTTATCTCAGTTATCTAAGGCATACACTTCATGGCATGCATGTGGACTTATCATAGAGTCGTGGTGACGGCAGCGTCTCTCTGGATTTATGCACTTTTAAAACATCGTTTGAATTGTAACAAACTTATTTCCGCACAAGTTGATTTTCATTTGGGACCTACTTTGTAAACTCTGATTGTTTTATTAAATCAAACGATGTATTTTCCAAACGACACTTTAGGTCATTCAATATAACTGTGATTGTGATGCTATGACAGTCAATCCCCAGGAATTCCATTCCGCGCAAAACGGTAATTTGGGGGTGTGACAGATTGGCATCAGAGCTTGGTTATAGAGAACTAGGTTGCATCATTGACCCTAGACTATAACTACATCATCATAGCATCTCATCATTTCATCATAAGTGCATGTTCACTTTGCATCCGGTTTATACGTACATTTTTCGAGTTATTTACTTTCATTTCAAAATCGATTGTCACATAGATGCTTTCAAATACCCATCCCATTTTACTCACATCAGAATTTGACATGAAGAATGCCCTGTCATTCCCTATCACAATTTTAACATCAGTTGACTCAACATCAAACATCATATGAGTCGATTAGTCCAAGCATTGCATAGTTACTCCTAAATTATACATAGCCTGATCACCTATGTCTAATTCAGGAAGAATCATGCAATGAAGGGAGTAGTAGGCTTATATGTGTAAACAATTCTATAATGGAGCCAAATTTTCAAAGACCGTTACTCAAACCGAGTTAGCCTAATCTCATGACAGTTCTTGTTTGATGAGTTGTGAGATTAAGTAAAAATCGGTTACCTAAAAGTCTTTTGAAGGTTTTGGCTTGAGAATGGGAAAGTTTGCCACATCAAACCCTAAACCGTAGAGACCAACATGGACTGAATTCAGGGACTGAATTCCTTTTTGGATGGGCGAATGTGACAACTCGTAATTTCAGGTCATTTCTCAAAACAATTCATGCTTCACTATTTCAACATTTATCGTAAACTAGGTTTACGTGTTCCAAATTCGCGTAACCTTAATGGTTTAGCGGCGAATTCATGATCATATCATCACGAACATTTCATATGGACTAAGTTTAGTCTACATTTCATTAACATCATTTGCATCATGTTAGTTCGTTCATGACATTGCATTTCACATTAAACGTGTAAATTTTATATTAAATAAACGTTATCGCGTGAGTTATTATTTTGAACCTTTAATCCGATACTTCCAAAAATGATCCCGATATATTTTTATACTTACATTTAGTTTATAAAAATAATATTTTGAGTTTACCTAGTGTTTTAAATTTATTTTGTATATAAATTGTTAAATTTATATTATTACGACGCTTTTCTTAAAAACTACACGATAATTATTAGTTCACTCAAATTTTACAAGAAATGTATTTTTACAATTTTTATGATCTCAATATACTTTACTTTGACCTATTAAAAATTATTTTTAGCCAAAAATCTACCAAATCAATCAAGTCTTAGTTCCATATTTTACAACTTGTGGCCATGATTAGTTTTAGAAGACAAGAAGGACAACCCATATTTTTTTTCTTCTGCTACACGTTTTCACCATCACACACTAACTCTAAAATAATATCTAGACCAAGTCTAAAACTCATTTAAATATTGCAACTCACTCAAGTAAATTCAACTCTTGTACACTTCTTCTAAACGAGCCTCATTCAAGCTCAAAACACATATTTTACTTGCAAAACAAAACAAAATATACAAGCTTCCAAGCTAGAGCAAATAAAGATTTTCGAGGGCAAGAAGTAACGGATTGGATACCTTGGAAGCTATTGGGTTATTTCTTTAAAGCAAGTCAAATTCTAGTCATTTGGTCCTATCTTTTGCTTGTACACACACATCTCATTAGTAAGCATCTCATGTTCATTTTTCATCTTTCATTATCATTTCATATTTATTTCATCATATTTGAGCAAAGCATGCAAGACTTATGGAAGTTTATACCACTTTTTACATTGTTTTTAGAAGTTATACATATATAAGTCATCCTATAATTTATCCCTTGTTATATATTGGTCTTGATGATGTTTAGGAACCCATGACACCCTAAGAAGGTGTATGGTAGGATTAGATTAGTTTTGGAGTTGATTTGAAGGGATTGAAATAGGTTTAGTACGAGAAAAACTATTTTCGACAAGTATATAAAGTGGTCTGTCCTTATTTTGTTTTTCTGGAAAATCCGACAGTAGGCACGAATTTTTGGCCTTGATATTTAGAAAATATACTTTAAAACGAATCCGTGGCCGCTTGGCGGCAGTTAAAACGGAGTTATAAACTTGAAGAAGTTATGAATTTTTCAAGTTTGACGACGAGATATATATTTTTCTGAAATTTCAGCAACCTATTATTGTTTATTTCGAGTAAAAAACGAGTCCTAAGCTTTACAAATTATTTCGACTTATCAAAATTATATTAGTATACTTTGATACGAAGCTAAGGATGTATAATACGTGAGAAACGGATTTGAAACGACTAAGATATACACGTTTTCATAAATTGCCGTAACTTTATTATTTTAGAAAAACTATATTATTTTACGAGACAAGTGTTACGGTAACTAAAACGACCATGTTGAAGGCTATTTTTAACGTTGACGTAGAACTTTTTGTAACGAGATGCCTTCTAATAAAATCGAGATCACCAAGCATATTTTTCAAAACGACCAACCGTTTGTATAGCGGAGATGTAATAAATTATTTACGGTTGCTTAAACTTTGCCGAAACTCACTTTTTACACAACATTTGGACAAAATCACCATATTTAACCTCTATTATCTTTATGTTCGAGACCTCTATGACGAAAACTCCTGTACTAAAACTTCTAGATTTTGATACAAGCTTTCCAAAACCGTCGAGTTCGTTTCCTAACGTTTGACGTACACCATTTTACGACTAGTTTTTCGAAGCCATTTTTGTCACTTTCATGAAATTTCCAACGACATTATTTTACGACGAAGAGTTAAAATTTCACAATAAATCATTAAGAAACTATTGTAGGATGTCATTTTGACGTAAATACTTGTAAAGTAATTTAAGAATGGTCAAGACGTCAAAAGAGTATTTTTCGACGATAAGTATTATTTTCAAAACTCACAAATGGTATAAATAACATACGAAATGCATGCATAACATTATACCATAACTCATTACATATCATAACATTCATAATAGGTCAAGGTTAAAGTATCACATTACATCTCGGTGTACTCACTTTTGTCATCGCCTCATCTTACCAAGTGAGTTTCATAGCCCCTACTTTTATACGTTTTGAATTACTTTTGGGGGAGATACATGCTCAACTATTTTCATTTACTATCATAAGTACTCTAAACTTTTAAGGATTACCGTGAGTTTTCATAGCCCCATTTTCGATTGTTTTTATACTACTTTTGGGGGAGATACATGCTCAAACTGTTTTCATTTACTTTCACAAGTACTTTAACTTTTATGGATTACCGTGAGTCATAGCCCCATTTTTTCTCGTTTTAATTATTTATGAAACTCTTTGGGGGAGATGCATGCTCAATAATTTTTATTACATTCATGACTATTTGCAAATTATATGTTTATCCGAACTGAATGTTTAGTCATGCGAAGTAACAGATTTGCCATGCTTAGAATTGTCATATCAAAATTCATTGGACTGATGGTCTTGGTATATTCATTGGACTGATGGTCTTGGTATATTCATTGGACTGATGGTCTTGGTATATTCATTGGACTGATGGTCTTGGTATATTCATTGGACTGATGGTCTTGGTATATTCATTGGACTGATGGTCTTGGTATATTCATTGGACTGATGGTCTTGGTATATTCATTGGACTGATGGTCTGGTACATTCATCGGCTGATGGTCTTGGTATAATCATTGCACTAATGGTCATGGAACAATTTGAAACCGTACGAATTATGTGTTATATTAAGTAACTATGGATACATTAAGTTATGCACCTTTTGGCAGTGGGTTGTGAACACACAGGTTGCAAGTTTTGTATGGGCGGAACTTGGAACTGAGTGGATTTACAATGCCTTTGCTGCATAAACGATTTTGAAAGTCTTTACATTTCAACACAAACTCTATGAACTCACTCAACCTTTGTGTTGACACTTTTTAGCATGTTTTATCTCAGGTATCTAAGGCATACACTTCATGGCATGCATGTGGACTTATCATAAGAGTCGTGGTGACGACGCGTCTCTCCCGGATTTATGCACTTTAAAACATCGTTTGAATTGTAACAAACTTATTTCCGCACAAGTTGATTTTCATTTGGGACCTACATTTTGTAAACTCTGATTGTTTTATTAAATCAAACGATGTGTTTTCCAAACGACACTTTAGGTCGTTCAATATAACTGCGATTGTGATGCTATGACAGTCAATCCCCAGGAATTCCATTCCGCTGCAAAACAGGTAATTTGGGGGTGTGACACTATTCCCCTGGATGAGGTTGTTGATGTTGTGATTGATTTGGTAGTTAGCAACTCGTTCGCTAACAGATTTCTCAATGGTGGTTGTGTTCATGTTCTGCTTTACTGGAAACATTCTCCTTCAATCACAAGAAATGACAACAATGAGTTTTCTATGAGTGTGAGGACCATGGTGGAGATCCATAAGGTTACCACGTATACTACTTCTCAATTAAGTATTTTCTAGGTTGTGTTGACTGGATATCTCGTAGACTTAGTTTATTATGATGATGTTAAGAAAACGGAGATCGGTTGGAGTGAGTTTAACATGAGGTTATAATCCACAAGACATTGTTTATTATGCATAGTCGTTCATCACCATAAGCTTGGTTACATTCTAAGAAGATTCCTGGCTCATTAGCCGATACATAATATGCGTTCATTGACTCGCTCTAGTTTGTCATGCAACAAAACTACTACAAGCGTTTTTATTGAAATCACTCATCACTACGTCTAACACAATTTTAAGGTGAAATTTAAGCACTTCCCGGTGTTGCCCCGGGTTGACTTTGTTGAGTCGCCTTCCATTCTTCTAACTCTCTGAGTTGGGCCTCCATTCTGGCAAATTTGTTGTTGGCCTCATTTTCCCTACTCTCCATAGTACGTCTTTGAAATTCTACGACACCCTCCAGGTACCCTGTCTCGGTTAATGCTATTGTAGTAACGGTCTCCAACCGTGTCAGCTGGCTCTCAATCTCCGTGAGACGTCCCTGAGTGTCTCCTGGAGTTTGCAGAGCACACCTTTCAATGTGGTCTTCAAGACGTGCAATTACTTCGTTCAACTTCTCACGAGTTCCTTCCAATACTGTTCCAACATCGTTGTAGCATTCCTTGAGTTTTTCGCCAAGTACTTGTAGTTCTTCCACCACTTCTTCAATTCCTTCAATCCTTTCTTCTGGTACATCTCTTCTATTTGTTCTTCATGATGTGTTATGCGTGCCATAACTGTGTCGAGAGTTGGTGGTCCAGCAGTGGCTGCTTCCGAAGTTCCTCCAACTTCGAACCCACTAAGAGATGGTGTACCAGAAGATGATGGTGATGATGCAGAGAGGCAGATTTTCTTGCTAGTAGGCATCTCCCAACTGAGGAGTGGATCTCTTTGGTGTTTTGGTGAGAGTGTAGGAGTAGTGGAGTTGGTAGGTATAGTATTGATAGTAGTGATGATTTGGAAGTGAGCAGGTGGAGTGTGGGTAGTACCCTCCTGGTGAACTTGATACACTACCCTGTACGGGTTTCCGTGTCGAGTGAGTTGGGAAGGGGCCGATGCGTTCGGCAGGTGACAACCCTTTTGTTGTGTCATCGCATCCACTCGTGAGGGGGAAGGCATGGTCGTGACAAGATGGTGCATATGTGTAAGCAAGTAGAAAAATACTCATGATGAATATGAAATAGTGCACTAGTAAATAGGAAATAAAACATGCAATCCTATTTAAAAGAATTCTTACGTAAAGCGGCAAGTAAGGCAAGCGGCAAATGACGGTACCGTAGTATGATGTCTTTGTAAAAAGTGGTTATAGTTTAGGATTTATATGTACCTAGTTCTCTACAACCCTGGCTCTGATGCCAATCTGTAACACCCCCAATTTTGGTTTAGCGGAAGCATACGTTATTGGGGCGTTACGAATTGGTGAATCACAACACAAGTAATAAAGAACGGAGTACATACGCCGTTTAATTTCATAAAATATTTTAAAAAATTATCTTACAACATTATTTAGATAAATGGGCACATCCCATAATTTCAGTGGTCCCAATATAAAAACATCGTTTTTGTGTAAAAACACTTCTTTAGAAACTACTACGACCATATATCCGCCTCTTGCCTTGCATCCATGATCACAACTAAGCACCTGAGAAAGTATGCTAAAAAGGTCAGCTAAAAGCTGGTGAGTTCATAGGTTTAGATTAAAATAGTAAGTTTGGACCATAAGCAAAGTCATATAATCATTACAACGAATATAATGATATATGGATGAATGTCTATTACGTTAGCTCTAAGTTCATGCAACCGATACTACGACAGTTTCTGTATGCTAAAAGATGTCATACAATATAGGGGCCCATAGCGAGTGTTTTGTCCCTCAACACTCGGTTCCGACATGGTATACGTTTCGCCTTGGCCTAAGCATGGCCAACCGAACGGAGGAGTCACCCTCAATAGATCTATTTATAACATTCGCGTTTCCCAATGGGGAATTGACGGTTCATGAAAAAGGGCATTCTCTAGGGACATAAGGGCTTAGGATAAACCACGTAATAGTAACCATGTCATAGTTTAGGTCCATAAAAGGTTTTGCATATTTCTCACCCCAAAACGTATAAAACAGTTTATCAAGTAAAAGATGGGCTATGAAAACTCACCTTAGCAAATGTGCAATCCAAAAGTGGGATTTAGTGATTGTTGTGAAGCGGCACCGACACGCGACCTAGATAAGGAGGGCAATGTTTTAGTTCATTGTTTTAAGTATCGTTTACTCAAAATAGTTTAATTGTATTTATAATTGCAATGAAACTAAGCTTTAGTTTGTAAAAGTTATTAAAATGATTTTACTAGTAAGTATATGAGTGTTTATATACTTTTCATATTGACATTAATATTATTTTAAGATTCGAAATTTGATATGAAAAAAATTACAAGGTTCCACTAGTAAGTATATAAAGGTATATATACTAATTTAAGTTGACACAAATGGCATTGTCAAAATTAAAATCAAGTTGTTTCTAATTGTCTTTAGCAAAATACTTGAGTTACATTTGGAGACTATTAAATTTATTAAGTGATAAAATAAAGTAGTGATCTCTATTTATTTATTAAGATTTGTTCTTAATATATATGTATATATATAGTTCAAATGAGAAGTTAACTTGACATACATTCATTTACACATTGTCGTTAAATTTTGATGTACGTTACTACGTGAATCATGTTTTTAGAATACTTGTTGTTTATGTCAAACCTTTACACATTTTTGTTAAGTTATGACTTGTGTACATAATTGACGCTAAGACGATATGTAACGAGGTGAAAAGTAAGAATAGACGGGGACGGGTTAAGCTTATATTTCCGGTTATACGTTACACGTTTTATTTTGTGAGGTAGTTTAAACCATCAACCGAATACTCCATGACTGACATGGGCCGTGGCCCGATTATTAATAGTGGCAGGGAACCCGGATTGGGCCTAGGCCCGAAGTGGATTATATGTGAGAAATGGGCTTTTTGACTAAATGGTGACTTATGAAAAATAGGTTGGAGCGCGAGTATGGGCTGTGGCCCAATGAAATACAGAAACATATTCAACATAGTTTGATGTTTGTTATTTTTGCAATGTTCCATTTCATCGCTTGGATACTGGACGCCTAGATTTGACGAAATGAAAAGGTAACCATGCGCCATTTTGGTTGCTCAAACGGACTTTAATCAAGTTCTAAATGCGCATATTACAACAAAAACAAGGACTAAGATGCTAGTGTGGTTGTTTTTGACGCGGAACTCTCAACGTAACCGGTTTGACTTCAAGATATTGTTCGACTTTAGCATGACTTAGACTCGAAATGCCTAGACCACTTGACAAGAGTTTAAACTCGCGAGACCCATACTAGCTATCAAAACTGTTTTTGGACACTAAAGATTATTTCACATTAGGAGTGTTCGTGAGTTCATTTCCAAGTATTCCTATCACTTAGTAAAAGAAACAGAAGTACTAAACTTATTTTATCACAAGGCTCAGGGCATATTACATGACATCGGTCTAAAAGAACCTCGACAGAAAATGATATCAACAATTCAACAAATTAAGATTAACTTATACATGACCTTTTCCTTTTCCAAAGATTATAAATTACTAAAGTTCATATACTACTTTGAGTATTATTCAAAGACAACATAATTTCTAGATTTTTGTACTAACTGTTGTTAGCAACTTCTTTTTATAACACTCGACTCCTCTATTTTTCTTTCATATATCTCGACAGAAAAACATGGTTAACAAAACAAAGTAAAACACAAATCTCAAATAACCAAACTCACAACTCGACATGGAATCCAAGAACAAATACAAATCGACATGACTAAACATATGACAATTTCATTGATTAATTTTTTCCAAGCTTAATATCATAAAAACAACATAAAACATTACAACAAGAAAGATGAATAACCTCAACTCGAGAGTGATGGGTGAGGAACGAAAGTGGCTTCTTGGATTCGAACCAAACAAGACTTGAATTAGCTCCAACACACTTCCAATTGCAAAACCCCCAAATCAATTTTTGAAAACCCTAAGTTTCACAAACCCTAGTTTTTGGTAAAGTTGATGAGGAAACTGAGTTGGGACGTTTGCATCTCTACTAGAGATAAAGAAGTATCTTGGGAAGGAGCTTGACTACCTTTCTCTTCTTGTGATTTGGTTTGAAGCCGAATTTGGTTAGCTTCCAAAACCTTAGAAACTCTTGGACTTGGCTCAAGATAGATTGGTGTGGAGATATGATTCTCTTGGATGACTTTGTCTTGATTCTTCTTGGATTCGTTCAAGTCATAGCCGGCGCCTACAAGGAGTGGTTTGGGAGACAAAAACTTTCATGGTTTTGGTAAGAGAGAGGAGAAGGTGATGGAAGGTACATGTTGGGTTTTCCTCTTTGGGAGATTCGACCTATAAGGGCGTAGGTCTTGAGGTTGAAGAAGAGGATTTGATATCTCTTTCTTTTCCTGGTTTTGGTGTTGCTTTGTCGTGTGTGGGAAGAGAGGACAAAAAAGATTATATATCTCACTTTTATTAAAAGGTTTACTTTCAAGAGTAAATAACGTGTGTGGGGAAAGAAAACAAAGGGTGTATTAACTCAAAATTTAATAAAAGGTTTTTATCTAAAAGGAAGAAAATAAACGTATGTATGTATATGTATATGTATAGTATAGTTATGATTTATTTGTGTACATGCATATACTTGTGTTACACTTATGTATTAATTGTGTTTGAGTCTTATAAGAGTTATTGTTTAAGTGCAAGTGTATTAAATATTTTGTGTCCCGCGATATTAAATTGTGACCGAAGTATCATTGTTTGATAACTTTTATAACGTAGTATCTTATAGTTACGCGTCGGAGATATTATTATCTTTGTAATATTTTTCATTACGGAAGCTTGTCATTTGTTTTATCAAGCCCTTATCATAGTGTCGGTACGCGTGCGGGTCACACTGGGAAAACGAGATAACCTCTCGTCTTACAATTTAATCATAAGACAAAATGAAATGAAATATTCATAAAATGATATGAATGTAAAAGTGGTGAAATTAACTACTGTATGCGAGTTATCTACTCAAATGATCAGGCAAAGCTTAAGCATGCTTAATGACTTATGCTTAGTAATAATAAATTACTAATTATTAGTTAAATTTTAGTGAAAATTTACCGTGTGTCACAGCTGCAAACGTCGGGGTGTACCTGCATAAGACATTTAGCAATAAAGCATACGAAAATGTCTTTGATCACTTTTGATGAATTGAGGTACACGGCCCATGGTTCCCCGTTGATCAATACAAGTACTGCCTGTGATCAGTGTAATTCGAAGAATTTCCTTACAGGGTTTCGCAGCTGCTCTAGCTGTTCTCAAACCGGAACGTCTCAAAGAAGACAACATGGAGTTAGTGAACCAGCGAAATGAGATTCACTGATTGATGAAAAGAAATTTGAAAAACAATCGTGTATTGCTCAATAGAAATTGTTTTGCAATACAACGAAGGTTTTAATGAAAATGAGTTATCAATCATAAACTCCTTTTATTTTGAGAAATAAGTACACAGTCGATGTGCTAAAGAAAAGAGTTTTTAAGCACAACGACCGGTTTTTCAAAGGTATCCGTCAATCCATAACCTGAACCAGGATTGATTCAAAAGATTGAATCTCTCCATTGTTTCTGTCCAGTTGTCACATGGTTGATCTAATGGATAGATCTTACATGCCACCTACCAGGAGCTTGTTTGATGTTGGCTCCAGAAGGCTTTCCATCTTCATCGTGAATATGTAAGCATATCACTTAGATGTTCTGGCAATACCACAAGGATAATGCGTAGGAATCATAAGATATAATCTCTCTTTCCACATTGTGTGAAAAAGAGAGTCTTCATTGAATGTGTCCTAATGAGATTTATATGATGATTTCGTGGCTCTTGACTCAATTGTGCATATTTGGTACCTATGCCGGAGACTAGGGAGAGGGTCTCCTTCTTCAATATCAACAATCTCTAAGAGAAAGTCGATAGATAATGTCGGTTCCCCGTGAGAATGAAACAAGCCCTTTTAAGAGGAACTTGAGTAGCTTGGAAAGTTGAAGTGCAGTGCGTCCTTTGGGTCCATGATGTCTTGTATTCAATACCGATGTTACCTTGGTAACAACCAGTAGCATATGAATTGAACCCGGTTTCTGCCTAAGGTTGAATAAATGGAGGGCTATTTCTTTTCACCCTTTTCACATTCATTTCTTTTTCATTCTTTAACCCCTTCAGTGCTTACCAAGACTTCATTACTAGAACCTTGTTGGGTTTATTCCAGTACTAGCTCTGTCTCAGTCTGCACTCTTCCCATATCTCACATTTCTCCTTTTTTTCATCATACCTAAGGACTTCTACACTATCTAGTGGATTATCTCTGGGTAGATCCCTCCGGTTCTGGCGGATCATGGGACCTCAACCTAACCTTATCATCCTTATATCACCATACATAACGTAAAGTTGGTCGGTCTTTTTGGAATTGTTCATCTGCCATTGGAACCAATTGAAAACCATTTGAAAATCAATCAAGATACTTGTGATATAGAATCAAAGCATTTTGTATCTTAATTGTTTTGATAATTTAGAAATGCTCCCCCTCAACATATGCATAAAAAATTTAGAATTTGTTTAGCACATGGAGGCAAGAGATCTTTGAAATCGTTAGATTAAGAATGAAAGATCCAATCTTTTGATTAACATTTTCTAAAATGATCATCATCACTTCCCAATCAATTTGAGTGGATAAAACATTTTGAGGAAGGATGAGGTTTTCACAAGTTTGCTCCCCTCAATATGTGCCTCGAATTTTGAAAGAGTTTTGCACATATTAGAGGAACTGCACTTTGAGTCAATTGATCCGCGTTTCATAATTTGAGGTTTAAAAATAGATGCTCCCCCTCAACATGTGCATGGAAAATTTGAAATCGTTTATCACATGCGGGGAGGAAAACTTGTACATCCTTATAAAACCATTTACCGAATTATCAGTGTAAATCCAATTTAAATCACAAATTCTCCCCCGATCACAATTATCAAATCATTTGAGATTTGTGATCTCTGTAGATTTAAATTGATTTTGAAAGCATTTAAGGAGAATTGTGACTTGATATGAAAACGTTTTAACTGATAAGGATCGGATTTTTAGACTTTAGACTCCAAAGATTAAACATGCTTGAGTATCTTTTGAAAACATAATAATAACCAAGGTCTGGTACCATTGTTTGAAAAATACACTTTTTGATTTAATTGAAAAATCATTCTTCCCCTCAATCAATGACGAAAGTCGTTGATTGATGAATTGAGATTTTGACACTTGATAAGTTCTTTTGATTTTCAAAAATAGAGTCCAAGTGTTTTCAAAACAATTGAGTTTTCATAAGATTGCAAATATTTTTCAGATGAATCTTTAGAAGGAAAAATATTTGAAGTTAAACATTTGTCTTGTTGATGACAAACGTTTGTTTTTAGAATCAGAGCATTGGGTTTAAAACAAGAGATAAAGCATGGCTCTGTTCTTTCTTTGAAAAGCGGGTTACTGTCTGAAATAACAGTAAACCATTGTTTTACTTTCTCCCAAAAATATATATATATATATATATATATATATATATATATATATATATATATATATATATATATATTTTTAAACATTCGAACAACATCTAAAGTCCCGTGTCATTCTTTGAATGACAACACAAAGACCGTAGATATTATCGAATCGCGGTAAAAACATGACAAAAGTACAATATTTTTTTAGACATTTCAAGTTTTTTTTCAAATTTTTATGGATTTTTGAGAGATTTTTATATTTTTGTATTTTGCTTTTTGAATAAATATATACAAAATATAGATGAAGGAAAGACCTTTACTCCTCGTCTTCCTCTTGAAGACGTTTGAGTGTTTCTGGTTGAAGACTTTTCCAGCCAAGTCGAGGAAGAATAAACTCATAACGTTCTCTCGGAAGAGCTTTGGTGAAGATGTCCGCTAAGCGGTATTGACTTCACAAAATAGAGTTCCACCACACCGTTTTCCACTTGCTCCCTGATGACATGATGTCGGATGTCAATGTGCTTTGTTCTTGAGTGTTGTACGTTGTTGCATGAGAGAGCAATAGCACTTTTATTATCACAGAGGGATTTTGTTGAATTCAAAGCCATAGTCAGATAATTGGGATCTCATCCAAAGGATTTGAGCACAACAAGATGACATGGCTATGTATTCAGCCTCGATAGAGGAAATAGAAGTACTCATTTGCTTCTTTGAAGACCAGCTCACAAGCTTATCACCCAAAAAGTGAGCACCTCCTGATGTACTTCGACGTGTATCTTGACATCCTGCATGATCAGCATCTGCATAGAACATTAGTGACATACCGGTGTCCTTCGGTACCATAGTCCCATATTGATGGTTCCTTGGAGATACCGAAAGACCCGTTTAACCGCTTCAAGGTGCCTTTTAGTAGGCTTAGCCTGATATCTAGCACACATGCATACAACGAACAAGATATGCAGCTACGCTGGCTGTGAGGTACATCATGGATCCAATCATGCTACGATATTTCGTTTGATCTACCATGATCCCTGAGTGGTCCTCATCCACTTGGTTCGTTCAATCATGGGAGTGTCATCGGTGTCACATGATACAAATCCAAATTTCTTTAAAATCTCATTTGCATATTTAGATTGATTTATAAAAATGCCTCCGGACTTTGTGAAATTTGTAATCCCAAGAAAAATGACATTTGTCCCATCATTGACATTTGAAATTTGGAACCCATTTCATTTGAAAACGATCACATTCATTGGGGTCAGTCGAGGCAAAAATAATATCATCAACATAAATTTGAACGTGAATTAAATGTTTGCACGACTTCGGGTGAACAATGTCGGATCAACTGCTCCTTTTCTGAATCCAGTGGATAGAAGAAACTTTGACAGCGTATCATACCATGCTCTAGGAGCTTGCTTTAAACCGTAAGGGCCTTTTTCAAGCGATAGACATGAGTAGGATGATCGGATTCACAAAACCCTCGGTGGCGTAAACCACCTCTTTCAAATCACCATTAAGAAAGGCTTTTTCACATCCATCCGATATCGACCATGTTTTTACTAGCCGCATTAGCCAAGAAGATTCTGATAGCCGATCACGAGCAAGCTGGAGCAAATGATTCTTCAAAGTCAATACCCTCTTCTTGGCGGTATCCTTTGGCAACCAATCGAGCCTTGTTCTTTAAAACATCACTATGCTCATCAAGTTTCACTTTGAAGATCCATTTCAGAGCAATGATCATAGCACAATCTGGGGCAAGTACTAATTCCTATACATCAAGTCGATCAAACTCATGAATTTCTTCTTGCATGGCATTGAACCAACAGTCTTTATTCATGGCGGTTTTAATGTCTTTTGGTTCGACCTTAGAGAGTACGGAGTTGAAGAAGCACCATAAGGCATCGGTTGCAAGTTGTTTCCGTGTGGATACTGGGCGAGAGGGGTTTCCAATGATGTTGTCCAATGGGTGATCATGTGTCCATTTTCTAAGGTGTTCATGTGGTTGTTGTTGTGGAACTGAAGTAGTAGAGTCGATTTCTCCTGATGAAGAAGGTTGATGATGATTCAGGGAGCAAAGATATTTTCAAATGGAGCATCTTCGTGAGTTGCAAAGGGATTAACTTCATCATTGATGCCAGAAACAATTCCATGATGTACATTTGATGATTGATAATTTGTTGATGAGACAGAGTGATCAGAGCTTCTTGACTTAATGATATTGAGACTGAAGGGTTGACTTCATTCACAGGGATAGGAGCAGCCTCTGTTGATGGAATTAAAGCATGACATATAGGAGTGGGTCTTTAGTCTTAATAAAGCGTCTCATGGATAGGAAGTTATATGACTAGCACAAAACCCTTTACCACTCAAATTCCACCCAAAAAATGTGAGGTTCGCCCCTAGATTTGTAGGAATTAAAGCATTCACCTATAATGCTTCGAGAGTGTACCGGTAGTATAATAGATTCTAGAACTTGTTTTGTGATGCATTCCGAGATCGCTAGTGAGACTACACTTGTGTAGTTAGGAATAACTAAATGATAAGAGGCATTAGGATAACCCTTGTTTAATACCCGTATTATAATTACTTCTTCCACATCGGTTGAGTAATTCCCCCACACCCTTTCGTTGTACTCATCTTTAGTACACGATACCCATAGTTAACCCCTCAGAGCCTATCCTTTTCGGTTCTCGTGATGTTTTGGTTTTCCGAAATACCAATGAAGAGCATTGTTTACAATCCACCCCCAAATGTATACCAAAATCGCCTTAGCCTACCTTGTATGCACTCACTTTTAGTGCATTATTGTTATTATACTAAACCCTTAGTTCAATTATCTAGTTACTTGCATGGTTGCTAAG
>OU343218.1:195523670-195561216 GCA_910596185.1 Chrysanthemum makinoi | reverse complement strand
TGACTTTGCTTCACTCGTGATATTCCTTTGCTATGATTTCCTTATGCTGTGATCCTTTTGTATGATTCAGTATAATCCTTTGATATGATTACGTTATGCTATGATATTAATTTTGTTATGATTGAACTTGATTTTGGAACCTATGATTATGAACCTCGATTATGAACTTGATATGAAACTTCGATAGAACCTTTGATATGAACCTTTGATATGAACTTTGTATAACCATGATATGAACTTTGATATGAACCTTTATGATATGATATGTTTATGCTTTGTTGATACATCGATTTGATACGGGCTTTAAATATATTTCCTAGTCATGAAGGTAACATGACCGTATCATTGATGCACCAATGGCATGACTCGGTGTACGCAGTGATGTTGCACCATCCCCGATTATGATATGATTTATGAGCTCACTATATGTATATGATTTGTATTATGTTCCGAGCGTATGGATGCATCCTAGATATGATATGTTTGAGGGATTTGATCACGTTTGGAGTCTATATGGTGAATGATGTCCTGGTCGATCCGCGTCTTCACATTCCGGAATTCTACTCCATTTGCATTCTTGAAGTCTCCACTCCTATGATATATGGTATTCGAGTCACCCTCGAATACAATGGTTGGCATGATATGATATGATGGTATGTTTCAGTTTCGTGGTAGATTTGACGCCCTTACACCTTTGATATGCTATATTTGTACCTTTTGTTCCCCAACACACTTGCTATGTTAATTGTTCATTGCTCGGTAACTTTATATGACTCACTCTACTACCAGATATATATATTCGTTGCTTTGATCATCACACTCTCATTCCGTTACCGAATATCGTTCCATTTTCGTGCCGGTTATTATATGCTATTGAATTGATTATACTCTTCATGTTTATCTGTGACTCTTGATTATCATCTGCTATGATGTGATTACTATCGGTTATCGAGTTACCTATCTTCATATGATGATATGTGATCTCACTGTTATGTGATCTCACGGTTGTGCAGGGGACCATACTAAGGTGAAATAGATAGTTTTGTGTTTATTATGTGTGCTTTGTTCGATTTATCTCGTGGACTATGACCTATTGGTTGTATTCTCATGTTTATTGTTGACTGCCATGTTTACATTTACGCCTATACTACGGTTTGATTAGGTAAAATGGGTCATCTTGTGGCGTCTGGCTTGTTAATTTGTTTTAGTTATACTGATATGTCTTTAATTCATTTATTATAATGCTCATCTTGTATTCCCTGCATTAGAGTGTATTTTATGTTTGACCTCTTTTAGTACTTCATTGGGTATGATCACAGTTATGTTTTCAACTAGGTGTTGACTTGTGTGAATTACTTGTACTTATTAATTAATTGCTTCAGCTTTCATGATATATCTGTTTGACATGTATGCCCGGTTTCTGAATTGATTGTATGACATATGTGTCGTGTGGTGCCTTTCTTATGCTTGCTTATGTTTGGGATTCTTGTATGTATGCGGTTTATGTGTTTGTTTATGTCATTCGATGCTGCTTTGTTTACGTTCTCCTTGTTATCTATTAAGTATTGAATATACGTATAATTGTGTTCTGCGAGGATCCTCATTGACTCATTGTTCTCATTTAGATTCGCGACGCTTGTTATCGGTTTCATTATTTCATTTGTATCTTTCGATTTTAGGTTTAGCTGGATTACATTATATACGTTCACGGGACTTTTTAAGCTCAACCGCATTTCTTTTTCACTGCGGCGGTTTTATATTTGAAGATGGGCTTTGAGGATTGGATTATGCAGTGTACCAACCCTAGTTACCTTTCTAGTTGGACTTATTTTGGCGGACTATTGTTTTTAAATTTTGGTTTATTTTGAACATTGGGATTTTGTATTTCCTATAAATCTTTTGTTTAAATATGACTTGATACGTTATTCTTTAAGTTTCAGCAGAAATTTTAATTGTATGTTACGATATGACATGCGAATGTGACACTTCTTAATGGGGTTGGTGTTGAGGATAAAACTATTTAGTAGGTGTGAAGTCAAAAATCTTTATCGTCTGAAACATCTGAAGAATGGTACTAAGCCAAGACTTCGACACTCTAAACTCTTGTAGCCCCGAAATATACAAACATAAATTTAAAGGACAGGATGTAGGATGGTAGCCGAATGGTTTTTTTTTTTTTTTTTTTTTATACACTTCTCCATCTGCCTACGGTAACATCAAAATGATAGGAATTTATATGCACATCCCTACACTTGAGTTTTATTACTCTAACACTAATTTGACCCGAATTGAAAAGATCAAAACACTTGGGGTACATTATTACATAAATAAGAATTTAGCAGTTCCTTCCGATCATTAAACTTTAACTTTTCCCATGAGTCCCAATGGTCCCCAAAAGCTGTATACAAAAGGATATGACTAGGCAACTCATGCAAAAGCAACTAGATAATTGAACTAAGGGTTTAGGAGTGATAACAATAATGCACTAAAGAGTAGTGCATACAGGAGGTGAAACTAAAGGCGATTTAAGGTGTATTTGGGGGTGGGGTGTAAACAATGCTCTTCATTAATATTCTGGAAAAACGAAACATCACGAGAACAGCGAAAAGGATAGTCTACGAGGGGTTAACTAGGGTGTCGTGTATTAAAAGATGAAACTGTAAAGGGTGTGGGGAATTACTCAACCGATGTGGAAGAAATAATTATATTGCGAATTATCAAACAAGGGTTATCCTAATGCCTCTTATCATTTAGTTATTCCTAACTAAACAAGTGTAGTCTTACTAGCGATCTCGGAATGCATCACAAAACAAGTTCTAAGTCTATTATACTACCGGTTCACACTCGAAGCATTAAAGATGAATGCTTTAATTCCTACTAATCTAGGCGATCCTCCCTCTCACATTTTGGGTGGAATTTAGGTGGTAAAGGGTTTTTATGCTAGTCATGCAACTTCCTATCAGTAGAGGCAGCTTTTATTAAGACTAATGGCCATCCTATATGTAATGAAAAAATTTAAATTTGGTGCCAAAATTACCCTAACCGACATTTTCTCGTGGTTTATTACACAAATATAATTGGACAAAGCAAATAATCAAGGATAAGCATAGTTTCAAAGTTCCCGTTTTATTTTCCTCTACACTTAAAGCGAACATTGTCCCCAATGTTCCTCGAAAATATCAAAGTTATGATAATGGAAGGTAATGAAAAACGAAAGAAACTAATACTCCCCTGATTAGCTCGGTAGGATCCGTGTAAAGTGGTGGTTAAATCCTTTCCAAGAAGAATGTATGCGTGAAAAGCTCCTTCCAATCTTATGTAACTTCTTCTTGATAAATTAACTTGCACATTGAAGAAAACAAACAAAACCTTAGCGTAAAATCGGTAATAATATATATAAGACTCGACTAAACTAGGATATAATGCTTGTGGAATGGATGTTTGAGAATTCTGGAAAATTAAGACACAGGAAATTCAAAATTTATAAGAAGCTTCGGAAAACGAAAAAAAGTAATCTGTTGTTTTACTCCTTCTGGCCGCGTCGAGGTTCAAATCGTGGCCGTCAGTTATCTGAAAAAAGCTGGTCTGCGTTTTTACGGAAAAAATTACGGAAAATTTACATCTTTAGAATCGGAAAAATTTCTGCAGACATCCATTATGACTCGATACAAGCATTTGACTCGAACAAACACATATATATCTTTATTTAATTGATATTCTCATGTTTACGTTTCTTTTGAAAACGTGTGTAATCCCCCCTACACTTATCCTTTATGTAAAATACCTTTATATGTATTAAAGGCGAGTTAAGACAAAAGCATTTTTACAAATTCAAACATGAGAATAAATATCAATAAAAGATATCGACACTAAATAAAATGAAAAACAAAACACATAGGTTGCCTCCCAAAGCGGCTTGTTTTTGTTAAGTCACGATCTGACTCTTCCCTTATTTAAGCGATAGAGTTTTCCCTACACTTAAGTTTAAGTGCGGGTGATAATGCGATACACCCTTAGGGTGAAATGCTTCACGTGAGGAAAGGTGATGGGTGATTTATATGCTCAAAGGAGTGTGCTCCATTCATTATAACCTACCTAAGTCTATGGTGTAGCGGGTGAAATCAAATCTCTCCTAAAAATGGATCATCTTCTATCAACTTCAAAAGATTCTTAGTTAAGGAACCATTTTGACCTAATAAACCGGTTTAAACCCATGAGTGTTTCTTGTTATCAACCATGAATGGGTGATATAAATTATTAATGAGTCATGGGTTACTCATATTGGCTTCCCTCTACATGTCTTAGAGTCTACCACCTTTATTGTAAGATATAACTTTTCACATACACATCATAACATTAACACAAGGTAGCATATAGATGGAATTCTAGAGAGAAAAAGTTAGAGGTTTAGGGAACTTAGTGAGAGAAAGTGAAAGATATTATTATGAGCTCCACCTCTCTACCTTGGGAGGTAGAGAGTATTTATAGTCTTACAAAAGCATACACATCGGTGGATCGGATACGATGGGTAAAGACCGTCCGTCCTCCACGGTGTTACTTAACTAAATACTACTTAACATAAAATAACTACGATTACGAGCTTTCTAACGATTACATATACTTGAGGTGACCGACTCTTTAATACTGGAAATTTCTAATTCCTAACAATCTCCCCCTAAGGGAGGTCACCTCAATCATGCACTAAAATTACATTGAATACAAGCGGATATTACATTAACAATTGTTCTTGCATTCTTGATGTAGTCCTTTGTTCCTAAGCTCGTAGTCATTGATTCTTCACATTGCATGTTTGGTTACCTCAAGTGGAGGTCTTTTCTTGATCAGTGATAATAATTTTGAGCCATCATTTTGAGATCATCGACCATAAAAATCTCGTGACATCCTTGTGGTGTTGGTATTATGTGATGTTGTGACTTTAGGACCGACATGCTCACATCCTGGATCATGATATCTTCTCATCAGAGTAGCGGAAGCATTCGTTGATTCATGATATTGGCAGCGTAGCAGAAGCATGGAGTGAAAATATCAGAGTCATTGATGCACTAATCATGATTTCTTTTGAGATGAATGTGTTAAGTGAGCATGCGGCTATGGATTGACTTCACCGATTAATTTCTGAAGCGTGGAGTGTACTGCATAAGGCGATTAGCAATAAAGCGCCACGAAAGTGTCTTTGATCACTTCGATGAATTGAGTACCGGCCCACGGTTCCCGTTGATCGGTACATCTTTGTGATCGGGTATAATTCGAAGAATTTCCTTGGCGAGGTTTAGCGCTACTCTAAATTTGTTCTCAAACCGAACGTCTCAAAGACAACGGGTGAGTGAACGGCAATTTTAAGTCCCGATTGATGAAAAGAGATTTGAAAAACAAGCGTGTATTGCTCAATAGAAATTGTTTTTGCAATATAACGAAGGTTTTATGAAAATCAATTATCAATCATAAAACACCTTTTGATTTGAAAAATTAGTACGGTCGGCGTGCTAATGAAAAGTTTTAAAGCACAAAGCCGGTTTTCAAAGGTATCCGTCAATCCATAACTGAACGAGATTGATTCAAAAGATTGAATCGCCCCATTGTTTACGTTCAGTTGTCACATGGTTGATCTGTATAATAGATCTCACATGCCACCTACCAGGAGCTTGTTAGATGTTGGCTCGAGAAGGCTTTCCATCTTCATTGTGAGTATGTTTGCATATCACTCGGATGTTACGGCAATACCACAAGGGTAATGTGTAGGACTCATAAGATATAATCTCTCTTTCCACATTGTGTGAAGCAGAGAGTCTTCATTGAAAGTGTCCTAATGAGATTTATTGATGATCTCGTGGCTCTAGACTCAATTTGTGCATATTTGGATCCTATATCGGAGACTAGGGAGAGGTCTCCTTCTTCAATATCAACAATCTCTAAGAGAAAGTCGATAGATAATGTCGGTTCCCGTGAGAATGAAACAAGTCCTTTTAAGAGGAACTTGAGTGGTTTGAAAGTTGAAGTGCGGTCGTCCTTTGGGTCCATGGCGTCTTGTCTTCAATACCGATGTTACCATCAGTAGCATATGAATTGAACCGGTTTACGCCCTAGGTTGAATAAATGGAGGGCTATTTGTTTTCACCCTTTTCTCATTCAATTCTTTTTAATTCTTCAACCCCTTCGATTAACTAGAGACTTCATAGCTAGAACCTTGTTGGGTTTATTCAGTACTAGCTTCAGTCTTATCCGCACTCTTCCCATATCTCATTTTCTCCTTTTATCATCATACCTAAGAACTCTACACTAACTAGTGGATAGTCCACAGGTAGATCCCTCGATTCTGGCGGATCATGGGAACTAATACCTAACCTTATCATCCTTATATCATCATACATAAAGTAAAGTTGGTTGGTCTATTTGGTATTGTTCATATGCCATTGGAACCAATTGAAAACCATTTGAAAATCAATCCGGATACTTGTGATATATTATCAAAGCATTTTGTACCTGAATTGTTTTTGATATTTTAGAACGAGAACTCCCCCTCAACATGTGCATCAAGTATTTGAAAATGTTTTGCACACGGAGGCAAGAGAAAAGAATTAACTTCTTTGATTTCCATTTTCTAAAAGATATCAACATCACTTCCCAAATCGAATCAAGTAGATAAAGCATTTTGGGGAAGGATGAGGTTTTCATGATTTTGCTCCCCCAATATGTGCTTGAGGTTTGAAAAGAGTTTTGCACATACTAGAGGGAACCCGCACATTGAGATAAATGATCACGTTTCAAATTATAGGTTTGAGATAGATGCTCCCCTCAACATGTGCATGGAAAATTTGAAATCGTTTGTCACATGCGGGGAGGCATCATGTACATCCTTATGAAACCATTTACCGAATTATCAGTTTAAATCCAATTTAAATCACACATTCTCCCGATCACAATTATCAAATCATTTGAGATTTGTGATCTCTTATAGATTTAAATTGATTTTGAAAGCTTTTAAGGAGAATTGTGACTTGATTATGAAAGCGTTTTAGCTGATAAGGATCGGTTTTTAAGACTTTAAACTCCATTGATAAAACATGCATGTATATCTTTTGAAAACAATTTAATGCCAAATAACTTTTTAATTTAATTGAAATCATTCTCCCCTCAATCAATGACATAGGTTGTTGATTGAGAGATAGAGATTTTGACAAATAAGTCTGATGATTATCAAAAATAGAGCCAGAGTTATTTTTCAAAGCATTTAGTTTTAAATGATAAATGTTTATAAATCATAGCATGGAATTTGAAAACATGATAAAACATGGCTCTTCTTTCTTTTAAAACGGGTTATTGCCTGAAAATGACAATAAACCATTGTTTCTCTTTCTCCCAAAATATTTTTTGATTTTTTGATTTTTTTTTTTTTTTTTTTTGAATTGACCAACATCTAAAGTCCGTGTCATTCTTTGAATGTGACAAAAAACGTAGATATTATCGAACCGAGAAAAATGACAAAGACAATATTTTTTTTTTTGAAGATTTTTTGAATTTTTCAGATTTTTATGGATTTTGAAGGTTTTATAATTTTGTATTTTGATTTTGGAATAGATATACAAAGAGATAGATGAAGATAGACCTTTACTCCTCGTCTTCCTCACGAAGGCGTTTGAGTATTCGGTTGAAGGCTTTTCAAGCCAGGCGTGGAAGAATAAACTCAAAGCGTTCTCTTGGAAGAGCTTTGGTGAAGATGTCGCTAAGCGATATTGAGACCTCACAAAATATAGTTCCACCACACCTTTTTCCACTTGTTCCTGATGAAATGATGTCGAATGTCGATATGCTTTGCTCTTGAGTGTTGAGCGTTGTTGCATGAGAGAGCAATAGCACTATTATCACAGTCTGAGAGGATTTTGTTGAATTCAAAGCCATAGTCGGATAATTGAGATCTCATCCATAAGATTTGAGCACAACAAGATGACATGGCTATGTATTCAACCTCTGTAGAGGAAATAGAAGTACTCATTTGCTTCTTTGAAGACCAGCTCACAAGCTTATCACCCAGCGAGCACGGATGGCCACTTCGGCGTGTATCTTGACAACTGCATGATCGGCATGCGCATAGGCGTTAGTGACATACCAATGTCCTTCGGGTACCATAGTCCCATATTGATGGTTCCTTGGAGATACCGAAAGACCCGTTCTTGCTTCAAGGTGCTTTTAGTAGGCTTAGCACGGTATCTAGCACACATGCAAACAGCGAACAAGATATGCGGTCTACTAGTATTGAGGTACATCGAGGATCCAATCATACTACGATATTTAGTTTGGTCAATCATGATCCACAGTGGTCCTCATCTAGTTTGGTTCGATCAATCATGGGGGTGTCAACAAGGTCACATGAATCAAATCCAAATTTCTTTAAAATCTCATTTGCATATTTAGATTGATTTATGAAAATGCCTCCGGGACTTTGTGAAATTTGTAATCCCAAGAAAAATGACATTTGTCCCATCATTGACATTTGAAACTTAGAACTCATTTCATTAGAAAAGCGATCACATTCCATTGGGTCAGTCGAGGCAAAAATAATATCATCAACATAAATTTGAACATGAGTTAAATGTTTGCACGACTTCACGGTGAACAATGTAGGATCATGCTCCTTTCTTGAATCCGGTTGATAGAAGAAACTTTGATGACAGTATCATACCATGCCTTGGAGCTTGCTTTAAACCGTAAGAGCCTTCTGGCGATAAGCGTGAGTAGGATGCTCTTGATTCACAAATCCCGGGTTGGTGGCGTGAAGCGACTTCTTTAAGATCTCCGTTCAGAAATGCCGTCTTCACATCCATCTGATACACTACCATGTTCTTACTAGCGGCGTTAGCCAGAAAGATTACGATTGCCTCGATTCGAGCAACGGGGCAAAAGATTCTTCAAAGTCTATACCCCCTCTTGGCGATATCCTTTAGCAACTAAACGAGCCTTGTTCTTCAACACATCACCATGCTCATCAAGTTTTACTTTGAAGATCCATTTGAGAGCTATAATCATAGCCGTCTGGAGCGGTACTAACTCCCATACAACAAGTCGATCAAACTCATGAATTTCTTCTTGCATGGCATTGAACCATTTGTCTTCATTCATGGCGGTTTTAACATCTTTTGGTTCGATCTTAGAAATGCGAGTTGAAGAAACACCATAAGGCATCGGTTGCAAGTTGTTTCGGGTTGTCTACGAGGCGAGAGGATTTCCAATGATGTTGTCTAATGGATGATCGTGAGTCCATTTTCTAAGGTGTTCATGTGGCGATTGTTGAGGCTGAGGTAGGCGAGTCGATGTCTCGAAGAAGATGGTTACGATGATGATTCAGAGTAGCAAATATGTTTTCAAATGGAGCATCTCGGGGTAGCAAAGGGATTATCTTCATCATTGATGCCAGAAACATTTCCATGATGTACATTTGAAGAATGATGATTTGTTGATGAGGCTGAAGGATCGGCGGCGGTGCTTCTTGACTTAAAGATATTGAGGCGAAGGATTGACTTCATTCAAGGAATATGAGCATCCTCATTGAGGATCATCACCTCATTAATGTTTGAATCATACAGTTCATCAAACATAGGATCAAACAATTTCTTTACATCATCTTGAGATGGAGGTACATATGGAGTTTCTTGAGTAGAGTTTGGAACAAGAGATGAACCAATGGGAATGTCTTGAAGTGCGGGTCTGAGCTAGAGTGTTCGAGGAGCCATTTGACCGTCGACTCATCAAGCGTAGCGTGAATGGTTTCCATGATATGTTGGGTTCTTTTGTTATAGATTCGGTATCCCTTTTTGTTTGGTGCATATCCTACAAATACTCCAATGTCGGCTTTAGCCCTAAGTTTCCCTAAGTCTTGACCCTCATTAGTTGGATAGCACAATGCACCAAACACACGAAGAAAGAGAGATTAGGTTTTTCATTGTGGACAAGTTCATATGGAGTTTTTCCATGTGATTGTGGATTAGGGAGCGATTTTGTGTATAGCATGCATTGGCGATTGCTTGACCGAAAACATTGGAACCTTTGAGTAAATCAACATTGTTCTAGCGGCTTCAACCGAGTCGATTTAGTCTTTCAACTACACGTTCGTTGAGGAGTTAGTGAAACACTTCTTTGATGGCGATTCCAAGCTTTCATAAATTCATTAAGTTGTTTGTTGACAAACTTCGGTTCCATTATCTGTTCGACAATTCGGCCGGTTTTGTTAAGTCGAACCTGCGGTGTTTGATGAGTTTGATGATGATATCAGGAGTTTCATCCTTTGTCCTTAAGAACTTGACCCAAGTGAATCTAGAGTAATCATCAACCACAACTAACACATATTTCTTCCCAAAGATATTATGTACCCTCATTGGTCCACATAAATCCATATGAATCATATGAAGAACTTCGTGAGTTAGTAGGTTTGGGTTTATGGGCATACTTGCTTTTCCCAATTGACATCTTTGAACAAAGATGATCCTTTTCATACTTTAGTCTAGGTAAACCTACAACTAGGTCCTTTATGGAAAGATCGTTGATGGTGCCGAAGTTCAAGTGATTGAGACGGCGGTGCCATAACCATGACTTTGTTTTTGAAGCCTTTGATAACAAGCAGATTGGAGAAGCCCTCATCATGTCATCGATAGAGATGGTGTAAGGTTTGACCAGAGTTCCTTTTAAAGTTCCTTACCATTAAGTCTCTAACAAGCGGGTATGTTTTCGAAGGCAACTTCTAGATCGAGTCCGCAGAATTGACCAGGAGAGAACGATTATGACGACCCTTCCACATAGTAGACTCTCGAGATGACACTATCACCAACAACATAATCTCCATAACCCATAATAGCACCGAAATGATCATTACCAAATCTGTCGATGAACTTGCTCACGAAGTTCATGAGCATGACCGGTCTCAGTCATATGCTTGGAGCGACTGAGTCGGTACCACGAGCGATTTGAACGATCTGCGATTGAACACAGACAAGAATGGATAACTGGATAATTGGGATCCCATGCAAGAATGGGTTCCACTTGGTTAGTAACGATGAATTGGAACACCCACATCGAATGAAACATCCATATCGAAGTAGAAGCAATGGAATCATTGGGAATAGATGCAATCTTTGGTGTGCGTATTTGACCTATTCAAAGTATGTTTACTTCTTAAGGGAATAGTTCTACCAGTAGGCATCCATTTTCTAGTGGGCATAATCTTAGCGGTTTGAGAACAAAACTGATTATTCTTATGGCCAAAGGTATCAATAATAACCTATCTTTATAAAAGTTCTTCTGTGGGTTTCCTTTGTTTTCTAACAATCTTTCGTTTTGCCTTTTGCCTTATTTGCGATTATTAGCATTAGCAATTTTAGCGGGCATTTGACAGACATTAGACAAAGCATTCACACCACATTCATGATTAGCAGCGAAATTCAACTGGCATTACAAGGTTTGCAATAGTATCGAGAATTGAATTAATTCTGATGCGCCTAAGGCTAATATTAGAATCAACACGATTCGTTTTATTCAACTCAAGCCTAAAGTTCCTAGATTGGTCTTCTACTCTTCCATTGCACATTCTTAGCTTGCAAGGTCCTATCATTCCTTGTATTGTCTTGAGACTTTGACACCTTTCGCTTTAAAGTCATGATTACTCTGTAGGGGAATGGGAACATTAGTTGGTTGATCTAATTTTGCATTCTGAACTTGATGTGCAAGGATCAGTACTAGAAGGCACATTAGTGTATACTTTAAGGCGTGATTTGAGCTTTTTCGGGCACACTAAAGTTCACTTTCTTAGCACTAACATATCACGAATCGAACTACGAAGGCACATTAGTGTTTCCTTTTTAAGGCGGGCATAGAGCGGATTTCTGCTTGGCACTAGGCATAGAACAGGGCATCACGGCTTTGCCTTTTTCACCTAAGGTTAAGGATTTTGGACATGTGGCAATTACACATTCTAGCAACTCTTGAGATCGTTTGGCACGGGGCAAGCAAACCTAACTTCTCTATCAAGAGGTTTGTTAATGAAATCCTCTTCGACAATCTCCCGGAGACATTCTAGACTATCCTTAAGGTGAGCACAGTAGTCATGAAAAGCATGTTCATTATTCCTAAGATGAGGAGGAATATATTTAAGCTGTCAGATGTATTTGCAATCTAAGGGTGACTTTGAGACAACATTCTTATTGAAAACAAGTGGCGTTTCCCATTTCGACTTCTCGATTCTCAATTTCCTTTTGTAAAGGCGTTATTTTTTCGTTGTTTTGGTCACGGGTGACGTTTATTGAATCATATAACTCTTTAAAATGTCGTTTAACCTTTTCATTTTCTTCTAGAAAACTTTCGTTTTCCTTTTGTAAAAGCATTTACTAAGTTTTGAAGATGAAATGTTTGAGAATTATGAGAATCTAAAGGAGGAGGCATTTGGGAGCTTGTCATATTGTTCGTTTGACCCTTTAATTGAGAGATTTGGGCTTTCAACTTTACGATCGTGTTGAGAGCTTGAATCTGTTCATCACGTTTGTTAATTTGAAAAGCGCATCAAACTCTGAGCATCTGAATGTCTTGATATTTGAAGCTTTAACATTTTCTTTAAGATGTTGATATTTTAGTTGTAAATTAAAATGCTCAACTTCTAGTTTAGAAAAATGTTTAACCAAATTGTCGTGATCATCCATTTCAATTTTCTCGTTTAGTTTAGAATTAGTTTTTTCAAGCTCAATGACACGATCATGGGAGACTTTCGGGGCCACAGATAGTTCATGAAATTTGGAAGCATTAATAGAGCAATTTGAAGGTGAAAAGATATCTTGAGCAACACATTAGATAATAAGAGTCTCATTTAAGGTATGCAAGTTCTTCCTCTCAATCTCATTATATTTTAGTGCGCGCTCATAATCACTAACTTCAACTACCATTGCATCAAATTCCTTTTCCATTTCTTTAATATCGATTTTGTCCCCTCTTTACGACTCTCAAAATGATCTTTTAGTTGTTTAAAGAAAGGCATGACCTCGGTTAAATAACATTCTTTCATTTGCTCAAAACCCCTTTCCCCTTCAGTTATCGATTGGGTGTGATCCTTTTCTTACAAGTTTTCTCAAAATAGGCAAATAGTTGAAGAATAACATATTGACTGATTAAGGTCTTGCTCTTAGTGGCAATAGTTCTAGGAACTAAATGCATTGGTGTATTTGGAGGATACACGGCTTTAGGAATTTCCTAAGGGAATTCTTTTCAACAAGATTTTCGACTTTTGCAAGTCCATATCCTTTTTCGAACACTTGTTGAGGGGTGTTAATGTTTGAGGCTTATGTTCAAGGAAATCCAGTTTTCCTTCTTGTAGTCATGGGGGTGTAATAATCTTTTTCTCTTTGCATTTAGGTCATCTAGTTTTTGTTCATCCTTTCCCTAGTGACTTCATCGATTTCTTATCTTCCTCGGTGCACTCCAGCAACTAGGTTTCTGCCTAGGCTTAAAGATTTCATTACCATCATAAAGCACCTTATGAGCATTTCTAGCCTTTTTAATTACCTCGGATTGGTTCCTCAACAAGGGGATGCTATATAATCTTAGACTCGATGTTTAGTGACCATGTGAGCGGTCTGAATGGTGTTTCCTTGTATGTACAACTTGTTCTCAAGTTTGTTTTTCAAAGTTTGCAGATTAGAAAAATCTCTCAAGAGTTTTGATTCCTTTGCATTAAATTCTTGCTTAAGCATTTTCACATTTTCTTGAAGTTCTTGTTTTTGTTTAGATGTTTTAGAAAGTTTTTCTTGCAAGGAATTTAATTCTTGTTTCAATACTTCTTCTCTAAACCTTTTTCTAATTCTTGTACTTACTTGGTTATCCATTTCCTGCTCACGGTGGTCGGTCAACTCAAACTTAGCACGTTGTTCATAAATAGCAACACGTTCTTTATAGGCATTTAGTTCGAAATAATGGAATCATCGGGGGCACATGATGTATTCATCAAAACATAGTCATCGTTGATTGCAGAAGATGCATCACTTGGTACAACTTCACTTTCACTTTGTTTCACATATTGATCATATGGGACAATATTGATATTACCCATATTTTCAATATTTGATTCAATAGTTTCGGTTGATTGTACTTTGTCATGCATCTTTTGCACATCAGCATCATCGTATAGTTTTAATACCTCGGAGATGAGCTTGTCATGGGATGGCCCGACTAGTGATGAAGAGAGACCTTGGGAGAAACCATTGGAGAAATGCTAGCCATAAAATTGTGTGTGTCGTAGGTCCATCATCCACATCAGAGTCGTATGCATCACAATCGTGACTTGAAGGCATTCGATGATTGTGACCTATCTCACGATAGGGCTCATCCACATGCATCATAGGTCTTGGCATTGCCCTCGACAAGAAACAACAATTCCTCTTCATTGAGTAGCACCATTGTCACGAGCTTGAGCGGCAGCATCTTATCTGAAGTAATCGGCGTCGTGGGCTTTGGAGATGTACAGTTCCTTGCAATGTGTCCCTCTCCACCACGGTTATAACATTTGATGAGCTTAGTTTGACCTTGGTTACCATTCCTTCCTCGATTACGGTTTCCAACACCCTCTCCCGGCTCCACCTCGTCCACGATCATCTTGTCTTTCTGAGCTGGTTGCACCGATCCTTCCATCTTTAATAGTGGCTTGATTGTGTGGGTTAGATCGATTCGAGGTTGTTGGTTTGTGGGAGAGTATTCATGTTTGATGAGAAAGAGCTAGTTGATTAATGAAGCTACCCGTGAGCATCGCATCGCTTGTTTGTACATATGATCAGGAATGAGTTTGTGATTACCATTACCCAAGGGTATGACTTGTGATGCTTTGGTTGTGATTCAGATGTTTGAGTAGAAAGGCTGTAGAGTCATTAGGCGAGCTTGTCTCTCCACTGTTGGTTTTGAACTGATTGAGAATTAATTTTCAAACATAGCATGTCTCTCATTCGAAGGAGGAGGAAGGCATAGAGTTGCTCATAGTTTGTATTCTTCAATCCTTTAGTGAGCCAGCGTGTAACAAACTTGTGCCATTCGGATTCATGTTGTTCACAAATTTTGAGTTAAGCTGAATGTTAGGCATAGTCATTCTGATGTTCCTCATGTCATTAACTAACTTATGAAATCTCACATAGTACTCATAGACACTCTCATCCGGTTTCATCTTGAAATGCTCAAATTCGTCATAGAGTTGGGATTCTCTGTCTTCCATAGTTAATTGAGACACAGAGAAAGCATCTTAACATTGTCCCAAACGCCTTAGCATCGTGTTATGATTGATCAGCTTGTAGATGTCGTTAGGAAGACCTTGAAGAACAATGTTTGAAGCCCCGATCGCATCAAATCTCTTTTATCCTTATCATCAAGCTCATCATACATCTTGGTCGTCCATTCCGTAACAGGTACCATCGCATTAGTATCAAGTATGTCTCTAGTCGTCTCCTTCGATATGGTCCTTCAACAATGGATTTGAGAATGTTGACACCATTTTCCTTTCCAAGGCAATACAGATCTAATAGTTGAGCCCAGAAGAGCGTAGTCGGTTCATCAAGCATGGGTGGGCGAGTATATCTGACCATTTGCTTGAACATCCCGACAGCAGTGGAGATGGCAGTGAGAGCGTTGGTAGACATGTTAACAAATTATCGGATTTTATAACTCTATGATTAAACGGAAATAGGATTCTTTCACGAGTTTTACTAATCAAGAGAAAACCGTAAATAATCACTCAAGACTCTAGAAGATAAAATACTAAATCGCTAGAAGATAATTAAGCTAATGCATAAAGTTGCTAGAATTAATGCACTAAGTCGCTAGAAATTAATTCACTAAGTCGCTAACCCTTAATTCGCTACACCCTAAGCGCTAGAGTCCCAAGCAAGCTATGAGAAAAAGCAAATTAAGCTAAGTAGTAACTCGCTCTGAGACAGTGCTAACATTTTGGCAATTAAATACTCAGTAAGCTAACAATGCAAGTCGCTAAAGAACAACTAAACTCTGAGACCAAGTCGCTACCACAAAGTAAGCTACCCGTAGTGGAGAGTCCACTACTTGTACTTTAACTCGCCAGATCTAACTCGCTAGTTCCAACTAAATTAAGCTACAAAATGTGAAGCAAGTCGCTACCAAGAAAATATTCCGTGAGCTAAGTCGCTAGCTTGAAAAACCATATAAACATCACTTTTCAATCCAAAACAACCCAACCAAGATGATTCAAGCTTACCAAATGAAAACCTAAACACTTTTGATGATTCTAAACATAAAAGTACCAACAAAATTCAAACTTTAACACAAGAAATCAACCAAATGATGCAAAAACCACTAAACTTTTTCAAACTCAAAACCACCTAAAACCACTAGAAATCCAAAGATGTGCAAGATATGATCTAACCATGGCTCTTGATACCAATTGTAGATATAACTTTTCACATACACATCATAACATTAACACAAGGTAGCATATAGATGGAATTCTAGAGAGAGTAAGTTAGAGGTTTAGGGAACTTAGTGAGAGAAAGTGAAAGATATTATTATGAGCTCCAACTCTCTACCTTGGGAGGTAGAGTATTTATAGTCTTACATAATACACATCGGGCTGGATCGGGCATCAGATGGGTAAAGACCCGTTCATCCTCCACGGTGTTACTTAACTAAATACTACTTAACTTAAAATAACTACGACTACGAGCTTTCTAACGATTACATATTCTTGAGGTGACCGACTCTTTAATACCTGGAATTTCTAATTCCTAACATTTATCAAGCAACTACCCGGACTATTTATTTTGATGGGTGGATTGGGGCTAATTCATTCAATTCACATCTAAAGGCGGAAAATTGGGTAAGGTTTTTGGTTGAGCTCGGTTCATCAAAATTAGGAACTTCCCTAGGACTAAGAGAGAGGTCTTGACAACAAGCATCTAAACCTACATTCTCTAGTGGCGTTTGGTCCAAAGGTTCTGTCGGGTTCCTATAGTCTCTTCTACTTCTCTCGGGTAAGTTATAGGCGATGTGTGTTCCTCAAGTGATGGTAGGGCTTGTGGGCTTGGGGTTTCCACCTCATTCTCCATTATATCTAGATCTCTTAAATGTTCATCATGTGTTTTAGTATGATCTGACCCAAATACACTCCTAAGCATCAAATCCTTCTTTAGCCATTTCAAATTCTTGGTCCGATTCATAAGAATTATTCTCAAAAATTTGATCACTATGTTCTATTTTCCTAAAGGATTCCTCATGCGTGTCATATGTTTTGAAATCTATCCCACATATGCAACTAGGTATTTTAGCTTCAACCATCTCACAATCTTGTTCGGGTTTAGGTTCCATGTTCTTAAAACTAGGTCTTTTTGATCATGATGCCTAAGGTTAGATAAATCCTCCTTATCCATTTCCTCAAGTTGTGACAAGCGGTTTATACTTAGAAGGCTTTTCTCAAAAAATTTCCAGAGGGTCTCACTAAAAGGAGTTGATTCTAACAATGATTGTTGAATAGAAGCCACACAAACACAAATTTATCAAACCCATCCAACCTTACAGATCTCCTTTTGGATATCTCTAAGTTTACTCACAAATTCATTAGAACAATAAAAGCGAATCAATCTGAAATTCAATTGTTCATCATTTGTTAATGATTCAAATGCAATTTCACTTGCCATAGCGACAAATGAAAAGGGTTTCATGAACACAAACACAAAGAAGGGGATAGACTACAAGGAAGCTAAAAATGAGAAAAAAATTACTTGATAGGAATCAAGCAAAGAAACCTAAACGAGGTGGACTACTAACTTGCTATTCTATTCCCCGGCAATGACGCCAAAAACTTGATAACGCTACACGCGTCGTTCGGGGTCAAAGGAACTTACTTTTCTTTGAGCAAGTTTTATAACACCCTATGCAGTGAACCTAATCATTGTAGTGTAGTATTAGGGTAAGCCACGGGTATTGATATCTTTCTCTAGGGGAATAGGAATGCTAGTGAGAAGTTACTACGCTAAAGTTGGGGTTGAGGAAGATTATTTTTACCTTTATATGTTTTTTAGAAAATGGAAAGGTACGAATCTCGGGGTTTGGATTTGGGGGTTGGTATTTCTACTGATTACTCTACTTGTCTAATTATCTAATCTAAGGTGTATGTAGTCTATGTCTAATTATTGTGTGCTTTCGTATGATAGTTTAAAGATGTGTTTACTTAGGTTTATTACTCCTTAATTATCTCCTATTGATGGTTGAATTGTCACGTCCTTATACTTAATCGCGTTGTGTGTCTAAAGTCGTAGGGTATGCGTTTATCCTAACTCTTTGAACTTACCAAAGGGTCTCGTCTACAAAACCTCTAGGAATTATAAACTCTAACTCTAAGGCACTCTTTGGATGATTTAGCCTACTCTTGCTCTAAGTGTCATTGTCTAAGGTTCACAAAGATTAATCAAGCATTAATTACACAACGAATGACCTATCGCATTACTAGATCATTAACAATTAAGATAGAGATAACCAATCAATAATCAATAATTAAGTTTCATATTCCCTAAGCAAACACACAAGTAAATTAGCCGGACATGGAGAACATGCAAGCATACACACAAATAATTGAAGACATAATTGAATTAATGAAGTAAAACACTTATCTTGATGTAAGATAGGGTTTGGAACCCTAAAAAACTGTACAAGACAGCCTTGGTTGGTTTAGGTTTTACTCCAAAAGACTACACACTAAAACTGAAAAATTCGGATTCTATATATAATATTTCAATCACGACGGCGTCACCTTATGATTTGTGGCGCCGGTCGTCGCCGTCATTAGGGTTCGTCTTGGCCACATTAGTCTTGGACGGCGTCACCTTGTGCTTGTGGCCGTCCCCTTGATCTCGGCGCGTGCGGATCAAATCTAGGCCGTGCGAGTTGGCGACCTACTCTTTCAAAGCGACACCGTCACGAAAATAAGCAATTTGGCTACTGCCCGTCACAAAAGTTATCGATGGCGTCACGGATAACACGGCGCCATCACTCGAGAACCTCCACGCCGTCCCCTGTATCTAAGCGGTCTAAGTGGCTCGATTCTTGACTTTGGCCATTTTCTTCGTATATCCGCACCGTCCAAATAAGTGTAATTCCAGCAATTTGCCTTCAAGAGACCTAAAAAGTGAAAAGGAACGATATTAGGTAATAACGGATACAAAAGTGATCAAATAAGGGCTTAAACGACCCCTCAAAAAGGTACATTTTAAAACCTTGTCATGTCTCTTATCTTAATTGTAATTAGCTTAGGAGTGCTTTGAGCCATCGTTGTGTTTTTAATGCTTGATTAATCTTTGTGAACATTAGTTTATAATTACTTGTGGAATTGTAGGCTAAAAATCCAAAGAAAACTATGATGTTTAGCTTATGAATCCTAGAGATTTCGTAGTCATTAACCTTAGGTAGCTTCAAAGAGTTAGGGATAAAAGCACACCCTCCGACCTTAGAAAACACAAAGCGTTAAGAATAGGGCGTGTGATTCAACCATCAATAAAAGATAACTAGGAAGTAATAGTATCTAGGTAGACACATCTTTAATCATCATACGAGCACACTTCAATAGACATAGACTACCCCATAGATTAGATAATTAGAATAGTAGAAATGTCGGTAGAAGTACCACCCCAAATCCAATACCCGAGATCGTACCTTTAATTTTCTAAAAATATAAAAAGATAAAAAATAATATTCCTCAACCCCAACCTTAGCGTAGTAATTTCTCACTAGCATTCCTATTACCCTAGAAGATATCAATCCACGAGGCTTACCCTAATACTACACTACAGCGATTAGTTCCTTGCCTAGGTGGTTGAAAAACTTGCTCGAAGAAAATGAAGTTTCCTTTGACCCGAGCAGCGTTGTGCAGTATCAAGTTTTTGGTGCCATTCTTGGGAATAGAATATCTTGTTAGTTTTCCACCTCGTTTAGGTTACCCTGTTTGATTCCTATCAAGTAAGATTTTTCTCACTTTTAGCTTCTGTAGTCTATCCCCTTCTTGACTTTGTTCGTATCCCATCACTTTTCATCATGGAAGGTGATAATCAACCACCACTCATCAACCCACCACCAAATGACCGCCAGAGCCCGTCTCTTAGTGAATACTCTATACCAAGCCACTAGGGCTATAGGAACACCATTGAGCTCCCCGATCAAGCTCAAACTATGGCCTTGCGATCCGACACCATCGGTTGGTGCAAAACGGATGTGCATTCCATGGATGTTAGATATTGGTTTTCATAAACACATGATCAAACAATCATATGGGGCGTATAAATGAGATTCTAGAGAGAGAAAGTGATGAAGGTTGGGAAATTAGTGAGACAAAGAAAAATTATATTGAAAAGCTCCAACCCTTTGCCTTGCTAGGCAAAGGGTATTATAGATTACAAGCTTAGGCGCCCTCCTTGGTACATGGATCAGGCATCTGTGGATAAAGACCCGTCCCTCCTCCACGGTGTTACTTAACAAACTACTTACTAACACTAACACTACAACAAAAGTGGCTTTTTAGGACCCTTTGTGTGGGACGGTATGATAATGGAGTCCTAAAAAACTGTTTAATAGGACATATGGCGTTTAGGGTCCTTTTAAATATTTGCTACTTAGCGACGTCCTAAAAGGTATATAATAGGTTGGTTGATGATTTGGGGTCCTATTATCATATAACTTAAAATGACACTTAAAATATGGATCCTAATAAATTACCTTTATAAGGCGTTTATTCATTATGGTTGTATTATAATAAACCATAATAGGACACTTGAGCTTTGAGTCATAAGACATCAGTTAGTTAAAACGCTTATTCACAAAAAGTTTTATTATAGCAAAATTTAATAGGACCTTTGACACGTGGGGTATTATAACGTTAACCTTTATAGGACGCTTATGTACAATGGTTTTATAACATCATTTTTAAAACGATAATTTGCAAAAGTTTTATTATAACAAAACTTAATAGGACCCTTAAAGGATGCATATTAATTGTGGTTTTATTACAATACACCATAATAGGACATTTGATATATAAGTCATAAAACATTAATTATTTAAAACGCTTATTCGCAAACGTATTATTAAAACATAACTTAATATGACAGTTGACACTTGGGTCCCATAGATTGATACACCATTGATTGGGTCCAAACCGTCAATTTTATCACACAAGTCAACCACTTGTGAATGGTCAACCGTAATAAAATTAAACCAGTCTAAAACCAATGCAATTTCCCTTGGAATATAGTGGATTCCCGGGTCGTTAAGTCCCACGGAGGATTAATGGTGTTCAACACTTTCAGATGTCGAATAATCACTAAGGATAGTGATCAGTAAAGATTTTGAGTAGTAATTACACCTAAAGAAAATTTGTAAATTGGTGCTTAAATGCAAATTAAAGAAGATTTAAAAACTAAATTATATTAAATAAATGCTATCACTATTTTTAAAAATGATTTTTCTTGATTTATAAAACAAAATAACTTAAATAAACTATTTTAATTAGAGCGTAAACCTAAATTATCTAAAAACGTGACCTAGAATGAAATTGCGTTATATATAAAAATTAAGCGGCATAAAACGTAAAATTTGTAAAATAAAAGTCCTCACAGTATAAAAACAATTTTCTTACTTAATATATGACAAAGAAAATTTTAGAAAAAAAGATTTATATTTTTTTACTTTTATATTTTTTTTTATGAATTAAATACTATTTTAAACTAATTAAATGATTAAAAATACTAAAACTATTCAGAAAATTATGAAACTTTTTATAAAATACTTTATAACAATACAAAGCTAAGAAAAATACAAAAGGTATGAAAGCTTGTTTTAATAAGCTGTAAATAAGCTAATTAACTCGTATAAGCTAAAATAGAAAACAAGGGTTAAGTATTAAATTATGCAAGGTATAACCAGTCAAAGACCAGGCAACGGTAGCGTGTGTGTGTGGTGAGCTAGGTGGCCAGGGTTGAATCCTAGCAATGGACTTTTTATTTTTATTTTCTTTTTAAATTTTCTTTTGAAAACTATTATACTACTGAAATTAAGTAACTTTTATAAAGACAAAAGTTTCACAACTTGAAAATAAGCAGTTTATGAGCTTAAAGCTAACAGAGTTAGCTTATGAGCTTATTTTGACTTTTCAAGCTTAAATAAGCACAAAACTGGAACAAAAGGTAAAATAAGATACAAGTAAGCTAAAGGAACTCAAATTAAACTAAAAAGCAAAACACTTGAAATAAACATAATAAGCAAATAAGCACTTATCCTAAGTCTACTAACAAGAACTGTGATCATCTTCACAAGCGGTTTAAGCTTATTTAATAAGCTAAAAAGCTCAAAATAAGGACGAGGGATAGAGTTAATTTGGTGGGGTATCCAAAAAGCGCTCTCACTATGGGGTCCACTAAATAAGCTCTGTGTGAGCAAAGTGCTTGTAAAACTTGAATATGCATTTACACAAAAATGGGACAAAGTACAAGCTTGTTGCAGCCTTATTAAATAAGCTACAAAGTTGAAAATATTTGGACTAAAGAGAATGGTAGATTGGCTTTGCAAAAGCTAGATTCTAAGCTGACCTCACTAATAAGCTCTGTGTGAGTTTGTGAAAATGGGTTAACTCAAGCGTGCACAGGGCACCTTTTTGAAAAAGGGTTCAAAAGAAGCTAAGAAATAAGCTATTAAATAAGCTAGCTAGAAAATATAAAAAATACTAGGATAAAGATGAACAGTTATATTTTAATATTCCAAAGGCTCAAATCTTGAAACTTACTATTAAATCCTATATAAAATTATCTATTTTATTCAAAAACGACTAAATTGAAAATTTTGACTTTTTGATTTACACTAAAGGTTGACTTATATGAACTTTGGATCTATTCTACTTATTGATTATGATGTATTAAGCTAAGATAAGATGAAATTAAGCTATGTGACCAAGTTTTAAACAACTGTAATGAATTTGAAAAGCTAAATCCTAACGGTTAATTATCAAGAGATTAAAAGTGATTTTAACTTTTACTTGAACAAGGACTGGTTTTTAATGTTGCTATGAGTTCTTAGATGCTTATGTGATCTGAGAACAACAACAACAAGCAACAACAGATGAGTGTGTAAATACTCATCATTTTGGTCAAATCTGACGCAAAACATTTAAAACACTTCAATGCATCAAAATCTTGAAAATATCCCATTGTGTTTTATATGTTTTAAATGCAAATGATAAACAGCTAAAACGAACAAAGTTTGCTTAATTGAGTTTCAGTCCCAACTTTCAAAAATGGCAAAACAAGTCCGGAGTTTTTAAAAATGGAAAATATTATTTATGGTCCTTGGTTAATAAAGTTTGTCATCTATGGTCCTTATGATAATTTTGGAAGTTGGCAAGATCACACCTTGAAGAATTGGAAAATTGCACATTTGGTCCTTGTGATTAATACCTACCAAACTTGCCAAAATAAAATACCCAAAACAAAACATAAAACCCTTTACCCTTTCCTTTCTCCTTAACGAAAACCCAAGAATAAAAATGCGTAATAATCTTTCCCTCCCATCTCAGCGACACTCAACCTCTCTTTTCTGCTTTCCCTCTTTCCCACTCAACCTCCATACCACTGCTGCCCATTTACCCATCACCTCCCACCCCTGCGACAGAGAAAGAAAAGAGACAACGAGACGAAGACCAAAAGAGAGAGACCTTATAGATGGTAGTATAAATAGCTTGTGTAGCCATTGATAAAGGAGTTAGTTTTAGTAGTTTTTTAGTTTTTAATACCCTTTTTCTTAGTTTTAAAATT
This sequence comes from Chrysanthemum makinoi, assembly GCA_910596185.1. Lineage (NCBI taxonomy): Eukaryota > Viridiplantae > Streptophyta > Magnoliopsida > Asterales > Asteraceae > Chrysanthemum > Chrysanthemum makinoi. The sequence goes on along the minus strand of OU343218.1, from coordinate 195,537,370 downwards.
AGTTGTCATTTCTCTTTTGTAATGAAACTTCCCAGTTAATGAAGAGTTATTTTCATATATTGGTTACTGTTTTTTAGTGTTGAAGTAATTGTTATTATCAATCCTTGTTAGTTAAATCCTAGCTTTCATAAAAAGGTCTCAAAAGTTCTTGTATTAAGTCTGTCAAGAAAGAAATTTTCACCATAAGTAGTGTTTGGGTCAAGTGTTTTGATTGGTAAAAAAATCTATTTTTACCCGTTTTACTTTCAAAGTCAAACTCAGTTTAAGGCTCTCAGTTAGTTTTAGAAGTTTGAAATTGGTTTAACAAAGTTTGGCAAAGTTTTCTTTATAAAAAGTTTTTGTCTCAACAATTTTCTGCCCAACAAGACGGCAGACCAATTTATTTGTTCTAAAACTTTCTTGAGCTTTTAGTGGTCTAAACTTTTTCAAACTTGCTTTTCTTAAGTCCTCACATACCCTACTCAATACATGTTTAGTTTATTTGCACCTAGGATAGTTTAGTTAGCTTATAAGTGCTCCACAAATCTTTCGTTGACCATGTTTTGTTTCGTTCACGGTAACCATAGTATCAATCACCTCTTAGTTTTGATTTTTAATTTCTTCCTTATAGGGCCTTAGACTCGAAATTTATTCAACTAGTTTAACAGGGTTAGCTATAGGCTAGTATTTTTTATAATTTTTAGTTCTTGCTTATTAGTAGCTTAATTTATTAAAGTGTACCCCTAGAATTTTGTTTGGGACTTTGCTCAGTCCGTGGCAATCTTTAGTTTTTTTTGCTTATTTCCTTTTTATTACTTCTTATTCATGCTCCCTTAGTAGCTTATAAGTAGATCTTAATCTGTTATAGTTTTTTTTTTAGCTTTTAGAGTTAGCTAGGTAGCTTAATATTACATTTCAAAGTGCCCTTTGGCCTTGATTTCTTTGCATCACCAACACTCAGCTACACCATTTTTTTTAGTGCTTATTAGACTGTCTCTTGTGCTCATTCAGAAGTTTTAGGATCCCATAGGTTAGGGTTAGATGGATAGTAGCTTATTAGTGCTTATTGTTAATGTTTAATTGCTTATTTTTTTTTATGTTTTTAGCTTAGGACTTCCCTAGTATAGATTTTATTGCCAACCGTTTCTCCTCAGTGTAATGCTCATTCATTTTCCCTTGGTTGTTTTGCTTTTTATAGCCTATCTTAGTTCATTTATGCATGTGTTAGCTTATTGGTAAATCCACTTTGTTTATCAAGTGTTTGGTATTTGCTTATGGTGCTTGAATATGTGTTAGAGGGGGTTGTTGTTGTTGTCCCAAAACGTGGGACATAAGCTGTTTAAACTGACTTATTACAAAGGTTTTAGAAAAGAAGTTTTCACAAAAAGAGTCACTTGATGCCCCTAATCTTCCAAAGCCAAAATCAAAAAAAAAAAAAAAAGTGAAAAGGCAATTTTGCATAACTTTGTGGAATTTTCGATTCATCTTAAGTCCATTTCATTTGAAATCTGGATTTAGACACTTTGGTAGGTTGTTAGTTTCATGGTGATTTTAGTAAATTTTGTGATTTTTCTTGCTAGCTTAAATAGTGCTTAAAGTAGGGCTATAAGGTAGTTTGGCGTGTTGAGACTTGAAATCTGGTCTCGAGCTTTTTTTCTGTAGCTTGTGCTTTTTAGGTTCCCATCAGTTGCATTAGCTCATTTTAGGTTAGATTTAGGCTTTAGTAGCTTATGGTAGCTTATAGTTAGCTTTTAGCTTATTTCAAGTGCTTATTCAAACTGCTTATTTGCCCATTTCAGCTTATTAGTGGGTTTATCTAACTTTTTATATTTTTCCTAGGCTTAGAATAATATTTTATATTTTCCTGTAAAGTCTCATAATTTTTACTGTTCATTTGTTATTTTTCTTAATTTTAATTAGTTTAAATTAGTTTTAATTAATAATAATTATTAAAAGTCTAAAATATATTTTCAGTTTAAAAATAACTTTTATAATATTTTAGATTTTTCTAAGTCATAATTTCACTTTTCTAGCTTTATTTCATATTTTCTTATATTTTAGGGTATTATTAAATAGTTAAAAATAGTTTTTAATTAATAACAATTAAATAAATAGTCATAAAAATAATTTTATTTTTCCAATAATTTTCTTACATCATTAGGATTGTAAAAATATATTTTCCATATCCGTAGGTATTTTACTTCTTTATTTTTACGTTTTATTTGGTACGTTACGTAATTTTATTTAACGTCGTTTTAGGTTTAAACGTTAAACGATTTTAAATATAGAATTAAAATGACTTCAAAGTCTTTATTATATTTAATTTCCTTAGTGTAATCAATCATAACCCCTTTCCTGTTCAATATTCACCCGATCACAGATTCGTTGTATTACAATTTTCACCTTCGTTGGGACTTAACGCCAGGGATACACTATACTCCTCTAGATCTTCATTGCATTGTTTTAAATTTGTTTGAAGTTTATTACGGTTGACCATTCACAAGTGGTCGATTTGTGTGATAAACTTGTGGTTCGAAGCAATCAATTGGCGCTATACGGTGTCTTTGCGTACTCAATTGAAGCATCATGATTGTTGAATATACATCCATTGTATATTTACCATCCTTGTTCATATTTTCTTATTATTTTCATATAAAAACAAACGGTTCCGAAAACATTTTAAAATCGAGTTTCAACAAACACAAAAACCCAAAAAGATTTTCTTTCTTATATTTACAAAATGTTTATCCAAAAATCCAAAAATATTCATCTTTACCCTCTTACCCTTTTTGATTCTTTATCCCTTTACCCTCTATCCATTTGATTCTAACTTCTTCTATTCTCATGGAATCTCTCGATTCTGACAGTGGAACGAAGTTGAAAAACTTCATACTTTATGACAAATGTCAAGAATTCGTGTTGTTCGTGATGATCTATTAATTAGCGTAGGGGAAATGGAGCGAAACCGGTGACAAAGGACGGTACTTCCCTCGATAATGGAAGTGCTAAATACGTCCAACCTACGGTTATCCAAAGATCTAACCCCTCAATTGCTCTTAAGCCGTCTAAAATTGATCCTAAACTTTCACAGTTTACGGTTAAACAATCATGCAATTTAGCCGGTGACTAGCAAGAATGACTTGCCTAAACTTCACGTTTCTCAAAACCAGAACGGAGACCATAGCGGAAGAGGTGGAAATTGCTAGCTCTCAGAGCACACCACTTGTCCCACCTCCGGATTTTTCAAAATGTTCTTGAGATTTGATAGTCATTCAGATCACCATATTGGTTTTGTTGATTCTTTGAATGAACCGATTCCTTCTCATAACTCTCAAATGGAATCGTTTATTCCTTGTATCGGTTGTGGTGAGCCTCTTTTTGGTTCACCATGTCGCTGGTGTCGCGTGTACGGTGGTAATGATATTCGTAACGGGAGTTGTTTGTTTTGTGGTTCGAGGAATTCATTTGATTATGATCCTAATCGAACTCATTTACGACCCCTCAAATTTCTCCAATTACCCACCACAGCCCGACTTATCTTCATATAATCAACATAACTGCGGTGAATTTTGTGGAGGTCCTCACCAAGGATTTGAGTGTCAATCCGGAAACACGTTTGTCTATGAACAGTTTTCGGTGATGCTCGAGAACTTTGGTTATGACCAATATCCATATAATTCGCCAATCCGGGCTCAACAGTTTCTTGTTGTGAGAATAATGGAGGTCCTCACGATCATTTTCAATGTCAACCGTGGAATCAAAATTACTATACTTCCGGTTTTGACAATTTCCAACCTCCACAGAACCATACGGTTCAAACTCCACCTGAGCCGTTGCCTAAAGAAATTTCCCAAGATTTTGAAACCGTAATGAAAACACTTGATGATATGATTCAAAACTTTAAGAATCAAGTGAGTGGTGAGAAAACCATGGGAGAATTGCTAGCCGAAGAACGAGGCTCGCAAAATCTAGGGAAGAATTATTAGTCCTAGAGCATGCGGCTCAGGTGTTCACAATTTCTTAAGGCAGCTCTATATGATGATGACGAGGAGAGTTTTATCCTTTTAAAGATAATATTTCTCAACTCCCTCAGTCTGTTGTTATCACACCCGATATTCCCACTCCCTCTCTGAACATGGGGGACGAGCATCTTGACACTGTTCCTGAAAAGGAATCGGACCAATTCATAAAGTCTAGTGTTGAGAACCTTGTCCCAATCGAGAGAGTCACGAGGGAACTTCTGATCATATGTGTGATTCTTCTTCCCCTCTTGAGTGTTCAAACGATCAATTTGAGACTTTCTCCGATGGTAGAAGGCGCTTCTTGGAAACATTGAGTATGTTGAGGCATCACTACAGTCGATCTGATCATCTTCTTGAGGAGTTCACCGATGAACTCACTCACATCAATCCACTTTCAGTGATGATAGTCTCTTTGATTTCAAAGCCGATTTGGGAGAGACTGAAAGTCTCCTTGATAATGATCGTTCACTCACTTGCTTATCCCACAGTCCAATAGAGAATATTAATCACTTTGTTCCTGAAACATTCAAAGCTACTTTCACCAATCCTCTATTTGAATTCGACTCTGAATTCACTTTAATTTCTGAGAATCCACTCTTTGATACTCAGTTGAGGATAGTAATGACTCCACAATGGAACAAGAGTTCACAAATTCACATCATGTGAATGATTCTCTTCATGAAGTTGCTAGTGAACTCACTCATATCATGACTCGCGGAGTATGATCTTGGATGGCAAAAAACATGATCGGGGGGAAAAGTTCTCAATCATGAGAGTTTGTATTTCTATGACAAGTTTTCCAACCCTCCCTCCCGAGATGCTTTCCAAACCAAAGAGCTCAACCGATAAAATCCAAACGAGTGCAGCTGCTTGATCCGAGGAAGAAGATCTTACCATGATCGTCATCATGATTTTCCTTCTTTTCTTCACCTACCTGGTGACTTCCTCTCTTCTTCACTCATTCGGGAGTGAAGATACCATCTTGACCCGGCATTTCTATGTACCATTTGTGAGCCGGGTCTGTCTCTCTATATCTCATCGGCGTGTAACTTTCACGTACTTCAATGTTTATACAAACATCTTGAATGAAAGTCCGATGGAGATTGTCTCTTCCACTTACTTCCCCATGAACCAATGAATGCGGGGTTGAGTCAAGCTAGCGACTCGAGAAACAACAATAGCACACTATATGGGTTTCACCCATATTTATTTCTTTCTACTTTCTACCACCCTTGTGGGGAGTTGCCCATTGTTGTATATAAAGTTTTCATAAAAAAAAAATAAAAAAAATAATAATGGCCGTAATATTTCCTTCGTTCTAAGTTTCGGCATAACAGCCGGTACATTGAATATTGAGGGCAATATTCATTTCTAGTGTGGGGAATTACCGAATTTTATCATGTATTATACCACCCAATTCCCCATTTTGGCCAATTTTTTTTTGGAGTAAGTGTTTTACTTACTCAGCTTACGGTTATCGGTCCGCCGTGTCTTATAAACAAAAGGATTGGCTAATCCAGGAGCAAACGGCTCTTGGTAAAGATATCTCAAATCCGTTGACGGCTTGCAATTTGCCCAAAATTGTATGGTGTTCAGCTCACCATATCTTTAATTAGTGAAGAGTTGGCTAGCCCGCAAGTTTATGGCTGGTGGTAAAGGCAGTTGGAAAACCATAATTGGTAATCGACTCACCAAAGATATTTTATCTAAGAGTTGGCTAGTCCAGAAGCAAACGGCTTCTGGTAAAGACAAATCAAATCCGTTGGAAGCTGGTGATTTGCTCAAAATCATTTGGTTATCATTGTGCCAAGGTTCTTACTTGAATTGAAACAATTGGCTACTCGAAGTAATGGGTTTTGGTGAGATTCAAATCCATTAAGTTTTCTCAAAAGATTGCTAGGACTAGCAATAGTTTAGTGAGGATTGATGGCGTGTAAATACTCATCATTTTGGTCAAATCTGAGCGCAAAACATTTAAAAACACTCAAATGCATCAAAATCTTGAAAATATCCCAAAATTGTGTTTTATATGTTTTAAATGCAAAATGAGTAAAAGCAACTTAAAAAGCGAACAAAGTTTGCTTAATTGAGTTCAGTCCCCTAACTTTCAAAAATGGCAAAACAAGTCCCCTGGATTTTTAAAATGGAAAATATTATTTATGGTCCTTGGTTAATAAAGTTTGTCATCTATGGTCCTTATGATAATTTTGGAAGTTGGCAAGATCACACCTTGAAGAATTGGAAAATTGCACATTTGGTCCTTGTGATTAATACCTACCAAACTTGCCAAAATAAAATACCCAAAACAAAACATAAAACCCTTTACCCTTTCCCTTCTCCTTAACTTGAGAAAACCCAAGAATAAAAATGGCCAATAATCTTTCCCTCCCATCTCAGCGACACACTCAACCTCTCTTTTCTGCTTTCCCTCTTCCCCTCAACCTCCATACCACTTGCCATTTACCCATCACCTCCCACCTGTGACAGAGAAAGAAGACAAAGAGACAACGAACAGAAGAAGACCAAAAAAGAGACCTTATAGATGGTAGTATAAATAGCTTGTGTAGCCATTGATAAGGAGTTAGTTTTTAGTTAGTTTTTTAGTTTTTAATACCCTTTTTCTTAGTTTTAAAATTAGTTGTCATTTCTCTTTTGTAATGAAACTTCCCAGTTAATGAAGAGTTATTTTCATATATTGGTTACTGTTTTTTAGTGTTGAAGTAATTGTTATTATCAATCCTTGTTAGTTAAATCCTAGCTTTCATAAAAAGGTCTCAAAAGTTCTTGTATTAAGTCTGTCAAGAAAGAAATTTTCACCATAAGTAGTGTTTGGGTCAAGTGTTTTGATTGGTAAAAAAATCTATTTTTACCCGTTTGACTTTCAAAGTCAAACTCAGTTAAAACTCAGTTAGTTTTAGAAGTTTGAAATTGGTTTAACAAAGTTTGGCAAAGTTTTCTTTATAAAAAGTTTTTGTCTCAACAATTTTCTGACAAACAGCAGCATTTCTTGTTCTAAAACTTTTTGAGCTTTTTAGTGGTCTAAACTTTTTCAAACTTGCTTTTCTTAAGTCCTCACATACCCTACTCAATACATGTTTAGTTTATTTGCACCTAGGATAGTTTAGTTAGCTTATAAGTGCTCCACAAATCTTTCGTTGACCATGTTTTGTTTCTACATTCACAGTAACCATAGTATCCCATCTCTTAGTTTTGATTTTTAATTTCTTCCTTATAGGGCCTTAGACTCTGAAATTTGGTATTCAACTAGTTTAACAGGTTAGCTATAGGCTAGTATTTTTTATAATTTTTAGTTACTGCTTATTAGTAGCTTAATTTAGCCTTAAGTGTACCATAGAGCTGTTTGGGACTGCTTCAGTCCAGTGACAATCTTTAGTTTTTTTTGCTTATTTCCTTTTTATTACTGCTTATTCATGCTCCCTTAGTAGCTTATAAGTAGATCTTAATCTGTTATAGTTTTTTTTTTAGCTTTTAGAGTTAGCTAGATAGCTTAATATTACATTTCAAAGTGCCCTTTGGCTGTGATTTCTTTGTCACCAACATCAGCTACACCATTTTTTAGTGCTTATTAGTGTCTCTTGTGTGCTCATTCAGAAGTTTTAGGATCCCATAGGTTAGGGTTAGATGGATAGTAGCTTATTAGTGCTTATTGTTAATGTTTAATTGCTTATTTTTTTATGTTTTTAGCTTAGGACTTCCCTAGTATAGATTTTATTGCCAACCGTTTCTCCTCCTAGTGTAATCGCTCCATTCTGTTTCCCTTAGTTGTTTTGCTTTTTATAGCCTATCTTAGTTCATTTATGCATGTGTTAGCTTATTGGTAAATCCACTTTGTTTATCAAGTGTTTGGTATTTGCTTATGGTGCTTGAATATGTGTTAGAGGATTTGGTTGTGTCTTTCCCAAATAGCAGGACATAAAATTTGTTTATCAGACTTATTACAAAGGTTTTAGAAAGAAGTTTTCACAAAAAAGTCACTTTGTTGCACCTTTAATCTTCCAAGCCAAAAAAAAAAAAAAAGAAGTGAAAAGGCAATTTTTGCATAACTTTGTGGAATTTTCACAGATTCATCTTAAGTCCATTTCAGCTGAAATTTTGGATTTAGACACTTTGGTAGGTTGTTAGTTTCATGGTGATTTTAGTAAATTTTTGTGATTTTTTCTTGCTAGCTTAAATAGTGCTTAAAGTAGGGCTATAAGGGCCGTTTGGCGTGTTGAGACTTGAAATCTGGTCTCGAGCTTTTTTTCTGTTGCTTGTGCTTTTTAGGTTACCATCAGTTGCATTACCTCATTTTAGGTTAGATTTAGGCTTTAGTAGCTTATGGTAGCTTATAGTTAGCTTTTAGCTTATTTCAAGTACTTATTCAAACTGCTTATTTGCCCATTTCAGCTTATTAGTGGGTTTATCTAACTTTTTATATTTTTCCTAGGCTTAGAATAATATTTTAGATTTTCCTGTAAAGTCTCATAATTTTTATTGTTCATTTGTTATTTTTCTTAATTTTAATTAGTTTAAATTAGTTTTTAATTAATAATAATTATTTAAAAAGTCTAAAAATATATTTTCAGTTTTAAAATAACTTTTATAATATTTTAGATTTTTCTAAGTCATAATTTCACTTTTCTAGCTTTATTTCATATTTTCTTATATTTTAGGGTATTATTAAATAGTTAAAAATAGTTTTTAATTAATAATAATTAAATAAATAGTCAAAAAAATAATTTTATTTTTCCAATAATTTTCTTACATCATTAGGATTGTAAAAATATATTTTCCATATCCGTAGGTATTTTACTTCTTTATTTTTACGTTTTATTTGGTGCGTTCGCGTAATTTTATTTAAACATACGTTTTAGGTTTTAAACGTTAATCGATTTTAAATATAGAATTAAAATGACTTCAAAGTCTTTATTAGATTTAATTTCCTTAGTGTAATCAATCATAACCCCCTTTTTCTGTTCAATATTCACCCGGTCACAGATTCGTTGTCTTACAGTTTTCACACCTCGTTGGGACTTAACGACCCGGGGATACACTATACTCCTCTAGATCTTCATTGCATTATTTCTGAGCTGTTTGAAGTTTATTACGGTTGACCATTCACAAGTGGTCGATTTGTGTGATAAACTTGACGGTTCGGAAGCAATCAAACACATATAGCCTCTAATACAAATAACACAGTAAATACAAACAACCCTTTAACAAACTGTTTTGAGTTTTTCCAAAGACTTTCACAGATTCAGACCATGCACTTGATTAATAACCTTATATTATCATATTTTAAGACTAAATAAGCATTACACAACAATAATAACAACATAAAACTCAGAATTGACACTTATGCTAATTTAACTGTTTAAACTAAGGTTTTTAACAAATACAAATTCTAATGAACAAGCAACTTGTTTTAATGCTTAATTCTACTTAAATACAACTCATAAACATAAAAACACAAAGATTTAAGCTAATGAACAACTTAAACAGTGAAATGCTAAAATGGGTCAAAAGGCTTACAAAATGGATTTCAAGTGAAAAATGAGAACCAAGGGTGAGACTCAACCTATAGCTTCCCAAGAAGCTCTAAACCAAAATCAAAATCAACCTGCTCCAGTGTCTGATCATCTTCTCCATGGATTTGATTTTTCAACATTTTTTAGTATTTTTGGTATTTTTTCTTTTTAATAATAAAGAGTTTAAGGTTTCTAATAGCTTTATTAAGCTATATAGGAGCTTATATTTAGCTTATTCAGTCCAAGACAATGACTACAACAACTTTAGACTAACATGAGATTTTTGAAATTGAAAATTGCATAAAACTGATTTAGTGTACATAAGTGAAATTGAAGCGATAAATAAGTTTAAAATACACTGAAATATGATTACAAGGTGCTTGAAAGCTTTGAAATACGGAAACTTAAAATATTTAAAAGCGACATAAAAATAATTAAATGACACTAGATATTCTTCACACTTCTCCTCTCTTGCTTTATAATGATCTCATAGGCTCTTGTCGACATCTCTGATCATTTCCCACCTATTTTCAACCCTTGAATTCATCAATTTCATCAGAATCATACATGTGGCATTTTGGCGGCAAAATTTCTTTGAGCAGGTATTTGCATTTAAAGAACTTTGGGAGATAGTGGAGGTGGAGGGGAGAGTGGGTAGATAGGTGGAAAGGTGGTGGTGAGGTGGAGAGGTGGGGAAAACCACTGGTTTTGGTATGCAGTTGAGGTGAGAGAAGAACGATGAACGTGGTTTGGGCGGGGTTTGACTTTTTTGACCGTTGGATATTAATAACGGGGGGGTCAAAATGGGATAATGGCAGGGTCAAATTGATTTGGACTGGCTCAAGGGTGAAGGGTCAAGGTTCAAGTGGTGTGGGTTGGGCTTGGTGTTGGGCCAGCTGGGTATTGGATTGGATTTGTGTTTAATATAGGGTCCGGTTTGGTTTAGTAGTAGTATCACAAGGACCATTTATGTAATTCTAGCAAACTTGAAGGACCAAACTAATAATGATTATTTTCATCTTTTAAATATCCGAGGACTATTTTTGACATTTTTCAAAGTTGAGGGACCAAAGTTGTCATTTTGCAATTTTAAACTTTGAAGGACAATTTCTTACAACTTGTGAATCCCAAGGACCTTTATGACTTTTTATAAGTTTTGAATTACCAGGGGCCCATTTTGACAACTTTTGAAACTTGGGGACTAAAAGCTGAATTATTTGCAAACTTTATCGTTTTCACTTTGATTTTGATATTTTTGCATTTAAAACACATAAAACACTTATTTGTGATATTTTATCATTTTGATGCATTCGAGTGTTTTGGATGTTTTTTTGAGACTAAAATGGTACAAATGATGAGTATTTAGACCTCATCGGTTTTGGAACACTTATTAATAAGCGTTTTTATAAGAAAAGTGAATAGGACCCTTGACAATAGCGTCTTATAACGTTAACCTTTATAGAGCGCTTATTCATAATGGTTTGTTTATGATACACCACAATATGGCACATCTTTTTAGAATTAATAAAACATCCGCTTTTATAGCGCTTATTCAGTTTTATAGAGCGGCAATTGCAAAAGTTTTATTTGAAAAAATTAACAGGACCCTGACAAGCGTGTCTTTTAACATTAACCTTTATAGTACACTTATTTGTTGTGGTTTTTATTATCCTCATGCATAATAGAACACTCCTTTTATTTGAGTCATAAAACTTCCTTAGTATGTGTACACTTCGGTTCCTGTTATCCATATTATTCCTGTCAATCTTTTTCTTTATCCACGCGTTCCATCCATCCATTCTTCCATCCATTTCATCCAGTTCCATTCACATTCCGTCCATTCCATTTCCTTTTCATCCATTATTTCATCCATCCTTACATTCCATATTTTCGTCCATTTTACATTTCATCCGTATCCTTTTTCCATTCCATTTCATCCATCCTTCCGTCCGTTCCATTTCATCCGTTTTATTCCATCCGTTTTACGTTTTCCTCCGTTATTTTATCCGTAACTACCGTTTTCGTCCATATTTACATTTTCATCCGCTTTGACCGTTTGTTGGTTTTTACCGCGTTTTCGTCCGGTATTTACACGTTTAGTCCATTTATACATGTTTTCATCCGATATTTACCGTTTTGTCCATTTATACATGTTTTCATCCGTATTACGTTTTCATCTTTTTACCGTTTTTCATCCGTATTACGTTTTCCTCGGTTTTACGTTTTGTCCGTTTTATTCGTTTAGTCGGTTTTCTGGGTTTCTTCGTGTTTACGTTTTGTCCGTTTTACGTTTTTCATCCATATTTACATGTTTTAGTCCATTCATACATACTTTCGTTCTGTTTTTACCGTTTGGTCATTTTCACATGTTTTGTTTGTTTTTATACATTTTCATCTGTTTATATACGTGCAAATACAAATGGCGTGTAAAATGGATGAAAACGTCATCGGATGAAATGTGTGGATGAAAAAAAGATGTAAATACGGTAATGTGATGAAAGCCATCGGACCAACGTGAATACTTTCTGGTCACTTTCCGTCTTTCGGAGACAAAACCATACGAAATAAATACGGATGAAAACGTGAAGCGATGTAAATGAACAGCAATCAAAATGAAATAAATACGGATGAACGTGTAAAAGCGAAAACGTCTTTCGAACAGATAATGCTCTTTGACCACTCGAATATTGAACAACGTCAAAACGGTAAACATCTGGATGGAAAAAAAGATGTCATCTGGATCACGGATAAAGCAATCGTGTAATGAATAACGTGCGGATAAACGATGAAAGCAGAAAGCGATGTAAAAGCGGACGAGCGTGTAAATACGGATAAGCGTGTAAAAGCAGGAACCAGCGATGCAAAAACAGGATTAAAGCGTGTAAATGGGGACGAAAACGTAATCCCGTGAGGATGAAAATGTGTAAATCAGAGGACTGGCAAGTGTAATCTGGACAGCGTGTTACCAACGGTGGCGTGTAAAATCTGAATATGAAAGCGATATAAGGACTAACGGTCGTACGTAGAGTGTCAAGATTTGAAAAAGAAGATAAGGACATTTTGGTCATTTCATCGGATATGGTGGATCCGTAACATATGCAAATAAAGTGGACTAACGGTCGTTACCAGTTGTCAAAAGATTCGCGAAGGAATCTTTCAGGGATCTGTCAAGGTCGTGTGTCACTACAAAAAAACCCATTTAGTGGCACGTTTTTAATGACAGTTACATGTGTCACTATCTTGCGTTTTTAGTGAATATTTTATGTGCCCACTAATGTTTTTATATCTTTAGTGGCACTTTACGATTTGTGCCACCATTGTACACGATATTTGTGGCACAAAATGGTATGTTAATTAAAAGTATGTGTATTTTGTGATACACCATGATAGGCGTTCATCTCATACAGCATACACACCACTATTTCATATATTCCCCCTTTGCTTTAATAGGCTTGTACATCATGCATTAAAAACTTGTATTTGGAGAAATATGTAAATATTGGTGTGTATGTGGGGATGTATGTAAATCTCCCCACCATGATATTATGCTATTAAAAGTTATTTGTTTCCTTTATTTAGTTTTGATATGTGTCACGAGTAGAGATCAATATAGAACTCATATTTGTCATAGAAACAGATGAAGCCAATCATGCTTACTCCATTTTTATCTAAATTAATACAAAATCATTTTCCACCTTTTTTTTTTAAAACAACATATCTAACAAACGGTAAATCTTCAAAATATAAAAATACAATCGTGGCGAGAATTAAATTATCTTTCTATAGATATGCACTTTTACATATTTTCGACAAACATTTGTTTTCAAAATTCCGGTAGAAAAAATCATAGATGATTTTACGAATCATATATGATTTTAAAAATCATGTATGATTCGATTTTTATGAATCATATATGATTTTTACAATCATATATGATTCTCAAAAATCATATGTGATTCGTAAAAATCGAATCATATATTATTTTCACAAATCATATATGATTTTTTACCGAAATTTGAAAAAAAAAAAGTTGTTATAAATATATAGTAGTGCATATCTATAGAAAGATAATTTAATTCTCGTCACGATGGTATAATTTTTATCGTGTAACGATTAACGGTTTGCGAGATATTTAATTTTTTAAAAAAGGGTGAAAGTTTATCGTAATAAA
>OU343218.1:195329319-195523570 GCA_910596185.1 Chrysanthemum makinoi | reverse complement strand
TCGAGTCATATCCTTTGTAAATAGTTTTGGGACGATTGGGACTCATGGGTAAAGTTAAATTTTATGGAGTGACGGGAAAGAACATTAAATTCAAATTCCCTTTATCTACGTAATAATGTACTCCAAGTGTTTTGATCTTTTCAAATCGGGTCAAATTAGTGTTAGAGTAATAAAAACTCAAGTGTAGGGATGTGCCTATAAATCCCTTATATTTTGATGTTATCGTAGAGGATGGTAGAGTAAAAGTGAATGAAAAAAAATCAAAAAAAAGAGTGTTGTCAAAAGAAAAAAACATACGGGCTACCATCCTACATCTATCTTTATATTTATGTTTGTTTGTTTCAAGTTATCTAGAGTTTAGAGAGTCGAGTCTTGGCTTAGTAACGCCATTCTTCTCATGCTTGTAACATAAAGATTTTTGACTTGCCACCACTAAATCGCCTATCCAACCAAACCCTTTGTTTCCCTACCGTAAGCCTAACGTTACAACCCTTTAAAAGACCTCTTAGATAGTTTTTCCTAGGTGCTTACGCTAAAGCGGTGGAGGTTTGATCTAGTCTCAAGCCTATGGTAATCTATGTACTAGGACCGGTTAATGAGTGTTTATCTTCCATTTTCATTTGATATATTTTATATACACCCGAGAGATGAGAGTATCCAAACACCACTTGTGAGGTGCTAGTATGTAATTTCCGTGCTTGTTATGACTTTTGCGGGGCTTATACTTGTTATGAATTATGTTAAACCATGGCTTTATGCCCCCTAACTTATAAATTAATTGGCCAAAAGCACATTTGCTTGAGGACAAGCAAATACCAAGTGTAGGGATATTTGATAAGGATTTAAAGCGTATACTTTTAAGGGGTCATTTAAGCCCTTAATCGACCACTTTATATCCGTTACTGCTTAATTTCATTCCTTTTCACTTTTAGGTCTCTTGAAGGCAAAATGCTGGAATGATGCTTATTTGGACGAAAAGGCGTGAATATGTGAAGAAATTGGCTAAAGTCAAGATCAAGACACTGTGGCTGGCAAGTGCACTGACGGCGTCGAAAACAAAGAGCGACGCCGTCCCTATATTTGTGATGGCTCAGGAGTGAATTTGTTATTTTGCACCTGACGGCGTCAGGCTTTGAAGAGTATGGCGTCACGAAGACTTTTCATCCCAGACGGCCTAGATCTAGACTCAGACGGCGTCATGACTAAAGGATGACGGCGTCACAACCACAACGTGACGCCGTCCCAAAGTTGACTTGGCCAAGACGAAACCCTAATGGCGGCGATCTAACGGCGTCACAATTAAAAGGTGACGCCGTCGCAGTTGTAACTCTATATATAGCATTTGAATTTTCAGACTTTTAGGGAGGTAGATGATAAGGATTTAAAAGGTACCTTTTTGAGGGGTCATTTACGCCCTTAATTGATCACTTTTGTATCCGTTACTACTTAATTTCGTTCCTTTTCACTTTTTAGGTCTCATGAAGGCAAATTGCTGGAATGACACTTATTCCGGACTAAAAGGCGAATATCACGAAGAAAATGGCCAAAGTCAAGAATCGAGACACTCAGCTGGAATCTGGGGGCGGCGGGTTCTACTTGTGACGCCGTCGGAACAAGTTTTGTGACAACTCAGTAGCCAAATTGCTTATTTACAATTGGCGGCATCAGGGTTTTAAAAGAGTAGGGCGTCGCAGTACTCAGGCGACCTAGATTTGATCCAGAACGACGCGTCGAGACTGAAAGACGGCATCACGGGCATAAGGTGACGCCGTCACAAATGCTTTATGGCCAAGACGAAACCCTAATGACCGACCCGACGCGTCACAATTAAAGAGTGACGTCGTCTCAGTTTATAACACTATATATAGAATCCGAATTTTTCAGTTTTTAGTGTGTAGTTTTGTGGAGTAAAAACCTAAACCGAACCAAGGCTGTCTTGTACGGTATTTTAGGGTTCCTTACCTTATCTTACATCAAGATAAGTGTTTTACTTCATTATATCAATTATGTCTTTAATTGATTGTGTGTATGCTTGCATGTTCTCCATGTCCGGCTAATTTATTTGTGTGTTTGCTTAGGTAATATGAAACCTAGTTATTGAATATTGATTGGTTGTCTCTTATCTTAATTGTGATTGACCTAATATTGCGATAGGTCATTCGTTGTGCTATTAATGCTTGATTAATCTTTGTTGAACCTTAGTTTATAATCACCTAGAGTTATTGTAGGCTAAACATCCAAAGAATACCTTAGTGTTAAGTTTATAAATCCTAGAGATTTTATAGTCATTAACATTTGGTAGCTTCAAAGAGTTAGGGATAAACGCATACCCTACGACCTTAGAAACACAACGCGTTAAGAATAAGGATGTGACAATTCAACTATCAATAGGAGATAACTAGGGAGTAATAAAACCTAAGTAAATACATTCTTAATCATCATACGAGCACACAACAATAGACATAGACTACCCCTAGCTTAGTTAATTAGAATAGATAACAGTAGAGTAATCGGTAGAAATACCAACCCCCAAATCCAAACCCCGAGATTCGTACCATTCCATTTCCTAAAAAAATATAAAAAAGATAAAAAATAATCTTCCTCAACCCCAACCTTAGCGTAGTAACTTCTCACTAGAATTCCTATTCCCCTAGAGAACGATATCAATACCCGTGGCTTACCCTAATACTACACTACAACGATTAGGTTCACTGCCTAGGGTGTTGAAAAACTTGATCGACGAAAAGGAAGTTCCTTTGACCCCGAACGCGCTGTGTAAGTGTATCAAGTTTTTGTCGCCCTTGTCGGGGAATAGAATAGCTAGTTAGGAGTTCACCTCGTTTAGGTTTCCTTGCTTGATTCCTATCAAGTAAGCTTTTTTTTCCCATTTTTAGCTTCCTCATAGTCTATCCCCCTTCTTCGTGATCTTTGTTAGTAATCCCATCACTTTTTGTCATGGAAGGTGATAACCAACCACCACTCATCAACCCACCACCAAATGACCCACCAAGAGGCCGTACTCTTGGTGAATACTCGAGACCAACCCACCTAGGCTATAGGAACACCATTGAGCTTCCCGACCAAGCCCAAACTACGGCCCTGCGATCCGACACCATCCGGTTTGTGCAAAACAGATGTACATTCCATGGACTTCATTCCGAAGATCCTAATCAGCATCTTAAGGATTTCCTTAAAATTGTCGATTCCATCGACCTCGATGCTACTACTCGGGAGACCACGCGTCTGCGGCTCTTCCAATTCTCTCTACGGGACTAAGCTAGTAATTGGCTTGAGCGACTTCCCGCCGGCTCCATCTCAAGTTGGGATGATCTCACCTCTCGTTTCCTTGCTCAAATTTTCCAACCGGGGAGAACTACTAAGCTTAGGAATGAAATCTTGATATTCCAACAACGTCAAGGTGAATCTCTCTACGAAGCATGGACTCGATACAAGGACTTACTCCATAGAGTCCCTTATCACGGCATTGATCTTTGGCTTCAAGTTCAACTCTTCTACGATCATGTCAACTTCCCCACTAAGCGATCCATTGACCAAGCAGCCGGTGGAAAACTTAGTGATCTCACCGCGGAAGAATCATGAGGTATAATAGAGGACCTTGCTCTCTATGACAACGAAAGTTGGAATGACCCCCGTGAGTTGCCCAAAACTATAAAGGAAATCTCCTTGCCTCCCATTGACTTACAATCTTTCGACCGTAGGATGCTCAAGCTTGAAGATCAAGTTAAATTCCTAATGAGCTCCTACGAAAATCCTAAGTCTTCACAACAAGTGAACAAAATCACTCTACCTTGTGAATTGTGTAGTGGTTCCCACGACACTCGAGATTGCACAAGACTCCCGAACAAGCTTTTGCGGACTACGCCTCCATGCGTACCGACGGAGCGGGAGAGAAGTGGTACACTTTCAAGCCCGAACAAAACAACTTAGGAAACTCTTACAACCCCTCATGGAGGAATCACCCTAACCTTAAGTGGAACCAAAATTCAAGCACACCCCAAAGCTCATCTAGTCCACCTAATAGGTTCAACCCTCCAAACACCGGGAACCCCACTAGTCTTGAGGCAATTGCATCTAGATTCATGTCATCTCAAGAAACTCGATTGACTAAGCTTGAAGCCCTCTTAAAAGCCTTTAATGACCGGGAAATTGGAGCACTCCCAAGTGATACTATAAAGAACCCAAAAGTGAGTTCGATTTCATCGACTTCATGTTCTTGTTCACCATGGGAGAGTGCGCATCCATGCCCCTCACACCCAATGGTCCACTCGGTGAACGCTATCAACAAGGGTTCCAAGCAATCCAAAATAAGGTACCAAGGCCCCGCACCATTGGTAAAACCTACTCTTGAGAAACCCGTCAACCAAGAACCCAAACCTAATCTAGAGGAAGAGTACAAGGAACTCCATCAAGAAAAACCGGTTCTTGAAGTCTTAGCTCATGCACCTTATTATAATGCTTTAAAAGAAAAATATGAGCTAGAACTTAGACTTGGAAAACATGGGTCCGCTTTTGTGCAAAATAATTTACCTAAGAAGTTAGACGATCCTGGGCTATTCACTCTTCCGTGTAGGCTTGGAACTTCCAAACCTCTCGATGCTCTAGCCGACTTAGGGTCATGCATAAATCTTGCTCCATTGTCCCTCCATAGAAGCCTTAACTTAGGTAAGATAGAACCAACGGAAACCATCTTATGTCTAGCGGACGGTAGTATTGCATATCCGGTAGGGATAATAAAAGACATGGTAGTACACGTAGGAGAATTGACTCTTTTGGCGGATTTCCATGTGCTAGACATGAATAAGGACCCGACATGCCCATTGCTTGTAGGAAGAGGATTCTTAGCTACCGCTAGTGCCATCATTGATTGTAAGATGTCCAAAATAGTGGTAGGAGTAGGGAGTGTTAGGTCAATTTACGATGTCAAAAAGCATACTTACTATAAAGAGGAGGAAATCCCACACGAAATTAGGTTGGATAGAGCACAATCTAGATATGGACCTTGGATTAATAAGAACTTCATAGGTCCCCAACAGCCTTTTTATCTAAATGAAGCCTTTGCTTGTAAAGCAACTTTCCATGAAAAAGAATTGGCTAGGGACATGGAAGTGAACCCGTTCAAGGACGCCTTAGTATTTAGGAAGATGACCGAGTTCCTAGGAAGCTTGCCCGTCAACCTTGTCATGAATAAATGGAAAGTTGAGAGCGATAAGCCCAAGCATAGGTGGGATTGGGATAGACCGCCTAGTGATGGTAATGGAGAGTGGCACATTAGGATAACGATCTATGACCCCGATGGAGAGAAATTTGAAAAGGCATATCGAACCAAAAGTACTACTAGGAACTTAAATGATAAGTTTGATCCTTATGACATTCTTGAGGATAAGCTTACTTATATCGGTACGTAGGGGCACGAATTTGAGTCTAGCTACAAGACTCATAAATAAAGAAAAGCGCTTCGTGGGAGGCAACCCATGCTTAATTGTTTGCTTGTTTGTGTCGTGTATCTTTTATTGATTGTTTATTCTCATGTTTAAATTTGTAAAAATGCTTTATTTAGTCTTTAACCTCGTCTTAATTACATATAAAGGTATTTTACATAAGGGATAAGTGTATGGAGGATTACACACGTTTTCAAAAGAAACGTGAACATGAGAATTACAATTGTTTAAAAGATATACATGTGTGTTTGTTCGATCAAATGCTTGTATCGAGTCATAATGGATGTTTTGCGAGGAAATTTTTCGATTTTAAAGATAAAAATTTTCGAAATTTTCTCGAGGAAATCATGAGACCAGTTTCTGTCAGGGATAACCTTTGTGTCGAGGATCGCCTGACGTCGGGGAGGGCGAAACGACTTATTACTTTTCTCGTTTTACGAGCTACTTATAAATTTTTAAAATTTTCTAGGTCTTAATTTTCCAGAAAATCTGTAAACATCCATTCCACAAGCATTATATCCTAGTTTAGTAGAGTCATATATATATTGTTACCGCTGATTTTACTTGAGAGGTTTAGTTTGTTTTCTTCAAATTATGCAGGTTTAATTTATCAAGAAGAAGATACATAAGATGAGAAGGAGCTTTTCACGCAAACCTTCTTCTTGAAGAAAGATGTAACCACCACTTCACATGGATCCTACCGAGCTAATCAGGGGAGTACTAGTTTCTTTCGTTTTTAATTACCTTCCATTATCATAACTTTGATACTTTCGGGAACATTGGGGACAATGTTCAGTTTAAGTGTAGGGAGGGAAAATAAAACGAGAACTTTGAAACTATGCTTATCCTTGATTATTTGCTTTGTCCAATTTTATTTGTGTAATAAACCATGAGAAATATCGGTTAGAGTAATTTTGGCACCAAATTTAAAATTTTTCATGACATATAGGAGCGGGTCATTAGCCTTAATAAAGCGTCTCATGGATAGGAAGTTATATGACTAGCACAAAAACCCTTTACCACTTAAATTCCATCCAAAATGTGAGGATCGCCCTTAGATTTGTAGGAATTAAAGCATTCATCTTTAATGATTAGAGTGTGAACCGGTAGTATAATAGATTCTAGAACTTGTTTTGTGATGCATTCCGAGATCGCTAGTAAGACTACACTTGTGTAGTTAGGAATAACTAAATGATAAGAGGCATTAGGATAACCCTTGTTTGATACCCGTAATATAATTACTTCTTTCACATCGGTTGAGTAATTCCCCCACACCTTTGCGTTGTACTCATCTTTAGTACACGATACCCCTAGTTAACCCCTCAGAGCCTATCCTTTTCGCGGTTCTCGTGATGTTTCGGTTTTCCGGAATATCAATGAAGAGCATTGTTTACAATCCACCCCCAAAAGTACACCCAAATCGCCTTAGCCTATCTTGTATGCACTCACTTTTAGTGCATTATTGTTATCATACTAAACCCTTAGTTCAATTATCTAGTTGCTTGCATAAGTTGCTAATTCGAGTCATATCCTTTGTACACAGTTTTAGGACGATTGGGACTCATGGGAAAAGTTAAATTTTATGAAATGACGGGAAGGGAACGTTAAATTCAAATTCCCTTTATTTGCATAATAATGTACTCCAAGTGTTTTGATCTTTTCAATTCGGGTCAAATTAGTATCAGAGTAATAAAAACTTAAGTGTAGGGATGTGCCTATAAATCCCTATTATTTTGATGTTATCGTAGAGGATGGTAGAGTAAAAGTGTATGAAAAAAAAAAGAGAAAAAGAAAAAAAATATAGTGTTGAAAAAAAAAAAAAAAAAAAAACATACGGGATACCATCTTACATCTATCTTTAAATTTATGTTTGTTTATTTCAGTTATCTAGAGTTTAGAGTGTCGAGTCTTGGCTTAGCAACGCCATTCTTCGCATGCTTGTAACATAAAGATTTTTGACTTGCCACCACTAAATCGCCTATCCCACCAAACCATTTGTTTCCCTACCGTAAGTCTAACATTACAACCCTTTAAAAGACCTCTTGGATAGTCTTTCCTAGGTGCTTACGCCAAAGCGATGGAGGTTTGATCTAGTCTCAAGCCTATGGTAATCTATGTACTAGGACCGGTTAATGAGTGTTTATCTTCCATTTCCAACTTGTTATATTTCATATACACCGAGAGATGTGAGTATCCAAACACCCCATGTGAGGTGCTAGTATGTAATTTCCGTGCTTGTTATGACTTTTCGGGGCTTATATGTGTTGTGGATCATTCTAAACTAATACTTCATGACCCCTAATTTATAAATCAATTGGCTAAAAGCACATTTGCGTGAGGACAAGCAAATACCAAGTGTAGGGATATTTGATAAGGATTTAAAAAGTACCTTTTTGAGGAGTCATTTATGCCCTTAATTGATAACTTTTGTATCCGTTACTACTTAATTTCGTTCCTTTTCACTTTTTAGGTCTCTTGAAGGCAAATTGCTGGAATGACACTTATACGGATGAAAAGGCGCGAATATACGAAGAAAATGTCCAAAGTCAAGAATTGAGACACTCGGCTTCTTTGGGCGAAAGTGTCACGGCCGTCGAGGTTCTACTGTGACGCCGTCGGAACAAGTTTTGTGACGAATCGATAGACAAATTTCTTATTTACAAGTGGCGGCATCAGGGTTTTAAAAGAGTAGGCGTCCTGACTCGGGCGACCTAGATTTGATCGACGACGTCATAGACTGAAGGAGATAGCGTCACAGGCATAAGGTGACGCCGTCACAATGCTAACTTGGCCAAGACGAAACCTTAATGACGCTGACCCGGCCGTCACAATTAAATAGTGACGCCGTCGCGGTTTATAACACTATATATAGAATCCTAATTTTTAGTTTTGTGTGTAGTTTTGTGGAGTAAAAACCTAAACCGAACCAAGGCTGTCTTGTACAGTATTTTAGGGTTCCATACCCTATCTTACATCAAGATTAGTGTTTTACTTCATTAATTCAATTATGTCTTCAATTGATTGTGTGTATGCTTGCATGTTCTCCATGTCCGGCTAATTTATTTGTGTGTTTGCTTAGGTAATATGAAACCTAGTTATTGAATATTGATTGGTTGTCTCTTATCTTAATTGTGATTGACCTAATATTGCGATAGGTCATTCGTTGTGCTATTAATGCTTGATTAATCTTTGTTGAACCTTAGTTTATAATCACCTAGAGTTATTGTAGGCTAAACATCCAAAGAATACCTTAGTGTTAAGTTTATAAATCCTAGAGATTTTGTAGTCATTAACCTTTGGTAGCTTCAAAGAGTTAGGGATAAACGCATACCTTACGACCTTAGAAACACAACGCGATTAAGAATAAGGGCGTGACAATTTAACCATTAATAGGAGATAACTAGGGAGTAATAAAACCTAAGTAAATACATTTTTAATCATCATACGAGCACACAACAATAGACATAGACTACCCCTAGCTTAGTTAATTAGAATAGATAACAGTAGAGTAATCGGTAGAAATACCAACCCCCAAATCCAAACCCCGAGATTCGTACTTTTCCATTTCCTAAAAAAATATAAAAAAGATAAAAAATAATCTTTCTCAACCCCAACCTTAGCGTAGTAACTTCTCACTAGCATTCCTATTCCCCTAGAGAACAATATCAATACCCGTGGCTTACCCTAATACTACACTACAACGATTAGGTTCACTTCCTAGGGTGTTGAAAAACTTGCTCGATGAAAAGGAAATTCCTTTGACCCCAAACACGTTGTGTAAGCGTATCAGTAGACTTGTGGAGTAAAAACCTAAAGCGATTGTAGTCCGTCTAGGACAATATTTTAGGGTTCTAATACCCTATTTTACATCGAGATAAGTTATTTATTCCCTTGATTTCATTATGTCTTCGATTGAATGTGTGTATCTTTTCATGTTTAACATGTCCGGCTAATTTACTTGTGTGTTTGCTTAGATCTATGAAACCTAGTTATTGAATATTGATTGGTTGTCACTTATCTTAATTGTAATTGGCTTAGGAGTGCTTAGAGCCATCGTTGTGTTTTTAATGCTTGATTAATCTTTGTGAACATTAGTTTATAATTACTAGTGGAATTGTAGGCTAAAAATCCAAAAAAAACCTTAGTGTTAAGTTTATGAATCCTAGAGATTTCGTAGTCATTAACCTTAGGTAGCTTTAAAGAGTTAGGGATAAAAGCACACCATACGACCTTAGAAAACACAACGCGTTAAGAATAAGGAAGTGACAATTCAACCATCAATAAAAGATAACTAGGGAGTAATAGTATCTAGGTAGACACATCTTTAATCATCATATGAGCACACTTCAATAGACATAAACTACCCCTTAGATTAGATAATTAGATAAGTAGAGTAATCGGTAGAAGTACCACCACCCAAATCCAAACCCCGAGATCGTACATTTTATTTTCTAAAAAAAACATAAAAAGATAAAAAAAGAATCTTCCTCAACCCCAACCTTAGCGTAGTAATTTCTCACTAGCATTCCTATTCCTCCAGAGAACGATATCAATCCCGAGGCTTACCCTAATACTACACTACAACAATTAGGTTCACTGCCTAGGTGGTTGAAAAACTTGCTCGAAGAAAAGGAAGTTTCCTTTGACCCCGAACGCGCGTTGTACGCGTATCGGACTCTTTAACTACCGAATTATCTAAATCCTAACAGGTAAGAAACATAGACGCGACGTACAACTCACGCGAAATAGGAGAAGACGTCGAGACACACAAATTAGAACGCACGCCAAAAGGATAAGACATCGACCAAGTCAAGAAATACTGACAATACTCAAGTTAGTCAAAGACTAGGAAATGACGACGACCATTTGTGAAATATAAATAGACTAACCTTCGATAGTTTTCCCATAGTCCCAAACGTTCATATTTATAATAAGGATAAGTTTCCATATCGCTTGATCAATAAGGATTTCACATTCGTTACCCGTAATTATACAAGTTTATAATAAAGTACGTCATATAAAACATACTATTTAGTATTTTATAAGTGACATGTTTGTCTACCAACTAGCTCGGACCCTTAAAACACGATTTACCACGAAACCCTAGGTATTTCAAATCTTATTTTCAAGATTTAGAGCGCGTTTTTTAGGCTTTACGCTCGTGTGGTACAAGAATGAGGCCACAAGACCCCGATCTATCATTTGAGACGGGTGGTGTAATAAAAGGAGATGGCCGGAAATTGGCCGGAAAAAGTGAAGGCACAGGAACCCTAGGGGAGGGTGGCCGGATTTTCTAGAGAGAGGGGAGAGGAAATATGTATGTGTGTTTTGTAGAGAGAGAAAGGAGGAAGTAAAATGAGGGTGTGTGGAAGATTTGGGGTATATATACCCATGGAGGGACTTAGGTTGTAAATAAAACAAACTAAGGGGGCGGCCATGAAACTATTAGAGGGACAATTGTTGTAACTTTTGTCATTATTTTGTAAAATTTGATTCGGGACTCGTTTGGACTAGCAAGCGAGGGATTCGTGACCCGAGAGTTACGCCAATGTTCTCAGAACAACATTTCCAATAAAAACGATATATAATACGACTCGTATCTCAACTTAGACGGAACGATCGCTCTAATCATTGTTTCTCCATTTACGACGCATCGAGGAATCTACGAGTTGTCACGCGACCTCACCTCCTTAAAAGGAATCATGTCCTCGCGATTCAATTCGAGTTACTCGTTAAAGTCTAGAAGAGGTGAGTGCATACACACGAGGATTTATCTTCACGTTCCCTACATGAATCTAGGATCTTACTATGAGTTTCTACGAACTTCGAATATAGGAATACGACTTTACCAAAGTCGGTCAACTTCATGGTCTACGATTTCGATAGGTCCACAAAGTTTAAATGCTCAAAGGTTTGGATTTTCCAACGGGATAACAACTGCCTCCTTGGCGAGTCATTTCTTCCTATTACGCACGAACGTTGAGAAACACTGCAAAGTCTTGATGTTAGGTCAAGGTTCTGAGCTACTATTCTAATTTCAACAAGGATTTCGAAAAGATTGACATCACTATGACTTATGCTTTCGCGTTTACTAAACGCTTCACTTATTATCATGGTCAATATCTAAGATTAACCTAGGTTTTTTCTGAGGATTCAAGAGATTTACGTTGTCTATGTTTCCTAACGGTTTGCGAGCAGCTTGCATGACCATCTCGCCTTCGGATGGTCTCATTGGCAGTTTCTCGAATAGGTTCGAGGTTAGCAAGTTGGGTATTCCCATTTCTACCCAACTATCGGGATTGGCACTTATGACCATAGAGGATCTCTTACGGTGTCGTTGAGGTACTAAAGCGTTAGGTATGGTTATAGGAGAATTTGGCCAACGGAAGGTGTCTATCCCAACCGTTGCCAAGCTTGATAGGCAAGCGATGCGTTCTACTAATGTTCGAATGGTTTCTTTACTTCGGCCATTAGTCTGGAGATGAGACACTGTAAGCATATCCAGATCTGTTCTCTCGGTTTCTAAGAAGTGATAGACGAAGTATGGATGTGTGGCGATTGCCATGATCCGAAAAGGATAGAAGTTAGCATTTCCTAATGCACACGGTTTTCTCTACGCATGAAGGATTCTATTTGTTTAACTCGGGTTTTCCGATCGCACTTCCTCCATAAAGAGGATCGGAAGAAGTCGAAGGTCGAGAAGGAAGGTTCAGACGTGTACTAACATAATAAATCTCAGATAGAGAAAACGGATCAAAGGGAGATTCCCCTTTCAATCGGAGTTCCATAGTGGAAAGAAGGTAGGGAGCTAGAGTTCGAAAGTATAGACTAGCTCTTAGGAGCGAATCCACTCTACCAGTGGGAGAGGAATGAGTACTCTCTCACCTCCTTAAAAAAATATAGAGGGGTTCTCTAGTGCTGCTATAACTATATGAGGAGGGACGAGTAAGGCCGTCCATATTTTCCATCTTCTTTGAATTGTGACAACCCGTACTTTCAGGTCATTTCTCGAAACGATTTATGCTTCACTATTTTAACATTTATCGTAAACTTGGTTTACGTGTTCCAAATTCGCGTAACCTTTATGGTTTAGCGGCGAATTCATGATCATAACATCACGTACATTTCATATGGACTAAGTTTAGTCTACATTTCGTTCGCATCATTTGCATCACGATAGTTCATTCATAACATTTCATTTCACATTTATCGCGTAATTTTTATATTAAATAAACGTTATCGCGTAAATTATTATTTTGAACATTTAATCCGTTACTTTCAAAAATGATCCCGACATATTTTTAAACTTACATTTAGTTTATAAAAACTATATTTTGAGTTTACCTAGTGTTTTAAATTTATTTTGTATATAAATCGTTAAGTTTATATTATTACGACGCTTTTCTTAAAAACTACACGAAAATTTTTATATCACTCAAATTTCACAAGGAATGTATTTTTACAATTTTTATGATCTCATTACATTCTACTTTGATCTATTAAAAATCTCTTTTTACCTAAAAGCTACCATTTACTTTACAAAGTTATTACTACACAACATTTCACTTACATTTTTCTTACAAATATACAAGTATATACATGATAAAAAAAAATAATATATTTGGGGAACAAATATCCCCAAAACGGCCCTTAGGGGAGGGTGGCATTAATTTGAGGTATGGTTTTCTTGATTTGTTAGATTCATACACATACAAAGTCTTACTCTTTCTTATCTCATTCATTTAACTTCAATAATTCCACAAGTGTTAAAAAAAAACTTTCTCTCTTTGTGTTTCTCTCATCAAACCGAAGCAACCATAGGAGATTGAAGAAGAATTCATCAAATTTTTCAAGTTCAAGTTTATCACAATCTAGTATACACTCTTGTTTAGGTTTTGAAATAAAAACCTAGGGTGTTTAGGTTTAATCCTTGTTACTTACACCTCATCATTTTCATTAGTAAGCATATTTCTTTCATTTTCATGTTTCCTTATCATTTCATATGTTTCTTTTCATTTTTGGAGCAAGTATGCATGATATGTGATTTATACCATTTTATTTTATGATTTTAGAGTTATCTATATACTATGGTCATCCTATAAATATTCCCTTGGTATTCTTTGGTCTTGATGGTGATTAGGAACCCATGACACCCTAAGAAGGTGTATGGTAGGATTAGGTTAGCTTTGGAGTTGATTTGAAGGGATTAGAATAGGTTTTGTCCGAGAAAAACTATTTTCATCATACGTATATAAAGGTTCTGTCCTTGTTTCATTTTCTGGAAAAACCGACAGTAGGTACGACATTTTGGCCTTGATATTTAGAAACTATACTTTAAAACGAATCCGTGGCCGCTTGAACGGAATAAAACGGAGTTATAACGAGAAAGTTATGGATTTTACAAGTTTGACGCAAAATTATAGTTTTCTGAAATTTCAGCATGCTGTTTTTACATTGTTCGGGTCCAAAAACGAGCCTTAAGCTTCACAAATTATTTCGACTTGTCAAAAATATATTAGTATACTTTGATGTGAAGTTGCTAAGGACGTATAAAAAGTAGAAAACGGATTTGAAACGACAAAGATATGCACTTTTTCATAAACTTGCCGTAACTAATTTTCTGCACACAATTAGCCAAAACCACCATCTTTAACCCTTATTATCTTTATGTTCGAGACCTTTTGGACGAAAACTCCTGAACTGAAAATTTTAGATATCGATACAAACTTTCCAAAACAGTCGAGTTCGTTCTCTAACGATCGACGTACACTGTTTTACGACTAGTTTTCCAAAGCCATTTTGTTAATTTCATAAAAATTCCGACGACATTGTTTTGCGACGAAAAGTGAAAATTTCACCATAAATCATTATAAAACCATTGTAGGATGACATTTTGACGTAAAACTTGTAAAGTCATTTTTGAAGGGTCAAGACGTCAAGCGAGTATTTTTCGACGACAAGTAATATTTTTTTCAAAACTCGTAAATGGTATAAATAACATACGAAATGCATGCATAACATTACATTGCAACTCATTACATATCATATCATTCATAATAGGTCATTTTCGAGATTCACGCTATATTTCAGTGTATCCACTTTTGTCATCGTAATCATTGCAACAGGTGAGTTCATAGCCCCACTTTTACTCTTTTAATTGTTTTACAAACTCTTGGGGGAGATACATGCTACATTTTTAATCGAACACAAATGCTTTGAACTACATGCTATATCCGAATGTTTTATTGTCACTAAGTATTTGCCATGTTCGAAGTCCCTACATCATGCACCATTAGTCACTTGCGAGTGGGCGCGAATATTGTGAATAGGCCTATTGGAATTAACACTCCGCTTTCTTATTGACCCTTAGGGAAATCGGCACTATATTGAATCATTAAGGTAAATTGGCAAGTTTACCTATTAGGGCGGTGATGAAACGATGATTACCAATTTTTATTGGTGCGATGTTTACGCTTTGGTGTCATGAACTTAGTGAAATAAATACGATGTTGTTTTTAACGATGAGTGTGAAACCATTTAACTCACACTACGATTATTGTGAAATTCATTTGACGATGTGTACTTGAACATTAACTCTACATATTTCGGCGATGGGTTGTGAACACACAGGTTGCAAGTTTTGTATGGGCGGGACTTGGAACCGAGTGGATTCACAATGCCTTTCTTGCATAAGCGATTCGATACATTGAGTCATGCACTATTTTGTGAATTCCTTTGACGATTTCTGCTTGAATATAAACTATGCATATTCGGCGTGGGTTGTGAACACACAGGGTTGTAAGTTTTGTATGGGGGACTTGGGCCGAGTGGATTTACAATGCCTTTGCTACATAAACGATTTTGAAAGTCTTTACATTTCAAAGATTTACAATGCCGTTCTTTGCATAAACGATTTTTTGAAAGGCTTTACATTTCAACACAAACTCTATGAACTCACTCAACCTTTGTGTTGACACTTTTAGCATGTTTTATCTCGGGTATCTAAGGCATTCACTTCATGGCATGCATTTGGACACATCATGGAGTCGTGGTGACGCAGCGTCTCACTGGGTTTTACATACTTTGAAACATCGTTGAATTGTAACAAACTTATTTCCGCACAAGTTGATTTTCATTTGGGACCTACTTTGTAAACTCGGATTGTTTTATTAAATCAAACGATGTATTTTCCAAACGACACTTTAGGTCGTTCAATATAACTGTGATTGTGATGCTATGACGAGTCAATCCCGTGGAATTCCATTCACGCAAAAGCAGTAATTTGGGGTGTGACAGATTAGCATCAGAGCTTCGGTTATAGAGAACTAGGTTGCATCATTGACCCTAGACTATAACTACATTATCATAGCATCTCATCATTTCATCATAAGTGCATGTTCACTCTACATGCGGTTTATACGTACATTTTCGAGTTATTTACTTTCATTTCATATCGATTGTCACATGGATGCCCTTAAATACCCATCCCATTATCCTTTCCTCATACTCTAATGTGGAGAATTCCTTGTTATTCCCTATCACAATCTTTACATCAATCGACTCATCACATAGATGCCGAATGCGAGATAAACCCTTATGTAGGGCAAGGTCACTCTCACTCCTTTGTTTCATCACTAACATGTCGAGTTACACGTTACTAACACATTAAGTCACTAAACCATTATACACTTGAAGCACTTACGACACCTCATAACCCATCTTTTTGGAACCCGTCGATTATTTTGAAAAATAACCTCAAACTTACCATTTCTTATCACATCTCTTTGGAGTGTTTATTATTAACATCGGATTTTGCTACGTCTCACATTTCCTCTTGTTTTGAAGAAGATATGGCAACGAAGAAAGCTACAGTTGAAATGAACCAAGCAGCTATTCAAAAGTTAGTGAATGATAGCATAGCTGATGCTTTAAGAGTCGAAAGGGAACATTAGGCTGCTGCTGTAGCTGCCGCTGCTGGCTGAAGCTAGGCTAGCCTTTGCTGCGCTATGGAAATGCCGGAGGATCAGGAGTTAAGAGATGTTCGTACAAGGATTTCAAAAGTGGTGAGCCCACGAAGTTTAGGGGACCGAAGGAGCCACGGCCATGGTACGATGGTTTGAAAAGTTGGAATCCGTGATTTTGCTTTGTAATTGCCCGGATGATAGTAAGGTCAAATTTGCTACAAGTACATTACTCGATGGAGCGTTGTCGTGGTGGAATTCATATGCTCAACCGATTGGAATGGAGAATGCTTTCAAGCTTACTTGGGAGCAATTTAAGGGTTTGGTGACTAAGAAGTTTTGTCCTCGTCACGGAAGTGAAAAGTTGGAGATGGAGTTCTACTGAACTAGTAACGATTAGTACGATATTGACACATACATTCGAGATTTCGAGAATTGGCAGCGTTATGCCCGTCGATGGTACCGGATAACGAGAAGTTGCTAGAAGGCTTTTATCGGGGACTTCGAAGTTATTCAAGGGAATGTGACTTCGTTTGATCCACAAACAATCGAGGAAGCTATTAGGGTGACTCAAAGCTCATGGCCCGGTAGTGAAGAGGTAAGTACACCAACACCAACCAAAACAACAACAACCCCAACAACCTTGCAAAACTACAACAATAACCAACACAACAACAACGACGATAACCAAATCAACAACAACAAAAGGAAATGGGAAACGACCAAGGAGATAATAACAACAACAACCAAAACCGCAACACTAACCGTCATCAACAACAAAATAGAAGGCAAGAAGCGGGAATGGTTTATGTCGCATTTACCAATGAGAGGTAGAGGGTATCCTGGAACACACCCACTATGTAATCGATGTAATTTTCATCACTCGGTCCTTGCCACGCCAAGTGCCACAAATGCAAAACAAGGGACATCTAGCCAGGGCTTGTAAAGGTAAAGCCGTAGTCACATGCTTCGGATGTGGGGAACAAGGACACTATCGAAATCAATGTCCTCAAAACCAAGGTCAACCAGTTGAAGGTGCTCATGGGAATGTATATATGTTGGAAGGAGGAGGAGGAGCTCGTCAAGGTATCAACGACGAGGAAGACTGAAGAAGTTCGGAAACTAACAGTCTTATTTCTCCTTATGTACTATGTCGTACTAAGTTTATGTTTTCCATCATATCCGAATCTTTATAACCTAAGATGTATTTCTGTTTGATAAACCACTTGTTGTAAAATATTCTCATCTATCGTACTTTATTTTCTTTCCGATTTGTTATCATTTACGAGGATTTTAATTCTTTTTACTTTAACTATCATTTTAACGACACTTCTCCATGTCTCCTCTCCTCGATGTTCATCACAATTTTAACATCAGTTGACTCAACACCAAACAACATATGAGTCGATTAGTCCAAGCATTGCATAGTTACTCCTAAATTATACATAGCCTGATCACCTATGTCTAATTCAGGAAGAATCATGCAATGAAGGGAGTAATAGGCTTATATGTGTAAGCAATTCATGTCGAGCCAAATTTTCAAAAGATTTTCTTCAAACCACTTGTTTCAGTTTGATCCACGTGATGAGTTCTTGTTTGATGAGTTGCAAAGATCGAGCTAGAGACAAGTTGTTACCTAAACCGATTTAGCCTAATCGTATGACAGTTCTTGTTTGATGAGTTGTGGGATTAAGTAAAAATCGGTTACCAAAAGGTCTTTTGAGGGTTTTGCTCGAGAATGGGAAGGCTTGCCTCATCAAACCCTAAACCCGTTAGACCTAACAACGATTGAATTCAGGGGATGAATTCCTTTTTGAAGAAGGCGAATGTGACAACCCGTACTTCGGTCATTTCTCGAAATGATTTATGCTTCACTATTTCAACATTTATCGTAAACTTGGTTTACGTGTTCCAAATTCGTGTAACCTTTATGGTTTAGCGGCGAATTCATGATCATAACATCACGTACATTTCATATGGACTAAGTTTAGTCTACATTTCGTTTGCATCATTTGCATCACGATAGTTCATTCATAACATTTCATTTCACATTTATCGCGTAATTTTTATATTAAATAAACGTTATCGCGTAAATTATTATTTTTTTGAACATTTAATCCGTTACTTTCAAAAATGATCCCGACATATTTTAAACTTACATTTAGTTTATAAAAACTATATTTTGAGTTTACCTAGTGTTTTAAATTTATTTTGTATATAAATCGTTAAGTTTATATTATTACTGACTTTTCTTTCTTAAAAACTACACGAAAATTTTTATATCACTCAAATTTCACAAGGAATGTATTTTTACAATTTTTATGATCTCATTACATTCTACTTTGATCTATTAAAAATCTCTTTTACCTAAAGCTACCATTTACTTTACAAAGTTATTACTACACAACATTTCACTTACATTTTTCTTACAAATATACAAGTATATACATGATAAAAAAAATATATATATTTGGGGAACAAATATCCCCAAAAACCGCCCTTAGGGAGGGTGGCATTAATTTGAGGTATGGTTTTCTTGATTTGTTAGATTCATACACATACAAAGTCTTACTCTTTCTTATCTCATTCATTTAACTTCAATAATTCCACAAGTGTTAAAAAACTTTCTCTCTTTGTGTTTCTCTCATCAAAACCGGCAACCATAGGAGATTGAAGAAGAATTCATCAAATTTTTCAAGTTCAAGTTTATCACAATCTAGTATACACTCTTGTTTAGGTTTTGAAATAAAAACCTAGGGTGTTTAGGTTTAATCCTTGTTACTTACACCTCATCATTTTCATTAGTAAGCATATTTCTTTCATTTTCATGTTTCCTTATCATTTCATATGTTTCTTTTCATTTTTGGAGCAAGTATGCATGATATGTGATTTATACCATTTTATTTCATGATTTTAGAGTTATCTATATACTATGGTCATCCTATAAATATTCCCTTGGTATTCTTTGGTATTGATGGTGATTAGGAACCCATGACACCCTAAGAAGGTGTATGGTAGGATTAGGTTAGCTTTGGAGTTGATTTGAAGGGATTAGAATAGGTTTTGTCCGAGAAAAACTATTTTCAATACGTATATAAAAGGTTCTGTCCTTGTTTCATTTTTCTGGAAAACCCGACAGTAGGCACGACATTTTGGCCTTGATATTTAGAAAATATACTTTAAAACGAATCCGTGGCCGCTTGAACGGAATAAAGCAGTTATAACTAGAAAGTTATGGATTTTACAAGTTTGACGACGAAATTATAGTTTTCGAAATTTCAGCATGCTGTTTTTACATTGTTCGGGTCCAAAAACGAGCCTTAAGCTTCACAAATTATTTCGACTTGTCAAAATATATTAGTATACTTTGATACGAAGCTAAGGACGTATTATACGTAGAAAGCGGATTTGAAGCGACAAGATATGCACTTTTTCATAAACTTGCCGGAACTAATTTTCTGCACACAATTAGCCAAAACCACCATCTTTAACCCTTATTATCTTTATGTTCGAGACCTTTTGGACGAAAACTCCTGAACTGAAAATTTTAGATATCGATACAAACTTTCCAAAACAGTCGAGTTCGTTCTCTAACGATCGGCGTACAACTCGCTTTTTACTCTACTAGTTTTCCAAAGTTATTTTTGTTAATTTCATGAAAATTCCGACGACATTGTTTTGCGACGAAAGTGAAAATTTCACCATAAATCATTATAAAACCATTGTAGGATGACATTTTGGTAAAACTTGTAAAGTCATTTTTGAAGGGTCAAGGCGTCCAAGCGAGTATTTTTCGACGACAAGTAATATTTTTCAAAACTCGTAAATGGTATAAATAACATACTAAATGCATGCATAACATTACATTGCAACTCATTACATATCATATCATTCATAATAGGTCATTTTCAGAGATTCACGTATATTTGATGTATCCACTTTTGTCATCGTAATCATTGCAACGGTGAGTTCATAGCCCCTTTTACTCTTTTAATTGTTTTACAAACTCTTGGGGAGATACATGCTACATTTTTAATCGAACACAAATGCTTTGAACTACATGCTATATTCGAATGTTTTATTGTCACTAAGTATTTGCCATGTTCAAGTCCTACATCATGCACCATTAGTCACTTGCGAGTGGTAGCCGAATATTGTGAATAGGCCTATGGAATTAACACTCCCGCTCTTTATTGACCCAGTTAGGAAATCGGCACTATATTTGAATCATTAAGGTAAATTGGCAAGTTTACCTATTAGGGCTGCGATTAGAAAGCGATGATTACCAATTTATATTGGTGCGATGTTTACGCTTTGGTGTCATGAACTTAGTGAAATAAATACGATGTTGTTTTTAACGATGAGTGTGAAACCATTTAACTCACACTACGATTATTGTGAAATTCATTTGACGATGTGTACTTGAACATTAACTCTACATATTCTGGCAGTGGGTTGTGAACACACAGGTTGCAAGTTTTGTATGGGGACTTGGGCGAGTGGATTCACAATGCCTTTCTGCATAAACGCATTCGATACATTGAGTCATGCACTATTTTGTGAATTCCTTTGACGATCGCTTGAATATAAACTATGCATATTCCGGCAAGTGGGTTGTGAACACCAGGTTGTAAGTTTTGTATGGGGGACTTGGAAAGTGGATTTACAATGCCTTTGCTACATAAACGATTTTGAAAGTCTTTACATTTCAAAGATTTACAATGCCGTTCTTTGCATAAAGCGATTTTGAAAGTCTTTACCTTTCAACACAAACTCTATGAACTCACTCAACCTTTGTGTTGACACTTTTAGCATGTTTTATCTCGGGTATCTAAGGCATTCACTTCATGGCATGCATTTGGACACATCATGGAGTCGTGGTGACGACAGCGTCTCACTTGGGTTTTTACATACTTTAAAACATCGTTGAATTGTAACAAACTTATTTCCGCACAAGTTGATTTTCATTTGGGACCTACTTTGTAAACTCGGATTGTTTTATTAAATCAAACGATGTATTTTCCAAACGACACTTTAGGTCGTTCAATATAACTGTGATTGTGATGCTATGACAGTCAATCCCCAGGAATTCCATTCCGCTGCAAAACAGGTAATTTGGGGGTGTGACATGAATAGCGGAAGGTGATCAGGTTAGGTAGGACTACCAACAACTTCTTAGGTAAAGGCTCGGGATCTACTTCCAAGGTTTCGTCTACGACGTAGCTTATCGATCGGTTTAAGAGGATCAAAAGGATAGCAGGTGTTTCTCGAAGGACTAGAGAATGATTAGGTGGTTGTCCCAAGGAACGTGGTTCAGGTTACTCTTTAGGATCTTAAGATTTATGTTGAGCACGGAATCTCTACTGGACGAGAAGTCTAGAAAGTTCAGAGTATGACTCTGTTAGAAAGTGTTGATTGCTACGGCAATCAGTCGGTTGGCTCAGCACGATATTTAGGTTAGAGGCGGAAAGTATGACCTCCGAAGGAGAGTACTAATTACTAACAGCAATCAATCGATTGGCTCATTGGTGCACTTACTACTTATCACAGAAAGGTACAATATTCGAATCCAAAGTCCTAATTTTCAAAAGAAGTTCGACTATCAACCGATCTCAATTCAAATCCTAAATACGAGTGAACGTTAACGACTCTAAGTTGGTTCACTAAAGAATCTCTCATCGATGGAGTGTAAGGTATAACATCGATAAGACAGTGTAGGTAGTACCGCAATCGGCGGTATGACGCCAGCAGGCTAACAAAAACAACGTTGAGAGTTCAACATTGTTAGAGCAACATCAACGGAACAATATCTACAGGATAACCTTGGTGAACAACTTCACTAAAACAGGTCGTTGGGATGTTATCGATAGGGATACCTAAATAAAGGATAAGGTACAACACCATCAGCACGTAAGGTACAACCTTAACTGAAAGTTGTTGACGAAGCAACGTCGACAAAACATCACCGGTTTAGAAAGATGAACAACATAGACTAGATAACGTCGTTTGAATCAACATCGAGTGAATGGCAAGGTTTCGAAAGTCAGAACAACAATTGATTCGCGACTAGGCTTGAGGTAGAAGTGTCGGTAACAGGGTTACCAACGAAACTAGGTTGGATGACAAATCCAACAAGATTACTAATCGAAACGAGGCGGAATGATAATTCCAACAAGATCGCTAACGAAACGATGCGGAATGATAATTCTAATCAAGATTACTAATGAAACGAGGCTAAATAACAATCCGAGGCCAAAATATGATTCGAAATCAATTGATGAGTCAACAACTCGGAACGAGGTCTAAAATCAGAAAATCAAACCATCCCAAAAACGAAATCAAAACCAAATCCAAAATAGCCAAGACCAAATCCAAAAATAGCCCAAAACAACTCCAAACACTCTAGTGAGATCGTCGAGGCTTATGTCGATAAGCAACTCGGATATAAACGGTGACAATCGGGTCTAACCTGACTTAAGGCGAACTACGCTCGACGGCGACAAACAGGAATTCCATATAAATGGAGACGCATAGCGGTGCTAGAAGCATTAGGACTCGTGAGGTGTTGCGATGCCAGTAATGCGTGTGTGAGTGCAGGCTTTCGTGATGTTTGGTGAGTGTGAGTGTGTGAGTCCACCTAAAGCTCATCGTTCTTAAAACCAATCTCTAACCCGGACATAATTCTGTTATAACTACTCCCAGTATCGCAAAATGCACATCTGAGACGGACATAGGTGATCAGTCCATGTCCCACTGTCTCTGGCTGAATATAAGTTATCAGTCTATATTCACTCAAGGTTCGATGAATTTTGACCAACCAAGGCACAACCAATTTCTATAAACCAATTCTCAATATATATTCTCAACTTCAATATTATCTACCCCAAATGTATTCCTTTTCTTATTTCGAAAATATCTCGTTTCACTATTTAGTTACTAGCGTTTGGTATCATCGTGTGTGTGGTATTTGTAACCACCGGTAAATTTTCCACTTGTATGATATTCTAACTAAAGAATACTTATCCATTTTTCACGTCTAAATTTTTTTTAAACGTTATCAGTTTAACTAAGCACATCAACCAACTAATGTGATTTATATTCCTAATAAACATGCTCACCAGAATGTCTTAAGTTCATTTTAAATAAACATTCTTATATATCAAGTATAAAAGTTTTCACATTTTATTTTCCACTTTACGTTATTTCCTTAACGAATGATTTATAAACGTTTAAACTAAACATTAGCCATTTATTCGAGTTTTCGTGAAAACGTAATTTATTATAACTACGATTTCTGAAACTAAATCATAAATACTAAAGTACAACAGTTTATACCTAGAGTATAAGTCATTAAAGCACGGAACCTAACTACACTTTAATTCCCTTTAAGCCCTAATATACAACTCTATGATTTTATGTGCATGATATATTTTCAAAATGCTAATGTACAAGTCTTTGAAGCACACTATACAAGTCTTTTATGCACCAACCTTAAAAATAGATTTCTTATACTTACTAAACTTAAGTACAAGTCCCTAAACCTAAGGTACAAGTGTGAAATGCCCAAAACCTAAAACTATACTTTTATTTAATTTAAACTTAACTAAACAGCTAATTTATATTTATCTAGACCTAACTAAAAACCCTAACAAAGTTTTCTACACTCCTAAACCCTATGTACAAAATCCAAAAGCTCATGCACCACCACCTAAAGCCCATTCGGTTTCTTATTAATTCCCTAGTTCGATCCTAGCCAAAACCTAACCAAACTAATTTCAACCTATTACATGTTAAATTATAAACCACAAGACTCTCCTAGCCCATTCTTGCACCACCTCACCTTGTTTCCTGGAAGAGTTACCCTAGTCAAAATTGGTAGGAAGAATGCTTGGCTAAACTATCACCACCTCACGCCATCTACATCACCATTACATACCACCATACAAGCTCCAATGCAACATATCACCTCACTTGGTCATAGTTATCAAGCCATCTACATGGTTCCTTCTAAACCTTTCAAACTATAAGGCCATAAATTAAACAAAGTGTACATCATGTTGCTTTTTTTTAAACCATGCAATCTAACTGACAAGCTTGTGGGCTTCTTGCGAACACCTCATCGTGTTCCCTAGATATCTCAACAATTCTTACAAAATCCTACAAGTGATCACCTATTAGCCTTAGAATTCTCCTATAAATATCTAATTCACACTCATTTCTTTTCACTCATTCCTCAATCGAAACACACAAACACTCTCACACACACATACTTACTGATTTCTAAGTCTAAGAGAAGGAAGAAGGAAGGGTACATTAGAGCCTGGGAGGAGGGAAAGAGTCTTGTTCCAATTAAAAGCCAATCTAGTTTTAGTCGAATCCCAAGTTTGTAAGTATATTAAACTCATTACATTTCGTTATAACTTTTAATATCAAGTGCATACTGTTAAAAAAGATTTTACAAGGAAAACTTATCAATTTGAATCACCTAAAACGGGTACACGAGTCAAAAGATACGGTCCAACGAAGTTACTGAAAATCTGTTAAAACCTTATGTGGACAGAAGGGTCGAGCACAAAATTCGAGGCATTTCTGGTCCGTTTCATCAAAAAGTTAAAAAAACAAAAGTTGTCCGGAACGACATTTTCTTCAAAAACTCAGGAGCACGAGTCCGGAAAGTGTAAAACGAAGTATAATTTTAGTCAAAACCGTAACAGCTATCTTATAAAACCAAACATCCCTTGTCAAAAACGCTCAAAACACCCCTTTTTAATAATTATTTTCTTCTAAACCGAGCATCCATAAATAAAACGGCTTATGCCATTTTAAAGAGGGTACAACTAAGATTCTAAAACACCAAGAACGTTGTAAAAATCTCTCATTGTCTCGTTTTTATTTGAGCCTCTTTTGGGCTTGTCGAGTTTAAA
Source organism: Chrysanthemum makinoi (assembly GCA_910596185.1). NCBI lineage: Eukaryota > Viridiplantae > Streptophyta > Magnoliopsida > Asterales > Asteraceae > Chrysanthemum > Chrysanthemum makinoi. Next base: position 195,498,226 of record OU343218.1, on the reverse strand, counting down.
AACAAACACCCTCCTTGTTGAAAAACGACCCAACCCCCTTACTTTGAAAAATTATTGCGACCAAACCAAAAAAGCTTAGCACTTATAATCTGAACCATTAGAAAGACCACCTAGAAAATATTTGAAAGAATCAAGAACGTCGTAAAAATCTCGCAATGCCTTTCGTGACAAAACCAAACGTACCCTTTTTAATTCTTTTAAAAGCCATAAGCCAAAACATAAGCTAATAAGCTGTTTTCAACTTATTTTTAAACTTATAATAACTTATTTTAGTAAGTCGTAACCAGCCATGCCTTTTTCTAAATCGAAAACACAACAAAAATGAATAAAGGACTATGTATATAAAGTCGAATAGCGCTTAAGGGTAATTATTGTCAAAACTCTATATTTCTTTAATAACAAGGACTAAATTGTAATCAACATGAGACATAGGGGTATAAATTGTCATTTTCAAAACTAAAGGGTAGAAACTGTTATTTTACCAAAGTTGAGGTGTAAAAGTTTTCATTTTATGAAAGTTCGAAGGTATAAATTGTTATTTTATGAAATTTCAATGGTAAAAGTTGTCATTTTATGAAAGTTCGAGGGTATAAATTGTCATTTTATGAAAGTTCAAGGGTATAAATTGTCATTTTAAGAAATTTTGAGGGTATACATTGTCAATACTTGAATCTATAAGGGTATAAAGTGTAACACTTTCATGTTTTCTCGAGAATATGTTTTTAACTCGTTTTGGCTCGGTTTTGATAAAACTCAACACACGAAATATTTTCACAAACACATTTAAACAAATCGAACTTATAAATACTAACGTTAGCATAATCAATTGGCTATAAACCTTATCTTTTATCCTTTCTCGTTAAACCTTTCCGCATTATACAAATTTTCACTCAAAGGATTCAACAAATAATTATCGACACTTCACCATTAGTATAAACTTTTCCAGCAATCTATTCATCGTATGAATACTAAATCTAAAGTCGTGAACATAAACAAGCATACTGAAACTTGACATGTCAACTCAGGTCACGTGTCGGAGCCATTTACCATTTCACTTTGAATTAACTATTGACATCAATCAGATTTCCATCCAAGGTGAGTTCATAGCCCCATTTTCAATTGTTTTATACTATTTTTGGGGGAGATACATGCTCAATTACCTATTTTTACTTTCACAAGTATTCTAGACTTTCACATATTACTGGAGTTCGTAGCCCCGTTTTTATACTTGTTTATTAATGCTTTGGGGGAGATACATGCTCAACTGCATGCTTTCACTTTTATGAGTACTCTAAAAACTTTTACATATTATTGTGAGTTCATGACCCCTACCTTTACTTGCTTTTAAACTGTTTTGGGGGAGATACATGCTTAACTACTCGTTTTTACTTTCACAAGTACTCTAAGGCTTTTACATACTACTATGAGTTCATAATCACACTTTATACGTTTTGCTACAAACCTGAACACTAGTACTATCTGTAAGCGATCCTGATTGTTATTGCCTAAGTTATACACTATTGCCACTAAAAGTCCCTCTATCATGAGCCATTAATCACTTGCGAGTGAGCGCGAATATAGTGAATAGATCTATTGGCGGTTGACGCACTTGTGTTGGCTGGATAAGTAGCCAAATGCACTTTATTTGAGAACCCCATAGGAAGTTGGCAAACTCCTACCCGAGGGCCTTATTACTTACATCATCTCTATGATGTCAGTAACTTACATCATTAGTTCATTACTATGATTTCGTGCTTGTTAAGGTTTGCATATCATGATGCTTAGAGCAATATCTGATCGCAATGATACTAATGTTGCAGTACAACAACATGACCAGAAACTTGTGTTCAACTGATTACTAAACAAACGAACTATGGGTGGATAACAACGTAACCCACTACTTATTTCATCGATATTTGTATTTATTACAATAATCGCTCAAACTCGAAACTATTGAACTCAACTGTTTTATTTATAAACTCTATGAACTCACCAACCTTTGTGTTGACACTTTTAGCATGTTTATCTCAGATCCATAATGAATGAGGACGGCACGGAAAGGCACGGATACTAAAGAAGGCTATAATATATTTTATCATTCGAAAACTTATTTTATAAACTACGAAACTACTGGGACCTCGTTTTGTAAACTCTGATATTTATATAAATCGAATGATAAATCTTTTAAAACGACTCAATTAGGGTTCGTTTTCTATTGATATAATTGTTGTGCCATGAAGTAACACTGCACCCAGCTTGAATTCCGCTGCGTATCACGAAATTGGGGGTGTTACAGTATTGACTTGACAAGACACCATGAATGCACTCAGATGACCACAATGCGACTCATAATGACACAATGAGACGTAGAAGCGATAAGCTTTATAGTTTAGTAAGTTTCGAATTCTTATCGAATTTGTCAACTCGATAAACTCAACCATTTATCCATGTCGCTTATTATCCAAAAACTAGTCACATCCTAACGAGTAATAAGGATAATTCACCCATTAATAATGTTATCCTACGTACATAACGGGCACTTATTAGGTTCTTCAACCTAATAAGTCCGTTATCCATGTGGATTGATGTTATTAATGTTAGGTCATCCGTAATCCACGCACAACACATAAATGGTATTAAATACTCATAAATGGCACATTTCGATAAACGTGCCCTCGAAACATTTAATAACTCATTAATTACAAAACATTTCTATGTTTAGACGTTAGTTCCCTTTTAAAATGTCGAATAACAAGGCGAGTCTTGTTATCGAATGTTTAGCACAAAAACCATTTATTATCTATATTTTCTAGTTGTATTTACTTGTTTATATATGTATTACATCGGGTTTCAATATAAGTTTCAAGTCATTATCCGTTTCGAGTTCACAAGTCCGAGTCATGACTCTCGGCTTTTACACGTCATATTGTCCAATGAATACTAAAGTCCATGTTACGGCGTTGTCGGGGTCAATCGAGACTAAAAAGTCATGATAACACCGACGTTGCGCAAAGTTGACACATATATTATTAAGTCCAAAATAAACAATTCCACAACTCCAATAAATCCTCCAAACAATCTCATATCAATTTCGCCATCCAAACAAACTACCAAATGGCTCTTTCAATTTCCCAAACACAACCGATTAACGAATATCAAATCTAATGTTTGTTAGTAACTTACTAATTACCCAATTTACCACAATTAATTTGTTATCCAATCAAGGCTATTAAATAAAATATCGTCCAATTCCAAATAACCGATACGTACCAATGATTCACCGTTAACCAAATAATTACACGTTAGTCCAACTTATTATCTAAAAACACTTACTGGTTCCGTATATTATTATAACACTAGCGAACATGAATCCATTATTAATAATCAAACTGACTACCACTTGTTTGACAATACTCATGAAAAAAACAACGGTTTGCGAAAGTTTCGGCCCAAAATTGTGACAAGAGACTATGTACCATTCGACATCATCAAAACCATTACAACCCATCAACTAGTTATGACCAAGAACACATAAAAATGATAAAAATGCAAAACCACATGAACATGACACAACACATGATACCAACACACTAGTTTACATGTTTTATTAGTTCTAAATGCATTTTAGACTCGTGTTCATCAAAACCCAACCATGGAACTCACGTTCACGAGATAAAAGGTCTCGTTCATGACTCCCTGACTTAGTTATACTAGCACCATGTCCTCTACATCCCAAATCATTCCCAAGGCTACTACTAGTGTACGAGCTCTAAATCGAGTGGTGAGATTACGCTAGGAAATTGCGTAACTATGTGAAAGGCATAGTGCGTACGTAAGCATGAGGACATGCTTACTGTGAGTGTACAAGCATGAGGACATGCTCATAGTGTGTGCATAAGCATATGGAAATGCTTATGGTAAGCTACTAAGGTAGGCGGACTTAAATCGTCTACTAGCGGGGCACACATTCGATAAGTGTCCCATTAAACAGTTCATCAAATAAGCCATAAACATCTCATCAATCAATTCGTTTAATGTGTTCTCAATCATCTAAATCCTTAAACAAGTCATACGCGAGGCGTCAGCTTGGCAGGCAGGCATGTGGCGGTCATAGGGTTAAGTTTTTGAAAAAGTGGTTATAGTCTAGGTTTTGAAAATACCCAGTTCTCTATAACCTTGGCTCTGATACCAATCTTTAACACCCCGAAAATATGGTCCAGCGGAAGCATACGAGCCTTTGGGTGCTACTATCTTGGTATCACAACATAAGGTACAAAGAATGGTTTTCATCCAATTTATTTAGAATAAGCTTCATTAATTGAAAACATTAAGTTTACATTAATGAAAGTAGTGCGGAAATAGGCCCAAAAGAAGTTTAAACCGGTCCCGATTATTCATCAGAGTCGCCTATGACCAAGCCCCATGCCAAGCGTCTTCCAATAGTGAGCTATCGCCTTAAACCTGAGAACACATGCTAAAAAGGTTAGCTTACGCTGGTGAGTTCATAGAGTTTAGTTACAAAAGTAATAGTGGACCTGGTAAAGTTTAGTTGTTATATGCGACTAAGGCAGATCTATAATACACATTCCAATCAACAATCAATCCAATCAACAATAAATCCAATCAATAATCAATCCAATCAATAATCAACAACACGTTTGAGATCTCCATGCAGGGCCCCGACGACTCTAGCCAGCGCAGTCGTAGCAAGGCCTAGAACAAATGCTACCCTGGACTAGGTCGGATACACTTAGCTAGGCATCGCTAAGTATAGCATAGAGATGCTACCCTAGTCTAAGTCGACAAATGTTATGTCTAACCTTTCCCAATCACCACATTAGCAATTCAAAATAGTAGTGGCAGGTCCAAGAAATAGTTTGTATTCACATAAACACATAAGATCACAATCCAAAATCAAATATACCAAACGACAGTCATTCTCAAATAATGTTCACATATTCAATGCGGTTGGTTAAAAGCTGCATGTATTCTCCCCCAAAAGAGTTATGAAAACATTTGAAAAGAAGGGCTATGAAACTCACCTTAGCCACAGCAGTGCACTATTCACTATTGACACGACTGGCATCTAAAGCTAATCTCCATGGCATCCAAAAGAATGTACGACGAGTATGATAGAAAAGAGCTGACGCAACCTAATGCGTATACGATTATCTCAAAATACGGCTCATACGATAAAGAAGTCGATAGGAAGTAATGTGTCGTAGTTTTCGTGGATCATTCATGTCGTTACTTTCAAAAGTCCATTATCGTTCCAAAAAGTTTATAATTAATATCTCAAAAGTTTAGTTTTAACGTTTCGTGTGGTGGTAAGAAACATAGACGCGACGTACAACTCACGCGAAAGAGGAGAAGACGTCGACACAGTCGAAACACACTAATTAGAACGCACGCCAAAAGGAAAAGACATCGACCAAGTCAAGAAATACTGACAATACTCAAGCTAGTCAAAGACTAGGAAATGACGACGACCATTTGTGAAATATAAATAGACTAACCTTCGATAGTTTTCCCATAGTCCCAAACGTTCATATTTATAATAAGGATAAGTTTCCATATCGCTTGATCAATAAGGATTTCACATTCGTTACCCGTAATTATACAAGTTTATAATAAAGTACGTCATATAAAACATACTATTTAGTATTTTATAAATGACATGTTTGTCTACTCATGTTCCCAACCATTACGACTTTAATAAGTGGACTTATCCAAAAAAACCATTACAACAAATTTATAGAAGCTAATCATGTATTTATGAAACACAAGTTATTATCGTAGTAAAGCACGAGTTATTATCGTAGTTGATAAGGGTTTTTAATAAATAAAACCATATTTTTCGATATCATATAGATAAATATCTCACTATTAGTAAAAATGCAAAAATAGATTATTTAGTCTTATCGCGAATCAAAATATATATTAAACTCACGTCGAGTCTAATACATTATATTCGGTTAGTTCAAAAGGTTTAGTAAAGCATAACTTATACCCAATATGACTCGTGTATCAAATGTTATTCTAATTTATAAACCGTATTAACCTTACATATTATAACGAAATATGAAATATACAATATCCCTTTATTAATCACGTTTTAGTTCATTAATCGTTATAGTCCAATATCGTTACTTATTTAATTTGTTAAGTTTTCCAAATTTACAAATCGACTCGTTACACGTTAATCGTTTGTCTTACATTGTTTAACCCTTTCCTTCGTTCCGGTATCGATGTATAATTAATTCGTTACACACTTTAAATTAGCCCATTGTCATATTACAAGTTATCATCTTATTAGTTTCGATATTCCTTGCTAACATCATTTTACGACTTATAACAATTATTGAGTCTTAATAAAATTGGACCCATAATCCATTTAACTTAATAAATCCCAACACACTTATACCTGAACTTGACAACAACAACAATAGTATTAGAAGTCCATAAATTAAAAGAGACTAAACCGGGTCTCGACCCGTAACCCATACGGGTTCTAAAACTGAACCGAGACTAAACTAACCATGCAATTATAACCATGGGTCATTAGACTCGACTTGAATACGAAATGGTGTAAACTGTTTCGACCCATTGAGTTGACCCGACTTAATGAGTCAACTCGACTCACCACTGCAATAACAAACTCCCTTAGCATATGAATCCAAAACATTGGTTTATCAAGTTTATCAATCTTGCTTTCAATTGAGAATAATAAAAATTATATATCATGTTTATAAAACACAATTGTGACCACTGTTTTAGCTCGAGTTGACTCGACTCACTGAGTCAACTCAACTCAGTTTCGACCAAAGCCCTTTTTAACAACTTTAATATATCCAACACACTATTCAGATCTACGAACGAGACAAACCCACGCCTCGTTAACCTTTTCTTACCACACACGATTTGCTAGAAACGTTCTCGAATCAGTTTTTAACTCGTTTCTCAAAGTATTTTAAGCTTGTTTATAACACTTTTGTCACCACGAAAACATCATAACTATATATAAACATTCGGTAAAATGGAAAATAAAACACAAACGGAACGAGGTAAGTTTACCGAGAGGAAAAGAGAAAGACGAGGTTGTGGAGGTCGTGTTGTTGGTGTCTCGCACGAGTACAACTCGCTACCAACTAGCTCGGACCCTTGCACACGATTTACCACGAAACCCTAGGTATTTCGAATCTTATTTTCAAGATTTAGAGCGCGTTTTTTAGGCTTTATGCGCGTGTGGTACAAGAATGAAGCCACAAGACCCCGATCTATCATTTGAGACGGGTGGTGTAATAAAAGGAGATGGCCGGAAGTTGGACGGAAAAAGAGACGGCGCTGAAACCCTAGGGGAGGGTGGCCGGATTTTCTAGAGAGATGGGAGAGGAAATATGTGTGTGTGTTTTGTAGAGAGAGAAATGAGGAAGTAAAATGAGGGTGTGTGGAAGAGTTGGGGTATATATACCCATGGAGGGACCTAGGTTGTAAATAAAACAAACTAAGGGGGGGCGGCCATGAAACTATTAGAGGGACAATTGTTGTAACTTTTGTCATTCTTTTGTAAAATTTGATTCGGGACTCGTTTGGACTAGCAAGCGAGGGATTCGTGACCCGAGAGTTACGCCAATGTTCTCAATAATATTTCCAATAAAAACGATATATAATACGACTCGTATCGCAACTTAGACAGAACGATTGATCTAATCATTATTTCTCCATTTACGACGCATCGAGGAATTTATGAGTTGTCACACATGAATTGATCTCCTGAATGGTACCTATCTCTTCATGTTTTGCTGCAATATCCAGTACCAGTGATCAATGTAAATAGGAAACATCTTGTTCATATACATAGGTAATTTGGTTTTATAGGTTAACTAGGCAAACTTATATTAATCAACCAACATTTACGTCAATACAAGTATAAATGGTTTGGACAAGCCCAATACCATGATACACCTATACTTATACAACTCTGAACATGTGATGACATCAAATAACGTCATATTATTAACATCATTTATCCTACGTATATTGCTTGTTTTGCATCATTTTATATGAGATTTGATACTTAATCGTTACTTTTGTAAAATCTTAGTTATTATCAAGCAATTGGTGAAAGTTAGCTATTTTGGACGTAAATTGGAGAAAAATGAATCAAGTTAGAAAATTCTACTGAACTGAAAAAGAACACGCCGTATCATTCTAAATAGATACGTTTTATACCAAGACATGGACGATTATGAAGACCATTGCCTGACTTTGAAGAATATGCCATATGGATTTCTTTCATACGCCGTATATCAAACTTTGGTCAACGAGAATATCTAACTTGTTTTACTCCACATACGTCGTATGACATCAACAACATACGCCGTGTCTACTCTCAATACTTCACTAGAATTCCAAGATAAGAAGACAGCATATGCCGTATGAGGATTTGTGATACGCCGTATCACTGTGGCGGTGTACAAATTGAAAGTTCATTTAACAAACGCTCGTTTTCAGCTTTCAAAGATTCAATTTGAGACACATTATCAACAATCTCAACATTATCAACAAAATTAACAGCAATATTATCAGAAACAGAAGCAGCAGTATAATACAACACAAGTGACATGGTATCAGCACATATAACATCTTCCAAGAGTCGATCGACATGGTTTCGAAAAATTTTGTTATTCTTTTTGGTTTTCTATGTCCATCTTCCTCTGTTTCTTTGAAAATTGTTTTCATGTGCCCAATCTCTTTCTGAAGATCCCGTTCCCAATATTTTGCACACATAGGTAAATTTCGAACATGTGGTAAAAGTTGTTTTTGAAAAATATCTCTTTGTTTTTGCGCATAAGGCGATTGAAAAGTTTCAACTTTTATTTTTGAATTAAGTTCAATTTCACGTTCCAAAAGATCAATGTCAGACATAAATGTATCAAAATATTTAAGGATTTGACATCTTTCGGGTAATGGTGTGATTTCACTTAAAGAATGTAAAGGACCATTAATTTGTGCAACTTGTTGACGGGACCAACATTAAAGGAGGACTCAGGAATTGGTGTGATAACCCAAGGTGTGTTTGTATTATCCTGTTGTATAACAAAAGTTATAAGAGGGCCTTTTAAATAATCAAATGGTTTGTTATATTCAACTTTTTCCATTTTCAATCGACTCTCTTCTTCTACATCTAATTCCTCTTCACGGTTATATTCAATGACACGCACAACAGATTCATCAAGCATGTGTTTGACACTATACAACTTTGGATGTGCATTGAATGCTCTATTGAAAAAACGTGGTTTGTAATCAGCAAGATTTGGCCCATATCCATCTGGATTTGGCTTAAATGTGAACTTTTGAATCGTTGTGATTGACTCACCATGTTTATAAATAACATTTTGAAACTCTTTGATTTTGCTTTTCAAATCGACAATTTCATCGAGATAGAGATCTATTTGTTTCTTTGAATGTTGTTTGTATTCTGAAAACTGTTTTTGACATGATAAGAACTCAGACTTGGCTTTTTGAGTTTCCGAAGTAAGAGTGTTAACTTGTTTTTTATGTTCAAATTTTTGTTGTTCTATTTGAAAAAGCAAATCATTCTTGGAAACAACTAGATCACGTATCTATTTTTCTAAATATTGTTCGTTTTTGTATGACTTTGCAAAAGCGACTTCAAAACTATATTCACGTTTCTATTTAGTTTCAAAATTATTGAGTTGTAACTTATAGCATTCAATATCCTTAGTCAATAGTGCCACTTTTTCTTGAAGATTATTATTAATATCATTGCACTTTTCCAATTGAGATTGGGTGGTCTGAAATAAGGTCATGAGCTCTGGATCTGGATTAGACAAAGGCTCATTTTGTTCAACTTGAGTCTTAACATGTTCATCATTTTGATCCTCAAATGTAATCAAGGGGTCAACTTGATTATCAATGGTAACCGTAAGGTCATCTTGATTGTCAAATGTAACTACGGGATACATTTGATTTTCTTCGTGATGAAATGTAGAAGGCTCATGTTGAACACTCTGCCTCGGATGCAGATGTAGGTGGAGATATCAGATCATGTATAAGACATATGTTAGGATCTGGTACCTGAGACAAGCCATCAGTGTCATACACTAGGCCTGTGTCACTCATGTGGAGCTCTTGCATGTTGGCCATCAAAATTACAACTGCTAAGTAGCTTGCAAGTCCTCCATGTCATCATCAGAATCTGCATTAGCCATGAAGCCATGTTCCTTGTTGTTAAGTGTTCCACCAGCTTCATCCTTGAGAGCCAAGAGTAAAGCCTCCTTGTGATAAACGTTGCCTCTTATTCTCGGCTTTGGGCAAGCATTCACCAAATGACCCTTTTCATTGCATTTGTAGCATCGGAGACCATTATTCCCATTCTGAACATTTCCCTGATCAACAATTTGAACCCGTTGCTGTGTAGCACCCATGTTATTCCTTCCATTAGCATTAAATCCTTGACCACTACCCATCTGACGACCATTTCCTCAGTTCTGAACCTCAACCCTTCCATTGTTAACAACTGCTTGATTCCTTGTGTTAGATGAGGTACGAATACGCCGTTGAATTTGTTAGCAAATCTCCGAAGGCTCGAGCAATTAACGAAAATCCTTGATTCAACGTGATCGAAAGCTCAGATCCTCATTTGGTGTCTCACCGTAGAGTCGAATCGTGTTGTTGTTGTAAGGAACCAGTTGAGTTTCTTGTGATTGTTGTGAAGGATCATATGGTGTAATCTGGGCTAGTTGTGGTGGATTTGTAAAGACCGTTGGTAGCTGTGGAAATTGAGGATAACAAGCTTGAGTAAATAAAACAAGAGTTTGATTATCCGGTAAAGGTGCAGTGACTCCACGAAGAGCTCTATCTTTGTCTACTTCCTTTTGATGGTGCTTCAAGTAGTCATACAACAACCCGTACTTTTCTTGGTGAAGATTTTTAGCTTGACGTATGAATGTAACATACTTTTCCCAATCAGGACCAAGACAGCTTAGGAACTTTGTGTTGATTGCAATCCTTGGCATAATGATGTTTTGCCTGTCCAAGTCATTGATGATGTCTGTAAACCGATGATAGTATGACTCTAATGATTCCCCTGGTTCAATCATGAATTTCTCATATGATAAGTAAATTTTTGATTCCATGTCTTCTTGATTGAGTTATGTGCCTTCCATTAGAAGATGGATGTGATCCCACATTGCTTTTGCAGTTTTCTGAGCATCAACACTGCGAAGAATCGGATTGGGTAGTCCCAAAAGGATATATTGCATTGCCATTTCATCTGCTTCATAGTGAAGTAGTTGTTCAGCAGTGAGTTGATCTACTCTGAGAGCGGAAGTAACATCATCTCTTGGTGGAGTAGCAGTTGGATCTCCGGGGACTGTTGTAGTAGGCATTTGAAAAGGACCTTCAAGGATGACCTTCTTCAAAAACTTACCATGTGGTTTCTTAAGATCACAGAACCTAAAAAACTGCATCACCCATTGATCATAATTTCCAGGAGTGAGCATTGGAGGACTATCAAGGGATCCAACTTCATGAATGGATTTTTGGCTACTTATAGCTTCACACATCTTTGCAACCCAAGTGGGTTCCTTTTGCGTTGTAACATTCATAGCATACTTTGCTGGAAACTGATATTGGAAGTAGTTAGCATACTGATGTTGTTGACGAGGGTTTGGTTGAGGGATTTGTTGTGGAAGAGGTTGTGCAAATTGAGGAAAATAATTTCCAACTTGTTGTGGTTGTTGAAATTGTTGTTGAGGATATTGTTGTTGATGTTGTTGTTGTTGTTGTTGTTGAGGATATTCATGAGGAAAGTAGTTGGATTATGGTGGTTAAGACATCTTTGAAACTTGTGTAGATGATGGATCTTTGTAGTCGAATAAAACTTGTTGTTGTTTGTTGAAGAAGTCCTTTAGGCGTAAACAGTAGTCTTAGGCGTAAACTGGGAAGTTAAGCGTAAAATCCAGTTACGCGTAAACTATAGGCTTAAGCGTAAATCCTTCTTACACGTAAGCTTTTAGGTTAAACGTAAGCTTAGGCGTAAACTAAATGCTTAGAAGTAAGGAACCTTAGGCGTAAGATTTAACTTAGGCGTAAAGTGTTACTCGTAAGCTTTTATGCTTAGGCGTAAGATTAGGGTTTTAACCAAACATCCTTCACACTTGTCCAAGTGTGAGAGATATCCACAAGTCGAAGTGTTTTCAGGCTTATCCAAGCAAGAAAAACACTGAGTTACCAACAGCTTTGAAGATCGTGACGAAAATTCACCAAAACTAATTTTTGAAACTTGAAGCTTAGGCGTAGAAGCTTAGGCGTAGAAATAGAGTTTCCTTAGGCTTAAACTTGACATAATTCACCAAAACTAATTTTTATGCACTAAAACGTTTTGTAAACTCGTTTTTAATGATGGAACAGCTTCAAAGTCACCAAAATAACAAGAAAGTTTGAAACTTGAAGAACCAAGATGAAATTTTAGCTTACACGTAAACTAAGTACACGAACCACAAACAAGTTTAAAAACAATCTAAAACACGTAAAGTTTGAAACTTTTTGCAAAAACTAGACACCTTAACACTATATAAACCTTAACCCATAAGAATCTTGAGTTTACAAGTAAAAAATCAAAGTTTTATGCAAATATAAAAATGTGTAACGTGAGACTTTTACGCGTACGATACCAAACTTCAAAACAAACGAGTTTCCCCCAACTAGATGGCGATTGATACCACTGTTAGGTCACCATAAATGCACACAAGTATGTAGATGATAGAAATGAGATGAGAAGGGAAGGTTGAACACAAAACACACGTATGAAATGGGAAAGGTTATGCGTAAATGTATAAAGTGAACAACACCTCTCCAAGGAGAGGTTACAATGTATGTATAGGGGAAGGGAGCTAAGGCAACACATCTAGTCCTTTCCTTGGCCTTATAGGCCTTTGCATAGGCTAATGGGATTTCTACATAAGCCTAGCACTTAATTACAAACATAAAAGCCATAAATATGCAACCTATTACAATAAATTAACTAGCACTTGCTAATACTGTTTAGGAGTGATTCCAACATGATGGATGTAGATGTAGATAGGGGTTGTGGTTTCCCCTATCTTAAAATTGTAAGAATATGGTTGATGAATGAAATGAGTTGTTTTAAATATTTAGTCAATGAGTTTTTGCAAGTTTAAGTCATCAATTACAAATTTAGCCATTGAAATAAAGTCGTGCATTGGGAACGCAAGTTAGTCAGATGAGTAAATTGGCGGGAAAACCTGAAATGACGAGATTACCCTCACGACATAATCGGTTGAGTCCACTTAACGGGAGTATTAACGCTCGTTAGCTCTCGGTGGCTATTTTGCACGCAACTTTAGCTCTTAGTGTCTAATTTGCAAAAAAAATTCTCTCGGTGTGTTATGTGAAATTGTGGCAAATATTAGGGACGAAATTTGCAATTTACCCTTTTTTTAGGTCAAAACACGGTTTAGTACCTTGAATTTGGCTAAGTGAAATTTTCAGTACCCTGGATTATTAGAGGTGGAGAATGATACTCTCAATTTGGCTTAATGAAAATTTTAATACCCTTCAAGGAAAAATAACTCTTAACGGATTATGCATAGTTGAATGTATATAGAACTGAGTTTCTGCCATCAAGGAAAAATAACTCTTAACGGGTTGGGCTCACATGACAGTCATGTGATCATGTCAAGTGTGTGTAGGGTACTAGAAATTTCACTTAGTTAAATTAAGGATACCATTCTCCACCACTAATAATTCAGGGCACTAAAACTTTCACTTAGCCAAGTTCAAGGTATTAAACCACAATTTTACTAGATATAAAAAAATATTGTTTTTATCTAGAAGTTTAGTTTTTGTTTACAAGAGTCCAAGACTATTAAAATGGTTGCTTGTTAACTCAAAAGAAAAAAAGTTAAGAAAAATTGGTTGCTTGTCAATTTGTAGAAGTTAATTAATGTGAATTAATGTCCGTGAATGTTAAATCAATATTGGCATGTAATTTAAAATTTGGCATCTTTTATAGTCTCTCGAAAGATGTTAATTGATTGGCAAACTTTGATCTGATGCAATGTTTTTTTTAGTGTTAACTCACCCTTACTTAAAGGCATGAGGATCTTTTCATGATTTTTGGTGGCTCTGTGTAATAACGATGCTATTACACTCGTAGATTAAAAAGAATTTGTATGTAAACTTGAATGATATGCCTCATAATATACGTATTTATATAGGCATGTACTTTCAAATATGGCCGTTTATATACAAGAATAATAAAAATGCGACCCATTTTAAATAGAGGCTCACTGCAACCACGCCACTTGCACACCCTTTTATCCTCCTCTAAAAGACATAACCATGGACAATAATTACATGTTTTAGTGATATTTAATAAAAAACTGAGATTTAATTAATCAATCTCATTAAAATTCATTTGTAATCGATCAACTAAACATTTACAATTGGTAAGTGATATCATCTATATCTATACTACATAAAATGGAAAAACAGTCAAAGTGGAAAAGTGAAAAAGTTGAATGGTCAAATGAGAGAGAAAGACATATGTAAAGGCATATTTAATACTCTCTTATCACAACTCACTCAAAAACAAATACAAAATGCTCTCCTCTTCCACACATCTCATCAACCACCATCCTCACCACCACAAAACCCCTCCCACCGCCGACCACTACACCACGCACCACTCTATCATCGCATATCGTTAATTGTCTGCCGCTAGGAACCGCTGCCGCCAGGCGCGGGTACTCGCCTATAATACTTTATATGGTCATATATGATAATGTAAATATTAAGTTACTCGATTTTCAATGATTTTATAAGTTTATTAGTTTGTGTAAAACAATATACCATGGAGAAATAAACCACAAAGATTGACACAACGATAAGAATATCATCCTTCTAAAGTAGAGGTAAAAAGTTCAAATCTAAAGAGTAAAAAATTAATCTGTTGGGAATTACAAGTTTGAGTTGATAAAGACAAAAAGAATGAAACAAGAGGGACTTAATATGACAAGAAGGAAACCTACTAAAAGATGGAAGGGCTTACTTGCAATGGAAGTTTTATTATTTAGTCCTTATCCTCTAGTATATAAAGAGGACATAGGTGTAGGTTTTTAATTAAGTCTTCCAATAATGTAGAAATTTAACTAAAAGGTGTGTGTTTAGCCTAGGCGTTAGGGAAGAACGCTTAGGGTTTTAGATTAGTGTGTGTCCTAGGCGTATAGTCTTGTAAACGCCTAGGTTATTAGTTTAGTTAGTAGACGTGTTCCTATAAACGTCTAGTATTAGTTAGAGTTAGTGAATAAAAAACCTTTAGCAATAACAAAGTATTGTTTTGATTATTCCGCTGCGTATTATGCTTATTATCTTTGTTATTGATCCCTAGCCGAGCTCATAAACGATCTTATCAATTGGTATCAGAGAGGGGAGCTCTTGATATAGGGATTCGCAAGGTTCTATGTGTCGAAGAATGATGAAAAATACAAAAAATTCGGATCTCAAATTTTCGTATTTTTATACAGCACTGTTTTGCAACGGCGATAACTTTTTCGTTAACCGTTGGATCGGGACGAAATTTTGGGTGGACGTTCTCTATATAGTAATCTAACTTTTCACCGGAGGGATTTTCGATTTGAGCTTTTATGCAAAAGATATTAACTGTCGAAGTTGGCTGCTGAAGGTGTTTTTCAGAATCGAATTTTTAAGATTTATTCAAGGTTTTAATTGTGGGATGGATTTTATGTGCTACGGTGTAGTATTCTTAAGATGGTCTCATGTTTTGATTGGCTAAACTTGTTGATTGATCACATGGTTCTCAATAATAATACATGCGTATAAGTAATATTAGTTGGGTTTTGATCAGGTACAACGCTACAATGGAATTCATATTTGGTCTCGTATATTTTTTAATGGTCGGTGGAGTTACCTCTCAAATTCGTTTGTGTGATCACATGCCAAACTAAGTTCTTGTAGTCTTTTGCAATTGGAAAGGCTTCACGTGGAGTATTGATATAATAATATTGTTTTTGCTGTTGGGACCCACGAATGTTACTTGGTTATAGGAATGAATATTGATGTCCTCTATCACGTGGGTATGCAAACTTCATGGGACCTACGATCTCTCATCAGTACAAGATCCATACTAATTAAACATAGCAGTACAAGATGACATGTTTGAAGTTTGCTTGTGCACTCATTAGTTTATGTTCGACAGTACTGTTGTTTTATTTTCAAAGTACTGTTTTATGCTCAAGGTGCTGCTCGAGTTTTTATAAAGTAATGCAGTTTCGAAAGTACTGATAATATTTTAAAGTACTGCTGCTGTGGTTTATTCAAGGTACTGCTTGGGGTTTTTGAAAGTACTGGTAATTTGTTAAAGTACTGCTGCTGCTGATGATTTTAAGCTGCTCATTGATTTTTAAAGCAATCGTGATCTGACAAGATGGAATTTTCAAAGCACCTGCAGCTTTATACGAAAGCAATGCAGTTTATATAAAAGTACTGCTGATTTGATGAAAGTACTGCTCCTTCCCAACATACTGTTCATGCTTTATTACGAGAAGATTTTTGATTTAAGGGGAAGTCGAGCATATTGTTATGGTTTTTTAGCGACACACACACAGGAGATTGGTCACACACACAAGAAGTTTCGTTTTTGGTTATTTATTCTTAAAAGGATTTAAAAAGCTTGCTTTGGAGATTTATTGAAGAATTGATTACGAAGAGGATTATTTATCACTTATTTGAAGGTGAAGTGGAATTACTTGGTTTGTGTTCTTATCATCTAGCTTGATGAATCTAGCAATGTGTGATTTTTCTTATGATGCTCTATGCACACATTGGCTATCACTTGAAGGAGTTACATTGTAGTGCTCAGTGTCTCATACTAGTTGAGGATTCTTGTCAAGGATTGCGGTCTACTTATATTTGGTTCGTATAAGTATGGAGTTCCGTGGATAGTACAGACAAGAAGATGCACTTGAAGAAATTGATATCGTGGCAAGTTGCTATGATTAGTAAAGGATCAAAAAGTACATGAAAAAAGACAGCAAAGCTATTGATTTCAACCCCAAACAAGGAATAACTTTTGACAAATCTCAAATTGAATGCTTCAATTGTCAAAAGATCGTCACTTTGCAAGGGAATGCAGATTTGCTAAGTATCAAGCAAACGTAACATCTGAGAAGCCAACACTTGAGCTCAAAGAAATACCAATAACTGAGACAAAGGCCTTGGTAGCTCAAGAAAAGTTATCCGGGGTGGACTGGAGTGAAGAATTCGATGATGAACCAGCTGACTTACTCGTAGATGATAGCAGTGGACGCATGCAGCTTAAAGATACAAAGGGAAGCATGGACCGAGCACTCGCTGATGAAAATTCTGAACATGCCGCTTGGAATCGTGATGGCTTTGGAAGATTTGATTGGAGCAGAAAGTGAAGATGATCCCTCTCTTCTTGCTATGGTGGCTACTTCACCAACTCAGTCTCCTATCTCTGAGGTATGCTCAAACTGTTATGAGTTTTATCAAAAATTGCTTAACAGTTATGTGATTGAAAGAGATAATTGTATAGTGGCTAGGTCCGGTAGCAGGTTACCAAATCACTTTAGAGTCTATAGAAGCTAAAATCATAACCCATGAAAATAATGAAATGGCTTGGGCTGAAAAGTATGAACAAATGTGATTACCAGCTTAAAACTTAGTGAATGGCAACTAAACTGTAAAATTGCTGAAATTGAGAAATTAACTAAGGAAAGAGATGATCCGTTAGCTAAGTTTGTCGCCTGAAAGAGTCCTGTTTGTCCCAAGTTAATTTTGTTGAAAAACAGAGAAGAGCTTACAATAGAACAGGCTTAGGATTTGGAATGGACTTTAGCAATGTAGATGAAAACCAACCTAGTAATCGGATGATGTGATTTTGAGGACATAATCACTAGTGATGATGAGCTCATTAACTATGTAGATTCATCTAGTAATGATGGCTCAGTAAGTGAACCACCTCCTCAATAATATAAGAAAGACAATGGTTATCATGCCGCGTTCCTCATCCCATTAGTCATCACCCCTCTAGACCTGATGTTTCTCATTATGGAGTAGATAGTCTAGAGTTTAGGAAGAAGCTTGTTTCTCAATCTAGGTCTGAGAAACCCAAAGAAACTCAGTGTAAACAATGTTCAAAATCCAGCAGACCTTTAAAACAAAGTATCTGCTCCACAAGCAAGCATCCTTCGCAAAACCTTTTCAAAACAAGAGATCGCTAAACCCTTTGGGATAATTTTGCTCAAAACAAATTTTATCAGCCATCAAGAAGGCAAAACAATTTTGGGCATAGACATAGAAGAAATCACTTTGGTCATATGGGTCAAAAACGGTGTTTTGTGTGTTATAGTCCTACTCACTTAATCAAAGATTGTGACAAACACTCGGAATATCTAAGCAAGTTTTCCAGGAATAAGTCTAACAATCATAGACCTAGAGAGCACAAACCAGTTTGGACTAATTCAAATAGGATTAATCATTAAACTTCACTCGCATCATAGATACCCACATCGAGAAGACCTTCAAGTATCTCACAAGACTTTCCAAAGTACCGCCAGAGACAAGGTAATCGATAACACCGCTTGGAATAGGAATCCTAGGAGATCTCATTATCAACCTAGCATGTCTCACAATTCATATAGGGATCTAGATCACAGAACCACCAAGTTAAAACTAATGGGTAAAAGGGGAAGTAATCGCTGAGAGATATACAAGACGCTCAACAAAAAGTGAATCAAATGTTTTGTGACAAAAGAAAATGCTAACAATCCGTGAAAGAGATTTATGTTGAAAAACCAGAAAGTTTTGAAAATCCACATGCTAAAACTCAAAAGATAATTTTGGATCACCATTTAAAAGATAGTGGAAATTACATACTCAAGGAATTTGAGTTTGTAACTCCACAAGGGGAACACAAGTCAAGAATGGCTTGGGTTCCTAAGAGTTTCTAACTCTTTCTGGTGTGGCGCTAACCCGTAAGAGGAGCTTAAAGATCATCTTATTGTGGATAGTGGTTGTTTCCTGGAAGTATGACAGGTGATAAAGAGATCCTGTCTAATTTTAGAAGTATTAGTGGAGGAAAAGTTGCATTTGGGAATGATCCCAATGGAGGAAGGATTACCGGAAAGGAACAATTAAGGCCGGAAG
This sequence comes from Chrysanthemum makinoi, assembly GCA_910596185.1. NCBI lineage: Eukaryota > Viridiplantae > Streptophyta > Magnoliopsida > Asterales > Asteraceae > Chrysanthemum > Chrysanthemum makinoi. Next base: position 195,478,987 of record OU343218.1, on the reverse strand, counting down.
AATTGACTTTGAGAATGTCGATATGTGAAGGAGCTAAAGTTTAACTTGTTGTCGGGCCAAATCTGTGATAAAAGCATCCCGTGCTATTCACTCCACACGAATGTCTTATTCTTTCATCCGACTTCAAACCCGCTGATGATGACTTGGTTGTACTTAGAGTACCAAGGACAAATGATGTGTATAGTTTAGACATGAAGAGTCTAAATTCCTATGGAAGAGCCACATGTTTGGTGGCTAAAGCAACATCTGAAGAGGCACATCAATGGCATAGAAGATGGGGCCATGTGAATTTCAAGAACATCAACAAACTGGTCAAAGGCAATTTAGTTAGAGGTTTACCTTCAAAGACTTACAAGAATGATCAATCATGTTTGGCATGCAAGAAGGGTAACCAACACAAAGCTTCCTGCAAGAAGCTTAATGAAAGAAATATTAGGGAACCATTGGAGCTATTACACATGGATTTATTTGGACCGCCTCTGTGGCAAGTTTAAATAAGAAGAATCGCTTGGTTGTTACCGATGATTGTAGTAGATTCAGTTGGGTTTTCTTTTTGGGCTTTAAAGATGATACCTTTGATGCTATTCAAACTCTCATAATAGCACTTGAAAACCAATTAAGACTCAAGGTTAGAGGTATTAGATGTGATAATGGCACTGAATTCAAGAACAAGCTTATGGATGACTTTTGTGCTAATAAAGGCATCAAGAGGGAATTTAGTATTGCTAGAACACCACAAAAAAATGGTGTTGCAGAGAGGAAGAATAGGACCTTGATTGAAGCTGCAAGGACTATGTTAGCAGATTCCCATCTCCCTATTCAATTTTAAGGCGTGGCCGTAAGTACCGCATGCTATGTACTCAATGTGGTTTCACACCAAACCACAAATGAAGACACCCTATGAATCCATTTGATGGGCAATAAACCCAACATTCGATTTATGAAGCCTTTTGGATGTCCTCTTACTATTTTAAATACCATTGATAACTGGGAAGTTTGATGGAAAGTCTGAAGAAGGTTATTTATTGGGATATTGCACTAACAGTAAAGGCTTTAGAGTCTACAACAGAGTTACTAAGAGGATTCAAGATTGTCTTCATGTTGAGTTCTTAGAAGATCAAGACAATGAGAAAGGAAAAGGTCCTGATTGGATGTTTGATCTTGAGATTTTATCTCCTTCAATGAACTATGTACCTGTTAGAGAAGAAAATCAACATATGCACACTGATGAAGATATTCAATATGTTGTTCATGATGTTCATATTAGACTCAGCGCCTCGCTAAAGTTCCTGAGAGTCCAAAACAAAGTATCGATGTTCCTATGCAAAGTATGATTCTCCAAAACACAAGATCGTTGCACCACAATCCTCATTATCTGCTGAGGATCAATCTATTCAAGAGGAACTCAATCAGATGCTTCGTCAAGATGTATTAGCACATTCTTACACTGATGAACAAAGGAGAGCTTATGAAGAGGCAAAGAAGATGAACCACCACTGAGTACTCTCACAGACTTTGACAAGATTTCGATCAAAGTACTGCTGTATCTGTTGACAATACTTTAGATGATTTGGATGAACCTACCATGCCTGGGTTAGAAGATACTGATGATGAGCTTGAAGATGAAGGTATTTTCACAAATTTCAATGAAGGTGCCGATTATACTAACTTGGATGATACATATGCAGTTCCACAGTCACCAATCTTACGAATTCATAAGACTCATCCAGCTGATCAAATCATTGGTCCTTCTACATCTGGAGTTATGACAAGACACAAAGCTAAGGGTTTCACAAAACCTCACAATGCTTTACTTAGCTTTGTGTATAAACAAAACAGGCTAAATCATAAGGACCATCAAACCGCTTATTTACTTGTTTCATATCTCAAGAGGAACCCAAGAATATTGCTCAAGCTTTGACTAAAGAAAGTCGGGTTGGCTATGCAGGAAGAACTTCTACAATTTAAACTTCAAGAGGTTTGGGTTTTATGTGATCTTCCGGATGGGAAGAGAGTTATTGGAACAAGGTGGGTTTTTAGAGTTAAAAGGGATGAAAGAGGCAATGTTATCAAAAACAAGGCAAGATTAGTTGCTCAGGGTTATAGACAGGAAGAAGGGGTAGATTATGATGAGGTATTTGCTCTGTGCAAGGATTGAAGCAATTAGAATCTTTCTTGCTTTTGCTTCTTATATGGGTTTTCGTGTATATCAGATGGATGTCAAGAGTGCCTTTCTTTATGGTACTATTACAAGAAGAGGTGTATGTGAAACAACCTGTGTTTTGAAGATCCTAAACATCCAAACAAAGTCTATAAGGTGGTTAAGGCTTTATATGGTCTTCATCAGGCACCTAGAGCTTGGTATGAGAGGCTCTCTACATTCTTATTACAACATGGATATAGAAGGGGAGCTATAGACAAGACTTTGTTTATCAAGAGAGACAAGAAGGATATCATGTTAGTTCAAGTTTATGTGGATGATATCATCTTTGGGGCTACCAAACAGTCTATGGTTAAGGAGTTTGAGCAGCTGATGCGAAAAGAGTTTCAAATGAGTTCAATGGGAGAGTTAACATTCTTTTAGGACTTCAAAGTTAAGCAATCCAAGGAAGGAATTTTCATTAGCCAAGACAAATATGTTGCAGACATACTTAAGAAGTTTAATTTTGATGATATGAAGGCTGTTACTACACCTATTAAATCTATCAATTCATTGGACAAAGATGAAGATGGACAACTGTGAAGTCAAGTTATAAAGATCTATGATTGGCTCTCTTATGTATCTTACTGCATCAAGGCCTGATATCATGTTTGCAGCTTGTCTATGTGCAAGATATCAAGTCTCACCAAAGATCTCTCACATGAATGCAGAAAGAGAATTTTCTCGTTATTTGAAACAACAACCTAAATTGGGGTTGTGGTATCCTAAAGAGTCACCTTTTTACTTAGAAGCTTTCTCAGATAGTGACTATGCAGGTGATAACTATGATAGAAGATCCACAACTGGTGGATGCCAATATCTTGGAAGAAGGTTAGTCTCCTGGCAATGCAAGAAGCAAAAAATTGCAGCAACATCATCTACCGGTTTGAATATGTAGCCGCTGCAAGTTGTTGTGGTCAAGTTTTATGGATGCAGAATCAACTCTTGGATTATGGGTTCAATTTTAAGAATACTCCTATCAATATTGATAATGAGAGTACTATTTGCTTGAAGAACTCGTGTATCATTCCAAGCCAAAGCATATTCAGATTAGGCATCACTTTATCAGAGATTGCTATGAGCATAGGCTTATTAATGTGGTTAAAGTTCACACAGATGACAATGTAGCTGATTTACTCACTAAAGGTTTTGATGTGTCACGATTCAATCACTTGGTCGTGAGCATTGGCATGATTAACTACTAAGCTATGTTTAAGGGGAGGACTATAAGGTGTTAGGTATAGTCCCGTGGTATTGCTTGAGGGAGGATGTTTGTGTATTTCTTAGTTTTATGAAGGTTTTTGGCAAAGTAATCAGTATTTCGAAAGTACTGCTTGGGAAAGTACTGCTTGGGAAAGTACTCGCTTATATGGAAAGTAATCGTTTGTCGATAAAGTATCGTTCCAACGGTAATATTGAGGGTAATTAAAGCCAAATTATTTTATTTTGGGCAGTGATTTTTTAAAAATCCTACCTATAAATAACAACTTTCCGATTTTCCCTCTCATATTATTACCTTACATCTTTTCCATACTTATCTCCCAATCACAATCTCTTTATTCTTCGCTCAATTTATTCTTGTGCTCACTTATTCTACAATGGCGAATCGCTTAACTGCTTTCAAGCACAATATGGTGGCTAATTTGGACAAGACCGAGGCGAATGTGGCTTTCTATGATATCATTGATTATCTAGTTGGGTCGCCTATTAGTTATGCTCTTTTAGTTGAGCCAGATGTTATTGAACCATGGATTCAAGAATTTTGGGCTAATGCTAGAGAAAATATGGAGGAGGATGAATATTATATTAGATCCTCAGCTGTTGGAAAGACTATCAAAATTACAGAGGTCTCCATTCGTGATGATTTATTATTTGGAGATGCAGAAGGGGCTATTAGATTTGCCAAGCAACTGATTTGGGATACTTTTCATGATTTGGGCTATGAAGGTTCTTTGACTGAACAAACTTTTAAGAAGGCATTATTCTGTCCTCAATGGAAGTTTTTGATTCATGTTTTGCTCCATTGCATAAGTTCAAAAGCACTTCGGGAGCAATTGGGTCGAATATTGGCCCTCAGTAAAGGTTGGCTTAGCTACGCATGAGTGTTTAACTTTTCACGACTTATTTTGGATGGAATGCTCTCATATATCATCCGGGGCAACTTGGTTGATGTATCCAAGGTTTATACGTTTTTGAACAAGCAATTGGCTGATGTTCCAAAACCTCTGCGTACTACTACTGTCATTGTGCAACAAGCCAAAATCTATACATTCATGGCTAAGAGAAGTAACTTGTTTAGAGGTGGAGATATTCCTTTAACAACATCCATGATGGAAGTTGTACAAGCCGCTCGCGGCTGCAATGTGAAGAGGATGAAGAAACCGAAGGTACTAATAATGACCAAGGTATCTGCTCACAAGGTATACATCAGATCTGCAAGTACGCTTCACAAAGTACCGTGATCCGCAAGTACTCGCTTCTCGAGAAGATACTCGCTTCGTTACAAGGTGATGTTTCTTCAGATCCTGTGGTTCAAGTCGAGATTGAGCGCACACCTACTCCCTCCACAACGCTCGCTTCAGAGGTTCAAGGTGCTGCTACTACAATTCCTCGTGAAGGTTTAACTATGGATAACTATGCTTTGACAAAGGCGCTTGCTAGGTTAAACAAGACTGTTGCGCGTCAAGCTAAAACAATTAGGAAGTTGAAGCGTAACTATTTCTCGGTTGAAAATTTTGTTAAACCATATATTCAAGGATTCAACTTATGGGTTAAGGAGGAAAATAAACGTCGAAAAGCTCTTCGAAGGAATTAAAAGAGAAAGAAGTTCCTCAACCATCTTCTGTCAATAACTTGGGAGGAATTTCGAAAAAAAAAATTTGAAAGAAGATGTTATGAAGAAGAAAGAGTCTGAAGAAAATATTACAAAGAGGAAAGAACTTGGTTCAGATTCTGAGGAACAAGAAGAAGTACAAGTTCAAAGTAATGGTGTTCAAAGTACGTGTTCAAGGTAATCAAAACTCAAAGTACTCGATATACATGATACATCAAGGGAAGATGTAATAACACCAATAACTCCAAAGGTATTAAATTTTGATGAAGAAGCTGGTCCTTCTACATTTGTTAGAGAAGAAGAGGAGGAAGCTACTTACATACCTATTCATTCAGCTAGTGATGATGAATTAATTGCTACAATTCTTGATCTGTCACAACCAAGAGGAGGAGTTACTATTAGAGAAGCACAAGAAAAAGAACAACCAAGAACCGATCAACCCAAGCAATTGATCCAAAAGACAAAGGAAAAGGTGTTCTGGTTGAGACTAAGAAAAAGAAGCTCACTTTGGCATAACTTAGAGCATTTGAAGTGGCTAGGAATGAAGCTGCTGCTAGAAAAGTTCAAGAAGAATTAGATGCTAAAGACAGAGAAGAACAAAGAAGCTCAAGAAGCTAAAGACAGAGAAGCGACTCAAAAGGTGCAAGATGAGTTAGATGTGAAATACATGAATCTTTACAGCTTCCAACACCTGTTAGAGTCATGTCAAGAAGACCTAATTTAGCTAAAGAAAGGAATGCAATGATGGCATATTTAAAAGGCAGAGGATTTAAAGGATTGCAAAAGCTAAATTATGTGGATATGAAGAGATTATATGATTCTGAGAGAGAGGCTTATAAGAAAGATGTTGCAGGCATTAAAGACTTTAGAGAAGAAACCTATTGGACCTGCTGAAAGAAAGAAAAGCTTAAAGAGGAAAAGAACAACTGATGTTACAGATGTTCAATTTTCAAAGAAAGAGAAGGTTGAATTAAGATCCGAGACTAGTGATGAACTGAAGAATTATCTCAGAGTGATAGATTTTGATTATACCAAGGAAGATGATGATTTAAAGATGAATAGATCAAAGATCAAGATTTTTTAAAGTTGTGAAACCCAAGAATGAAGAGTACATGGTTTTTCATAAGGAAGATAAAAGTTTTAAGGTTTTCAAAAGGTTATGGATTTGTTGCATGTTATAGATAGAGTAGATCTATTCTACTTATATCAAGTTATAAAGGCGTATTTTGAAGATCATCCATTAGAAGGTATTGGATTGGTTTTACATGGGGATCTTGTAACTATGTGGGAAACTGATGAAGAAAGCACTGATAATATTTGGAATGATCAAGAAAACTGGGAAATAGTTTGTTGGAGATTCTTTGAAGAATCTGGAGTTCATGTCCTGGAGCTAGAAAATGGAACAATGATTCACATGTTTGCAGAAAGAAGATATCCTCTTACGCTTGATCTAATGAGAAGAGTGCTTGAACATGGTTTGGAAGTAGAAGAGGATGATGAAACTGCTTGCATGGTGATCAATCTGTTTATAAACTGGACTACTGGCTACATTGAATGATCTATAATGGTATGTTTTTGATATATCAAGACTTTTATTCAAAGTATCTGCTGATTTAGACAAGACTTCATCAAAGTAATGCTTGATGATCTAATACGTTAAATGATTTTAAGAAACCTTTTGCTTAATAATAAATATTTTGAACAAAAGGTTGAATAAATGGTTTTTGTGATGATAACATCAATAGGTTATCAATCCACCATGGTTACAAAAGGATTGACTAATCCATGAGCAAACGGCTCGGGTAAAGATATATCAAACCGCTTTTAGTTGTCAACTTGCTAATAAGTTGAATGGTTATCAACTCACCATATCAATAAATGTGAAGAGTTGGCTAGCCCACAAGAAATGGCTTGTGGTAAAGGCAGTGGAAAACCATTATTGGTAATTAGTTCACCATTAGATAAAAGAACTAACTAGTCCAGTAGGGTACAGCTTTTGGTAAAGACTAAACAAATCTGTTGATAGCGGGTGATTTGCTAAAAATCATATGGTTATCAATGTACCATGGTCTTACACACCAAAACATTTGGCTACTCCAAAGATAATGGCTTTGGTAAAGAGTTCTAAATCCATTAAATTTTCAATGATTCACTTTGAAAGTGATGAGAATAGTATGCAACTTAAATCAATCACCGTGTACAAATTGTCATATGTTGTCGTGTTGTCTGAAAAGATGGAGATTGCTGGATGTCGCTGTGAAGAAAATAATTCTAAAAAAAAATACTTTGACTAACCACGATATTTCAGAGATATAATCTAAAGACTCAAGAACAATCCGCTTTTAAAGATGAAGTTTAAAGATATATTCACAAAGGAACTTGAAGTCAAGCAAGTAAGAATTCAAGTTAGGGGAGGATTGTTGGGATATGAAAGTGCTGAAGATATCAAAGTAATGAAGATATGAAAGTACTGTAGTTTTAAAAGAACTGAAGAAGTCAAATAGTCAAAGTAATCGCTAAATGACAAAGTCAAAGTACTGCAAGAGGAAGTCAAAGTACTGCTAGAACAAATAAACTGTTATATTCGTTTATGGAAAGTATTGTAGATTACTTGTCGTACAAGGTTATCAATTGTAAACCGACTAGGATATCCTTGAGCCTATAAAAGGACTCCTAGATTGGCATTAGAGATATACGACTTACGATTTCAGAAAAAGAGTTTTAGAATTTACTTAATTAGAGTTTAGAGAAAATTTCGATTATCTTAGAGTTGTATTAAAGTATCTGCATAATAAGCAGATTTAGAGTTTGTTAATAAAGTTTTTCTTCTTAGCTTTGTTAAGTAAATTCCGCGTACTTAATAAAGAGTGCTCAGTGTTTCTTTGTTAATAACTTAGGATTTATCCGAGGTTATTAAACCTTAACAAGCTAGTTAAGTTAGTTTGATTAAAGTATATCGATCCAACATAATCTCTTTGTGACAACTAAAGTTCACATTCACCGACTCTGAACTATCTAAAAAAAGTAGTTGTTCAGAAATTAATCGGCTCGCAATGTTGATTCAAAAACCTAGATAAATAAATAAAAATACCATGGAGAAATAAGAGTTGTTTACCTTACATGTTTAGTCAGTAAAATTACTAGTTTGATAAATTTTGAAAAGAAAAAATTACACGTTTGGTCCCTGTGGCTTGCTCAGATTTAATGTTTAGTCTCTAAGTCGTTTTAATTTCACAAGAGATACCTATTTTTGAAACCTTGCACTCATTTAGTCCCTATTTTGGATGGGCCGTTAGTTTCTCCGTTAAGTGTTTGCACCGTTAGTCCCTCCATTACTAATTTTTGCAGCGTTAGTCCAATTTTTTCAAATAATACTTTTCGCCAGTTAGTCCCTCCATTAATAATACTTTTCGCCTGTTTTTCTATGTTTTTGTTCGTTTTTATCCGTTTTCCCCTATTTTTTTACTTTTTTCGTCCGTTTTTATTTGTTGTCGTCCGTTTTCGACCTTTTTTTAATATGTTTTTATCCGTTTTCGTTCGTTTTTTATCCGTTTTCGCACGTTTTTTTACGTTTTATATGTTTTCTTCCGTTGTTTTACGTTTTCGCCCGGTTTTTACATTCTTGTATGTTTTTTATCCGTTTTCAACCAATTTTTTTCGTTTTTGTCCGTTTTCGTTTGGCTTTTTATCTGTTTTCTCCCATTTTTAAATTTTTTTTATCCATTTTCATTCGTTTTTTATCTGTTTTCGCAAGTTTTTTACGTTTTTATATGTTTTACTCTTTTTTTTACATTTTCATCCGTTTTTATCCGCTGCCGCTTTTACCTCGCCGTTTTTACGTTTTTGTTCGTTGCATTTTGTTTTTTATCCGCTTTTCGCGACGTTTCACATTTTATATGTTTTCGTCTATTTTGTCCGTTTTTATTCGTTTTTATTTGTTTTTGTCCCTTTTTTTAACGTTTTCGCACATTTTTTACGTTTTTGTCTGTAAAAAAATTGACGAAAACGTAAAAAAAAGGGCGAAAACTACCTAAAAATGGACGAAAGCATATAAAACAAAAAAAAATATAAAAGAAGGACAAAAACGTATAAAACAGAAAAAACGTAAAAAAATGATGAAAACATATAAAAACAAACGAACACAGATAAAATACGAACAAAAACGTAAAAAAACGGACGAAAACATAAAAAAAACAGATGAAAACGGATAAAAACGTAAAAAAACAGACGAAAACGTTAAAAAAATTGGCGAAACGGATAAAAAACGAACGAAAGAGGATAAAACGGACAACAACGGATAAAAAACGGACGAAAACATATAAAAACAGACGAAAACAGATAAAACAAACAAAACGTAAAAAATAGAAGAAAACGGTTAAAAACGGACGAAAAACGAAAAAAACAGGCGAAAACGGATAAAAAACGAACGAAAATGAATAAAAACAGACAAAAACGGGCGAAAACATATAAAAACGTAAAAAACGTGCGAAAACAGATAAAAAAACGAATGGAAACGGATAAAAAAACGGACACAAGCGTTAAAAAAATGAGCGAAAACGGATAAAAAACGAATGAAAACGGACAAAAACGTAAAAAAACGATCGAAAACGGATAAAAAAGACAAAAATTGATAAAAACGTAAAAAAACGGACAAAACCATATAAAACAGACGAAAACGGTTAAAACGGACGAAAAACGTAAAAAAAAAGGGCGAAGACTATTATTAACAGAGGGACTAAATGGCGAAAACTATTATTTGATAATATAGGACTAACGATGCAAAAATTATTAACGGAGAGACTAACGGTGCAAACACTTAATGAAAAAACTAACGGTCCATCCAAAATAGGGACTAAATAAGTGCAAGGTTTAAAAAATAAATATCTCTGGTGTAATTAAAACAACTTAAGAACTAAACATAAAATCTGAGCAAACCAAAAAGGACTAAACCTATAATTTTTTCTTTTCAAAATAATTTTATCTTTTTTATCACAAAATTATTTCATTTTTCATTTGTTTTTTTTTTTTTTAATCCTACGGACATATAAGTAAGACCCGACCGGACCCGAACCAGATATGTAGTCATCTTCTCAAAAGAAAACAAAGACATCCTCAGATGGCTAAAACACAAACACAATTTCATCAGTCAGTTTGTGATGATGAGTGAATACTACTCCACATATGTTGTCTCTTAACATTAAATACTTGTAAAAAAATAAATCCATCTTCTTATTTCTTAAAAGATCCATCTGTAAATAATTGAAGAAAACAATGGGGAGCATACCTACTTTATCAGGGAACACAATTATCTCTCCCAGTTTTAATAAATTACCACTTTTATATTCAAGACCTTTATCCCATCGTCTTCCCAGATCAGGTACTTTTTTTTTTTTTTTTTATATATATATAAATATATTTAGATGTATAATTGAATTGGGTGTTTAAATTTTGATATGGGTTTCACTTATTTGGCTTTCTTGATTAGATTTTGATGATAAAGTTTTAATCTTTTTTGATGTATGATTGGAGTGAATATGTTGACTTTGATAATATATAGTTATATACTGTATTGTTTTGGTGGCATCTTCACTGTGCTAGTTATTAATTGGATTGCATGGAGAATTAGATTGAAGCTTACAACGTTATATATTTTCTGATGTTAAGAGTAGTAACTGTACTATACTGTTGTGTATGTTGCAAGTTGTTATCAGATTTATGGGGGGATTTAAGCTTTAAACTAGTTCGTTAGAGTTTCGGTTTAGCAAGAATTTAAATCGGGTATTCTATTTTCATTATATGTTTAATGATATGTGGTCAAATGTTATCGCACTATTTATACAATTGTACAAAGAGAGTGTTTCCGGTTTTGTTGTAACTTATCTTTGACGTATTAAACGACACCCAAGTGCTTCTCTTCCTCGTAAAGAAACTCAGTGTTCCATTGGACACATGGTTAAATAAACAATGTTGGTCTATATGTTCTATATCTATAATGAACTCTCTTTTATCATCAGTTACAGGCTCTTTGCCGAAAAAATATTTATTTGATTAGCTCTATCAAAATTTAGAAAACAAGTATCATTCCTGCTGAAGTTCAGTAGTCATCAGTTGACCTCAAATGTTGATATCTACATCTTTTTTAATCTTTTTGTTGGAAGGATTATTATATCGCTAACTATGATGACCTCAGACAAGAAATAAAGCTATAGGCCTATAGTAATTGAATTCTTTAACTTTGTGTTTTTCAATTAGCCATTTTCTTATCATAATCTTTATGAACCTCTTCTTTTATAGACTCAATTGGGATTTGCAAAGCCAGTCAAGCGGTTGAAATATTTCCGATAGTCTCCCCTGAAATTGTTGTCCGTGAAGCAAGGATTGAGGATTGTTGGGAAGTTGCAGAAACGCATTGTAGCTCCTTCTTCCCTGAATATGCCTTCCCATTAGACTTTGTTTTGAGGCTTGACAGACTACTTGCGCTTGTTTTTGGATTGTCAGTGCCCCCTGGTTGCAGAAGAACATGTTTAGTTGCTGTCACTGGTGCTTCTGAGGATGACACTTTCTGTATTGGCGATGAAGATCTCAAAATTGCCGGTTTTGGTGCAAAGATCAGTCTGAATAAGGGATATGTTGCTGGGATTTTGACTTTAGACACTGTGGCTGACTTTCTTCCTAGGAAAGGGCCTCTTCGTCAAAGAAGGTTAGTATCATTTCACAGGCCGAAACAATTTTGACTTTTTTGGTCAAAGTAGTTGATCTTCCTTGTTTATAAGTGACATGATCTCAAGGTTTAAAACTTTGTTATTGGTTAAATTTATGTTTATATCCCTTAAATCCTTGATCATTAGGATAGTGAAAACTCATCTATGTAAGAATATAAATAGATTTTTAACGTCAGCCAGAGGCGGTACCACAATGGGGGCAGTGTGGGCAGCTGCCCCCATAAAGTTCACTCGAGTAATGTCAATGGATTAGAGAATTTTATTTTGCCCTAAAAAATGGGTAAATAGTATAACTGTGAAAATTTATTCAATAGTTGCATCATAGTCAACTGGTTAAGGACATTTGCACTTTCATGGAGATATAATGTTCGATTCTTGTGCTACTCTATACTTTTGTGAATTTTTGTTATCCAACTTTTTATTTTTGCTTCAACTACTTGTTTTAATATCGATCATAAAAAGCAAGTATGTGCTAAATATTGTGCATATCATCAATTCTTAGTTTTGGTTCTCGTATGTAAACAAATACGGAAAAAATCATTTTCATTAAAAGTAAAATTGATTTCATTATAGCAACAAAGGTCGAGTAACTGACATGACCCGACTGGCACACACTTTTAACTTTGCCCCCTTTTGAAAGTTTTTCTAGTAACGCCCGTCAGCTAAACCAGATTTCAATTTCAATAGCAACTATATGTATATATTTTCTTAAAATAGTTGATAGGTGCGTATATACTTCGTAACATCTACAATTGCTTTATTTTTATGTATCAGTATGAACTATGAGATTGTAGTCAAGAGGGTCGACTTTACAAGTAAACTATTAGGAGTAACTATACACGAGTTAATGTTTGCAGGACTGGGATTGCATATGTGTCAAACGTTGCTGTTCGAGAAACATTTAGACGAAAGGGGATAGCAAAAAGGCTCATAGCAAAAGCCGAGACTCAAGCCAGAAGTTGGGGTTGTCGATCTATTGCCTTGCATTGTGACCTAAACAACCCAGGTGCCATCAACTTATACCGAAGTCAGGGTTTTAGGAGTATCAAAATACCTGAAGGAGCCAAATGGCCCCAACCCCGGACTGCGCCTGATATGCAGTTCAACTTCATGATGAAGCTCCTCGATAAAAGCTGAGCAAATTATTAGATTCATTTTGTACCGCTACTATTTCAAAAGGTACAATCAATCAACCGAGTAATGTATGTTAGGGTTCATAGCAACTGTTAATGTATACTTTTATAGTCTAGTACTTGTTGGTCCTTGTAATATAAATGGAAATTCAGGGTTTCTTTATATCTTGTAATATGTTCAAATAATATTCGCTACTAAGAAAGACTTATGGAATTTAGCTGCTAAGAAAGACTCCTTATGGGTGAAATGGATTCATGTGGAGAAGTTAAAAGGTAGAAATTTGTGGGAAGTGCAGGTTGATAAGAGCTGTAGCAGTATGTGGAAAACTATTCTGAATTTAAGGGATAGAGTTAAGAATCACATTCATTACAAAGTTGGGAATGGAAAGAAGATCTCTATGTGGTATGACAATTGGTGCAGTGTTGGGCCTTTGAATCAGTTTATAACACAAAGAGACATCTATAATGCTAGACTTTCTAGTGAAATGTGCATTTCTGATATGATTGATGATGGAGTTTGGAAGTGGCCTAGTGAGTGGTTGATCAAGTATCCTTTCCTTCAAAATATCCAAGTTCCACAGTTATGCGGTAATGAAAGTGATAAAGCAGTTTGGATAAGTAGGGCTGGTGTTCATAAAGATTTCTCAACTAGCAATGTGTGGAGGGATTTGATACCAATGGTACAGAAAGTGGAATGGAAATCTTTAGTTTGGTTTAATCAGTTTATACCTAAACACTCTTTTGTACTTTGGATGGCAATACAAGAAAAACTTATGACTCAAGACAAAGTACTAAGATGGAAGCCTAATGAAGTAATGACTTGTGCTCGTGTAATCTATGTAATGATTCTCATGAGCATCTCTTCTTCAAATGTCAGTATGCTAAATTGGTGTGGGAGGCAATGCAAGATCTTATGCATATGAAGTGCCCAAGTGATTGGAGAAGAATTATTTCAGTTTTCTCAAAACTTCCTGAAAACAGTAAGTATCCTCGTATTATCGTAAAATGGTATGCAATGTGCTGTTTACTACATCCGCAAGAGAGAAATGCTAGAATATTCAGCAAAATAAGGAGAGATGCACCTGATCTTATCAATGTAATCACATAAGTATTGAAACTGAGACTGATGAGCTTGAAGGTGAAGGATAATTCTGCTGTTAGAAAAGTTGAAGAAAAATGGGCTATTGTTTTCAATAAAGTGTCTGTATAATGAGGAGTTAAAAGGTACTGAATATAGAGAAGTATAGTATAGAGATAGAATGCTATAAGTATAGTATAGCTTGTTTATTTGATGTTTGAGGCTGTAGGAAGTTCACAGGGCATGTCTGTGGAATCTCCTATATGGTCATGTAAATCTTTTGTGAGTTATAAAATTGTTCACCTTGAGGAAAAAAAAAAAAAAAAAAAATATTCGCTACTGAATAATTTTTCTTGTTATTGCATTCCAGTTACAAAGAAAGAATAAAATTTCTTGTATTTAATTCTAAATCTGAACTTGACGAGGAATACTTCATCGAGCTTGAGCTCAAAGGTGACTCGTTTTAAGCCATACTGAATATAAAGAAAGTAAAACAAGGACACACAAAATAAACAGAATAAATATATGCCACATTGATAATAATTTCAAAACTCTTTCCAAAACCTTTCTGGTAAGTATTCGCTGTGGTTCAGTTGTATGTTTTATAGCTTTTAGAACTGCTAACAGCCCAAAAGTCAACAATTCTCTATGACAAAGTGATAAAACAACTTATTACAACAGAAATCCCCAACAGCGGCTTGCTCTCTTCTTTGATAATTTTTTACATAAAAATCTCGAGCCTGATTACTGTTGTACAAATTTGGCCAATGCGGATACGTCCAAAGCTGAGAACTCATTTGCAGCTGAAAGCACGGCTAGTCCTAATTTTACTGCATCCTCATTGCTGGGCGCCTACAATGGTTTATGGTATTTTTTTTAATTATTTTTCATATGCGAATAACTTGAAAGAATGTATGGTATAGTGGAAATTTGAAAAGACAGTAATTTACCTCGATGTTGAGGGGCAAAACAGGGTCATGAAGCGAAAGTCTCAGAAGGAACCACCCACCATAGCCTGAAACTCTAACCCCTTCATAGTTAACTGGAGCTTTTTTAAGTGTCGGATCTGATTCACTTTTCTTCTCCAGATGCTTTAGCACTGCTTCCCCGTAGTCACGGAAAGATCTGTAAACACCAACCGAATACTTTCAATATTCTTGAGGCATATGTAGTAATTATAGAACAGGTAAGTCAACATACCCTCCTTTGAGATCAGCATGATTTTGATCTATTTTTAATCTAAGCTCAACAGCAACAGCTGGTTCCTGTAGTTCCTCTACCAAATCGGTCAAAACTTTGCTGCCACCGGTTTGACCCGAAGCTCTAGCCGATGCAAGTTTGTTTAATAGCTTGACCTGCATATAAAGTCGAATCAAAGACGACACAATGAATATACAAATAATAGTAATCGCTTCTACTATCAGTCAACACTTGACAAAAGTACATATATCTATGACAACCAATACCTACCATGAGATATGCACCATCATCAAGCCAGTGATTCTCCTTTGTTGCTCCGTGACCACTGGTCTCAATCGCCAAATGTGACTCCTCGCCAACAGAGTTCTGTGAAGGATGCCAGGTCAGCACGGTAGTAAACTCGTAACTACAGTAATTTGATTTTGTATAGAATGTAAATATCCAGCAGATATTGAATATTGTTAAGTCTTACCAGACGAATTGCTTCATCGATAACATTTTTATATCCTCGTTTGAACCTATGGTGCTTTCCTCCTGCAAGAATTTGGGAACTATTAGCATATATTCAGTTCTTTACATGCATACTTCTAGATTTAATACATGCACATGCTTATATGAAGGCTTTTTACTTGCCTAGTTTTTTCTCAATGAAGGTTGTAAGCCCATCCGAAGTAACACTGTCTGTGACAATAGTTGTTCCAGGGTGCTAGTAGGATCAAACAAAAGTGTGAGTAGCTCAAACTCATTGAAATAAAAGAGAATATTGTAAACAGTTAAAACAACTTACCTCCTCTAAATTGATAGCAGACATTAAAGCAATCAAACGATTCTGATTAAACTCACGACCCGTGGAATCCACAGCAGCATATCTAATTCAGACAAGATTATTGACAAAATACAAAAAATGCACTAGAATTTTTGCGTATAGAATTATTATGAATGTGTACAAGACATATCACCTATCAACATCTGTGTCAAAAATGATCCCTAAATCAACCTTGTTATCAAGCACCGCTTGGGTAATTGCCTTCATTGCTGCCTTGTCCTCAGGGTTAGGAATATGATTGGGAAATAAACCTAGGTATTGGTCACATTAACTTGAGTTACACTGATACCAAAACATGCCTAAAATAGTTTAGAGTTGGGTTCTTAATTTAACAGTTATTACCATCTGGTTCTAGAAACTGACTTCCAGAAGTAATAGCACCTAAAGCCTCCAGAACTTTCCCCTGAAACAGAAATAAAAAAAATACTAGACTCAGTACCTAATTGACCTATACGAGATATACCTTGGGATTTAAAGTATTTTTCAAAGAGATAAAGCATCAAAAAACTTACAGCGAAAAAGCCACCAGCTCCATTCCCAGCGTCTACAACTATATGAAATCCTTCCAATGGCTTCTCTGATAACTCGAAACAAGTAGGGAATTACAGAATTGCCACTTTAACAAGAAACCAGGATTTTTTTTTTCAAGTGAAGCAAATATAATCAACAGGTACCTATGTTTCCTGAAGCTTTGCGAACAGCTGCTACAAGGTCAGATGAATAAACAGACATGTAGTCAACTTTACTGATTGATGATAAAGCTTTCTGTTCTGCCTCTTTCAAAGTTTCTGGTGTAAACCCATTGTATATGTTTGCAGCACGCTCTAAGATGTCTTTGATGTCGGCTTTTCCAAGTCCTCCAGCATTAGTAAAGAATTTAAACCCATTTCTGTTGTATGGAAGATGGCTTGCTGTCATAAAAAAGTAATAGCATAATGAGAAAGCCGTACTACAATATTCACTTTCAAGATTTTTTCTTCTATATTTGGTTCCAGATATATTACCTGTTATCATGATAGCTCCATCAACTGGACATAAGAAGTCTTCATTTTTGGTCAGGGTACTATTGAACATCGCCGGTGTGGATGCTAGTCTACAAAAATGGAGCCAATGAATTTTGTGAAAGAACGTTCTAAGCGATTAGTTCATGATCACGTATCAATAACTAGATTACCCGTAATGCACAACATCAAAGTCCGCGCTGGAATTCCCCGAGAAGCCGCATCCTGCAAAACAGCACAAACATATACCATAATATTACTGTATGAATGGAAAAAATGAAATTGTGAAGTCCATCAAAGCCAACAGAAAGGTCATTCATACTTATAGCAGAATCTGATACCTGTAGCTTTTGTGCAGATATCCGAGAATCATGGCCAATAGAAATTTTGAGACGATTAGATGAATCAGCCTTTTTCTTGTCTGATAGCCAAGCAGCAAAGGCAGCTGCTATGGCTTGTGTCACTGGCTCCGTGAGGTTAAGAGGTTCTCCCGCAACACCATCAACAGCAACACCACGAATATCACTGCATAGAGGTATGTATGTAAATACATAAAAGTTGTGCAGTAAATATCCTACATGCACGTTAATCTTATGTGTATGATTTTGTATTTATAAGTAATTCAGCTTTATACTTCTAGCTACTAAACCTCAGTTGATTAAAAAAAAAAAAAATCACAAGCGCAGACATCGAACCATATATTAACAGAGGGTGAAGAATCATAAGTGCAAACATCCAACGAAATACCACCAGATAATCGAAAATATAATTAAAGTTGGGGACAGAAAATAAACTAGCAACAACAATCTATACAGAAACTGCAGGCGGGAAATTTTGTTTACCTGCCATTCTGAAGTTTGAGAAAATCTACTTTTTCAAGTGATGGTACTGCAGTAGCTGAAGAGGAAACTGCAAGAACAGTCTATTAGAAACCAAACTTTGTGGATAAAAAGATAAAATCTGAAAAGCACATACAAAACTCTCACACCAGTCGAAGTTGTTTACATAAAATGTCGGCCAAATCATATCAATGTATAGTATCTTCTAAAGCAAGAATGTTCCATAATTCACAAATAATAACATACTTCTTAATTAAAAAGTTATTATAAGAGTTACGACTTTGTTTAAGTCAAGCACTGTGAATACTCAGGTTCCAAACTGTAGTGACCTTACAGGTTCCTACAAAGCTAGCTATCTATCCTTCAATCACAAAATAATAAGCCTATTCCTGTACTAGTCTTTTCCACCATAAGTGAAGTTTGAATCCTTGATTCCTGTTTCACTCATGTCCACATACTTAAAATGTATACCTAAAAAAAGATAACTAACGTTATACAATACATTTTTTCATTAGTAAAGAATTTAAACCCATTTCTAATTTGAGATGTGAGTAGTGTTGAGAATCTTAAGGGCCTTTAGACTTTGGGGATGGTAAGAGTCTAGAACAGACCATTGCAGTAAATAACACCACGGTTAACAACTTTTGACACACTACGCAATTGCAGGGCCGAGATGCCCGTCCATGCCAACTTTCTTCCTTGAAAGTGAAGCAAGTTGTGTTTGTATTGGGCACCATGGTCCCTTTGATATAGGGCGCCAAACTGCCTATTTTGCTGGCAGCATTGTGCACTCGGTAAATTTTGAACAATTTTCCCCATCATTTCTGCAGAATAGAAAATTTTGAGTTTGATCAGATTTCAGATAACAAAGAAAGAACGAATGTGACCTTTACGAATTACATTGCCTCATCAAATTGAACCCGTAATATTGAGAATGAGTTATTAAAATAAAAAATAATAATAATAAAAAAAAAATTAAAAGCGTCAAGTGAAAAGATACGCGTACTCATATATGAATTTATGAGAGAGAGAGAGACGAAAAATGAGAAGATGTGAGCTGAAGAATAACAGAAACGGAGAATCATCTAGTGGAAAAACAAATGCACCAAAAAAAAAGGAGACTAATAACAAGGTTTTGCGCAGCTGCACGCTTGAAGATATACGTTCGCTAGTGTTTTACACTTTTACTATCAACGAACTTGAATTCTGAGAATCATAAGACTCCAAAAGGATAATATCAGCCTAGCCTAATCTAAAAAAGAATTAGTATATTCCAAGCTCGTAACATCCTGGTTTGACTTTTAGCATCGAGCTGATCATTACCATTATTCGTATCGAAAACTATAAATCTACTAATTTGTGAGCTCTGCTTGAATTCATTACATCGATATAAAACTAAATTTCCTGAAAACCGAACAATAAGTAAACATAATCATCCTATATTAAACGGCATCTATTTACTAATGATAATTTAAAAGATAGATAGTAGTGAGATAATTGACTGACCCGCCATTAGCTCCGTATATGTGTGTGATGAACTGATGAAAAATGGGCGAAGAAGCTGATGGGGAACAATATAAAAGACAATAATATTATGGCAGAGATGAAGAGCAGCGTGCGATGCACGTGCGTCCGAGTTTCCGGTACTTTCCACCTACCTTTTGTTCGATTCGGATTGACTAACCGGCCTAGTACACTCGTATCCTACGGCTTTTTTATTCTTAAAAAAAAATAACGAAACATTTTACGTAGTATATTTTGCTTTATAACATTATCACTGTCGAAGTATTTTTTTGTGGGTTGTCGCAGCTATCTTTCAGCCTTAGGAATAAGCCTTTTAGATACCTGCTAAGATGAACAACGCGTTAGTCTCGCCCCCCAGGACCCTACTCTGGCGTAAGAGTAAGTATGGTTTTTAACCGAAAGCGTATATTATAAATGTGTGTGTGTTGAAAATGATATCTGATTCTCACCATCTGATGCGTATTTATACTACTGATGTCACTATCTGGTCCCTGGTCTGTCGTACTTCAAGGGACCGTTGATGTTATCAGGACTGACACTGTCCTCTGATACTGTCTCTGGCGTCGTGTCTGACATCCAGGAGCATAAGACAAAGTGTATCCAGGCTAGATGCCAAAGGTACTGTCAGTCGCCGCTCTTCGGACGGATGGTTACCGAAGCGACCTGTGGTATAGACTTGGGTTGCTCTGGTATGGTATTGGACCTTTTCGGTAATGCATTAGATTCTTCGGACAGTGTTGGTCCTTTTAGTAATGCATTGGGCCGCTCCGGTCATTGGGCCGGAGGGGATATACGCCGTCATGTCCCCCCAAGATATGTTACTTGTTTATGACAAGTGACGTGATACTTAATTTTGTTTGTCCGCTGGGTTTATTCGAATGATTGGGCATACTTTGGTCTTATGGGCTTCGTTGCGGACCCCCGGGCCCAAGCCCATTGGGTAAAGTAGGTTAAAATAATGTACCGTGGTTCTCAGGAGATTGTGCCACGCGGCAGATGGTTTCCGCTGACGGTTCGATCCGCCCCTTCTCGACATGACGCGACGTTTGCGCCCCTACCTCCTTTGCCTATATAAACCTTTTTATCCTCATTTGTTATTTTTACTCTAACTTTTCACTGTTTGCTTTGAATACTCCGGCGAGACTCAAAAGGCCGCTTTTACTTTTATTCCATTTCTGCTTATACTCCTCGATCTATGGCTTCGGTTCAGAGCATCCGGCTTCGGCTGGCTCGTCTCAGATTCCGATCTTGCCCCCAAATCGGATATGCATGTATATTCGTTCGTGCTCACCGGGGGAGCCGGAAAGTCTCATCAAAGAGTATGGGATTCTATGGACCTCCATCCCCGCTTTACCTCCGATAGACTTTACCATGGACAAGCCGAAGGATGCCATTGGGTTGTATGAGCAAGATCTTACGTTTCCGCTCGTTCCGCTTTTCTACCTTCTTCCGAGGGTGATTAGGTACTTCAAGGTTCACATCTCACAACTTGTGCCCATCGGGCTGAATAGGCTTGTTATGTTTGAAATATATTGCCGAAGTCTTGAGATTGAGCCTACCGTCAACTGTTCTCCGGGTGTTCTATAAGTTGAATAGCAGGCACCGGTTCTCGTTTGCCAAAGCCGGACCGAGGGAACTCCGGGACGTATATTTAAGGAAACATGCTCAAGCTTGAAAAATTGGAAGGACAATTTTTTTCTAATAGACCGGAGGGCTATCCCGGATGCTATGCCGTGGAGGCATCCGGATTCCGCCAATGCTATGCGGATGATGCTCCGTCGGGTGGCTATTCGGATGCCGATGTGGCAAAGTTATGTGAGGGATAGTGGAGCTGAGGCCCGCCATTCGGGCCTATTGTATGAAGTCGGATTGACGAAGGTCAGGAAGCACTTTGGCTTTCGTCCGGAGTTTAAGGATATCGAGAAGAATGGTAACGCAAACTTTTTTTTTTTTTTTTTTTTTTTTTAATATCCGCTAAGGTTTTTCTTACTTTGTGCGCTTATTACCATGTCTCGTTATTTGGCCTAAGGTCTGATCAAGGGTCGAGGTTGGGAAAAGGTCGCGGCTCTGAGGGAAGGGGAGATACCCAGCAAGTCACCCCTCCTCCGTGGTGGGAACGCAGGTTTCGAGACCCAGCCGAGGGTGCAGCAGATTGTGGAAAAGGCCAATCCGGCTGTCTTAAAGGCCAAAGAGAAAAAGAGGAAACAACAGGAGAAGAGAGCGCCTGGACCATCATCCTTGTTAAAGAGAAGGAGACCTAACACGCTTCGTTGATCCTGTCGTCGAGTCCGGATAACTCACGACTCGGTCTAAGTGACTCCCATAAATACTTTGGGGCCCGACCGGGTAGCGCGGTGGTGGCGCGTGGTGGGATGAGCTGGAGGGTGGTTCTCGTGATCAGGAGAATACTTCGGTGGAGGCTCCTCCCGTTGTTTCTGTGGCGACTCCCTTTTCATCCGGTCAAGGTATGCTTCCTAAGATTGGGATGTACCCCGTTATTTGCATCACTTTCTCTCTTTTTTTTATGTATATATAACTATATTCCTTGCAGAATCTGGGACGAGTGCGTGTCGGGATCTAACGCTCAAGGTGCTACTCGGACGGCACTTTTGTCGGGGGTACTTCACGGCGCTTTGTTATTCCTGACTCTCTTATTTGTTTATGTGAGTCTAATTCCTTCTTTTTCAAAGTGGGTTTGGCCGAATGGGTTCCGAGGAGCCGCTTCATCCTAGCCGGAGCTTATCGGCCAACACCGCTTGAATGACGCGTTCAGTGTCGAGACATGATGAGCAATCACGCCCCCCCCCTCCCTTTCATCTTGGCGGAACAGGAGGACTTGCCTGATGATCGGGCCTTGTACAGAGGATGGTTTGAGCTATGTCACGGGTCTATGGCTGTTGCCGATGTGTTTAAGAGGTTCGAGCGCTTAAACCATCATTATTCGGAGCTCTATAAGGCCCACTCCACCTGTTGTAGCGTCGATTCTCAACTTTCCGAGGCGCAAAATAGTCTCCGGGTTCAAAAGGAGGTTAATCAGAAACTTGCCCAAGACAATCAAGTACTCCAAGAATCCCATCGCGACTGTGGCCGGAAGGAAGAGGAAATGGGTTCCCGTCTGGCTTCTTTGGAGAAAGAGCTGAGTGAGTTAAAGGCTAAAGACGAGGAGGGAGAGAGAAAGGTGGGATTGTTAAAAGAGGCTTTGAAGAAGAAGACGGAGGAGCTGGATGAATCCGAGAGGGAATCTGCGGTCTTGAGGGCTGACGTTGAGAGGTTCGCCGTAGTGCGGCCACGAGGAGATCTTAAGGTTAACTATGTGAAGGCTGGTCCGGCGGTCATCCGGCGCTTACGGGAGTGATGAATATCAGCAGGCTTGGGGCGTGTTTTTAACGCGCCATAGATTCTGTTTTTGGATGGTGTTAGGAAGGTCGTAGTGATGAGGAAGTCGACAGGATCCTCGCCGGAGAAAGATTTTAATATGGAAGCGGTTAAGGGATTTATGGTTGCGTACGATGAGATGTTCGAGAGGTCGTTCCCCTATGTTGAGAAGATCCGGTTAACGCGTTCTTATCATCTTCCTCTAGCGGATTTGATGAACATACTCCCTGAAGGATCCGGATCCACTCCCGGTGCAGGCACTTCCGGAGGATCTTAGCTTTTATGGATTATGGTGGGCCTGCGTGCCTTTGGATTGTAATTAAACAATGTACTTTCGTAACGCCATTTAGGTCGTCCGTATATTCGGATGGCCCCTTTTGCTATGTAATTGAACAATTTATCCTTGTACCTTCGTAATATTATGCAGGTTGTCCGTACATCCGGACAACCAATTTTGGTTATCTATCCGTGTATGCTTGTGTATGCATTTTGTATTTTTGCTAGTGACACGGCACTTTCGGCATTGAATTGAGTCCCTGAGTGAGTGTACTCCGGCCTTCCCTAGTGACTTGGCACTTTTTGGGAGTAAATTATGCCTGTAAGTAAATATACCCCGCCTTCCTAGTGGCTTAGCACTTTTGGGGGTAATGTTTACTACCGCTGTGGTAAATCTACGGTGGCTCATCCTGGCGTCGTCGCCTACGGGGTATCTACGTGCTGTTCGGGCATATATGCCTCAGCTCATCCCTTAATGTCTTAGCATTATTCGGGGTATGCACGGTTGCCTACCGAATGGTATGTGGCCTTCCCTAGTGTGTCATTTACTTACGGTAAATTAATTTTGATAGAGGGTTTTCGGATACGGTTGGGAGGTAGCTAATCTCGTGGTCCGTCACTAAAGCATGAGATATGATCACGGAAAATTTTCCTCTCCATCATAGGTAGGGAATATATATCATTGCTGCGATAGTGAGAATAAAGTAGTCCATGCCGTGAGCTTACAATGCATACATTTTTTTTGGAAACATTTCTTCAAATTCATGGCGTGCCTAGGAAGCGCTTCTTCATCCAAAGTTTCCAACTTGTACGAGCCGTTGAGATTCGCCTCTTTGATCCGATAGGGCCCTTCCCACTTGGGTCCCAATTTGCCTTGATCTTAGCTCTGGCCTCATTTTTTCGATACACTGAAACTCCACGGCGGGAGACCCGGTAGGTGCTTCGGTTGTAGTACTTTTCAATTTCGTTTTGTATCGGCCTCCATCACCGCGGCTTCTTCCCTCCGGTTCTGGCGCTTGGTCGGTTGAGGCGGATATTTCTTCATTTTGTTCTACGATTCGGCGGGATCGTCCTCTTGAGCCCTTCCCTTATCCTCTCCTCACATGCGTTGGCATGCCTATCTTCGGGTATGACCGCTTCGCTTCCATAGGTGAGGCTAAAGGGTGTTTCTCCGTTGCTAGTCTTGATGGATGTCGGTGTGCCCAAAGGCGTTGTTAACTTCGTCCGCCCATCCGGCTTTTGCGCCCAACCTTGTTTTGATTCCTCCATCAAGCTCTTGTTGGCCCTTTCTACCATCAGTTGGCTGCGGATGGGCCACGGCTATCATTAATCAGCTTGATGTTGAGTTTTGCACCGACTTTTTGAAGGGTTATCTACAATTGCTTAGCATTGTCGTGGCGATGATGGCGGGGAGACCAAGCGGCACCTATGTTATCCCACACGAACTGTGACATCTTTCCAGTAATCTTTGCCAGCGGTTTGGCCTGTCCATTTGGTGAAATAATCGATGGCAACTAAGAGGAACTTGACCTTCCGTGCCAGATGGTAGAGGTCCCACTATGTCCATACCCCATTGGTAAAAGGGCCATGGAGCCATAATAGGTGTTAGCTTAGTTTTTGGGAGCTGCGGCACTGGCGAATGGATCTGGCGAAGTCACACTGATTATTTCGTTTCTAGCATCCCGGTGCATTGTAGGCCGATGGTACCACTTCGCATGGCTCGCCATCCAGACGGTGACCGGGAATGCATTCACAAGCTCCCATGTGTCTCTCTTTATAGCGTAGTTTGCTTGTAAGGACCCTCGCACCTCATCATGGGTACCCAGTAGGCTTTTGTAGAGTATACCCTCTTCCATGACATCTGGTGATTTTCATCCTTAGGTTGCGGGCTTCATTGGGGGTCTTCCGGTAATTCCTTCCTCAAACACGGATGATGGGGGTCATCCAGTTGTCTCCCTTCTTCAACGTTATTAACTTCCTTGCTTTTCGTGCGACCTTTCACTTAGCACCTCCACTAGCACTTCGCTTCTCAAGTGATCAAAAGCGTGATGGCTAGCTTTAAGGACATCGCCTTTGATTCACGACCCCAGGGATGTTGGGATGGTGAAGTTTTCAAAACTAGCTATGTACTCCTTTGCTTTTGCTAGGTATTTGATCATACTTTCGTGACTAGCCACATAATCTCCATTTATCACGATTAGCCACCAACTTAGAGTCCACGGGACCTCAATTTCTGGACTGCATACTCCGCCATCCTTAGCCCCGGTGGGGCTTACTGCCTCGTTATTGGTGCTGTCGAACTCAAGTCGGATGGGCGTAAGTGAACTCCATTCCCTCGGGTTGATTAGTACAAGACGCTCGGAGCCTTTATTATTGGATGCTCCGTCCAGTATACAAAAGCCATTTCTCCTCCCACTCCTTCCCATCGCCGGTTGATTGAAGCTTGCAGCTTCTTTCTCCGATGGGAGATTCCGACAGGAAGTCCTAACACTTGACCTTTGATTGCGTTCGGGGCTCGTAGGTTATGTTGTATGCGCCCGGCTCACCGAATATTTAGCCAACTTCCGGGCGCTTAGGCTTATTGAGGATCTGCTTTATTGGTTGGTCCGTGATTACCTTTATAGGGTGTGCTTCGAAGTATCTCCAGAGCCTTCTTGACATGTGCAACAGACATAATGCTAGTTTTCTCGATGGTAGTTCCTCTCGGCTTCGTTGGCGTTCGACTTACATACCGGATGTAATTGTCTTCCTTTTCTTTTACGTGAGGAGAAGCGGCCAGCTTCCTCCGCTGCCCTAGATACACGCGTCTGATGTTTCCTTTTACCGTCGGTGTTGTTAGTGAGGGAGGTCCGTTATCAACTTTTCATTTCTTGGAATCCGACCTACCCTTCTTCCGTCAGCGTCTCCTTCTTATTCTCCTTAGTGATGTTCTTGAGTGTTTGAAGAATGGTAAGGATCTTTCAGCGAACGAGCGAGCGATTGAGTGCCCGCCAATTTGCGGCGAGGCTGCATCTCTTTGAGGGTCTTCTGCGATTGCATGTCCATTATTGCCTTCGTCTTCTTTGGGTTTGCGAATTCCTTACGAAGTTACCATATACCCTAGGAATTTTCCTTCCTATTCCAGAAGGAGCATTTTTAGGATTTAGCTTCATGTTGATCTTCCGAAGATTATCGAATGTTTCCGCTATATCCGCTAGCATTCCCTGTTCTTCCCTGCTCTTGATGACTATGTCATCCACATATGCCTCGAGGTTCCTCCCTATCTGTGATTGAAAGGTGGAGTCTATCATCCGTTGATAGGTGGATCCGGGCATTCTTAAGCCGAATGGCATCTTGGTGTAACGATGGGTTCCCTTTCGCTGTAGAAACGGCTGTTTTTCTTCGTCCTCCGCGCCATCACTTTGGTGATACCCTTTATAAGCATCCAAGAAACATTTGTACTTATACCCCATAACCGACTCGATCTTCCAGTCGATCTCCGGTAAGGGTAATAGTCTTTGGGCGGCGGAATTGATGTTCTTGAAGTCAATACACATACGCCCGCTCCCATCACACTTTTTACAAAGCAGGGTTGGATATCCGGTAGGGTATTTCATCGGCGACAATGCCAGCCTTGACCCATTCTACTTCCTTTGTTGCGGCTCGATCCGCCAACATTCGGCGTTTTTGACATCCGGGATCTATTGAAGGGTTGGCATTCGAGTGTGCTCAATGATCCCTGGGGACTCTGTCATATCCGCCGCTCCCATGCGATATAGTCGAGGTTCCTGTAACGATTCTTTGGCGCTTTGCCCTCGGCGGATAGCGCACCTCTATTGTTACCGCTTGTTCCGGGAAGGCTGGGTTGATCGCCACTTCCTCCGTTAGGCCCACCTCTCCTGTGCCTGTTTCTTCTTTATCTGCCGAACAGTGATGCAATCTTTCAATCTCCTACATTCGAAATGATGACGGGAGCGAGTGACCAGCGTGGCAATTCCTTGAGGGTTGGGAATTTCATCATGGAATGGGTAGAAGGTATGGCCTGGAGATCTTCAATCCGGTCCTTCTAAGATAACATTATATGGTGATGGTGCCCGAATGAACTTCATCGACCTTCCACGGCACAACCCTCATCTCGAGCGACACATCTAATTCGATCTTCCCGATTGGCGAGTCACCGTCGCAAACCCTAGCAAATCGGCTGCGTTTGCTTCATTCGAGCCACTACCCGGGGGCAAGTTGTTGAAGCAGTGTTCGAACATTACCTCCAAGGGCTCCTTCATCTACAAAGACTCTCCGACTAGGTACCCTTCCATTGTTGTAGAGGATCGATGAATACGTCTCTCGGTCAGGAAGGGAACGTTATGGGGACATTCATCCATCTCTCCCTTTGCCCGACGACTTCCTCTCCCTTCGTTCGGGCGGGTTCGGATCATGTTGATGACCTTGTCTTTGACTCTGCGTCATGCTTTGGGGTTTTCTCCTTCCCTTCGTCTTAGATCCTTGACCGGATGATTCGGTTTTCCGATTCTAATGCCGACTCTAATTGTCTCTTGGTCGATAACATCATCGTGTAATGCCCTTTTTCCCCGTGATAATCGCGATTACACTGGGTTTCCACTGCGGGTGGTCATATCGGTTTCGGAGGAGGCGGTAGGCGGTGTTACGTGCTAAAATTTCCTTTGGAGGTTTAGTGGCGAGTCCAAGGTTAGGCGGGGTTAGTGCCGATTCGGTGATCGTCGCGATGGGGTAAATAGGGGCTGACGATGACGGTGTGTGCTACCCTATCCTTCCACGAATAGGTGTAGCGTCCTTCATTCCTCCTGTCTCTATAGTGGTTCTGGCGCTCTTTCATCCCCTTCAGGAATGGTCCAGTTGAGGCTCTTCTTGTCGTATCATAATGTTCTCCTCGGGCGGTTCGATCTTGCGAAGGCATCGATCTCACAAAGTCGTCGAACCTAGTCATCATCTCTTCTACGGTTTTAGGGATCGTATCGGCGAACCGCTTGGCTAACTCGGGACATTTACACCCGTCGAAGAAGATTCTCATGATCTCCAGGAGCTCTTGTATGAATCTGTCTCGTGGTCCACCTTTCTTTGAATTCGGCGCGACTTCGTTAGCCTTCCTTACTATTTTGGTGATCTCGGTAGGATCCTTGGCGTAAGCCTTGCGCGGGGAAGCGAGTCTCAAGCTGATCCCTGAAAGGCGCCCATTCGTCTACGGCTCCCGGTGGGAGTCCATCAAACCATCCCACGGCCTTTCCGTCAAAGTTTCTGAAACATGCGGCACCACACGGGCATAGGCCATTCTCCATGCCTGCAGCCCCTGAACTGTTGAGATGATCTTGAGGATCCGTTGACCGCGTCGTCTGACTTGATGTGGGTGGGCATCTTGTGTTCGGGCGAGGAGAACTTCGATGGTTCGCCCTCTGAATGGAGATTTCGAGACTTCCTTGAAGGGCTTTGTGGTCTTCGTCTTTCACTTTACTCCCCGTGACTATTTCTTTCTTCTTATCCGTCGGCTCACCCTTGTCAAGAGTCGCTTCGTCTTGAAATCAATCGTATTGGCTCAACGGTGTCCCTCCATTATGTTCTTTTATCATAGACTTGAGGCTATTACATACCCTTCTAACTGCTCTCTTGTCAATGGGGTGGAACTTCCGTCTATCCTCCCGGAAGCTTCAGGATGGTGTCGAACCGTCATTCTATAGCTCTAGCAGATTGAGCGCGGGTCCGGATGGCGCCAATGTCGAGTATTTTTGTGGGTTGTCGCTGACTATCTTTCGCCTTAGGAATAAGCCTTCTAGATACCGCTAAGATGAACAACGCGTTAGTCTCGCCGGGTGTTATCGGGACCCGACTCGGTAGAGTAAGTATGTGTTTTACCGAAGGTATAGTATAAATAATGTGTGTGTTGAAAATGATACATGATTCTCAATTCTTGTATGCGTATTTATACTACCGATGTCATATCTGGTCCTGGGTGCATGCGTACTTCAAGGGACCGTTGATGTTATCGGGGCTGACAACGTCCTCGATCTTGTCTCTGGCGTCGTGTGCGACATCCGGGAGCATAAGACAAAGTGTATCGAGGCTAGATGCCAAAGGTGCTTGTCGAGGTCAGTAGCGTCTTTCGGACGGATGGTTACCGGCGACACGTGTGGTATAGACTTGGGTTGCTACGGTATGGTATTGGACCTTTTCGGTAATGCATTAGATTCTTCGGACAGTGTTGGTCCTTTTAGTAATGCATTGGGCCGCTCCGGTCATTGGGCCGGAGGGGCATATACGTCGTCAATCACAAAGCAGGGGCGTGAGTTCAATGGTTCAAATCCGGACAGAATTAAAAATAAATTACTAGAATGAACATTTTCCGATAAGAATTAAAAAACTGACACTTTTTTTTTAGAGATTTACCAAAATGAATACATCGAGCATGTTGATTTTGTTCGCTCTCTCCTTTTGCTCGTCGTTTTCAGAAGAAGACAAACATTTTTCGCTAAAAGACAAAGAACATGTAGAGCAAAATGTTGCTCGCCACATGTTTTGCTCACCGTTCTCGCTAAAAGACAAAAACATGACAAGTAAATGCTTTGCTCGCTTTGTCGATTTTGGTAAATCCTTTTGAATGTGCTTGTTTTGGTAATGATTTATGTAAAGTGTTCATTTAAAAAAATAACACCTGAATTAAACTGAAACCATATGGACTACATTTTTTGTTAACGACTTTGTTTTATTGATATAAAAAGATAGAGTAAACTTCAAAATACATTTTTTAGTTTGACATTTTCACAGTTTGCATTTTTTTCAGAAAAGTTGTAATATTTATATTTTTCGTGAATAAATGCTAGACAATATAGATATTTACGGATGAACGATGCAAACGTTTCCCGTTCATCGACTAATGTGTGTCTAACATAAAACGTATTTTTGTCGATTTGCTTGTAACAAATATATATTTTGCAGTTTACTCTTATTGTTATTTTCTCAAATTTTATTGTTATTATTCCTTAATTTTACTCTTAATATTTTTTATATGACAACTTAAACTTAAAAAAAGTTATATTTCACATTTTCTAAATGCGTCTCTATATAAGTATACAGGCTTTTAAGCAAAGCCGATAATACAAAGTATGTCTTTTCTAGCCATAAACATGAACTTTATAAGGCTGCCCACAGTCGTGACCTGGGTCACCGCCTGCCACATCAGCTTTCTCTCTCCGGTGACACGACACGACCAAGTTGCCATAGTCGATGACCGACTCTTTTTTCTTTTTTTCTTTTTTTTTGGTCTCAAACATACTCATGCACAAGATCCTCGTACTCATCATTTTGTCTCAAACGTGTGAATTATATATCTCATTGTACACCAACGTGTCATACCAACCAATTAGTGATCATGCACGTTTCATATACATGTAATCATGCAATGGAAACACACTAAAAGTGTTATCCATATAAATAGTACCCTCATGCAACTCGCATATTAGTCGGTCAATACCATGCACAAGATCCTCCTACAGGTTGTAAACATAAGCTCCCGAAATTAGCAATCGTGCATTTCCACTTGCAAGCAAAATCACCAACCAGCCAACTTGAAGTCTAACACACATGTATGCACAACAAAATTTTGAAACAAGTGTGTGTTTAAAATTGGTTGGATTTACGCCCGATTATGTTTTTTTTTTTTTTGGCTCGACCGATATTTGACCCACATTCGCCACAACCGACTTCCAAGTCGGTCGACATACACAACCGAACGATTTTCTCAGGTCCACTATGACAAGCCTAAGAGTTTCAAACCCGTCGCAATGCACGGGCTACAAAAATCTTAAAATAGTTTCATAACCCACAATGTCTAAAGTCTAAACACCCATTTTTCTGCTGTGCAGACACTATTTTTGCTGCTAAAATCAGCTATACCTTGTGTCTAAGCACTAGTTTTGACCCGTTTTTTTGTTTCGGAAGCGGTTGATCCGTTTGACCCAGCCATGTCAAACCAGGTTTCAAAACATTGCTCAAATCGTATAACTTCCTTCCATATCAATATAAGTATATAACATACTTAAAAGTTGAAGGACTTACCATGCAACTTCACAAAAAGACCAAAAGCAAATCAAACCGCCTTTTCATACAAGGTCTATAAAAACCCCCAAATTAGGGAATTAGGGTTTCAAATTGACTATTCCGCAAAGATGATCGAGGTGGTGTTGAACGACCGACTGGGAAAGAAGGTGCGAGTGAAGTGCAACGATGACGACACAATCGGAGACTTGAAGAAGCTGGTGGCAGCACAGACAGGTACACGCGCTGAAAAGATAAGGATCCAGAAGTGGTACACTGTTTACAAGGATCATATCACTCTTGCTGATTATGAGATTCATGATGGCATGGGCCTTGAACTCTACTACAATTAATATTCTTGCTATTATTATGTATGTTTCATGATTGGTATGAACTTTAAACGCTCGAATTTGATTATGTAATGAATAAGAATTGTATAATATTATGTATGTGTGATTACTGCTATTTATGTTTTTGTATGTTTTGTGGTGAATTATGGTAATCTTAGGATATATGTTTTGCGAGCAATTGGTATGATGCTTCGCCTTGGTTAGGTTAAATAATTCGATTACGGTTGAATTTGTGGATGTTCAGATTGTTAAGTTTTGGTCTTGAATGTGATACTTCGTTCAGGTTAGGGTGAAATTAGAGGATTTCGTTGAGTTGTGATAATTTGAGTAGTTCCTTGAATTTTATGCTTTGGTTGCTGAATTTTTAGGCTCTCTGTGTGGTGATTATTTGCGGTTAGGTTAGGTTAGGTTAGGTTAAGTGAGTCGATTACGATCGTGGACGGCTTAGACGCTAGTAATCTTAGGGTATGTTGAGGCTTTGTGTGCTTGGCGTGTTAAATGTTGTGAAGTGAGGATTTATGGATGTGATGTTTCGTCCTGATTAGGATTGATGTTTAGAACTGATTTTTTACGGTTTAGTTGCTGAATTTTGAGTTTTTTTGTGGTGCGATTTATTAGTTAGGTTAATAAGTTGATTATGTTTAAGTTCGTAGATGATTTGGACTTGTTGTTGGCGTGTTAAATTGTGATATTTATCACGGAATTCGTTTTTCTAGCTTTTTTTAAGTTGCTGAGGATCAGTGGTTTTTGTGCTATGTGTTAATGTTCTTTTTTTGCTGAGGATTATGTTTTGAGTTGGTAGACGACTAGACGGTTAGACTGTGAAATGGATACAAAGTAGATAATTGAGTTTTAATCTAGGATGTGTTTAGGCTCTGTGTGTTTGGCAGTTTAAGTGTCGAAAGTAAGGATTAATTGATGTAACGCTTCGTTTTGTTTAGGGTGGAAGTTTAGAATTTGGTAAACTTGCTGATCATATGATCTTGTTTCAATAGTTTCTCGATTTGTATGCTTTGGTTGTGGAATTTATACAGTGTGTAACTTTGATTATTGGTATGATGTTTTTAAACTGATGAATTTACTTCTGTAATGAATAAAGTTTGTATTGTTGAATGTATGTTTGTGATTGGGATTTAGGTTTTTTTTAATATTTTCTGGTTACTGAATTTTGATGTTTATCTCTGTTTTGTGGTGATTGTTTCTGGTTAGGTTAAATTATTATTTATTCGATAAGTAGAATTCACATGTGGTTTAAGCTGTTTAAGTTTATGATAAGTAGATAATTGAGTGTTAATCTTAGGGTATGTTGAGGCTTTGTGTGTTTGCCGTGCTAAAGGTTCAAACAGAGATCTAGCTGTGTGAAGCTTTGTCTTATTTTTTGGTTAAGTTAGGTAAAATTAGTCAATTACGATCATAGACGGTTTAGACTGCTTTAATCTTAGGATATATTGAGGCTTTGTGTGTTTAACGTGTTCATGGGTGTGATGCTTCGTCCTGATTAGGACAGAAGTTTAGAACTGATTAGAATGGAGTTTTAGAACTGATTAGGATAGAAATTTAGAACTTGATTAGCTTTGACTGCTTAATCTTGATTGTTAGGAACTTTGTCCATTTGTTTGTTTCAATGTTTGGGTTTTAGGGATAGTATTTTAGCTTTTCATATTTTAATCTTGAATGTAAATGGTTTGTCGCGTTGTTGCATATTGGTTCCCGAGTTTGATGCAATATGCTATGTGCGTGGTCCATCCTGATAGGGGTGAATAACTAGGATATTTTTTAGCTGTGGAATCTCATGCTTTATGAATGGCTAAGATTGTTGGATTGTCTTCCTGATAGTTATGTTATGCTTGAGTTGCAGCATCTTCATGCTTATCATTATGACCAGCTAAGAATTCTTGGCTGTCAACTTGTCCCAGTTGCTTGATAGCAAATGCTTGAGCTTTGACTTGATTGGGCTTTCTGAGCTATGATAATCGAATTTTTGGTTGTTGATCTATTTATGTTGGGATGGTGGGTTGGTTGGTCTTATCTGTTACGTGTTGAGTTTAAGGTGTAATTGTGTGTGATTGCTTATTCCTGGATAGTTCTACAAGTTTTTGAACCTGGATACATCCGCTGACGTGTGCTTTAAATTGTTTGACAATTTTTCATTGCGTTTCCTTAACCACGTAGGTCTAATTTACGGCTTGTTAGATTGTATCTGGTAAATAACCAATTGTCTTTGTATAAAGCTAATTTGATGGGCTTACGAGCAAAATATAAAAAGCTATTAAGCTCATTCTTTATAGCTTTTGAGCTCACGAACTCAACTAAGCTATAAGTTCAAGTTGATAAGCTCATCAGCAATAAAAATTGAGGTTATTGACTTGTCAAGTTTTCAATAACCTTATAAGTTCATCAAATAGCAAATGCCCCTTAAATGTTTTATATAACTTAAATTTAGGTGTTTTTAATTTTGTGGTTTTTCATCCTGACTAGAGCAAACAAACTAATTATGATCCAACCTGGTAGATTTGTTTGGCTGTTTGAGTTGCTGAAGGAAAATACTTTGATGATAATCTGTACGTGATCCCTTTCTTCCTTCCGGCTAGAAGGACATATTTTACTGTTTCATTTCCCATATCTTTTAGGCTTCATGGTAACCTTCTTTGGCGTCCATATTTGGTATTATCATACATGAACGGTATATTGATTATTTCCATATCGTGTGGATTTAAACTCTGTTATTGGTTTTGATTCATGCTGACTAGCAATGGTAAAGGGCTAAGTATCAGTCTTTTGTTTAGAGCAAAAATTAAGTTTCATCTGATGACCGCTTCGATTAACAAATGTACTCAGCTTATTTTTTAGGTGCGCAAATAAGGGCATCCATGTTACTTTCAGTCTGGTGGTGGTTGTCTGATTCTCTGTTTATCAATGTGATATTTAGAGGGCTTATACTTTATATTGAGACATGTAATATAAACAATCCGCACATTGTTGAGTGTTTCTCCTTGCGCACCTTTTTTTACCACATAGGGTTCGCAACATGTCACAAACTTTTTAGTTATAATCACTAACCTAATTTTGAAACGTTTTCCCAATGCTAAAAGTACATTGAAATAGAAAACGGCAACAAAACTATGAGTAAAAAACATCATGTTAGAAATCTTAAACCGGCTTGAGAGTAGGGGTGTAAACGAGCCGAGTACTGCCAAGCTCGAGCTCGACTCGAATACCAAAACTTGAGCTCGTTCGAGCTTTATATTTCGAGCTCAAGCTTGACTCGG
The DNA here is from genome assembly GCA_910596185.1 of Chrysanthemum makinoi. NCBI lineage: Eukaryota > Viridiplantae > Streptophyta > Magnoliopsida > Asterales > Asteraceae > Chrysanthemum > Chrysanthemum makinoi. Next base: position 195,444,318 of record OU343218.1, on the reverse strand, counting down.
GATATAAAATTCGAGCTCGAAACTCGACTCGAGCTCGATTATTTCTACATGCATGCTCGAACTCGATAAATACTCGGTATATCAAGCTTGGCTCGACTCGATTTCTATGAAAGTTAAGTAAATGTATTTATATAAAAGGGTAAATGTGTAATTTAATTGAAGCTCGATAAGGGTCGCGAGCTTCACGAGCCGAGTATTTTGGAGCTCGAACTTAACTCGAAAATTTACTCGAGTAGCTCTAGCTCGAACTCGAGCTCGACTCGTTTAAATCAAGTCGATTTCAAGTAGTTTACGAGTCGATCTCGAATAACTCATGAGTTGTCTCGTCTTGTTTACACCCCTACTTGAGAGTACCAAGTTTTTGAGTAAATCTTTGTCAAAAAGCAGAAAAAAATCTTTAAAGAACTCTTTAGAACAGTGTAAAGATTTTTAGAAATATATGCATAAAAATTACTATAATGATTTCCCAACACCTCTATACTTTATCGTTCGTAGTATTTTCTCTTTGATCCTCCTTTATAAAAGGGAATATCAGTAAACCACTCTCCAACAATTTTCCACGTCTTCATGTTGTAACGACTTTAGAATCGTCCATGTGAGACTTGTTAACAATATCTTTATGTTTCATGACTAGTATTTCGCTTTTTGCGGCGGTGTATAGTTTGATCAGTTAAATACCTGTACGGAAGTTAAAAACATTGCAATGTTGGGCTAATTTTATTCAAATTTAAATACCTTTTTATAAGATGGTGTTTGTTTTTCATAAAGAGGCTCTTAACAGCTTCTTAATCTGAACCGTTCAGACGCAGTTAAACATTTTGGTCGTTCAGACAGTTTTTTTTTCCTGTTCAGACGCGTTCAGAGGCAGTAAGATCTTAATGGTCTAGACTTGAGAGGGGTGTCGAATCCTCTTTGCCTTCTTGACACAAAAAACTAAAAAAACAATGCGAGCAAGCAAATGTGCGGTTCAAACATGAGTTTTTTTTTTTCAATCTTGGTCAGATTCAGACATTTATGCCTCAGATTCAGATTCAGATGTGCGGTTCAGATTCAGATTCAGAGCCTATTAAAAAACAAACACCACCTAAGTAATTGCTAAATATTTATTTGAAATTTGATAAGTCAAGTTTGCTATCTAGAAAAACTATAAAAAGTAAAAATTTAAGGTAGTTTTCATAATTTGTTACTAGCTATCAAAGCCCGCCTGATGGGCGGGCATGACTTAAAAATATCGTTGAAAAAAGTAACTCAATGAAAATAAACTATAAACATACGGAATTATTTATTGAATGCATTAAAAATGGTAAGAAATAAATATTTATCAAATATGAGAAAAAAAAGTTCAAAGTTGAATGCAAGAATAAAGTATACAACCAAATAAACTCAACTACGAAATAAAGCTTCTTTGTATAAAACGTTTGTTGTTGATCTACAATATCCGAACCTGAATACACCTTTACCACAGATACCCGAAGCTTATTAGGGTCGAGTATCGGGTAAGATTTTCCATGCTCAAAATCCAAAACCAACACTTTCGGGCCTGAATAATTACAACCTAAAAGTCACATTGACACATAAAAACAAACAAATAAACAAACAATATATGGTATAAGATATCGAAACATTTAGGAAAAAGAAAACTAACCGTAATTGAAATTCCCTGCAGGAACTATACTTGAGAAAGGAACAATGGAAAGAGATGAAGAACAACCGTGAGGCTGTTGGTTAATGGACAACCCAATATGGCCTGATTCCACAGAACCACAGTTAGTATTCCCCATACCCTCATTTACACATTCTATTTTTTACCAGATTACGTTTTCTGTCAATAGAACAACGAACAAATATGGTGTTCACAGATTGGATATATTGTATTAATAAGCAGTTAAGGTACACTTACGCATAACATCCTAATACATCCTCTTGCACTATATTAATAAGCAGTTAAGGAAAATCCGCTGCGCTGATTGACTTCATGTTGAACCCAATCAAACTCGATCTGAAACCCTGCAAATAAAAATATCAGAAAATACAAGTACAAACAATCAGTACTTACCATGTTGTTGTATATGTGAATGGGCTTGTCATAAGTCGCCATTGCAGCTTCCTTCACACCCTCACTTAATGCCGGGTGAGCATGGCATGTGCGCGCAATATCCTCACTTGATGCTAAGGCAGCCTCGTGGATGAGCTCTCCAGCATTTGAGCACATGATGTGAACACCTAACACCTTGTTTTTCTCTTTTTCTGCTATTATCTTCACGGGTCCTTCTGCATCATCAATCGACTTTGCTCGGCTGTATGCAATACCAAGCTGCTTGACCTGCTCCTCTGTCTTTCCAGTAGATGCCACCTCTGGATGTGTGTAACAGACACAAGGTACCTTATCATAGTCCACATGCCCTTCTTTGCCTGCAATGAATTCCATAAACGCAATGCCATCCACTTGAGATCTGTGTATCTGTGTATTGAGATCTACCGGCCTCTTGTTGAAGGTTCTCAATTTCAACCATCTTCTCTGAATACATCTGATTGGATAAGTTCTCAACCATAACAAGCTTCTCTGTATGCTCTTCATTTTGCAGATGTAAAGCCTCGAGCTCATAATCAAATACTTTCTCTTTTGTAGCAATCTCATTGATCATCAAGGAAAACTTATCTTCTAAATCTTCCAATTTTTCAGACACTTGAGTCTTCAATATCTTCTTGTTCTTCAGAGCACAATCTCATTTAATCACTTCCATCTCCGATATTTTTGCCAATAATTCCTCGCCCAGATCCTGTTCATTCATATTTAAGTCCATCGGCTTCTCTAGTGCGCCACGATCGTCCTTCATATCGAACCTTACGCCATGCTTAGCAAATGTAGTTTTGGCCTCATGGTACACGTGAGATGAATGAAGAAGTGCCTGGAATTAAACAAAAAAACAAACATCATGATCAATTCAGTTTACGCAATTGCAGAGGAAAAACATGGTAAGATTCAAGCAGATTACTACACCTTCAAGGCATCCATTTATTTAAATATGATTTCCAAATGCACCACAAGTTAGACATAACATGAAGTTCAAAAGTCTTTTACAAACAAAAGCGTATTCAGAAAAGAAGCTTGTGAAAACAAAATTATGCTATGTGCAAGCTAATAAAGTTGAATTAAAGTCCATACATTCTGAGTTATACTAGTAATAGAGAATGTATATGATAGATATACCTGAGCCAGGCGAGTTTCAAATCCATTTTGGACACGAGGAAGTAAGCGAGATAGAATCTCGTATCGCCTCGAACACATGAGAAACTTCTTTCTCGATTTCTTGTTCCAATTGAATTACAATAGAGGAGGAGCAACTATGATAAGCAAACTAAACCACAAAAACTAAACAGCCTCATAAGTGCTTCCATGTTATGCTTTATGAACCAAAAAAGCATGCCTAATCAGCTTAAAAACTACACGCAACATCCGAGAATTCACAAAATTATGCTTTTAAAACTTTAATTAGAAGAGTTGTCTTACATTAGCACGTTGTGAAAAGAAGAATCCAAGATTAACCACAACATGGCCACCACCTAGTCGGAGTCGAGGCTGCAAAGAATATGTATCGTATCCGCATCCACGGTATCCATGATGAATTTATAAGAAATAATTGTATTATGTATTTTATTTAAAGTCTGTAAACCGAATTGTAATTGGGATGGTCCAAGGATAACAAATATAACCGTTTTAGAATAGTCATATCGTTTAGTTTATAGGAAGTATAACCCTTTGTGAAAGCACGATTCATAGGATATCAATAGTTCATGTTTTGTAAACATCTAATCAGTTGTAATTCAGTAATTCAGAAACAATCAATCAATACATATTCGATTTGTATAAGTTATGTGTGTATATCCATACTAAATTCAAAGAGAGTTGTTTAATCGAAGGCCATTATCAACAGTTATTTCTATATTGTGTGAATATAAACTCTCTGTGTTATTGGTTTTGATTCATGCTGACTAGGAATGATAAAAGCTAGGTATCTTTTAGGCCCCGCAGTTTGACTTGATCCTCTTTCTGAGCACATGTAACAAAATTGTTAAAATGTTGATTGGAGGATATACGGAGAACAGGGCATCAATTATTGGTCTGACTCGATAATTACTTCAGTTGAACTGTGTGTGCTATCAATCTTTTGTTTAGAGCAAAAATTATGTTTCATCTGATGACCACGTCGATTAACAAATGTAAACTCAACTTATCATATTCCTCTCGCATCCATGTTAAGGGTGTTTGTTTTGGCTTATATAGCGGGCTTACAGTTTATTTGGTTTTCGGATTATGTTTCATAAGCTCACTTTTCGTGGCTTATTTTGAGACTTTTAGCACGTATAAGCATCATGTCAAGTGATAGCTTATATAGCGAAAGTCTCAAAATAAGCCACAAAATGTGAGTTTATGAAACATAATCTGAAAACCAAATAAGCCAAAATCCCGCTATATAAGCCAAAACAAACACGTACGGCCCTTACTTTCAGTCTCGTTCTGGCGTAATTAATCTTGTTCAGTCTAAGAGACTTGTTCGATTCTCTGTTTATCACACCTATTATGAATTAGTGGATATTTTCATATTTATCTAGACATCATATTGTGCAAGTTCAGATCTATTCTCAAAATTCCAATGCGATATGGATTAGTTGACTTCTTTGGCAGAGTATGACTGCATAATTGTGAGCTTGTATATGGTCGTATAGATCCCATTCAATTTCACGTTTCCGGTCTTATCTTTGCATGTTCGTTGTGCACATCTCATTAATTGTATAGTTGACCCATAATATCAATACAACAAAATAGGATAATAATGTCTAATGAGTTACAGTTTGATGTGTTGTCATCATGATATGTAGTCATTCAGTTATCTGATGAGTTTGTATGATATGCTTAATCTTAGTTTTTAACTGTTAAAACACTCTGAATTTACTGACGATAATAACACTTTGCTCAAGGATTATTAGTACTTATTACTTTATTAGCACAAAGATGTATGCTTGTTAATTTCGCTTATCGGTTAGGCAGTATTGAGTCACTTGATCCTATTGACCGGATGTCACTTCTTAAATGCGTCTCTTATGAAACCTTTTATGTAATAAAACCTGGATATAGTTTTTGCATAAGGCCAACCTTAAGTTGTGTCATTCACTTGACGTTGTGATTAACATCCCTAGTGTACGTTACTGTTAGTATCGTCAATTGTGCATAAAAGAAAGATACTTAATCTCAGTATACTGCAGCGAAGTTAAACCAGAAGGCTTTAGTCGGCCGTATATGATGATTACGAAGTGGATGCTTGTTTAAAGTACCATGAGATTATTGAACTCGAACATTCTATTTGTGTAAGAGTCATTAACGAATGTTGCTAAGTTAAGACCGAACAAGGTAAATTGATCATATCTTACTCTTAACATTGACATGGTGATAAAACTAGCTCTATTTATATCTACAAAACGTAGTTAAAGTTTTACGTCAGACTTTGGTTTTGCAGCTTATAAAATTTCAACTTTTTCACCATAAGTAAATGCATTGTTGTATAGTTTACCTTTCTTACCATCCCATCCCCATCATTAACACAAATGACACCTTTGTCAGCCCTTCTGTCATGGCAACCCCATGCATGCCCATCTCCTCTCCCAGATATCAACACATCGGACCTGCCTACCCATGCTAACAGTTGAAAACTCTAATCAAAATACATTACGGGGCCGATTGGTTGGGGGATATTGGGGGCATTTGCAATTTAATTTCCTTCAAATACCATGTTTGGTAACTCAAATGAAGTAATTTACAATTCCATGAATTCCCAAAATTGAGAGAATTAAAATGCCTCCAAAAAGTGAAGAATTTTAATTTACTTAGGAAATTTTTTTTATAAACTTTTTTTCTTATTGTTTTTTTATAAACTTTTAAATAGAATATTTATGAAAATTTTTTTTATAAACTTTTTTTTAATTTTTATAAATTTTAATAAACTTTTTTATAAATTTTTATAAACTTTTTTATAATTTTTTATAAATTTTTTTATAAATTTTTGTAAACTTTTTGTATAAATTTTTTATAAACTTTTTTTATAAATTTTATTTATAAACTTTTTTTTATAAATTTTTTATAAACTTTTTTTATAAACTTTTTATAAAAAAAATTTATAAGCTTTTTTTATAAATTTTTTATAAATGTTTTATAATTTTTTTTTCTAAATTTTTTATAAACTTTTTATAAATTTTATAAAGTTTTATAAAAAAATTTTATCAATTTTTTATAAATTTTTTTTTATAAACTTTTAAATAGAATATTTATGAAATTTATATTAAAATGAAAAATATTTTAAATTTCGTCAACCAAACGTCGGAGGTATTTTAAATTCCAAAATTTTAAATTCCCAAGAATTTAAATTTTCTAGAAATTAAAATTCCGGAATTTCAAATTCTCCAACCAAACGCCCCCTAAGTTTACTTTTCTATTTTTAGAATATATAGCAAAATAAATCACAAACACTTGTTATGATTTGATATAAATGATAATGTCAGTATAACTATATATTTTATGGTAACACAATTTGAAAAGTATTAGGTATATAATTCCTTTACTATATTTTATTAGGAAATAACATTAATCTTTATGTGAAAGACATGTACATGAACCATTGTGGGTTAAGCCTAGGAGTTATTTATGGTAACCTTGGTATGTGTCGAAGTATTTTTTTGTGGGTTGTCGCAGTTATCTTTCAGCCTTAGGGATAAGCCTTCTAGATACCTGCTAAGATGAACAACGCGTTAGTCTCGCCCCGGGTGTTATCCCAGGACCCGACTCGTGGTAGAGTAAGTATGTGTTTTACCGAAAGGTATAGTATAAATGTGTGTGTGAGAAAAATGATACCTTTGTCTCCAACTACTGTATGCGTATTTATACTACTTGGTGTCACTATCTGGTCCCTGAGACCGTTGTACTTTATGGGGCCACTAGTGTCATCAAGACTGACACTGTCTCTGGTGTACTTTCTGACATTCAGGAGAATGAGACGAATTGTGTCCAGGCAAGGTGCCAAAAGTACTGTCGAGTCAACTTGCCCCCGGTAACTGCCGGAGTGTCTATCGGAGAACCTTTCGGTGGTGTTCAGGTCTTTCGGTCGTTGACCGAAGGACCATATCGTCGTCATGTCCCAGGTATCATGTTATTTGTTTTGACAAGTGATGTGATACTTAATCTAGTCATTCTTGAACCATTGGTCGGTTGGCTTGACTTTAGCTTAGCGGGCTACTCTTGGGACCATGAGCCGGGCCCATTCGATGGCGGGTTAAAATATTTTACCGAAAATCGTGGGATTTTGCCACGTGGCGGGCCAGCGTCGTGGTGGGCGGTTTAGATTCATCCGCGTCGATATCTGACACGATAGGACGTTCGTGTCCCCTTTTGGCCTATATAAGGCGTTTTCACCTCATTAGTAATTTCCACTTTTACTTTTCGATTCCTTCGTCCTCTGTTTTGGCAAACCTTTCGGCAAGTTCAGGTGAGTTCCATCCCCTTATTCCTCCGTTGTTTTTCGTTGCACCTTCTTGTCAATATCCAATGGCCTCTGGTTCCGTAGCACCCTCGGCGACCAGACTCCCAAATCGATATGCATGTGTATTCTTCCATGCTATCCGAAGGGGAAATTGAACATATTATTAGCGAGTATGGTATTCCGACCGATTTACATCCCCGTTTGCCTCCGGCGGAGTTTACTATGAACAACCTTCCCCGTGATGCCATCGGGCTTTATGAGCAGTATTTTGCATTTTCTGGGGTCCGAGTTCCTTTTTCCACATTTCTTTTGAGCGTGATCCGATACTTTAAGGTGCACATTTCTCAGTTAGTACCCATCGGATTGAATAGGTTGGTTATGTTTGAGATCTCGCCAAAGCTTAGAAATTGAGCCCAGCGTGAATTTGTTCCGGGTTTTCTATACTTTGAATAAGCAGGGACATTGGTTTTCCTTCCAGAGGAGGGCTGAGGGGAGTCTCGTTCGCGTCTTTTTAAGGAAACATGTTCAAGCCTAAAGAACTGGAAGGATAGCTTTTTCTTGATTGACCGGAGGGCCATTCCTGATGCTATGCCGTGGAGGCATCCGGATTCGAACGTTTGGATAAGCTCCTGCTGGAGGTTTTTCGGAAGGTGATGTTGGAGGTTGTGAGAGGGTAGTTGAGCTCCGACCGGTTCATTCCGGACTTTTGTTTGAGGTCGGGTTGACTAGAGTTTGGAAGCATTCCGGGTTTCGTGTGGAGTTCAAGGATATTGACAAGAATGGTATCTGACCGCTCCTTTTTTTCTTTTTTTTTTTTTGTCGGTGACCCTTCTCTTCTTGTGTAGTTATCACCATGTCCCGATATCTTCGTTTGAGGTCGGCAGCGGGGTCGGTTGGGTAGGGGCGCCCGTTGGTGAAGGAGGAAATTCCTCAACACGTGACTCAGCCATTGAGGGTTGATCAACCTGTTCTGGCGAGCCGAATTAGAGGATTGTAGAGAGGGCGACTCCGGTGCTGTGAAAGCCAAGGAAAGAAAGGAAGCGGAGGAAAAGAGGCCTACCGGTGGACCCTCATCAATGCTGAAGAGGAGAAGGCAGTGTCCCCTTCTATGAGGTGTTTTCCAGTCCGGAAAGGTTCCCGGACACTCATTCGATTTCTCCCATTAATACCTTGAGGCCGGATGATATCGCGGATGAGACTGGACGAGATGACGAGGGTGATCAAGAGGGAGGATCTTTAGGAGGGGATCTGTCCGTCGAGGATCCTCCGGTTCTCTCGGAATCTATTCCTAACACTGTCTCAAACAGGTATGTCCCACTTATTTCGTTTGCATGTTGTACGTTCTTTATTTATGACTTCATTTTCTGCAGATGTTGAAGCCGGGGTGTCAGGAGTGAATGCGGAGGAGACTCTCCAGCAGCCGGCGGGACCTTATACCGAAGACTATTCAGGAGGTATCCATCGTCCTCGATCCCTTGCTCTTTTTGTTATTTATTATTATTATTATTATTATTATTATTATTATTATTATTATTATTATTATTATTATTATTATATATTTTTTAATATTATTTTCTGTTTGCGTAGGTTTGTTTGGACGAAGGGGTTCTGGGGAACTTTTTATCCCCGGCTCGAGTTTAACGGCCAATACGAGCCTGAATGACGCACCCTCTGCGAGATATGATGGCTAACCTTGCCCTCCCTTCATTCGCTCGAACAAGATGATCGGACCGACGAAAGGGCTTTATATAGGTGGTGGTTTGAATTGTGCCACGGCTCCTCGCAGTTGCGAGAAGTCTTCAAGGGGTTTGGCGATTGAACCGTCGTTATCGGAACTACCGCAGCCCATTCTGCTTGCTCCGGACTTGAGCCATTGCTTTCGAGAGACCGAGCTAGCCTTCATTCCCAGCCGCTATCAATGAGAGATTAACCGTGGTCACCAGGCCATTCGGAGGTTCACCAAGCTTGCGAGCAAAGGAAGGGGATTTGAAGGCTGGAGGGTTTGGAGGCTGAGTTGCGATGCTGAAGGCTAAGGATACGGAGCGGCCGAGAGGATCAGGTCGTGGAGGGAGTCGTTGGAGAAGAAAATTTCGAGCTAGAGGAATGCGAGAGAGGCCTCGATTTGAGAAAGAATATGCAAGAAGTTGCCATCCGAGCGTCCGGGAGGAGATGCTGCGTTTCAACTATGTTAAAGAGTTGATCCCTACGGTGATTCGCAGGTTACAGGGTAGTAAGGAGTACCAAAGGCCCGGGGGCGTCTTCAATCTGTATTGATTCGGCCGGTTGGACGGGTCCGGGAAGAACGATCGACGAAGAGGTCGAAAGGATCGTTCGCTTTCGAATGATTTCGATATGGATGCCGTGCGGGAATTTACTAAGGTTTATGATACGATGTTCACCCGAAGCTACCCATATATAGAAAAAATCAAAAGATCCTATCATCTCCCTTTGGCCGATTTGATGAACATTCTTCCCGAGGGAACGGGGCACCCCCGGAGCTTTCAGGAGGATCTTAGCCTTTACCTTATTTTGTAGCCTATTCAATGTTTAAGAGTGTTTTGTTTGTATTGAAGTGGGCCCTCGCGCCTCTGGGTTGTAATTTGAACAGTTTTATTTTCGCACCTTTGTAATGCTATTTTAAGTCATCCGTATTTCCGGACGGCCACTTTTGATATGTATATTCTTGTCTCTTCTGCGTTTTTCGTTAGTGACTTGGCACTTTTCCCGCTAAATTGTGCCCGTAAGTAAATATACCCCGGCCATCCCTGGTGACTTAGCACTTTTGGGGTTAATGTTTCGCCTGTTGGTAAATTTACCTGGTGGCTCATCCCTGGCGTCGTCACGCCTCCGGGGTATCTGCGTGCCGTTTGGGCACATATGCCTCGGCTCGTCCCTTAAGCACGAGATATGATCATGGAAAATTTTCCTCCTCCGTCATAGGTAGGGGAATATATATCATTGCTTACTAAAAGTAAAAACAAAGTAGTTCATGCCCATAGGCTTACAATGCATTCATTTGCTATTCAAAGAAAACATTTCTTCAAATTCATGGCGTGCCACTTCCGGGGCACTTCCTCTTCATCCAAAGTTTCCAACTTGTACGAGCCGTTGAGATTTGCCTCTTTGATTTGATAGGGGCCTTCCCACTTGGGTCCCAATTTGCCTTGATCTTCGGCTCTGCTTAGCCTCGTTTTTCGATACACAAACTCCCCTGGCTTGAAGGAAACCAGCCGTGCTTTTCGGTTGTAGTACTTTTCCAATTTCGTTTTGTATCGGGCCTCCATCACAGCGGCTTCTTCCCTCCGTTCCTGTAGCAGGTCGAGGTTGAGACGGATGTCTTCTTCATTTTGTTCTACAGTTCGACGGGGATCGTCTTCTTCGAGCCCTTCCCTTATCCGCCTTACTCTGTATGTTGGCATGCCTATCTCTGCCGGTATGACCGCTTCGCTTCCATAGGTGAGGCTGAAGGGTGTTTCTCCGTTGCTAGTCTTGATGGATGTCCGTGTGCCTGTGAGGACATTCGGTAACTCGTCCACCCATCCAGCTTTTGCACGTCCCAACCTTGTTTTGATTCCCTCCATCAAGCTTTTGTTGGCCCTTTCTACCAGTCCGTTGGCCTGCGGATGGGCCACGGCTGTATTAATCTGCTTGATGTTGAGTTTTTCGCACCAGCTTTTGAAGGGGTTGTCTATGAATTGCTTAGCATTGTCTGTGACGATGATGGCAGGGAGACCGAAGCGACACACTATGTTATCCCACACGAACTTCATGACATCTTTCCCCGTAATCTTTGCCAACGGTTGGCTTCGGTCCACTTGGTGAAATAATCAATGGCAACTAAGAGGAACTTGACCTTTCCGGCTGCCGATGGTAGAGGTCCTACTATGTCCATACCCCATTGGTAAAAGGGCCATGGAGCCATGATGGGTGTTAGCTTGGTTTTTGGAAGCTGCGGCACTGGCGAATGGATCTGGCAGGAGTCACACTTGATTATTTCGTTTCTAGCATCCCGGTGCATTGTAGGCCAGTAGTATCCTTGCCGCATGGCCTTTGCCATGAACCAAGCGCGGACCGGAATGCATCCCACAAGCTCCCATGTGTATTTCCCTTATAACGTAGTTTGCTTGTAAGGGACCCACGCACCTGATCATGGGTACCAAGTAGGCTTTTTTGTAGAGTATACCATCTTCCATGACATATTGGCTGATTTTCATCCTTAGGTTGCGGGCTTCATTAGGGTCTTCCGGCCAAATTCCTTCCTTAAGACACCGGATGATAGGAGTCATCCAGTTGTCTCCTTCTTCTTCAACGACATTATTAACTTCCTTGCTTTCCGTCGACCTTTCCCTTAGCACCTCCACTAGCACTTCCTTCGTCAAGTGGTCGAAAGCGACCGTGGCTAGTTTACTAAGGACATCTGCCTTTTGATTCTAACCCCTAGGGATGTTCCGGATGCTGAAGTTTTCAAAACTAGCTATGTACTCCTTTGCCTTTGCTAGGTATTTGATCATACTTTCGTGGCTAGCCACATAATCCCCATTTATCTGATTAGCCACCAACTTAGAGTCCACCCGGACCTCAAGGCTACGGACCTGCATGCTCTCCGCCATTCTTAGCCCGCCCGGGGCTTCGTATTCGACCTCGTTATTAGTGTTGTCGAATTCAAGCCGGATGGCGTAAGTGAACTCCATTCCCTCCGGATTGATTAATACAAGACCCGCTCCGGAGCCTTTATTATTGGATGCTCCGTCCGTATACAAAAGCCATTTCTCCTCCTCCTTCTTCTTCGCTGGGTGATTGAAGTACTTGTCGTTGCTTTTTCCGATGGGAGCTTCCGACAGGAAGTCTACTAACACTTGACCTTTGATTGCGTTCCGGGGCTCGTAGGTTATGTTGTATGCACCCAGCTCCACCGAGTACTTAGCCAACTTCGGGGCGCTTCCGGCTTGTTGAGGATCTGCTTTATTGGTTGGTCTGTGATTACCTTTATAGGGTGTGCTTCGAAGTATCTCCGGAGCCTTCTTGACATGTGCAATGCAGCTGCTAGTTTCTCGATGGGCGTAGTTCCTCTCGGCTTCGTTGTGTGTTCGACTTACACGGACGGGTAATTGTCTTCCTTTCTTTCTGTGAGGAGAATCCGCGCGCCGCTTCCTCGCGGCCGCTAGATACACGCATGTTTCCTTTGCCGTTGGTGTTGTTAGTGAGGGAAGATCCGTTATCAACTTTTTCATCTCTTGGAATGCCGACTTTGCCTCTTCCGTCCAACGATACTCCTCCTTATTCTCCTTAGTGATGTTCTTGAGTGTTTCGAAGAATGGTAAGGATCTTTCAAGATGAACGAGCCAAGAAACGATTGAGTGCCGCCAATTTGCTGCTGAGGCTCTGCATTTCTTTGAGGGTCTTCGGCGATTGCATGTCCATTATTGCCTTCGTCTTCTTTGGGTTTGCCCTAATTCCTTCTGAAGTTACCATATACCCTAGGAATTTTCCTTCCTCCATTCCGAAGGAGCATTTTTTAGGATTTAACTTCATGTTGATTTTCCGAAGGTTATCGAATGTCTCCGCTATGTCCGCTAGCATTCCCTGCTCTTCCCTGCTCTTGATGACCATGTCGTCCACATATGCCTCAAGGTTCCTCCCTATCTGTGATTGAAAAGCGGAGTCTATCATCCGTTGATAGGTGGCTCCGGCATTCTTCAAGCGGAATGGCATCTTGGTGTAACGATAGGTTCCTTGCTCGGTGTAGAACGCTTTTTTTTCTTCGTCTTCCCTTGCCATCTGCACCTGGTGATACCCTTTATAAGCATCCAAGAAACATTTGTATTTATACCCCATAACCGACTCGATCTTCCAGTCGATCTCCGGTAAGGGTAATAGTCTTTGGACGGCGGAATTGATGTTCTTGAAGTCAATACACATACGCCAACTTCCATCACACTTTTACCGAGCGAGGGTTGGATATCCGGTAGGGTATTTCACCGGCCGACAATGCCGCCTTGACCCATTCTTCTACTTCCTGTGACGGCTGGCTCCGATCCGCCGCCAACATTCGGCGTTATTGACATACCGGATCTATTGAAGGGTTGGCATTCAGAGTGTGCTCAATGATCCCTCTTGGGACTCCTGTCATATCCGCTGGCTCCCATGCGAATATGTCGAGGTTCCTTTGTAACAGTTCTTTGAGGCGCCTTTTGCCCTCAACCGATAGCGCACCTCCTATCGTTATTGCTTGTTCGGGGAAGGCTGGGTTGATCGCCACTTCCTCCGTTAGACCCACCTCTCCTGTGCCTGTTTCCTCCTTATCTTGCTTCAGAGCAGTAGTCTGCAATCTTTCCAATCTCCTACATTCGAAATGATGACGGGCGGTGACCAACGTGGCAATTCCTTGAGGGGTTGGGAATTTCATCATGGAATAGTCCGTAGAAGGTATGGCTCGCAGGATCTTCAATCCGATCCTTCCTAAGATAACATTATATGGTGACGGTGCCCGAATGACCGTGAACTTCATCCTGACCTTCCTGTACAACCCCTCATCCCCGAATGATACATCTAATTCGATTTTCCCCAGTGGGCGAGTCACATGTCCGGCAAATCCTAGCAGATCTGTCTGCGTTTGTTTCATTCGAGCCCTTACTTCCGGAGGCAAGTTGTTGAAACAGTGTTCGAACATTACCTCCACCGAAGCTCCTTCATCTACAAAGACTCTCCTGACTAGGTATCCTTCCATTGTGGCTTCGACTATGAGAGGGTCGTCCGATACGTCCCCATCGGGGAGAGGAGGGAATGTTATGGGGACATTCATCCATCTTTCCCCTTGTTCGAAGACTTCCTCCTTCGTTCGGGCGGGTTCAGATCATGTTGATGACCTTGTCTTTGGCTCCTGCGTCATGCTTTGGGGTTTCTCTCCTTCCCTTCGTCGAGATCCTTGACCGGATGATTCAGTTTTCCGACTCCAATGCCAGTTCTAATTGCCTTTGAGCGATAGCAATGATCATTCGTGTAATGCCCTTTTTCTCCATGATAATCGCGATACTTGTTTTGGTTTCCACTGCGGGGTGGGTCGCATCGGTTTCGGAGGAAGCGGCGTGGCGCTGTGTTCGTGGCTAAAATTTCCTTGGAGGTTTGATGGCGAGTCCAAGGTTAGGCGGGATTGCCGATTCAAGTGATCGCCGCGATGGGGTAAATAGGGCGATGACCGATCACCGTGACGTGTATGCTACCCCTATCCTTCCCGAGTAGGTGTAGCGTCCCTCATTCCTCCCTGTCCCCTCCATAGTGGTTCCTGGTGGCTCTTTCATCCCGGAATGGTCCGTTGAGGCTCTTCTTGTCGTATCATAATGCTCTCCTTGGGGCGCCTTGGTCTGGCGATCGCTTCGATCTCACAAAGTCGTCGACCCTAGTCATCATCTCTTCTACGGTTTTAGGGATCGTATCGTGAACCGCTTGGCTCTTCGGGACATTTACACCCGTCCATGAGCGAAGAGATTCTCATTATCTCCTGAGCTCCTTGTATGAATCCGTCTCGTGGTCCACCTTTCTTTGAATTCCGTGACGACTGTTAGCCTTCCTCACTATTTTGGTGATCTCGGTAGGGTCTTTGACACAAGCTTTGTGCAAGGAGAAGCGAGTCTCAAACTGGTCCACTGAAAGCCCATTCGTCTATGCTCCCGGTGAGAGTCCATCAAACCATCCCCGGCCTTTCCGGTCCCAAAGTTCTTTGAAACATGCGCACCACACGGGCATTGGCCATTCTCCATGCCCTGCGCCCCTGTGAACTGTTGAGATGATCTTGAGGATCCGTTGACCCGTCGTATAGCTTAATGTGGGTGGGCATCTTGTGTTCGGGCGGAGAACTCGATGATTCGCCCTCTGAATGGAGATTTCGAGACTTCCTTGAAGGGCTTTGCGTGTCTTCGTCTTTCACTTTACTCCTCGTGACTATTTCTTTCTTCTTATCCGCCGGCTCGTCCTTGTCAAGAGTCGCTTCATCTTCAAAATCAAATCGTATTGGCTCAACAGTGTCCTCCTACCATTGTGCTCTTTATCATAGACTTGAGAGCATTTACATACCCTTCTAACTTCTCTCGTCGAATGGTGTGGAACTTCCTTCTACCCTTCGGAAGCTTCAGGTGGCGTCGAACCCGCCATTCTATAGCTCTAGTAGATTGAATGCGGGTCCCCCTGGGATGGTGCCAATGTCGAGTATTTTTTGTGGGTTGTCGCAGCTTATCTTTCGACGCTTTTAGGGATAAGCCTTCTAGATACCTTTAAGATGAACAACGTTAGTCTCGCGGTGTTATCCGGGACGACTCCCAAGGTAGAAGTAAGTATGTGTTTTCTTGAAAGGTATAGTATAAATGTGTGTGAGAAAAATGATACATTTGTCTCCAACTACTGTATGCGTATTTATACTACTTGGTGTCACTATCTGGTCCCTCGAGGCCGTTGTGCTTTATGGGGCTACTAGTGCATCGGGACCCATTTTGTCTCGCTGTACTTTCTGACATTCGGAGAATGAGACAATTGTGTCCCGCGCAGGCAAAGGCCAAAGGTGCCCCATCGTGTCAACTTGCCCTTCCGCAAGCGGTAGCTCACGGAAAGTGTCTATCGGAGAACCTTTCGGTGTTGTTCCAGGTCTTTCGGTCGTTGACCGAAGGACCATATACGTCGTCAGTATGCAATACAAAGCATTGGATGCTTGTCATTTTACACAGAATTTTTTGTGTTTTTAGTTTTTACCCCCCAACGATCTCATCTTCTATATCGTCCCAATCGAAGTACTACTATATTATATTTCAAACATTTAATTATTTTTATAGCTCAAAATATTATATTTTTATTATTTCTACAAAAAAAAAAAAATGCATATAATTTATAGAAAAATTTAAAAATAGAAGACACATAAATTAACTACAAAAAATTAATGCTAAAATTATAGAAGCATAAACATTGAACTTAATGTTAATAAGATCACATGTAGCGTTAAAGTTATTTTAAATTTTTGATACTTACTCTTTCCTAGAGAAAGAACACTTGTGATAAACCTTTAAAGTTTAAAGCTGTTGTTAAAATAGAAACCAATAAATTTTGAAAAAAAAAATGGCTATATATTGCATAACAACCTAGAAAAACAATACTACACCGTACTAATTTGTTGGAGAAATAAATAAATATTTTGATGAAATATGTAAAAAACAAGAAATGAGGAAAACATGGATGGAGAGTTTCTAGGGTTGACTCTCTGACTTTGTAACAGAGAGTTGGTGATCAAAACATTTTGCTTGGGATCTTGAGCCTATGGATTTGTAATCTATTGGATACCTTTTTACTTGATCTCTTTATATCCTAAAAAGTCAAGATACTTGTTATATAATCATACTTACATTATTGTTATAGAATCTTTACTAAAAAATATTTACTCTATAATAAGTCAAGGGATGAGTTATTCATACGGGGGCTATATTTTTATATATACCCTCCCTATGTTCTTTTTTTTTTTTTTTTTTTTTTTATCAAAAATCTATAAACCTGAAAATGAATCAGTAAATATAAAAAGTTTAATAAGGAAAACGCTTAAAGCTGAAATCACTGAACAAAACCTTAGCAAACCAAGTATTGTCTTGAAAAAAAGTGGGAGGGACAAAAACCTGAAAGTGAGTAGCCTGGGCTAGACCCATAGCAATAGTAGGACCCTAAGTCAAATGGTGTTTTACAACATGGTCTCAATGTGTTTATTTACTTGTTCAAAATCAGGTAAACATATGATGTTAAGTAACTTTGGTCATAACAAAATATATTATATTGGTTAAAATTGTAATTATAAGATGTTTTTATTTTCTTAAAGTATAGTTAAGTAAACAAATGTAACTTTCTAAAAGGGTTGAGTTATTAATACCCCCCCTTTGGTTATTAATACCCCTTTTTTTCTTTTTTATTTTTTTATTTTTTATTTTTTTTTATTTTTATAATTTTGTTTATATCAAAAAGCTATAAACCTCAAAATCTTGAATTGTAAATATAAAGTTTAATAAGTAAAACGCTTTTAAAATCATGAAATCTGAATGTAAACTCTA
Source organism: Chrysanthemum makinoi (assembly GCA_910596185.1). Lineage (NCBI taxonomy): Eukaryota > Viridiplantae > Streptophyta > Magnoliopsida > Asterales > Asteraceae > Chrysanthemum > Chrysanthemum makinoi. The sequence goes on along the minus strand of OU343218.1, from coordinate 195,426,716 downwards.
CAAAAACCGCCAAGCCCGATAGCTGTGTTGTCTTTGGAAAAGCGAGACAAAAGGGACAAGGGGAGACAGAGGGTGGCTACGGGTATGCAGAAATTTCGATAGCAATAGGACCCTTCTAAAATTCTAACTCAGTTTATTATTTGTGTCTATTTTTGACCACACGTGTGCAAGCTGTCTATTTCATCAAACCAATGTCAACTTTCAAATTAAGACCCCGAAGTTTGAAACTAATACATTTTAGTCCCTGATCGGTTTTATCCACCAGCTCAGAATTTGAATAATCATATTTGGACCGACATGCACACTAAGTCATAAAAAACGGAAGCATTAGAATAACATTTTAATTGTGACATCATTAACATCGTAATATTATGACTTTGTTGTAATGTTACAGTAGTTTTTAAATGGTTTGTCTCATCAAGCTAGGAAGTATTCTTCACTAAGTTGTACAAGTATTTTGTTATTGAGATCGTCTAACGGGTGCCTTTGAGGCAAAGATTAAATGAATATAAAAAGAAAGAGTTGTGATATTTAGACCTAACAATAAGATCTACTAATAGACCTACATTATTTATTTTTTGACAAGTCTCATACATCTTTTCTCTTTCATCATTTTTCACCAATGAATTTTTCAAATGCACCAATCACATTTTTAGGTCTAGGTTTTAGGTATACAAATCATTTTTCAAAAAGAAACTTCGACTTTATTAGATTGAAAACAACATATATTTAAGGTATTGTATAAGTTTGTTTATTGCACCATCATTTATGTTGTAGTCGGTATAGTTCTTTTATACCCTTGCACTCTTGCAGGTAAATTCTTGCCTTTAGAGCACCCGTCAGATAAACTCATATAATTTTAATGTTTGGAAATGACTTGCAACACATATACAACATTGTTTTCAGGTATAAGAATTAAGGTGTTTTTTTTTGGGATACACTATTGGAACCCTCCCTATGACGTCAAATCATAGGGAATATTCCCTTTGTCCCCCATTTTTCAAGTCTGACACGGTTTTTGTCAGGGTTTCGTTTCATATTTCATGTTTTAAGCATTTGGCTTATTAAACTTTATATTCTTGTTCGCATTTTAGGTTTATAGCTTTTTGATATAAACAAAATTATAAAAAAAAAATAATAATAAAAAAAATAAAAAAAAAATAAAAAAACTAGGGGGGTCCTAATAAAAAACTAGGTACCGTCCTAATAACCCATCCCTTTTTTTTATATGGATGATTGCATTGAGTAGGTATGGTGTTTTGACACACAAAAAATGTTTGTTTGTATGGGTGACATATCTCCCACACTAATATGGTTTTTGTGAGAAAGAGGCAACTTCTTTGACCAAATATCCTTAACTTCAGGGCCCTATAAATGTTTTTAATTTTGCCTCTCAAATCCCTATAAATTTGGCTTTCCATCTTTTGCGCCCTTCATTTTGCTTAATTGGGATTAACAACACACATTTTGTGCTATGTGACCCATCCCTTCTTTAATGCCTGCAATTTATGGCCATTGTTAACTTCAATAATCAATGCTCTCTTGCTTTTCAAAACTTTATACTTGACTTTTCAAAAAAAAAAATTAGGGCTGTGTTTAAGCAACTGATTGTTATTACAATGATATTAATAAAGGGTAATGATATGTACACATTGAATTTTACTTTGCACACATACAATTAATGAATAAAACAAACAATACCCCATGTAATTTTATGTGTGCAAAGTAAAATCCTATGTGTACATATCAATTCCCATTAATAAATTATCATGATTGGATGAAAATCATTAAAATTGCAGAAATAATTCCGAAAAAGATAGATGCGTAACTAACACTTTATTCTAATTGGTTGAAATAGTCTATTACATCAAATTGTAAGAAAAAACATCATCTTAAACACAACCTTAAGGGTTGTTGTTAGCAAAACCGAAAAAATTATATTAACCCTTTTATTTTTGTTCTCAAGTGTGGGAAATTAACTAATGAAATATAATACCAGTGAATAGTAATGAATAGTAAGGTTGTATCGTTTGGTAAACCTTTTTTCACACAAAGGTTGATGGTTTGATCCTCAATCTTTACAAAGAGGTTGAGGGTTCGATCCTTAATCATTTCAAAAATGTTGAAGGTCTTCTACAAGTAGTTTCTTTATTTTTGGATAAAGGTAAAACTGTCTACATCTCACCTATTCATACTTTGTGAAAGACGGGATTGGTTTAACGTTTAACGTTGATTTTTGAAATATAAAACCAGAAACATTACAAATGATTAAGTACTATACCTAAAATAACAAAACTTATTAAGTATAATTTGTTATTCCCTCAATCGATATGTCAAAACAATATCTTAAAATGCATATTAAATGATGTTTTCTCTCTTTAAGTTATCTAAAGAAAACGAAACATTGACTTGACGATGGTTCATAAGATGCTGTTTCTGAAAGTATGAATTCAAAGTATTTATTACTCCGTATTAGGTCTTGACTATTGATATTTGATAGTCAAATATGTAATTGGTGCTTGTTCTTTGTCGTAATATGAAATGTCATGATCCATGTTGTTGACTTCAAACCTCTTTTGAAAATGGATGATACGTACATGTCACCAAGTTGATGATGAAGATTTTAGTAACAACTTATATTACATACCAACTTACCAACCATTAATCTAACTTTTTAGCAGTAACCACTTAATTATAGTACTTGATGACACTAACTAAGAATGGTTGGTCACATGTTTTCAAACATGGAACATGCACTTTGAATGGCTATTGCATAACATTTGCATTTTTTGGACATACTTTTTGGATGTTTTTATTCATGTTTTTGTGTAAACACTAATTTGATTGTTTCTTCACACCATATAGATGTTACAAAACCATGTATTATGTCACCTTGACATCTCCAATTTTTGTAACTAGACCATCAAATAAACTTATACCATGCTGAATAATTAGTAACGCGCAGTTGTGGCGGAAAAACATTACAATAAACTACAGAATTCTAATGAAAAAAACTACAGAAAATTGATCGAAATGTGATGCTAAACAAAGGATTGCTACAGAAAACATAAACTAATCCGTCTAAAAATTAGTCGATGTGGACTTTACCACACCTCCCAGAAACTAAGAAACTAAAAATCGCAAGAATCTGAACTAGCGAGGACTGTACATGTTACAAGAACCTCCTAACCCGCCGCTAAACTCCTACATTGTCGCTCCCTGAATCCATCACAATTGTTAGCCTTTGTGCCGTCTTTGAAAACTCACTGCAGCAACAAAACTCTTTTAGATACACGAAAGGCAACAAGGTTTTATGAACATTGTACAACATGATCATACAAAATACCTGAATGGTTCGTCCCCAGTATGTTTCACCGCACCAGTCGAGGTCCGGTAAATCAAGTTGTTCATCATTACAGATTTCTCAACGCTGACCATATCAGAGAGTTTTCTATGCAACTCTTCATATGAACGAAAAGCAGTCAAGTCAAGAGTCCGGCCCACGTCTTCAGACTCCATAAAAATCTTGCAATGGCCAGTCTCAAGTCCAAAATCAGACCTTCGGTCCTTGGACCAAGGACTAGCTTCATCGGATGAGCTCGAGCCTGGACCATTCTGAACCACAACTGACCCTGTCTCACCAGAACTGCTATCAGAGAGCTGTTGTTCAGTGAAAATTGGTTGACCAAACAACGAAAAGGTTGGTTTCTTCTCATCTTTTGAACTTGTTTTCGAGTTACTTTTGTTCCCTATAGTTAGCAAACAAGAAACGTTTTCTTTTTCGTCTGTTTGTGGGGTTGTTTCAATGAATCTTGGGGGAAATCTTGGTGATCCAAATGGAAAAGATTGGATCTTGCTCAAGTATTGATGATGTTGATGCAAATGATGATCAAATCCGAATTGCGGATTATGCCTGGCTCCCTGAATGCTATTGGGAATATGATTGGGGATCATCGATGGCATCGTAAAAAGAGGGAAGTCAGGTGGTTGTGGAACCCGAAGCTTCTTTCTTGGAGGCGAAAATGGTGAAAGATGAATTGCTGGCATATTTGACACCAATTCAACTAACCACGGGCTAACCCGCTTCACATTTTGTAACAGATCGGGTTCATCCCACGCAACCTACAGCCGAAAATCATTTTAGTTAACTTATAGCAAAAATTCCAACAAAGTGGATGTGATTGCTTATTTGAATCTGATTTTTTGCTCCAGTGTGTGTGCTCAATTTAAAGTGCTTATTAGCACTAAAAAATAAGTGGATAAGCAATTTTACCCAAACACTCAAAACTGCTTATCACACATCTAATTGCAAAAAATTTCAAGATTTATGAAAAGGGTACCAAGATTATACCTGAAGTAGCCTCCAAGGCGAATTAGGCCAACGAACTTGATCATCCACATCAACCGAAGAAATCGTCCCCATAAACCAACTTATCCGTGATGAATCTTCCGTCTCAAAAGCCATCTTAAATCTCATCCCAGGACACCACTGAATCCGCATTGCAGCCTTAATCGTGGAAGCTTTCACACAAAACTCTGGCGTACTTGCCCGAGGGTAAAAAACCACCTCAAAAGGCCTCCCCGAAGCAGCCAAATTGGCAGCTTCAACCACCGAATCCACACTCACTTTCCCTGAATCCCCAACCCCTGCAACCGCAGTATTCCAACCCGAACAATTTGAATCAAGAAACCCCCTCCCAATACCCCTTTTCGCCCTCCTAATCCCAACACACAAATCACCATTATCCGCCCTTAAAAAGACAATAGAATCACCAGCAACAAGCTTCTTCTGGTTAACAAAGTTACTCCAACCAGTTGTCAAAAGATGCCTACGAGGGGTCCCACGGTAAATATGCCTAAACTTCCATAACTTACCATGAACATCCTTAGCAACAACAGTTTGCACAGGTGGTTCAGCCGTATAATCTAACCTAGGAAATATTGTTTCAGCACAATATCTAGGAACCGAAAAACCACCGCCGTTATTTGCATCAGATTGGGTCAAAGTCTTTGCAAACGACGTAGGTTTATCTTGATTAGTATCATTTTTATTACGATCAAATCCTAAGAACCCATCATTAGTATTATCATAATCATTTTCATTAGTATTAATTTTCAAAGGGACTAGACCTATTTTAGCGTACACTTCATCTGTGCTAGTGTCCGCCATAAAGTTGACAGCGGACACCGCACATAAAATGTACGGTGGGACCCTAGGAAAACCCGCGGCGCTAGTCACACCAGTACCAGCGCCGCCGGCATGTTCTGCATGCCCTTGTGGAAAATAAAAGATTTTTGAATTTAGTTCCGGCATTTGAACCATACCACCTGCACATGCGTGCCATAACTGACTATCCAACGTTGGTTTATTCATATGATGATCCATTACATTAATCATCTTTATACCAAAAACCCTTTAGCTAAAACCTGTAAAAAACACACATAAACATAAAAACACAGTCAGGAACAAAACCCTTATTTTAGCACATACCCATGTATATAAGTATATAACCACCTTGTGACAAAATCTTTATTTTTAGCTTAAATTTCAAGATTTCAAATTTTTGACACAAAAAATGGAAAAAACATAAAAAGAAACAAGACCCATTAATATTTAGCAAAACCCATGTAGAAAACAGCATAAATTAGTTAACTTGCTGAGACAAAAAGGTGAAGAAACAGTGACAATACAGGGGGGAACAATGACTGACTGACTGACTGACCTGAGTGTTTGCCGACCAACGATGGATGGCATACAACAACAGAAGAGACAAATGTGATCTCTGGAGAGAGAAAGTGAAAGTATTTTAGAAAGAGAGACTGTATGTGTTTGTTGATAGATTCCAACAAATGAAATTACTAGTGCCCCAAGTATTTCGGTAGAGACTCTATCTATACTTGACTAAATATGTACGACATACTTTACTACTAGTCCTTTTTATCTTTCTATTTACTGTTTTAGTCCTTTGTTAATGCTATCTATCCCGAAAATTACTGTTCCGTACGATTCCCCTTATCACTCCAAATAACAAGTCTTTTTACTATGAATATTTACGTTTTGTTATTTTTTAAAATCTTTTAAAATTTTGAGGTCTTGACATTGTGTTTAGGAAGCAAACGAGTGGGTGATCCCGTGTATTGTTGCGGGAGTGCTGTGAACCCGTTATATTTTTGATAAATATATATATGTATTTATATATCGGTTTTTAAAAGTTTAATTCTATTACATTGTTTGTCTTTGAAGGACCAAATCTGTAAAGGCAATTAAATTTTAAAGACTATTTTGTTTAGTTTGTGAGTAAAGAATTGTAGCTACAGTGATTTAAACAGTAACAACGCCTGCCTTTTAGTATATGGATAAATATCTTATATGTAAACACCCATGTTTTAGCTTTAGATTATTTTCATATATGTTCATATGTTGCAACTTGTGAGTCTGACAACGACAATTCTCTTTTAGTATCAAATTAAATGTTCATTTACTAAATACAAAAAGTTTGATAAACATAAAACCATTACATTGAACACCGATAGAATTCAATATTTATCTATTTAGAGACAATTTGATTGATAACTAAAAGTGTACATTTATTTTAGGACAACCGTAAATAGCAACATAAATATTTTATTTGTGACAAAAGAGTAATTGTGAATAATAATAAAATCATTTCAGTTTTTATTGATTGTGCTTTTAACTTGATTTTACAAAACGTATGTGCAACAATAACTTTATACCCAATCTCCCCGAAACGGGGGTATGAGAAAAGTGGAATATAGACAGAATATACTCTCAACCGAAATTACAAAACGTATGTGATCATTATATTTGTGATATTTAAGTATAAGACTTATTGGTTGTATTTATAAAGTTGAAAACACTTGATGAAATATGTTTAAGCCTCATCATAGTTTTGTTTGACGTGTTGCTGTCATAGTGATAAATTCGATTATGGTTCAATAAAATGTTACTCCTCTATCTTAAAATTATTATTCACAGATAAAAAATACATAAAAAAACATTATTATTATAATTTTTTTTTTCTTATTTTTTGCAAAATCACCTTTAAGTAATTATTTTAAAGCTTTTTTAATGTTTGTAATAATAAGTGAAGGTAATATAATGAACTCTAACTAAATTCTTTGTTTATTTTTTGGAAATTGATAATTAATTTAAGACAACTAAAAATGAAAATATAGACAATAAATATGAGACGGAGAAAGTAAGAGTTTCACGACAGAGTTAGTTTAGTGTCATCGACATGTTTACTTTGAACTAAGATGGCATACTTGTCGTACCAATCGTTTTCAATTCGATCATGCTCGTAGTCTCGCAACAATATTTATTCTTATGGAAAACGAGTACATAGATAATACATCAAGTTTTCCATCTTGTACCGATATTGAGCGATTCAATGTGTTTGTATATCTTTGTGTCCTTTGAGTATCACAAAAATTGTACCATAAAGTACTCGAAACAAAAAAGTTTATGAAGTATAATGATATTTCAAGCAATAACTATAGATGGATTTATAAAAGTGGCCAAAAAGTTATGAACGAAACTAAACAAGTGAAAGTGAATCTAAGTGCAAATTTAAGGGGTTGTTTTTAGCATATTTTGTAGACATTTTTACTTTTTTACTCTTACTTTGATCAGATCTGAAGCTTCGGATTCATGTAACCTTCTCCCACTCACATTGTCTGTCTCGTGTTAACCACTCGCTTCACTTTAATGTACTTTATGGTATCACAAAAATTGTACCATAAAGTACTCGAAACAAAAAAGTTTATGAAGTATAATGATATTTCAAGCAATAACTTTTTTGGTGGGTAAGGTGGTAAACTTGGAAACACTTATCTCGCTTGATAAGTTGATATTGAAAGTTGGTTTAGGAGATTTGGTGATTAAGTATATAGGGGGATTATCGGTGTTGCTCAAGTTTAAATGTGAGGACAAGCGCCGCCTCCGCTAAAAGTGGTGCATGGGGTCATGGTTCCTGTGACTGATATGTGGATTGGCGGTGCTTTCATGAACGGATTGGGTTAAGGTCCATGGTATGCCTTTGAACTTAGCGGAAAACTCTGTTATTGATAATATTGCGGCTTGTTTTGGTAAAGTCGTATACAAGGCACAAGTTACCTCGGAGGATAATAATCTATCATCGGCATGTGTTGGTATCCTGGTGGGCGATGGAAGTCGTATTCGTGATTCGGTTGATATGAAGTGGAAAAATCGTTGGTTTAAGGTGTGGGTGGAGGAAGAAAGTGGGTCTGGGATCCGTAATGTAGGCTATGTGGAGGCTCATTTGGTTTCGGGAGAAACGAATAACGACTGGTCGTAGTGGTGATGGAGACCACGGCCAGATGAGGTGTCCAAAGTTAATTTGGTAGAAGAAGAGGTGAGAGAGCATGGGGAATTGCATGGGCATGAAGATGTTATTAATGATAAGGGGAGTCTCGAGAGTGATTCTGTGGGGCCCGAGGTCTTTTTATTTAATTCAAAGAAAAGTGGGTAAACAAAGTAGTACTAAAGAGAAAGGAAAAGGCCTAAGCCCAAAGGGGTGGGAAACAATGTGAGCCCAAAATTTTTGGGTCCGTGAAAAGGCCCAGTGAACTTAGAAGATCCTTTTGACTTGGACAGATTTATTAAATTAACAACAAGGGAAGTCGTGGGCTATGGAAACCGATAATCATGTCGTATCAGCCGATCAGAGGAAACCCTCCTGTTCATAAAGGGCCTGAGGTAGTGGCGATGGCTCCTGCTATGGAGATTTTCGATCTTAACAACGCGGGCGAGTCCGAGCCGTCGACGGAAGTTGATTGTGGTGGTGTCGAAGGGGTTAGTATGGAGGTTAGGATGGATGGTGACGAAGGAGTGGATAAAGAGGTTGAGGCAACTATTTCGGTGGGTTTATTGGTAGGGGTGGATGTAAGCAGTGTGAACCCTGGTCAAAAGTTCAGTAATCGGTACCAATGGTGTTTTTAGATGAATTTGTTATCTATTAATGTTAGAGGTATGGGGGATGAAAAGGGCCGTGGGTTAAGGAGTTGAGATGCTCTTTGGGTGTCGAAGTTTTTGGCTATAAGAATCTAGGCCGATGACCCTGTCTAGGTTTGACCGCTAAATTGTGGGGAAATCGCCTTTGGGGTGGATTATGTGGGTTCGATAGGGCGTCGGGGGTTTAATTTGTATGTGGGATTCCGTATTTTGATCTCAAAGTGGTGTCAAGAGTAGGAATTTCATGAGATTGTCGGTATTATTAAAGGTAGTGGGGAGACGCTAAATTTCATTAACGTGTACGCTCCGCAAGGTGTTGTTGCGAAAAGAGAGTTGTGGGATCTGATTGAAGTCGAGATGAGATCGAGCAGTGGGCTGTGGGCTATTATGGGGGATTTTAATGCGGTTAGATTTGCGGAGGAAAGGAAGGGTTCAGTGTTTAAAAATACGTGTGCCAGGAATTTTAATACCTTCATTCATAACTCGGGGCTTTTGGAGTATGGGATGAAAGGTAGTCAATTCACGTGTATTCGTGATAATGGTAGGAAACTGAGTAAGATCGATAGAGTCTTGGTGAGCCCTGACTTTTTCAATTCGTGGCCCTCGGCTTGTCCTCAGCTCTTTTCTCGGTTCCGGATCGCCCGCTTTTCTTATCTTCTAAAGTGGGTGATTTTGGGGCTAAGCCGCTTCGGTGTTCAATTCGTGGCTATCTATGGATGGTTATGAGGATACTGGCAAAAAGCATGCGGTGAAGAGTTTGTGTTCAAGGTCCTCCTCGACACGGTTATCGATGAAATTACGTTCATTAGAGGTAGGATTAAGGAATGGAAAGAGATGGATGTAAAGTCTGTTTGGTGAGGAAAACACCTACTGGAAGAGATAGGTAAGTTAGAAGATATTATGGGCGGTAGAAATCTAAGTGAGGAGGAAGAATGGATTTGAGGGAGAATAAAATGGTTTTAAAGGCGGCGGGTGTTAGAAAGGCGATGGACGTGAAACAAAGAGCTAGGATCAGGTGGGCTATAGATGGAGATGAGAATTCCTCGTTCTTTCATGGGTTGGTTAACGGTAGGAAAGCCGCAACAATATTCCGGGCTAACTTTAAATGGGGAATGGTGCTCGCCGCCGCTCCTTAAGAAAGAAATTTTAACTATTTTGGGCGGTTTCATGAAGAAACCCCGTGTAGACCTTCGGTTCGTTGTGAAGGTTTGGCTGGGTCCCACGAAAGTGAGGCTAATCGGTGGAGGAACCGTTTCTGGTCAAGGAGATCAAGGATGCGTTTTTAGTTGTGGGACGATAGGGCCCCGTCCTGATGGTTTTAACATGAGGTTTTTGCCGCTTGGGTTTTATTCGAGCAAGATTTTATGGATCTGTTTGGAGGCTTCTTTGAAGATGGTAGGATTAATGTGGGTAGGGAACGCCTTTTATAACTCTTGTTCCGAAAATTAAGGACCCGGTGGAGCTTAGTCATTATAGGCCAATTAACTGGGTGGGGTGATTAGCAAGACTATCTCCAAAGTCTTGGCCAACAAAATGAAACCGGGTCCCGGGATCTTGTATCGGATTCAATCGCTTTTGAGTGGTAACTTTATCCTTGACGCCGTTAATCGGAACGAGGTGATTGCTTGGTGTAAAAGTCAAGTTTAAAGCTTTTATGTTCAAGCTTGATTTTGAGAAAGCTTATGATAACGTGAATTGGGGTTTTTTGATTGACATTTTGAACCAAATGGGATTTCATTCAAGATGGGTTTCATGGGTGTATGGTATTTTGGAATCCGCTCGTTCGTCGGTTCTGGTTAATGGCGCTCCCACGTTTGAGTTCAAATGTGGGAAGGGTTTGAGACAAGGGGATCCCTTGTCTCCTCTTTATTATTGTGATGGAAGCGCTGTATGTTGTCTAAGGCGCAAGTGTGAGGTGGGCTTTTCAATGGTATCGCTCTCACGAGAGGAGGGCCATCCATTTCCCACCTCTTTTATGCTGACGATGCCATTGTCCTTGGGGAGGGATCAAGTCGAATAATTAATGTAGTCGAGTGTTAAGATGCTTCCATATATGCTCTGGTCTCAAAATTAGTATTCCGAAATCAAACATGTTTGGTCTCGGAGTCAATTTGTCGGATGTTGAAGAGAAGTCGTGGTGTTGGGATGTAAGGCGAGTTCGGTTCCTTTCAAGTATCTCGGAGTGATGGTGGGTGCGAATATGAATAAGGTGTGCAACTGGAAACCCGTTTACGATGTCTTCGAGTCTCGGTTATCTAAGTGGAAGGCGTCGTGCCTTTCGATTGGTGGTAGAAGGGTGCTGATCAAGGCGATTCCGGAAAGTCTCCCTGTTATTACTTTTCTTTATATCGGCTCCTATTAAGGTCATAAAGATCTCAAGGTATGATCAAAAGGTTCTGGGGAGGGTCGAATGGCGGCTAAAATCCATTGGGTTGCTTGGGATAGGTTGCTTCCCTAAGTCGGGGGTCTCGGAATTTGTAAGCTCAACATCGCATATTGGCCTCCTATCTAAATGGAGATGGAGATATAAAGCTGACAATAACAGGTTGTGGGTGAAAGTTATCGAATCTCTTCATGATACGGGGAGGTGTTGGGATTTCATCCCTTTGAATAAATCTTTAAGAGGGGTGTGGAGTAACATCGTGAAAGTGTTGGCTGAACGGTGTTTTAATAACCTTCCTTTGAGAAGGTTTTTCAAAGGAGTTGTCGGAGTTGGGGATTTAGTGGCCTTTTGGTTGGACCCGTGGGTTGGTAACGAAATGAAGGATGTGTCCGATTTGTTTAGATTAGAAAAGAACAAGAAGTGCAAGGTGATGTGTCGAATGGGGAGTGGGGGTCATTGGAATTGGTATAGGGAGCCTGAAACTTCAGTGAAATGGAAGAGTTATTCTTTACGGTCAATGTCGTGGAGCATGTGGCTCTTAGTGAAAGGAAGGACGAATGGAAGTGGCTCGGAGAGAAGTCCGGGAAATTCAGGTTCGATCGATTAGAAGTTTGTTCTATAGTGGAGCGGATTTTAGTAATATCTATGTTTATAAATGGTGCAAATGGATCCCGCGGTGCAATATCTTCATGTAAGCGGAGATGTCGAGAATCCCGTGGCGGATTCCCTTATTGAAGGAAAATGGTGGGGATCGATGGGTTGTGTTCTGTGTGGTGAAGACCGTGAATCGATTGATCACATTTTACCTCTCGTCGCCATGGTGGTTTGGAACCACATTCAGAATCGGGACGCGAGTCCAAAGGTTCTTTGCTTTCTCGTTTAGGGATCTTATTGAAGTTCATGATCATGTGGGGTTAAAAGGTAAGGCTAAGTGGGTGTTTCAAGGTATTGTCATTATTAGTTGTTGGGTGATTTGGGAGAGCCGTGAACAAGCGCAGGTTCGAGGGTATTGATGTGAGGACTGTGGAGGTGATTAGCGAGATCAAGTCTTTGGGTTTTCTTTGGGTTTGTTCTAGAGCTAAATTGTCTAGATTATCTTGGTCGGATTGGTGTAAATATGTTATTGTGTAGTTCCTCCTTGTAGTTTCGCCGCCCGGTCTTCGGGTTGGTTTTTTGTTCTAATGAAATTTACCTTTCAAAAAAAAAACTACATGACTTGTCCACTTTTATAAAGTATATGTCAAACAATATAATATGAAATTGACTTTGTGTGAAAGTGTGATTATGTAACAAGATTATTAAGTTGCACCTAGAAAATAAAAGATACATATTGTTGCACCAAAAGAAAATTGCTCGTATAAGATATGACACTTTTAAAAATTCTACTCAAGAGAAGAATGTAGGTGTGGGTATTATTTAAGTGATTATGACTCCTTAAACTGTTTTTCGTTTTTTTTTCCAAGTTGAAATTGTCAAACAAAGTTGTGTCACTTCACTTAAAGAATTGTTTGTTTGTCCATAATTGAGAAACCGACTAGTCGTCATTTCACTACAAAACTTGCTTGTATATCCATTGTTCAGAAACTGAATATGTGTATCTGATTTACTTGCACCACAAAACTTGTTTGTTGTTAACAATAAATAGTTTTTGCGATTAAATCAATCAAAATCGAATTGAAAGCCTCCCTCTTGTCACATATCGTGGTCGCACTTCACTTTCAACCCTCACCTTCCCCACAATGTTTCTATTATGTTTCGTGTGTATGGTTCTTAATTTAAGTTTGTTTGATTTCTCATCTTAGGCTAGCTACAATGGTAGGTGAGACCTTACCATCGCCATCAACCTCACACGCTACCACCGTTGAACCTTCCCCTCCCCCTATTCACGTGCAACAGAGGAAAAAGAAAGATAGTGGTGAGGGTGCTCACTGTGGTATATTTGTATAAAGTGAGTATTTATAGAGCACCAGATTCCCTCACGTTATAGGACTCGTGTTATAAGAAAAAATATTGCCACCTCTGCATTATTTTCGTATAACTCAGCACAAAAACACCCTTCTTTCAAAATTAGTGTTATATGACACCCGTAAACCCCACAGTTTTTAATTGTTTTTCATTTATTCAAATAAAACATTACATTAAAATTAAAACATATCATAATTTAAGTAAAATAACTTTACCAAATATATACATTTTAGGGACAAATTATGTAAGAAAAAAAAATTAAAGGACTAACGCAAATCTAATAAGGACTAACGTTGCAAAAACTTAATTAACAAGGATTAAAAGTGAAAAGAGGAAGAGGATGCATCGTCTTCTTTCTTCCTCTCTTTCATGACCTTCAAATAAAAAAAAACAAACAAACATAACATTTAAAAACACAAATACATTACGCACACATAAAAATAAACAGTGAAACCCAACAAAAATAAATAAATAAATAAAATACTAATCATGTGGGCTGGCCAGTACGGCACCGGGACCTATGGTGCCACTTCTGATGTTATCTTCGCGCCATATGTTGGCGTTTTCCGTCCGCGTCACCCCTTTCAGCCATCGACACCATGTCCTCTTAATGGTGATAACCATTGAAACTGAAAGGTGGTGGTTGTGGTGATGTGTTGAATGGTGATTTGACACTAACGTGAAAGTGATGATATAGGTGACCATAGGTTTTAAGATTTGATTAAAGGTTCTTTTATGATGTATTTGTGTGCGGATCCATTTGCGTTGTGTTGTGATAAGTTGTTCAATTTCACTTGTGAATGTTGCTTTTATGGATTTATGTATATCCATTTATTTTAATCAAACACGTTGAGGAGAGGGTTGGGTGTCTCTAAAGTTTTAGAAGAGATCAAAGCCCAATCTTTGTATATGAACATTTTCTGATGTCTAGAGAACATTGGAGAAATGACCACCGGAATACCAATTGGGTAACGTACATAATAGCAAAAAAAGGTTCAACTTTCTCGAGACTTGCTTAGTGATTTTTCTTCATTTATCCGATTAAGTACATAGATAACATAAAGGTGATAATCAATTTACTTTCCCAGTATGTGACTAATATAACAATCCAAAACGATTAAGGTTTAACTTTCAATTTATTCATGTATAAAGCTAGTCACAGTTCTACTTTTTCCTCACATGTAACACAAAAGCTCACGCATCATCACCATTACAAACTTCCAATAGTCATGTGTAACACCCCCCCTAATTTCATGATATGCAGCGAAATTTAAACTGGGTGTTACTCGACGGCACAACAGTCATAATAATAGAAAACGATCTCTAAAGGAGTCGTTTTAAAAAGGAATTATCATTCAAATATATCAGAGTTTACAAAATAGGTCCCAGTTGGTTCCATTGTTTACAAAATGCATCAATATAAAGTCTTTTGATGTCTTTCTTGAATGATAAAATAATTATAGCCTTCTTGATCTTGTCATTGCCCTTCCGTGCCAGCTTCCGACATTATGGACCTGAAATACATGTTTAAAACTGTCAACACAAAGGTTGAGTGAAATTCATAGAGTTTTTTTTTATGGTTGAACACATTATGTTGGTAGTGTGAGTTAATTAGGCTTACACCAATGGTTTGAAAACAAAACAGTTATTATTTCTTGGTCCGCTTTGATGCTTGGTACGGCTGCCTCAAGTATATGATACTTGAGCCCGCTTTTGTTTGATACGGCTGCCTCAAGTATGTGATACTTGAGCCCGCTTTTGTTTGATACGGCTGCCTCAAGTATGTGATACTTGAGCCCGCTTTTGTTTGTCACTAAGCTCATGATACCGAAAACGTTAACAGCTTGTCAATAGAATTTGATATAATAGTTTGCAAGGTCTTGGTCAAACAGTTGCCCTAATAGGTAATTTGCCAATAAACCTATGGTTCTTCAAATAGAGTGCGTTTGTTTACCGGACTTGGTCAAACAAACGGGATTCGTCAATCCCGATAGATCTATCCACATTATTCGTGTTCACCCGCAAGTGATTAATGGTTCATGATAATAGGGACTTAAGTTTGGCAATAGTGGTACTTAGTGCAAATAATACATTCAGATAAGCATACAGTTTCAAAGCAATGTGTTCGGTTTAAAAATAGCATGTATCCCCCCCAAGGGTTTGTAAAACAATTAAGTAATAGAAAATGGGGTTATGAAGTCACCGTGAGTTGATGATGTTAAGTGCTTTAACGGATGAGATGGATAAGCCGGGAAACCTCTACGTGCAACCTAAAATGGAATGTTGCGACTTAGGTTTGGAATAATGTTTAGGAAAACATAAACCAACCTATATACGTCTCTATGTTGATCATGATGTAGTCATTAATAGTTTGTTGCTTATAGTAACTGTTTAGTATGTGAAAACATATCTAGTTTATAGATATTGTACTACCGTTCGGGCCATCATAATTCAGAGGTCATGTAGTAAACATTCGAGGAGATAGAAAACTTTAAATCGTAAATCCAGCAACTCGTCGATACGTTTTACTCAAATGAAACCCCTCACATGAAGCTCCCTAGTTTTGTAGCACTTAGTAAATAAAACATAGGTTTTGAATGAAGATTTGTTATATCATAAAGTTTATCATGTTTTTAGTAAATATCTAGTTTTTACAAGTTCTCGTCGATTACTAGTGATCATAACTTATTAACATGGTCAAAATGAAGTTTTGGTAAAAATTAGCGGAAAAGGATAAAATGGTAATTTTTCTGTTACTTGCGAAAACGCTATTCCGAAGGTTGAATGAAGTTTTGTTAATTTAATATGTAACTAGCTATGGAAATAACATGGTTTCTATTTTCTCAACTTGTGAAAATCCAAATTTTGCCGGTAAAAACTGTTTTACAAATGTTAGGCAGAAAATGATACCGTTTGGTCTTTCTAGGCCGAGTTCCCTAGTGTAGCCGTAAAACATCATTGCGGACAACTTTCGTGTTTTAACTTTTTGATGATTCAGATCAGAAGTACCACTTATATTTTAGACAGATTAAGTAGTAAGCCTTTTTGGCGTTTCTAGGTTTTCGCTAACTTCTTTTTACCATAACTTTTGACTCGTTTGTCAGTTTCGGGTGATTCAAGTTGTTATGTTTCTCTTTTTATCTTGTCTACTATAATATGTAAGTTACCAAGTCTATATGTAACTGGTTTTAATGGTCTCAATCGTGTGGAATATGACTAGTTTACTAGTTTGTTACTTTACGACAATATGTGAATTTAAAACATGTGATTGAGTATATGTACATCATGAATCAACATAGTAACCATATATATAGCATGTGTTTGACAAGATAAAGATTTTATAAACATGAGATGATGGTGGTGATTAGTTTGCTTACAACTTTTGGCTTTCTAACGAAAGAAGTAACTAGTAAGGATTAGGACTTTGATTGAGCACTTAGGACCTTGGATAGAGCAAGCTTTCCACACCTTGGCACCCTTGCAATCTTGAAGGATTGGTGATGAAGTTCTAAGTGAGTTGAGTAGATCTAAACTCAAGAATATCACTTAAACTTGCTAGGGATTTGATGTAGTAACTTTTTTCTTGAAAATTCTTAGCATAAACTTGGAGTTATGAATCAAATTATGGAAGGTGTGTTGGTGTTATGTGATGAACGACCAAAAGCAGAGGGGAGGGGTTTATATATGGTCTTAAGGAGGTTAGGAAGATCTTAGGAAGGTGTAAATGAGGAGGTGTAAGTTTACTTGAACTTTTGGAAACTTACTTAGTATGTTTTACACATGTAACATAACTAAATGATCAAAGCATGAGATTAAGACACATTACATGGTGACTCCCCCTATAGGTCGCCATATTAAATGGGGAAGGATGAATAAGTTATTTTTTGGTATTATCTTGTTTACGGAGTGATTTTTGGTTCCGTTAAATGCCAACCGTAAGTTGTTAAGCCATAAAACGTAAAACCGGGTATCGTAAAAATATGAAACTTGTAGGAATGATGAAATTCATCATTATATTCCTTAATAAAATATAAAATGAGTGGTAAGTTCCATCGAGTTTCTTAAACGTTGTTTAAAGCTGGAAACGCAGGTCAAAAACGCGTATTTCGCGTAAAACGCAGAACTGGAAAACGTAAAATTCCAAAACTTGTGGAATTGTCATAAAATGGTAGAAATACATATTTCTAATGTTTATAGTATTTTATGGACATATCGGGATGCCCGAATGACGTTTAAACCCTAAAGTAATTCTCAGACACGGTTTTGTGAAATCTGTTTTGAATGGATTCGACGTATGTCATCAGGACGACTTGTCGAGTTTCCTTTATCTTGTCATTATGGTAAAATAAAAATAAAAATTTTTATGGGATGAATAGTAAAAGTGAATAGTAACTTTTCAAAAATATGAAAAGTAACCCTAAAATGCGGGTTGTTACATCACGTTTGAGCGGGAATCAAAGAATGGTGTGTGCTCATTGTTGTGACTTAACACAAAAAAGAGTGAAAATGCGCGTATGTGAGTGCTAAGTGTGTTTTTTTTATATTTATAAATTACCGACTATAAGTAAATGGTGAGTAATGATACGAGGGTGTGAGTGATGAGTAAGTGAGAATGGAAGATAATGATGTGACACTGAGATAATAGTTTTTGTTAGGTTAATACACATCTGGCCTAAGACTAGTCGTAGCAAGACCTAACCAATCAGTTAGTCTCCTCTTTTTGAACGCGTCCTTCCCTTACTTTGCACAAACCAAACGTGTCTGACACCTTAATTTTGAAAGATTTGGTCTGTTAGGCGACCGAAACAGTTGAAAGGGTTTGTGTGTGTGTTTTTTTATAATTTATTTTTTGGGGTTGTTTTTTGTTGCTACTGTGGTCTCTATACTATGAGTGTTTGATCGATGTTTGGTGTAAGAGAGAAAAAACTAAACTGACGTCGATGTGACGAGGCTATTTGATCTCCTTTTATATTAGTCTATTAATTTCTGAAATAAAAAATTAACATATAAAGTAAATTACATAAATCGTCCCTTTGGTTGTAGCAAAATGGCACGTTTCGTCCTATAACGCAAAAATTAAACCAATGGTCCCTGTGGTTGTAGAAACTGAGTTGACCGCTTCTTTGACCTTTTAATCGGCCAATTGGACTTTAATTTATGAGTTAATTACATAAATGGTCACTGTGGTTTGGTCATTTTTTCACTTTCAGTCATTGTGTTTTTTTTTTGACTAAGTCAGTCACTGTGGTTTCATGGTATTACATATCCAAGCCAACTCCGTTATCTCCGTTAATATTCTCGTTAAATACACTCACGTGACAAAAACGTGAGGGTAGCTTTGTAAAATCCCCTTTCCCTCTCTTTTGATAGTGCCCAAAGACGTTTCTAAAAAAACCACAACCTAACTTTTTCATCTCTCTATCACTCTGCTCTGCTCACCACTCTCTCTCAAAGCCATTATCTGAATAAAGAGTTAATGTGGTTTGGCTATGATGGATGAGTGAAATGGATAGTCATTACGAAAAGAAGGAGACGCATTTGATCCTAAAAAAGCATACGGTATAATTTTTAGGGCTAATTAAAATTGAATGTTTTTAGCTTAAATTGAGCATGTGAAAACAATAGTTGATTAGTTGTTTTTGTTTATTAACTTGCATTTTTTATCAATTCACCAGGTAAGTCAAAGACCCATTTTACATTGGAGCTGCACCATGGGGGGTTTTTTACAATGGGTTCTAGAAGGCGTTATATGAATGGTAAGGTGTCTTAGGTTGATGGAGTTGATATTGATGTGTTTTTAGTAATTGAAATTAAGGATATGTTCACAAAGTTAGGTTACAAAGAAGAAGACACTATGTACTTCCACTTTAGAATACCTAATAGGGATTTAGATAGTAGACTTATGCCCTTAGCTTGTGACAGTGATGTTTTAAGTTTGGCAAAATATGTAGGAAAGTATAAGGTGATTGATGTTTACTTGGAACTTTGGCTTTCTAGTTTGGATATAGAGCAAAAAACTGGTAACAAGCCTAAGGTCACCTTTGATGAGTTACCAATTGAATTTGATATGTCCCTTGAGTTTGACCCCTTTTTTTCTACTGGTGATGTAACTGGTCAGTCAAATGAGAAGCATGTTGATAAAGATAAGGAAATAGGTGAATCTAGTGGGAATAAGAATCAAGAAGATGAAGATAGTGATTTCTTGGAATTTGATGAGAACCCAATTCATGATGTAGAGGTTAGTATGGATGACTTTAGGGATAACTTAGACAAGAATGTGGAATCTGTTGGTGGTAGTGAAGCTGAAGTGGAAAATGATGTTGTATGTAGTGATGTAGAATTAGACCATGATTACTTTGATAGTGCAACAGATGAGGAGGGTGATATTGAAGTTGAAAGAAATCAGGCATTGAGAAAGATAACAAGAAAAGAAAGATCACTTGCAGGTATGACATCTGAGTGGAATTTTCATTTGAGGAAAAAAATAGCTAGCAAAGAAATTATAAAGAAAATGGTTAGTAAACTAGCTGTTGAGGAAAGGAGACAATTGCATCTTGATAGGAATGATAAGAGTAGAGTAAGGGTTATATGCAGGGGTAAAACACCAGTTTTTAGTGATCTAGATTCAAATGAAGGTACTGGGCCTCTTAAAATAACAAATTAAGCTATTGGGCCTGATAATGGGCCTGTTATAGATAACAAGCAAGGCTGTCCATGGCTTTTACATATTTCATAAGGGCCACAGGGTAAGTCATGGATAGTTAAGACTTATAAGACTACCCACAAGTGCCTTCAAACTAGAGAAGTCAAAAAATGCACTGCCTCTTTTTTAGCAAAAGATGTTGAAGAGTCTATAGTTCCTAACCCTAAAATACCAGCAGCTGCTCTCAGAGACCAACTGCAAAAAAAATACCACTTAGGTGTTTCCAAAATGAAAGCTTATAGGGAAAAAAAGATAGCTGTGACACACGGTAAATTTTCACAAAAATTTAACTAATAATTAGTAATTTATTATTACTAAGCATAAGTCATTAAGCATGCATAAGCTTTGCCTGATCATTTGAGTAGTTAACTCGCACACAATAGACTATTGCATCACGTTTGCATCCATATCATTTTATGAATATTTCATTTCATTTTGTCTTATGATTAAATTGTAAGACGAGAGGTTATCTCGTTTTCCCCAGTGACCGACACTGCACGCGTACCGACACCATGATAAGGGCTTGATAAAATAAATGACAAACTTCCGTAATGAAAAATATTACAAAGATAATAATATCTCCGATGCGTAACTATAAGATATTACGTTATAAAAAATTTCAAACAATGATACTTCGGTCACAATTTAACATCGCGGGACACAAAGTACTTAACACACTTGCACTTAAATAAAAACCTCTATAAGACTCAAACACAATTAAAATATAAATGTAACACAAATACATACATGTACACAAATAAATCATAAGTATAAATTACATATACACACACATTTATTTGTATTACTTTTAAAAGAAAACCTTATATAAAACTTTGAGATATACACCCTTTGTTTTCCCTTCCCATACACGACAAAACAAAAAGCAGAGAAAGAAGATATCAAATCTTCATCTTCAACCTCAAGACCTGCGCCTCTAGTAGGCCGAATCTCCCAAAGAGGAAAACCCAACATGTTCATTCCATCATATTCTCCTCTCTCTTACCAAAATCATGTAAGTTTTGTCTCTCAAATCCCCTCCTTGATGCGTCGGCTACCCTTCGAACGAATCCAAGAAGGATCAAGATAAAATCATCCAAGAGAAGCATATCTTCCATTGTATCTACTTGAGCCAAAGTCCAAGATATTCTAGGATTTGGAAGTTATCTAAATTCGGCTTCAATCCAAAACACCAAGAAGAGAGATGGTCAAGCTCCTTCCCAAGATACATCCTTTATCTCTAGTAGAGATGCAAACGCCCCAAACTCAGTTCCTCATCAATTTTACCAAAAACTATGGTTTGTGAAACTTAGGGTTTTCAAAAATTGATTTGGGGGTTTTGCAATTGGAAGTGTTTTGGAGCTAAATCAAGAGTCGTTTAGTTCGAAGCCCACGAAGCCACTTTTGTACCTCACGCATCATCTCTTCCAAGTTGAGGTTATTCATTTTTCTTGTTGTAATCTTTTTTTTGTGTTGTTTATATCAATTATAAATGTTCTTGGTTGCCATGTCGAAATTGTGAGTTTGGTTATTTGAGATTTGTGTTTTACTTTGTTTTGCTAATCTTGTTTTGTGACCATAAAACTTAAGTTGTCATTTGCTCAAGGGTCCGTTTGGTTTTCTGTCGAGAAGTATGAAACAAGAAAAACTAGATAAGTCAAGTTTGGTGATTGTATCAAAAATTCGTTATACACTTTGTCATGTTAATCTCATTCTTCCTTTGTTATTATGTTGAACTTAAAGATGTCTTTTGTTTATGTGGATGGGTTTTTCTGTCGTGTACACAAAACCAAGAAATTGGAAGAGTTAAGTTTTATAAAAATTCACTAGTAATCTTGGTGTTAAACCTGGGAAATTATTGTTGGTCGTGTCATCATTGTTTAGTACTCAAACTTGCGCATAAATCTTGGTACCCTGTACCATAAAAAAATCCATGATTTTGGTTATAATATTTATTACCTTAGTCGATGTCGAGTCTTTGTTAGACTCGACTGTGAACCCCCCTTAGTACTCACACTAACTGAAGTTCATGTTATGATTTGTCCGTCGAAAAATTCGTGAGACTAAATAAACTGCTTCTTTAATTCTTGTAAGCAAATGTCTCGACAGTAGGAGATGTATAAAAAGGATATATGAGTAAATGCTATTATCATGAAATCAAGTCATAACTTATTAGTATACATGTTGATGTCGAGATGAAATCGATGTTGAGTAGTACGCAACTATTATGGCTCTATCGTTTTCTTTGATCTAACATGTTAAGATTTACATGTTGGCCTCGAGTATCATTCGGATTATTATAGCCTAATCAAGTGGTTAAGATGTGTGTCGAGCACATCAGTCCCGAAACCCTTGGTTCGAGCAAGAATCCGAGTTAAAGGCATATTACTTGAAGTGCTTAGTTTTCTTTTCTCCTTTGGCGTCCAAGATAGATACACTAGCATTAAGATTATGTAATGTGTTAATACAAATATTTCATGTCTGCTCTCCGTATAGCTTTGGGCCGCAGCCAAGGTCTAACCTCCAAAAGATCTACTAGACCACCTATGGGCCACAGCCCACACTCTTATTAAACTTGAGTTCATTTTGACTTATGGGCCTAAGCCCAGTCTTGTACCCATTTCTGCCAGACGCGGCCCAACCGTGTCAGTTTTGTACTCTAACGGTAAGACTCAAAATGTATACTCGAGAGTTCAAATATAAACTAAACTCGTTCCCGTCTAATCCTTTCCCTTTTATTTCGTTACATAAGGTCATAACGTCAAGTGTATAAAAGTCTTAGTGCAAGTAACCAAGTGTAAAGGTTTAAATATAAGAACAAGTGCTCAAGTCGCAATTCACATGATAAAAGCCTACATTAACTCTTTGGCATCAATAGGTGCAAGTAGACATAGTTATGTCACAAAAATTAATAGTCGAAAATGATAAATGTTGAGAACAAATTTTGATGAATAAATAAAGACTACTATATCATTTTATCATTCATTATTTGAGAGTCTCCAAACTTTAACTTAAGTATTTTCTAAATGCAATTAGAAAATAAATCAACTAATATTGATTTTGACAATAATAATATGTGTCAACATAAATAAGTATATATACATTTATATACTTACTAATAGAATATCGTAATTATTTTACAAACTAAATGTTGGATTTTAATACTATTATAGCGTCAACATGAAAAAGTATATATACATTCATATACTTACTAGTAAAACCTTTTGATCATTTTCTTTACAAACTAAACGTTGGTTTTAATACCATTATCAAAACAATATAAGTTGAACTATTTTAAGTAAGTGCTACTTAAAACAATGAACTAAAACATTGCCCTCCTTATCTAGGTCGCGTGTCGGTGCCGCCTCACAACATTCACTAAATCCCACTTTTGGATTGCACATTTGCTAAGGTGAGTCTCATAGCCCCTCTTTCACTTGATAAACTATTTTATACACCTTGGGGTGAGAAATATGCAAAACCTTTTATGGACCTAAACTATTACATGATTACTATTACGTGGTTTAGCCGAAGCCCTTATGTCCCTAGAGAATGCCCTTTTTCATGAACCGTCAATTCCTCATTGGGAAACGCGAATGTTATAAATAGATCTATTGAGGGTGACTCCTCCGTTCGGTTGGCCATGCTTAGGCCAAGGCGAAACGTATACCATGTCAGAATCGAGTGTTGAGGGACAAAACACTCGCTATGGGCCCCTATATTGTATGACATCTTTTAGCATACAGAAACTGTCGTAGTATCGGTTGCATGAACTTAGAGCTAACGTAATAGACATTCATCCATATATCATTATATTCGTTGTAATGATTATATGACTTTGCTTATGGTCCAAACTTACTATTTTTATCTAAACCTATGAACTCACCAGCTTTTAGCTGACCTTTTTAGCATATTTTCTCAGGTGCTTAGTTGTGATCATGGATGCAAGGCAATAGGCGGATATATGGTCGTAGTAAATGCTAAAGAAGTGTTTTTACACAAAAACGATGTTTTTATATTGGGACCACTGAAATTATGGGATGTACCCATTTATCTAAACAATGATGTAAGATAATGTTTTAAAATATTTTATGAAATTAAACGGAGAATGTATTCCGTTCTTTATTACTTGTGTTGTGATTCACCAATTCCGTAACGCTCCCAATAACACGTATGCTTCCGCTAAACCAAATTTGGGGGTGTTACAGATTGGCACCAGAGCCTAAGTTGTAGAGAACTAGGTACATATAAACCCTAAACTATAACTACTTTTTACAAAAAACATCATACTACGACCGCCAGTTGCCGCTTGCCTTACTTGCCATTTTACTTAAGAGTTCATTTAAATGGGATTGCATGTTTTATTTCCTATTTACTAATGCACTATTTCATATTCATCATGAGTTTATTTTTCCACATACTTACACATATGCACCGTCTCGTCACAGACCATGCCTTCACCAGCCTTACCTCACGATGTTCAGGAGGACATCCTACTTGCTCACTCACCTACCATCCATCAGCTTGCACACCTGGCCACAGATCCGTACATTCAGGACACTCTAGCATCAGGCCAGTTATTGCACCTACTCCATCTGTACCGACTCTTACCACCACTCCATCAGCTTTGTTGACATGCAGGCGGAAACCCCGCATGATCGTGAGAGTACCTGGATATTGAGAGCGGTATTCATTCATGCCTCCACTAGCTTCTCGGATGACCCGCGCTGCTTACATGTGTCCTCCTACTACTTCAGAGTTACTGACACCATTCACCACTGAGTCACCACCTCACCAAAGACTCAGGAGGGCTACTGATTCCTACTCAGATGAAGACCCGGAAGAAGACCCGAAAGAGGATCCGGAGGAGGAGCTACCAAAGCCTATGCCGACTGAGAGTGTCCCTGGACATATTAGCATAGCAGCAGATATGGACATACTGGGTCTGGAGATTGTCCAGAGCATTCAGGAGTTAGGACAGAGCTCCAGGATGGCTCAGGGGTTGGGCGAGGACATGGATATTGATGCACCATTTGGATTGGGACAGAGAGCTGCTTTCCTCCGTAGCCAGGAGGAGAGTGATTAGGTTGCTTGGAGAGATATTGGTTGTGTGGTTAGTTCTGTACCACATATCGCGAGCCCGAGCTACAGTCCATCATCACCTTCATTCATACCATCTGCATCAGACATGGAGCGCCTTGCTCGCGCCACTAGACAGCTCGAGACTATTGAGGTAGCTGCACGGTTGAGGCAATGCCGGACCCATCAGGATCTCCAGATGATGAGGAGCTGACCCTAACAGAGAGAGTGCTTATTCAGTTAGATTCTCATGAGACCTTGCTAGGGGTCCATACTGATCAGTTGGAGAGAGTCGACCCAGTACGCTTACAGGCTTGCGAGCAGCGTGTTGAGGGTTTAGACCGCGTCACTGATGTATTGTTTGAGAGTATGGAGCTAGAGAGGCATGAGAGGATTCGGTTGGGTTTCAGATTTGAGGCTCAGGTTGAGGATGTTAGAGAGTTGGATAGCAGGACACGAGCCTTGGGCAGAGGTCAAGCCCAGATGCACGACCGACTTGAGGAGCTAGAGCGTATCCAGTGGATGGCTAGAGATACTGCCAGAGAGGAGTGGCAGAGGACCACAGGTTTGGAGTCCATGCTGGCCTCTCAGATGAGGCGCATCGCTAGTTTGGAGGATACGCAGCGAGAGTTAGTTGCTACCATTGAGCGACTACGTACCGAGCGTGGACATCTTTAGATATGATTTCGTGATGTATCACACTAAACTGGATTTATAACAGTTAGTGTTAGTTATTACTCTTGTACTTCAGTTGTATTTTCGTGGTATTTCCGTTGTATTCCCGTTGTATTTCAGTTGTATTCCATCTAGTATCTCATCATGTACTGTAGGAACCTTGTAACCGAAATTCTATCTATGTCAAACTTATTTTCCTATCCAATTGTCCTTTCTTTTATAGATTTCTCATATGATCTATCTACGATAACTACACTATTGCTTGGCACTTACCTTGTTTAAAAGGTTCTATATCTCATCACCTTTCTTACTGCAGAAATGCCGCCGAAACGAAGATCAAAACGTACCAATCCTGGTGGAGCTTCCAATGCTCCTATTCCAGCGAGAGTTACTCGCAACCGAGCTGCAAACACTGCTATTCCACACAGAGTCACACACGATCAGACTGCCGAAGCCACTACTCCTGTTAGGGCTACTCCAATCCAACCTACCATGGATCAAGCTATGATAGACCAACTAGTCAATGAGCGAGTGAATGCCGCTTTAGCTGCAGCAAACCACTCGTCTACTAATGCTGGAACTTCGAGACCACTCACCCATAGCCGCACTTGTACTTATCAGGACTTTCGTAAGACCATGACTGGAGGCTTTAGTGGAACTGAAGGAGCTGTCGGTCTGACTAGATGGATCGAGAAGCTCGAGACTGTGTTCCGAATCTGCAATTGTGAAGAAGAATCTAAGGTTAAGTACGCATCATTCACTTTCACAGATGCTGCCTTGACCTGGTGGAACAATTTTCTGAAATCTGCTAGTATCGATGTTGCCTATGCCATGCCATAGGAGAGCTTCAAGGAGATGGTACTTCGAAAGTATTGTCCTCGTAATGAGATCAAGAAACTCGAGCATGAGTTTTGGAACCTCAAAGTTCAAGGCACCAATATGGCTGCTTATAACCAGCGTTTTCAAGAACTAGCCTTACTTGTGCCTGAAATGGTTCAAACTAAGACCCGATTGTTGGAGAGGTACATCGGAGGACTGCCCCAATCTATCAAGGGCAATGTCACCACTTCTAAGGTCAGCCGATCTTCACGAAACCAGCGAAGTAGCCAACAAACTCATGGACCAAGTGATTGAGGATTCCATGGACAAAGTGGTTGACAATAAGAGGAAATGGGATGACCACTCCTGAAGCTACAACAACAATTGGTACCGTGGCAACAACAGTGGGAACAACAGCAACAATCAAAACAAAAGGCAAAATGTTGCTAGGGCATATGCAGTTGGGATTGAAGAAAGGAAACCGTACGCAGGGACTGCACCACTGTGTAACCGATGCACACCGCACCACAAAGGACATTAGGCAAAGTGCCGTAACTGTCAGAAAATCGGACACTTGACAAGAAACTGCAGGTCCAAGTCATTGGCGACGGTTCAAACAGCACCAGCTCAAGACCCAAAAGCTGCTATAACTTGCTTTGGTTGTGGTGAAAAAGGGAATTATAAGAATGAATGCCGAAAGACCAGGAACCAAGGAAATGGAGGGAATCAAGGAAACCGAGGAAAACCAGGAAGCCATGGAAATGGCAGGATTGTGGAAATGTTGGACAACCGAGTAATCAGGGAAATGGCGAAGGAGCTCGTGGAAGGGTCTATGCTGTGACCAAAGTGGAAGCTCAGGAAGACCCGAATGTTGTAACGGGTACGTTCCTTATAAATAACCGTTATGCATCCCTATTGTTTGATACGGGAGCCGATAGGAGTTTTGTTTCTAATACATTTAGTCCGCTACTCGATATTGCCCCAACTGCATTAGGAAATGAGTACAATGTGGAACTAGCTAACGGTAACATAAAAAGGGTAGGTACCATCATAAGAGGTTGCACCCTGAATCTGTTAAACCACCCATTCAATATCGACTTGATACCAGTAGAATTGGACAGTTTCGACGTCATCATCGGGATGGATTGGTTATCAAAATACCATGATGCCATCATTTATGACGAGAAGCTTGTCCAAGTACCCTATGGAGATGAAGTCTTAACTATAGAAGGAGACAGAAGTGATAGAAGAAACGCCTCAAGACTGCATGTCATTTCCTGTACCAAGGTGTTGAGGTGTATCGAGGAAGGATGCCACATCTTCCTAGCACAAGTCACCGAAAGGGACGAAAATGAAAAGGAAGAAAAACGTCTGGAAGACGTGCCAATAGTGAGAGAATTTCCTGAAGTCTTTCCTGAAGACTTGCGGGACTCCGCCAACCCGACAGTCGAGTTTCAAATCGATTTAGTGCCCGGTGCGCGCCGTGGCAAGAGCACCTTGCCGATTAGCTCCAACGGAACTCCAGGAGTTATCAAACCAGTTGTCGGAACTTGCGGAAAAAGGGTTCATTAGACCGAGCTCATCACCTTGGGGAGCACCAGTCCTATTCTTCAAAAAGAAGGACGGAACTTTTAGGATGTGCATTGACTATCGTGAGTTGAATAAACTAACCATTAAGAACCGTTACCCACTCCCGAGGATCGATGACTTATTCGATCAACTTCAAGGTTCAAGTGTTTATTCAAAAATCGACTTAAGGTCCGGATATCATCAACTAAGAGTTCGAGAAGAAGACATTCCCAAAACCGTCTTCAGAACTCGTTATGGACAGTACGAGTTTCAAGTCATGCCTTTTGGGTTAACCAATGCACCAGCTGTGTTCATGGACCTCATGAACCGAGTGTGTAAACCCTACCTGGATAAATTTGTGATCGTATTCATTGACGATATCCTAATTTATTCCAAGAGTGTGAAAGAACACGAGGAGCATCTTAGACTGATCTTAGAATTGTTGAAGAAGGAAGAACTGTATGCAAAGTTCTCGAAGTGTGAATTTTGGATATCGATTGTGCAATTCCTAGGTCATGTAATCAACAGCCAGGGTATTCATGTAGATCCCGCTAAGATCGAGTCAATAAAGGATTTGGCGACACCCACAACTCCTACTGAAATACGCCAATTCTTAGGACTCGCTGGATACTACAGAAGATTCATTGAAGGTTTCTCAAAGATTGTCAAATCTTTAACCAAGCAAACCCAGAAAAACACCAAGTTTGGTTGGGGAGAAAAAGAAGAAGAAGCTTTTCAACTCCTTAAAGAAAAGTTGTGTAGTGCACCTATTCTGGCCTTACCCGAAGGTAGTGAAGACTTTGTTGTTTATTGCAACGCTTCACACAAGGGGCTAGGAGCGGTGTTAATGCAAAGAGAGAAGGTGATAGCATACGCCTCTCGCCAGTTGAAGACTCATGAGAAAAACTACACGACGCACGATTTGGAGTTAGGATCAGTTGTGTTCGCACTCAGAATTTGGATACATTATTTATATGGCACGAAGTGTGTCGTATACACCGATCACAAAAGCCTACAACACATTTTGGATCAAAAAGAACTGAACATGAGACAACGCCGATGGTTGGAGTTACTCAGTGATTACGATTGCGAGATTCGTTACCATCCGGGTAAAGCGAATGTAGTTGCTGATGCTCTGAGTAGAAAAGAGCGACCAAAACCTCTTTGAGTCAGATCTTTGGGTATGACAATCAGTTCACCTCTTCCATCCAAGATTCTGGAAGCACAAACCGAAGCACTCAAGGAAGAAAACCGTCCGAATGAGAACCTTTACGGAATGCTAGAAAGTGAAAATGGATTCGTAAGAAGGTCGGATGGAATCTTGTGTTTCAAGGAACGAAATTGGATTCCACTTTACGGAGGAATTCGCGATATCATTATGCACGAATCCCACAAGTCTAAATACTCCATCCACCCAGGATCCGACAAGATGTATCTAGATCTGAAGAAATTGTACTGGTGGCCAAACATGAAAGCCGACATTGCAACATATGTCAACCGATGTTTAACCTGTTCAAAAGTCAAAGCCGAACATCAGAGACCCTCAGGTCTACTAGTACAACCCGAAATTCCCGAATGGAAATGGGAACGTATAATAGACTTTATCACTAAGCTACCTAAAACCTCTAAAGGCTACGACACTATTTGGGTAATAGTTGACCGTCTCACCAAGTCAGCACATTTTCTACCAATGAAAGAAAGTGACGGAATGGACAAACTTGCACAACTATACCTGAAGGAAATCATCGCGCGTCATGGTGTACCAATCTCTATCATCTCGGACAGAGATAGCCGGTTAACCTCAAATTTCTGGAAATCGCTTCAAGATGCGTTAGGATCTACCCTCGACATGAGCACCGCTTACCATCCTCAGACTGATGGACAAAGCGAAAGAACAATTCAAACACTAGAGGATATGCTAAGAGCATGTGTGATAGACTTTGGAAATGGCTGGGATAAGCACTTGCCATTAGCCGAGTTTTCTTACAATAACAGCTATCACACAAGCATCAAAGCCGCACCATATGAAGCACTCTATGGTCGGAAGTGTAGATCACCTGTGTGTTGGGCCAAAGTTGGAGAAAGTCAACTTACTGGTCCGGAGTTAATTCAAGAAACTACTGAGAAGATTGTGCAAATCAAAAACCGACTGCAAGCAGCTCGTGACCGTCAAAAGAGCTACATAGATAAAAGAAGGAAACCACTTGAGTTTCAAGTGGGAGATAAAGTTATGCTCAAAGTTGCGCCATGGAAGGGTGTAATCCGTTTCGGAAAACGTGGAAAGTTAAATCCTCGTTACATTGGACCTTTCAAAATTCTCGCAAGAATCGGACCGGTGGCATACCGACCTGAATTACCACACGAACTCAGCTCCGTGCACAACGTGTTTCACGTATGCAACTTGAAGAAATGTCTTTCTGACGAAACTCTTGCTATTCCCTTGGAAGAAATCCAAGTTGACGAAAGATTGAATTTTGTCGAGGAACCCATTGAAATTATGGATAGAGAGATCAAACGGCTTAAGCAAAGCCGCATTCCTATCGTCAAAGTCCGTTGGAACTCTCAAAGAGGTCCAGAATACACGTGGGAACGTGAAGACCAATTCAAGCATAAATACCCACACCTTTTCTCTACTTCAGCAAGTAATCCTAACTGAAAACCGAGGACGGTTTTCTCTTCTAAGGCGGGGAGGATGTGACACACGGTAAATTTTCACAAAAATTTAACTAATAATTAGTAATTTATTATTACTAAGCATAAGTCATTAAGCATGCATAAGCTTTGCCTGATCATTTGAGTAGTTAACTCGCACACAATAGACTATTGCATCACGTTTGCATCCATATCATTTTATGAATATTTCATTTCATTTTGTCTTATGATTAAATTGTAAGACGAGAGGTTATCTCGTTTTCCCCAGTGACCGACACTGCACGCGTACCGACACCATGATAAGGGCTTGATAAAATAAATGACAAACTTCCGTAATGAAAAATATTACAAAGATAATAATATCTCCGATGCGTAACTATAAGATATTACGTTATAAAAATTTTCGAACAATGATACTTCGGTCACAATTTAACATCGCGGGACACAAAGTACTTAACACACTTGCACTTAAATAAAAAACTCTATAAGACTCAAACACAATTAAAATATAAATGTAACACAAATACATACATGTACACAAATAAATCATAAGTATAAATTACATATACACACACATTTATTTGTATTACTTTTAAAAGAAAACCTTATATAAAACTTTGAGATATACACCCTTTGTTTTCCCTTCCCATACACGACAATACAAAAAGCAGAGAAAGAAGATATCAAATCTTCATCTTCAACCTCAAGACATGCGCCTCTAGTAGGCCGAATCTCCCAAAGAGGAAAACCCAACATGTTCATTCCATCATATTCTCCTCTCTCTTACCAAAATCATGTAAGTTTTGTCTCTCAAATCCCCTCCTTGATGCGCCGGCTACCCTTCGAACGAATCCAAGAAGGATCAAGATAAAATCATCCAAGAGAAGCATATCTTCCATTGTATCTACTTGAGCCAAAGTCCAAGATATTCTAGGATTTGGAAGTTATCTAAATTCGGCTTCAATCCAAAACACCAAGAAGAGAGATGGTCAAGCTCCTTCCCAAGATACTTCCTTTATCTCTAGTAGAGATGCAAACGCCCCAAACTCAGTTCCTCATCAATTTTACCAAAAACTAGGGTTTGTGAAACTTAGGGTTTTCAAAAATTGATTTGGGGGTTTTGCAATTGGAAGTGTTTTGGAGCTAAATCAAGAGTCGTTTGGTTCGAAGCCCACGAAGCCACTTTTGTACCTCACGCATCATCTCTTCCAAGTTGAGGTTATTCATTTTTCTTGTTGTAATCTTTTTTTTGTGTTGTTTATGATATTAAGATTTGAACATTTTATCAAATAAATTGTTATACGATTTGGTTATATCGATTATAAATGTTCTTGGATGCCATGTCGAAATTGTGAGTTTGGTTATTTGAGATTTGTGTTTTACTTTGTTTTGCTAATCTTGTTTTGTGACCATAAAACTTAAGTTGTCATTTGCTCAAGGGTCCTTTTGGTTTTCTGTCGAGAAGTATGAAACAAGAAAGACTAGATAAGTCAAGTTTGGTGATTGTATCAAAAATTCGTTATACACTTTGTCATGTTAATCTCATTCTTCCTTTGTTATTATGTTGAACTTAAAGATGTCTTTTGTTTATGTGGATGGGTTTTTCTGTCGTGTACACAAAACCAAGAAATTGGAAGAGTTAAGTTTTATAAAAATTCACTAGTAATCTTGGTGTTCAACCTGGTAAATTATTGTTGGTCGTGTCATTTTGTTTAGTACTCAAACTTGCGCATATATCTTGGTACCCTGTACCACAAAAAAAATCCATGATTTTTGGTTATAATATTTATTACCTTAGTCGATGTCGAGTCTTTGTTAGACTCGACTGTGAACCCCCCTTAGTACTCACACTAACTGAAGTTCATGTTATGATTTGTCCGTCGACAAATTCGTGAGACTAAATAAACTGCTTCTTTAATTCTTGTAAGCAAATGTCTCGACACTAGGAGATGTATAAAAAGGATATATGAGTAAATGCTATTATCATGAAATCAAGTCATAACTTATTAGTATACATGTTGATGTCGAGATGAAATCGATGTTGAGTAGTACGCAACTATTATGGCTCTATCGTTTTCTTTGATCTAACATGTTAAGATTTACATGTTGGCCTCGAGTATCATTCGGATTATTATAGCCTAATCAAGTGGTTAAGATGTGTGTCGAGCACATCAGTCCCGAAACCCTTGGTTCGAGCAAGACTCCGAGTTAAAGGCATATTACTTGAAGTGCTTAGTTTTCTTTTCTCCTTTGGCGTCCAAGATAGATACACTAGCATTAAGATTATGTAATGTGTTAATACAAATATTTCATGTCTGCTCTCCGTATAGCTTTGGGCCGCAGCCCAGGTCTAACCTCCAAAAGATCTACTAGACCACCTATGGGCCACAGCCCACACTCTTATTAAACTTGAGTTCATTTTGACTTATGGGCCTAAGCCCAGTCTTGTACCCATTTCTGCCAGACGCGGCCCAACCGTGTCAGTTTTGTACTCTAACGGTAAGACTCAAAATGTATACTCGAGAGTTCAAATATAAACTAAACTCGTTCCCGTCTAATCCTTTCCCTTTTATTTCGTTACATATGGTCATAACGTCAAGTTTATAAACGTCTTAGTGCAAGTAACCAAGTGTAAAGGTTTAAATATAAGAACAAGTGCTCAAGTCGCAATTCACATGATAAAGGCCTACGTCAACTCTTTGGCATCAATAGGTGCAAGTAGACATAGTTATGTCACAAAAATTAATAGTCGAAAATGATAAATGTTGAGAACAAATTTTGATGAATAAATAAAGACTACTATATCATTTTATCATTCATTATTTGAGAGTCTCCAAACTTTAACTTAAGTATTTTCTAAATGCAATTAGAAAATAAATCAACTAATATTGATTTTGACAATAATAATATGTGTCAACATAAATAAGTATATATACATTTATATACTTACTAATAGAATATCGTAATTATTTTACAAACTAAATGTTGGATTTTAATACTATTATAGCGTCAGCATGAAAAAGTATAATACATTCATATACTTACTAGTAAAACCTTTTGATCATTTTCTTTACAAACTAAACGTTGGTTTTAATACCATTATCAAAACAATATAAGTTGAACTATTTTAAGTAAGTGCTACTTAAAACAATGAACTAAAACATTGCCCTCCTTATCTAGGTCGCGTGTCGGTGCCGCTTCACAACATTCACTAGATCCCACATTTGGATTGCACATTTGCTAAGGTGAGTCTCATAGCCCCTCTTTCACTTGATAAACTATTTTATACACCTTGGGGTGAGAAATATGCAAAACCTTTTATGGACCTAAACTATTACATGATTACTATTACGTGGTTTAGCCTAAGCCCTTATGTCCCTAGAGAATGCCCTTTTTCATGAACCGTCAATTCCCCATTGGGAAACGTGAATGTTATAAATAGATCTATTGAGGGTGACTCCTCCGTTCGGTTGGCCATGCTTAGGCCAAGGCGAAACGTATACCATGTCGGAATCGAGTGTTGAGGGACAAAACACTCGCTATGGGCCCCTATATTGTATGACATCTTTTAGCATACAGAAACTGTCGTAGTATCGGTTGCATGAACTTAGAGCTAACGTAATAGACATTCATCCATATATCATTATATTCGTTGTAATAATTATATGACTTTGCTTATGGTCCAAAATTACTATTTTTATCTAAACCTATGAACTCACCAGCTTTTAGCTGACCTTTTTAGCATATTTTCTCAGGTGCTTAGTTGTGATCATGGATGCAAGGCAATAGGCGGATATATGGTCGTAGTAATTGCTAACGAAGTGTTTTTGCACAAAAACGATGTTTTTATATTGGGACCACTGAAATTATGGGATGTACCCATTTATCTAAACAATGATGTAAGATAATGTTTTAAAATATTTTATGAAATTAAACGGAGAATGTATTCCGTTCTTTATTACTTGTGTTGTGATTCACCAATTCCGTAACACTCCCAATAACACGTATGCTTCCGCTAAACCAAATTTGGGGGTGTTAAAATAGCAAAGGATAAAGTTTTTGGTGATTATGCTGATCAATATTCTCAACTGAAAACTTATGCCTCAGAGTTACAAAAAGCTAATCCAGAGACAACAGTTAAGCTGGAAGTTGTAAGAGACAATATAGACATTAGTAGTAACACAAGGCAATTCAAGAGGATATACATATGTTTAGGAGCATTGACAAAAGGGATTCAAGCATGAGAACAGAGATTTATTGGGTCTTGATGGGTGTTTTTTATCTGGACCTTGGCCTGGTCAGATTTTGACTGCTGTTGGAGTAGACCCAAACAATGGAACCTACCCAGTTGCATATGCCATTGTAGAATCTGAAACAAAAGATTCATGGATGTGGTTTCTTGAGTGCTTAGGGGATGATCTTGACTTGAATCAGAGATCAAACTTCACATTTATATCAGACAGACAAAAGGTACTACTTACTATTTCCTTATTTAATTACTTGTTTTGCTTAATGAAATTTCAACTGACAATGGAACATGTAATTTTATATACTGTTTTAGGGTATAATCCCAGCAATGGCTAGTGTATTCCCAAGTGCTGAGCATAGATTCTGCTTGAAACACATTTATGACAACATGAAGCTGCTTTGGAGGGGTCAGGTGTATAAAGATCTGCTATGGAAGTGTGCCACATCAACCACACCTCAAGCATTTGAAAGGCATATGGATGAGCTAAAAACAGAATCTAAAGATGCATACTTGTGGTTGAAAAAGATTGCTCCATGCCATTGGTCTAGATCTTATTTCTCTGGTATGCAAATATTCACCATTTAAGTTATATTTTTCTAATTTTTTTTTGTATAAATGGTCACTGTAGCTGCAACTACTTATGTTTTAGGAAGAGCAAAATGTGATGTTCTGCTAAATAACATGTGTGAGGTTTTGAATAGACAACTACTTGATGGAAGGGATAAGCCCATTATTACTTGTTTAGAGATCATAAGGGAGTATTTAATGAAGAAAATTGTTAATGTCCAAAAGATTATTGACAAGTCTGATGGGCCTCTTACACCAAATGCATCAAGACTGTTTAAAGCTATTAAAGAGGAATCTTCTAAATACAGGGTAATAAAACTTGTCTTAACTATTGTTGAGAGTAAAGGTTAATCATGTATTAACTATGTCTTAGCTACTTTTACAGGTTACATGGAATGGAGGTCAGAAATACCAAGTGAACGGGCCTTGGGGAGAGCAGTGTGTAGTGGATATTTCAACCAAGACATGCTCATGTAGAAAATGGGAGATAACAGGCATGCCCTGTAAACATGAAGTTGCAGCAATCAATGACATGGGTAACAATGGTATGGAAGTTGGGCTACCAGAAGCATGGGTAAAATCTTGTTATTGGTTCTCCACTTAGAAAAAGATGTATAGTTTTAAGATTAATCCTGTTGATAGTCCAGAGTTTTGGTCTAAGTCAAGTGCTCCAGTTATTTTGAGTCCACCAGATTATCACACTCCAATAGGTAGACCCCCAAAGAAAAGGAAGTTGAGTGCCTAACTTGTAAGCTATGCAAGCAGTTAGGACACAATCAGAGGTCATGTAAACTAAAGGATGCTGCAAGTGGTACTCCAATGAAGAAAGGCAACAAAGCTGCTCCTTCTGCATCTGCAAGAGGCAAAAAACAAGCTCATTCTACTGCAACTGATAGTCCAAGGTCACCAACACCAAGACCTTCTCAAGCTATCATCATTAGAGACTCACCATCTGCTAATACAAGAAGTTCACAAGCTGCAAAACTTTTACAAGACTCTGCAAAAGATAAAGGAAAGGGAAAGATTGTGGGGTGAAGGTTCCTGTGTTGGTTGTCTACTTTATTTTTTGTCTGTATTGCAGTATGTTTTAATGTTCCTGTGTTAAACCTTAGTGTGTTTTGGATATGTATGTACTGCAGTATGTATTGCAGTCTGTGTTAAATGCAATGTTGCAAAAATCGGTCAACTCGGCCGATTAATCGCCGATTAATCGTTAATCGGCCGAGTACCTTGTCGATTTTTGAAAATCGGTCGAAAAATCGCCTAGGATAAAAATCGACACAAAGCGGTCAAAAATCGGGAATCGGCCATTAATCGCCAAATCGGTCAAAATCGGCCGATTCGGTAAAAATCGGCCGAATCGGGCAAATCGGTCATTTTAAAAATAATAATAATTTAGGCATTATACTTAATTTGAGGATCGTATATTTCACTTATAGCACACAATGGGCATCATAATCAATTGGAGTCTTTATTGAGGTTTGGAAACATAGCAGCTTGGAATCGGTTAAGATTTTTAGTTTGGTCTCGAAATACCAAAAATTGCGGTGAAATGCCAATCCGATTAATCACCGATTAATCCCAACTTGACCGATTACTCGCTGCAGGGTGGTCGACCGCCCGACTACCGATTCACGATTTTTGCAACATTGGTTAAATGTGCAACTTGTGGTTCAAGTGTTAAATGTGCAACTTATATGTTTTAAGGTTCCTGTATGCAATTCTGTGATATGTGCAACTTGTGGTTCAAATGTATGTTATTTGCATGTTGGTTCAAGTCTGTAATTTGCATTTTCAAATGGTCCATTTTGACTTTTGCAATTTGACCATTTAACCAAACCAAACCAACACATTCACTTTGCAACATTTGCTCTGTTTTGGCATTTCAAAACCTTGCAACATTTGGTCTCTTTTGGCTTTTCACTTTGTAGCATTTGACCATTTAACAAAACCAAACCAACATTCACTTTGCACTAAGGATAATACAATCAATATCTTTTTTGTAACATTTAACCAACCAAACATTTCATTAACTTCAAAATTTGGAATTTACAACATCCATATAGGTTGAAGGTTGGGATTACAATAGTTAACCACATCTGAGACCCTAAGAACCTAGAATGACAACATTACCCAAAAGCTTTAGTTACGAGAACCTAGCATTACCCAAACTGAGACATAGAACCATCATTAGAACATCATCCCCCATATGTCAATGGCTAACAAAGTATGCAACAAACAACACCCAACTAAGACCCAACAGCATCTTCAATCTTTGAACTTGATTCTCCTGTGTTGTCACTGTGGTTTCAAGATGGTTCATTCTTCGCAACAAGCCAGGTATGATCTGAACAGCTCTTCGACACATAGGTGGATCAAACCAAGAGACAAACCCACAACTTGGCTACATTTATCAATTAGGTCAAAATCAACACAACAAAACTTATATCATTACAAAATATCCAAAACTTACTATGTTATCACAACTTTTGAATCTCCTTCCTGGATTCCGTGTTGTCCAAGATGTTACAACCTTCAAAAGGGAAAAATGTCAAATGGGGCATTCATCATCCATGAGCTTTTGATACAACCTTCCTGGTATTTTTTGTAACGTGTGTTTTATTAGGGATTTTGACTATGCCAAGTCAATTCCCTAAATAGGTATCAAAGTGGAAAAACGGGGGAAAAGGGGGAATAGGGGCAAGAATAAAATGACTAATATAGCACTCACGTGATTGTCACGTGTGTGGGTTTAACGAGTGTTTTAACAGAATTACCCAAAATGGCTTGGATCCGTAATACCATGAAACCACAGTGACTGAACCCGTAAAAAAAACACAGTGACTGAAAGTGAAAAAATGACCAAACCACAGTGACCATTTATGTAATTAACTCTTAATTTATACTAATGGCATGGGCACTTTCGTCCATTCGCATGCGATATACCTCAGGGACCATATTTGCAACACATTTTTTTCTTAACGCGGGAAAGGTTATTTTGACCCGAAGCCAAAGGGCTGTTTTGACGAAAGCTTGTTTCCCCTTTAATAACCTATGTCCGATCATTCCACATTACATTTGATCGTTCCACATTAATCACAATCACAACCTCATTCGTGTTTGATCATTCCACATTAATCACAGCCTTACATCCATATTACATTTGATCATTCCACATTAATCACAACCTCATTCGTGCAATGGCAGAAAAAGATTGGAACGTTTTCGAAGTAACTGAGGATATGGAAGATTATGTGTATGCTAAATATGGGAAGGACTGGAAAGAAAGCGATGGAATTTCTGATGGGATATTAGACGACTTATATGATTATGCTATGATGAAAGGTTAGTGTATTTGTTGCATTCTTCTTGTTTAGAGGGTACGTTGTGGTTGAAGTGTTTGATACATGTATTTGTTGCATTGTTCTTGTTGCCTTATATGCATGGGACTTTACACATGTAGTTTTAATGGTTTTTCCAAACACCCTAATGGTCTGAAAATGGTATCCAAACACCCCTTATGGTCTGCAAATGGTCTATTCTGTAGGAAAATACTTATCAATGGTAGAATCTTCAAAGGCTACAGATAAGGATTATACAAAGCTGCTGGTAACTGATGAGGTGATTGAGTATGTTTTTTCTAAATATATGAATAAGTGGCATATTGAGGATGAAATAGCTGATGTGATACTTGAAGACTTGTGGGTGAAATAGGGGAAAGGTTAGTGTATTATTTGCATACTTCATTTATGGGTTGTTTGGAAGTGTATTGTATACGTACATTTGACCTATTAACACCTATTAACTTGTAGATGATAAGGGAAATAAGGCAAAGGAGCTTTGTGATCAGCTTGAGGCAAGGAAGGCAAAGGAGCTTTGTGATCAGCATGAGGCAAGGCAAGCAAAAAAGGTAAAGGAGGCAGAGCATCATCAATTGAAGGATAAACCCAAAAGATCAATAGCTCCTACAAGACAAGTTGTTTCCACTTCAAGTTCAGCTCCAAGAGGGTACAAGAAAATACCCACTACTAGATGTGTAATTGCTTTAAGAGCTACTAATGCTCCTATTGCTTCAAGTTCAGCTCCAAGAAAGAGGAAGTCCAAGAATGTTTAAAAACACTTTACTTTTGTTGCTATCTTTGGGATTTTGCAGTAGGATGTTTATTATTAGTATCTGAATTAGTAATTCTACATCTTTTTGCTATAAAACAACTGTTTACTGTTAATTAGTATATGATTATGCAGGATTTCTATCTTTAAGATCATTTAACTTATGTTTGTAGCAATATTACAATTTGTAGTTTGAATGTTTGTAGACTGCATTTCCATTCAGAACTCCCATTTAACATTTTCAGTTTGATTGTCTAAAGTCAAACTCCAAATGCTCATGACATGAGTTGACTGCATTTCCATTCAGAACTCCCGTTTAACATTTTCCTTTTGACTTTCTAAAATTAAACTGCAAATTCTCATGACATGAGTTGACTGCATTGGATAACATTTGTAGAATGCCTTTTCATTCAAAAGTATCCATGAGCATTTGCAAATGGGAGTTTTAACTGCACTGGATATAGGGGGTGTTTGGATATGAGCATTTGCAGTTTGACTTTAGAAAGTCAAACTAACCAAATACCACAAAATGCAAAATTTTGATAAGTCAAACATATTTAGCAATTCACAAGCAAACATTATAGTAACAATAACAACCCAAACATTTTTATTGATCATTAGAGAAGTTTGGAAACAGATACAAAACATCAAACATGCAATGCAAGAACCGGACTTGTTCAAGCATAGAAATACACCATTAGTTCAATAACAACCCAAACCATTACAAGTTTACAACCATTACTGCTTCATCCGAGTTTGCTAGAACCACAACCTTCCCTTCGACTCCTTTCCTTGAGATGTGCAAACACAACTTCAAGATTTGCTATCCTCGTTTCCAAGTCATCAACTTTCGGTAACTTGCTATCCTCCGGCTCTTGATTCACCTCCCTAGAACACAAGAACTCTTCATAGTAGTACTCTTTTCCCCTCAGGCAATTCAAAATATTTTGTCTCAGCTCATTAGGTATCTTCTTATATGAACCATATTTGTCAATTGGTTCAGAGCCAAATGTATTAACAACTTCATCAAAGAGTAGTGTGTTCGATAATACTTTTTCCCACTCCTCTTCATCAGACCCAGAAATTTGTAAGAAATTAGGTATTAGATTATGTGTGTTTTGGGGGGAAAGAAGGGATGGGAAATTAGGGAAATTATGTGTATTTATAACCTGATGAGAGAGGAGAAGAAAGGACACAGTGTTTGGAGGGAAAAAAGGAGGGACGGAAAATAATAAAGGAAGGAAAAAAAGGTGTTGCAACTTGGATATACTCAACAAACATACACTACATGACAGTTTACTTTAGAAAGTCAAACTCAGCAAACATAACATGATTAAGCAAACATAACATAATTCATAGTGTTCAAAGTAGAAGGACACGACTGGATTAATAGAATCCATAATGTTCAAACTAGAGCTAATACTTATAATCCAAAATACATCAAACTTAACATAATTTATATTCTTCAAAGATCACTGCCTAATAACTAAACAACTTTGACTTGCATGCTCATCAACTGTCTTCTTCCTCTTCTATGATGGCCTGCCAACTTGTGATTTGTGAATAGGTGGTATTATGTTTTAGACTCAATTACTTGCAACATCTTCCTGCCACTGCATGGGTTGATCTTGAATGAGTATACATGTGCGGATGATGTGCCCATGTTTCAAGCTTGTAAGCAGCATGAACCCACTTTTCAGGTATACCAACTCCCATTCCATTCTCAGTCATGTTATATATTTAAGCCACAACATGTTTACATGGTATTCCAGTCAGTTCCCATTTCCTACAAGAACACTCCCTTCTATCCATGTTAACAACACACTGATCCGTGTAAGGCCTAGTTACTTGATATAAAGAACCTCCATTCCAATCAATAATGTAGTGAGCATCATCTTTTTTGATAGCATCAAACATGGATGTCACATTAGAAGTAAGTGGTCCAACAGTCTTTGCTATCACTTCCTGAACTACCACAAGCCTCTTCATCAAGTACTATCTGATATATTCCAAACAAGTAATGATGGGTTGATCTCTGGCATCAACTAACTGCCTATTGAACACCTCAAATGTGATGTTTAAAAGTAGATTACAATTGGCTCTTCCTGTTCAACAAATCACACACTATATAAGTATATGACCAATTATTAGCATGCTTTTGTCGATTATAAGTTAGTTAATTACCTGAAAAATGTGATATGCTCCATTGTTCAGCTGGAATCTTGGTCAAGCAATCATAAGCAGCAGAATGGTATGACTTGAGCTCAGCCATCTTTTTGTTGAATTCAACAACAGTAGTGGCTTTAGCTGCATTCCAAAGCATGTCCTTGAAAACACCTCCTTTAAACTGTGACTTCGTATTCTCATGAATATACATAACACAGAACTTGTGTTCAGCACTTGGAAACACACTAGCAATGGCTTGTAAAAGTCCTTGTTGACAGTTAAGGTTAAGGATGAGATTAAAAGTGCACCTATTCTCATTTTACATAAAACACATGACAAATTATACAATAAAATGTGTACCTTTTGGATATCAGAAATGAAAGTGAAATTGAAGTTTGTTTCTATATCAAGATCCTCTCTAAGTAATTTCAAAAACCAACACCAAGATGCTTTATTTTCTACTTCAAATATAGCATATGCTACTGGATAAATCTCATTGTTTGCATCAACCCCAACTGCTGTTAGAATTTGACCTAGAAAAGGACCTGACATGATGCATCCATCTAATCCTAAGATTTCTCTGCCACAAGCTTTGAACCCTTGTTTAAGAGCTCCCAAACACACATACACCCTTCTAAAAGTTCTTTTTGGAGAGTCTGGATTTGGTTCTTTTTGTACATCAATCCTAATAGTAGTGCCTGGATTTTGAAACTCTTGGGCATATTCTCTAAGCATTGAATAATGATCCTTGAAACTAACTGTCATTTTATCACTTGCAATTCTATCATCTAATTCACTTCCAAATGAGTCACAATCAATGACATCTATACCTAAATCATGCTCCTGAACCTCAACAGCAGTTATACCTAAATTATGTTTAAGGTATGGATTGACATTGAAATTAGAGTTACTTACAGGAACATCTTGAAGTATATGCTCATCATCGTCAAACACTTCATCATGCTTTGGAACATAATCCAAATCCTTTGAATCATTACCAATTGTGTCACTCTCTTCTTCTGTTTCATTATCCCTATCCACCTCTACTTCTTTGAAATTTCCCATATGCGCTATGTTCTTTTCGTATTGTGCAGCTTCATCAGAGGATTCCATGTGTGTGAGAGAGGTGAAGAAGGAAGGGGACGATTGATGTAATAAAACGAGAAGTATAAGTGAAGTCCCTGAGGTATATCGCATGCGAATGGACGAAATTGCCCCTTTCGTTAGTATAAAGTAACGTCCAATTAACCGATTAAAAGGTCAAAGGAGCGGTCAACTCAATTTTGATAACCACAAAGACCATTGATGTAATTTTTTGCGTTTTAAGACAAACCATACCGTTTTACTACAACAAGAGAGACGATTTATGTAGTTTACTCTTACATAAATGAAATTGAACATTAGTGTTGACTTAAGCTCTTTGATTGAGTTGGCCTAGCTATACGACACAAGCACACGGAGTAGGTTGGCGTGTGGACATGGATCATTGTCGAAAAGTAATATTAAATAGGAAGAGTGGAAAAACAGGGAATTTAATGAAGATTAAAAAATGAGGTCACGTTAGACGCGAGATTTGGGATTATTTGACTTTGAAGAGGTTTGTGTGTGTGTCTTAAGACCCGAATCTTGCGCCTAGTTGTTGACTAACCCTCCCACTTTATTCGCTATTTTTAGCTCAAACCATATACTACTATTAATATGTATCAAAAAATAATTCGATAAGATTAAATTAGTTTAGAACTCACTAAAAAAATTATATATTGGGGCTTTTGCATATAACGTTCTATCTATATCTTTGTAATTGTTCTTTTTAACATCTTGCTAGATTTCTTAATCCAATTGGTGTTATAAAGTTATTTATAACTCACTGAAAATTTTATCTTGCCATTAAAAAAATATA
The DNA here is from genome assembly GCA_910596185.1 of Chrysanthemum makinoi. Classification (NCBI taxonomy): domain Eukaryota; kingdom Viridiplantae; phylum Streptophyta; class Magnoliopsida; order Asterales; family Asteraceae; genus Chrysanthemum; species Chrysanthemum makinoi. The sequence continues at coordinate 195,382,887 of OU343218.1, read as the reverse complement.
TATATATATCTTTTGTTTTGACTAATGTGGTATTTTTTACATTTAAGTGGTATAAAACTGCCAATAGTCCTTAACTTGCTCATGATATAATGCATGTCTTATTTTGAAGAGTTTATACAGTTATAAATGGTTTGATTAGTCACGGGTTGTGTATTGTAGCGTCAATTTTTGTATTATTTTTTTTATCTTTTGTGTATATATATGTGTTAAATAAGTGAATAAGGAAAAAGTTTGTAACTAAGGACATTTTAAGTAGATAGTATTACTCATTTTTAAGTTTTTGAGCTTTTAATGAAATGTGTTTTCTTTTTATATATATGTTATATGTATAGATATAGATTTAAAATAGGTTCTATCAAAAGTGTTAGTAATTACATTATAGTAGTTTAAGAAAATGTTTATAAAATGATGAAGAGGTCTAATCACTTGTAAATCAAAGTGAAGATAGGTTTATAAGTAGGTTTAGAACGAATAGGTCTAGAATATCAAACGTCTTCATAATTAAGTGCATTTGAATTATATATGATATCTTTAAAGCTTCATGATGTTTATACATAGTGAATTATAAAACACAAAGGTTTATAAATTAATGTCATAACAAAATTTATAAACTTTTATATAGATAGGTATAACATAGCGATGTTCTAATAGATAAAGTTTTAAAACTATAAAAAAAAAAATCTACTATTTATAGATGTTCTTTATATTTTTATGGATAAGCAAAACAAATACATATATACTAGGAAACAAAATAATTCCAGTAAAGGGTCAAGTAATAAATGAACAACAACTTAACGAAGATGAATGAAGATATATGATGGTACTCATTGTTCTATAAATTTAAAGCTCTATTATATGGATAGAGTATGTTTGAAGTTGTAAAGTTAAAAGGTCGCCATTATGATGTCATGTAAAATTCTTTTTTGACAAGCAAGCCAACTAACTCAACCCCATGGTTGTTTACTTTTTTCTTTTTTTACATCATCTTATTAAGACTTTGGAACTCAATTTACAATTCTATTTGCCGTTCTAACAACACCACACATTTGTTTGCACATGAACGTTTTATATTATTTAATTGTAGCCAGGGATGGAGCAAGAGGGTTTTTGCGGGTGCCTAGGACCTCTATAATTTTTTCGAAATAGCGTTAATCATTGGAAAAAACATCAATTTTTTTTAAATGCACCTGATTCATCGAAATGTGTTTCTATATTACAGTTCTAAAAAATTTATGCACCCGGTCATATTTATCCTGGTTCCGTCCCTAATTGTAGCAAGCAATATATGACTTAATAATTAAATTTGAGTTTGGAGCAAACTTATGTCCCCAACTTTGTGATCACCTCCGTATTATTCAAGACTAAGATATAATATATCTATTTAATTAATAACAAAACTTCAAACTACCTTTTTGATCGTATATTGTTTTATAAAATAAAAGAAAATTACAAAGGCATGAGATCAAACGATAATCCAAAACAGGAGGCTGCCGATTAACCTTAAATATGTGAACAAAATTATTGTCCAATCTTTTAATAAACAAATAATATTTGTCCCAGTTTATGAATTTTATAATTAGTATTAGTGGTTTTCATTGTTGATTTTATCATCATGTTTTTTTACTTTAATAATTCACAATGTTTATATGATACCTTTATTTATTCTTGTAGGAGTTGGATTAATATGAAATTTAAAGCATCATAAATATAACAGTAAACACATACGAGAGAGTTTTAATATGAGAGGTGATTTGCACGTACTAGAGGAGTATACATTTTTCAGTGATTAATACACAATTTTGTTATGAGAGAGTTTTAACATGAGAGGTGATTTCCACACTCTTATATTTATTTGCATACACCGATGTGTGTAATAAATAATTATACATTTAGGGTGCGTTTGGTATCTTCTAATCGGAATGGGTGTTGTTTAGTGGGTCCGTGAATGAAATGGATATATCATAGCCATAGATTCATTACACATCAATTTGGTATCTATAAAACCCATTCTCGTGGGACCTTCTCTTTTCCACTACAAAACTCAGGGTGCGTTTGGTATGCTATCATGAATCACAATCGGTATCGTTTTAGGTATAAAATGAATCTCTCACCTATGATAGTTTGATACTTTGCCTCTTGGACTTTTATGGAGTATGGAAGATATATATCTTTCAATCTCATATTTGAAAGATATATATCTTAACCAAACACTTGCATCATATCCATTCCGATTAACCCCTACCAAACGCACCCTCAAATATCAATATATTTTTTCATACTATATTTTGTCATCCAAACATAAACAATTGTAAAAATACACTTTTCATATCCATTGTCATTCTATCATATATCAAATCCGATACCCATTGTCATTTCCTAAAAACAAACCAAATGGGCCCTTATTATATAATGTTTTATCAAGTTGCATATTTGAGTGTATAAAAGTTTGTAATCAATTTTCTTTTAATATTGTTTAAGACAAGGAAAGATAATACTCCGTAGTAGTTATAACCAACCAAATAAATTTAAACTTAATGATTTTTGAGCAAATGGGCTAGCTGCTTAAATCGCTAATTTATGAATAATGATTTGATCTATCAACCAATTTAATTTGACCCTATCCATAACATAAATGATAGTTGGATAGACAGTTTCGCATTATGAGTTTTGAATTTAAAAAAAAAGTTGATATTATGTTTTGTAAGTTGGTTTATAATGGCCATTTAATCTCACTAAACTATACCCATATGTGACACCATTGATGAGCATAACACAAAGTTCTTAACTTTTCTTTTGGTGGAATTATATACCATCAGACAATTGTTAGTTGAAAAGGTCAAGTATCATATGGTTTCAACAATTTCATTATTTGTTATTGCTAAATAATGTTTAGTGATCTTTTCTCAATGGAACAAATTTTTATCTTTTACATACGCCACAAACCTATCAGAAAATTCACAAATGGAAGTACTTAACACACAATTGTTTGGTTGAAGAGCATTCTCACATAACATGAGTCATACCATTAGTCTACACGGAGAAGTCTACCAATACAATTATTATTGTCTCAAAGCGAGTATTTGTTTTTAGAAAGAAAAAGAAATGATTTTATAATAATACCTACTTAGTTTATATAGGCATGAACTTCATGTTACAATAAAATAAAATGCATACACCCAAATCTTATCGTATCATGTATTCATATACATGTGTTTTAGGTTTACAAGACATGATTAATGAATAAAAAGACTAATAAAAATAAGGTAGAAAGGGACTCTTCAACAAAAAAATTGATAAAATGGCATCGATTTGTTGGGTGTTATGCCCTACGTCATGTCAAGTATATAATAACTATAAATACAATCGGCCAACATTCAACTATCCGATTATATAAAAAGAAAAACAATTGATATATTGACATGACACAAACATCATACACACACTTGGAGAGACAACAAACCCATTTCACAACCAAGCACTTTTAAAAAAAAAATTATAATCCTCATTTTTTTTTTTTTAAATGCCTCAAAATAATAGTATCCTTTTTATGTCAAACAATAAAAAAAAAAAAGTTTAGTTAGTACGGATAATATTTGATTGGTTAAAGAGTGTAATGATCTCATTCTTTTTAAACTGTGTATTTTTTGTTTAAAAATAATAATTTTAAGATGAAAAGAGTAGCGTATACTACTAGATTTTATTTTCACTTTATTAAAAAATTAAATGAAATTTACAAAGTAACAAGATATAAATCCATAAAAGTAACGTCATGGTAACGTGTAACTTGCAGAAGCTATACTCGAATTCATAAAACTACTCCATCTGTTTTAAAATAATTGTCATGTTTTATCTTTTTAAAGTTTTATTTTTATGATTTTGACCTTAACTATTCTTTTTTGTTATAGAATTCTTGATGTAAAATATATGAATGAATTGAGTTTTAAATATATTTCAATTGATATAATTTTTATCAAATATTACGAAGTATATAATACAAACAAAAATATTTAAAGTCAAAGTTTTAAAAGATTTTTTTTTAATTAATTAAAACAAGACAATTATTTTAAAACGAATAGAGCATAAACTTACTTAATATAGATAGAAAAAATTGATTTATGCTTCATATGTACAATAAAAATGCACATCTTATTTTCTAGTCTCCATAAGCAGTATAAAACACATCATTCGCGAACACGGACGAAGCTTATTAAGGGCAAGAAAGGGGGTTGTGGCTCCCTAAAATCTAGAATCACTAAGCTTTATTTTTTTTTATAAATTTGTATACTATTTCATAAAAATATTACGATCACATTACGGCGCCCTCAATAGCGTTGCTCAAGTTTCGTCCATGTTCACGAAGGTTTAAAGATTAACCCTTTCGGTAATAATTTGAACTGAAAATGTGTATAAAACATGAATCGTTAAACAACTTAAGGCTAATTTATGATGAGTTAGGATCAAATAAAAAGATTACTTAAAATAAAAAGGAATAAGAAGAACTATAACCGCAAATCCGAGATGCATCGACATAAATTAGATGCATCCCTATAATCTTAGATGCATTATAACGCAGTATACTGTGTTTTCTAGCTTTTAATCAGATGCATATACGTATATTAGACGCACTTCATGATTTCTCTTGTTTTTGTTCCTCTGCACATGCCGAAATCATGAAAATCAATTTGCATCATCTATACATCAAATTAACTTTCGAAACTCAAGATGTTGCATCTATATGAATAGAAATGCATCTAATGCAAGTTGTTGCATCTCAAATGCGTGGTTTTAGTCACTCCATACCACTTTTTCTTTTAATTTACTTCTCACTTGATCCCTACTCAATTTATGATTATTCATTTTATATGACAGATCTAAGATGATTCATTTCTTATTGAATAAGTTGGTGTTGGTTATGGACTTTTGGTGAGGTTGCTACTCTAAGGTTCCTGCTCATGATCACACCATGTTAAAGTTTCTATGGATTAAAGCAACCTTTTAATTAATGAAAATGGTCAATAACTATCACATTTTATACCTTAAATTGTACTTGTAATTTCAAGATTAACAATACATTAAACGTTTATTAATTATATAGTTGGTAACTAAATTATCATAGAGAAATGATTTGCTCACTCTATTTTTTTTATTGGGACACTCAACCATTTACATTAAATTTGTGAACATGCACTGCTTTAACTTGTTGTACATACGAGTGTGCAAATCAAAACATAATGTGTGCAGATCATCTCCCATTGTCATAATATGTTCCTCAATTTTTCACATAAAACATATGATTGAAAAACATTATTCGCTGAAAATATTAATTACCTGATACCCATTGTCTCAACGCGCAAGATACCATGCTAGCTATTTTATCGTACACTCGAGATTTGTGTTAAAAGTAGGTGTTTTATTACTAGTAAATTATGTTATGTTGTTACTCCTATTATATATCCTTAACTTAAAATATGCTGTATAATTGTTACTAGTAGTTGTTTTTTAATAAAAGTAAAACATGCGACATGTCTTATGAAGAAAGCATAATAATAGGAATAGGTTTGTATGTCATTGATTGTGTTCACGTGATGATGGTTCCTCCGGCGATGAAGGCGTCACCGATGGCCGTGCACGGCGGCATCGCCTATGTATGTGTTTGCTTCTTTAATGAATGCTATGAATTACCTCACTCCATGGTAGGCATTGGTCAACGTTACATATTTAATGCATCTCTTCTTACATGTCTCATGCCCTCTCTCACTCTCTTTAAAAGTCAAATATTATGTAATTGCATCTTTTACTTTTAACATGCTTCAAAAGACAACTCGAAACAAACATATATATATGCGTCCACACCACAAGGATGGGTGGCATAGTGTCATTCAGCTGGAAATATTATGTCATGAATCAGAATTAGCAGTAATGCATATATAATATTGTTCATGAATTTAGTATAACATGATGACGATGAGGACTTGGTTATTTGATGAGATTATTATGACGCCTGGTCAACGTGATAATAATCGCATCACATAACGGGAATTTACCGGCATTTTGTCGTACTTAAGGATTGAACACATTTAATAGGTGCGAGCATAGGATTATATGACCTATGCATATCATGTTATGTCATGAATCAGAATTAGCAGTTTAATATATTATGTCTGAGAGATTATATACAGAAATATTTCCTTTGTGGAAATTAAGATACGCGTTAGAAATTTTATCAACATATCAAATCCACAATCTAGCTTACAGATTCATTAAGATTTTTTTGACCGAACCAGTTTACTATATATGTATATATAGATAATAAAGGAATCTCGGGAACTATTTCCCGTACATGTTGTAATGGTTGAGCACGGAGATGCTCATATTCCATAGCTCGTTATTAGAGACCTTCGGGTCGTGTTTCTTGTTAATGAGTCACACGATATTATGACAGGTACCCTCTTCGTAAATATAATACCTGCTTGTGTGTTGAACTGATTCTTGTACGATTCGGTAAGCTATATTGAAGTTATCTAGTCAAAGTCAATGTAGACCTCTTTAGACTTAGAGGCAAGTGATGATAAGACTTGACATAAGGCCCTTATATCTGAGAGGAACAGTGAAGTGGGAATTGATATATAAAGGCCCCAATTTAATTCAGATTTCCTATGTCCATTGGGAACTCAACATTGTCCTTTGTATGTAATGACTCCATAAGAACGAATCGACACTATGTCAGATTGAATTAATCTGGGTTAAAAACCCTAAGTAGGGGAGAAACGTTCATCTACGACGAACATAAGAAAACCTCCCCAATTATAAGTACGTATGCTAGAGCCGAGAAATACTTGGTCCATGACTGTCTAGCCTATCTATCTCATGTTACTAATTCTCACGGAATCATTTTAGAAAGTCGATAGTATTCCAGTTTTCTGGTAAATCCCCCGATGTCCTTTTAAAAGACACTTTCGGAATTTTGCCCAACAAATTATTAAAGTTTACATCGATCTTATAACGGGAAATATTCCTATTATTAAGACTCCCAACAGGTTATTTCGTTCGAAACACAAGAATTGATGAAACAGTGGCAAGAACTATATGATAAAGATTTCATCAGTTCCGGTGGTTCCTTATGAGGGGGAGCCCAGTATTCGCATTGACTAGAACATATATGAAAGACGATATCCTATGTATTCGCATTGACTAGAACATATATCCTTTGTTTAGAAAACGACCAATTGTTCGATCAATTCTAGGACACGAGTTCCTTTTCGTAAATCAGCTTAAGATTAGCCTATCCTTGGTTAAGGATTCAGAAAGAATATATCCAGAAGATAGTCTTCTAGATCATATATGGGTATTATAAATTCATTGTTTCGCCATTGGCTTTATGAATGCCCTCACAAATTTCATAAATCAAAATAGCCTATCCATCTAAGTGCCACAAGGATGTATTATGATTTAAAATCATATTACTAATGACCAAGTAAGAAAGAGACATAGTGTAGTATGTCGAACAATGTTCTACCCATCTTAGAGTTAAGACGGTATAGCGGTAGTCGCTTGACAGGTTGTAGTGCTCTTAAGATTCTGTGGGGAAAGACTATCAATAATCATTTCATAAATTGCCCAAGATATCATCTCAATATGATGTTATTTGGGTGAATATTGAATGCTTGGTTAAGGGCATAATTTCTTAATTACAAAAGACTTCGTCGTTAAAGCCATTGCAGACTTGTAATTACATGAAGTTATACCAAGTCGCAGAATATCATTTCTCATAGTTCAGTCAAAACCAAAAGATTCATACTTAAGCTCTTGTTAAAAATTCTAGAAGAATTTATACTTGTATAAATTCAGGTACTATTATTCATCCTCAGGATAATAGACAGAATGAAATAGTCTTTTAGTTAATGAATAACATTCTTAAGGTATGTTCCATAAATTTTGGCAACAATCATGATCACTGCCCGCTGTCAGCAAAATTTTCTCATAACTTCCAGTGGGTGGTAGGGCTTTGTTCATCCACAATTTTTAGTGGACATTGTGCACTCACCAATCATGTGATATGTTAGGCATTCAGACAGTCCTGTGTGGAGTAGTGATGCTTTACGCACTCAGTTAGCATTACGTTTATACATTTAGTCAGTAATGTGCCTTATGCACTCAGCACTAGGCTTAAGCACCACTTAGCAATATATTTCATGTAATTTAAATGGTACTATGTGTATTTATCCAGTATCACGCTTTATGCATGTAATTTTTTTAATAAGCTTCAGACATAGCTTTAATGTCAGTTAAACTGCCAGTATTAGAAATCAGCTTTAGAAATGCCTTAGCATGTAACTCTCAATACCGTCAGTGATCAGTTCTTAACATAGCAAATTTTGCTCAAATAGTAACCAGCTCAGGAATAATTCTATAATTCAGTTCAGTCCTGAATTCAGTTAAGAATGTGATTTATGCACTTAGAATAGAATCATATGCTTTTAGTAAGACACATGAGGTACTTTTTGCGCCTAGCCTGTATGTGTTGTGCTAAATGCACTTGGTCGATCTCGATTAGGAAATTATACCTTGTGCAATTGGTGATTCTATAAGAGAGAATATATTCAAGATATTCAAACGTCCTCCATGAAATAAGCATGCTTGAATAGCAATCATAATCAGGTTAAGACATATGTCGTACAAGGTAACTTAGTTATAAGTTCATACAGTCGTAACTAGAATACAATTTGAGTCTTCAATCTGATATCTATCAGATTAAAAAGAAGGGCTTATCAATAATAATTGCATTATTCATCAAGGATGGTTTATGAGGACACAAACCAAATAAGTGGAGGAGAGTTGTAACACCTCAATTTTCATGATAATTGCTTTAAATGTATTTTAAAGCTTTCCGGTCAACTCATGTAGTCAACTCGTGTTACATTATTGTAGTGTTATTCAAAAAGACCACTTGTGAAAAGAAGCTATTAAAGAATAAGGGCTATCCTTGTCATAGTTTGTCAATCAGGGACTAATGTTGCCAAACATCGAAAGTTATTAATTAGCACATGTATAAGGTTTCTTCAACTTCTGGAAATCACAAAAAAAAACTCATTCTTATCCATCTCTGTACCACGTCTCACGCAAGAAAAAGAGGGAAGAAATTCGGGTTTCGATTTCTACAAGTTTTAAGCTAGATTGAGCTAAGGAATCATTGTACCAAGTGTTAGGAACGCAAATTCTACCTTTCCTGTAATTCAATTCGAGGTAAGAATCATGTTCATGTTTGTAAATTCGTGTTTAGGTGATTCCTATCATGGGTTTATGTTTAAATTCGCCCTATTAAGCTATATGCGGGGATTTTGGTGAATTTGAGATTAATATGTTAAGTTGTGATTTTAGAAATCACTAAGAAAGTGTGTTAATCATGTTTTAAATGATAAGAGAAATCGCGGGTATCTTAGTATGATGTTTTAACATCATTTTGTGATGTTAAATTTCTAGAAGTGTAGTGATGTTCTTGGTTAACCACGAAACCAAACGCCCCCTTATATTCAACTTGTTCCAAACGCTAGATTAAATAAGCTAAACCATGTGTTAAGTAGTTTTCATGTTAATGATGTGTTCCTAGGTGATAAAGTTGGCCGGGAACCATTTCGGGAGCTCGGGAAGGATTATATAAAGCGTTTAAGGTGAGTAACGTAACATAGTTTAACTAAAAATATGGCCTTTTATGTTTCCGTAAGTTATATTTTGTTCATGTCATTCATGAGTATATAATGATAAGAAAGCAAGTATATATCTTGTACTACGAGTTCATGTTACGCGAATTCGTGTTTATTTTCTTTTGTACCTTGTACGTTAATCATATTATTAGTTATGTAGTATATGCTCGTAAAGCCTGAGTAATCCTAGTATCGGACTATGAAGACCTGTATGGTCATAGTATACGTATAGTCATTCGACCTAAGTGGTCATGTTACGTAAGTTAAGTATCATTATGACCCGTATAGTCATATACGAAGTATTCAATGTCATATCGACTTATATGGTCGTATTATGTTAGTCACATATTATGATGACCCGTATGGTCATATCAACCTAATTTCATGTTGACCTATAAGGTCGTATTATGCTATTTATGTTACATGTTGACCCGTGGGGTCGTACTTAATATCATGTTGACCCGTTATGTCGTAACCAAAACCAAGAAAACCTATGTGGTTTCATACAGTATTCAGTTGACCCGAGTGGTCAAACAGACAAATTTAGTACTCGTAAAGAGTAATGTGGCCAATCACATGTATATCATGTCAGTTGACCCGAGTGGTCAAACAAACAGATTTAGTACTCGTAAAGAGTAATGTGGCCAAATACATGTATATCATGTATTCAGTTGACCCGAGTGGTCAAACAGACAAATTTAGTACTCGTAAAGAGTAATGTGGCCAAATAGATGTACATTATGTATCCAGTTGACCCGAGTGGTCAAACAGATAGATTTAGTACTCGTAAAGAGTAATGTGGCCAATCACATGTATATCATGTATTCAGTTGACCCGAGTGGTCAAACAGACAGATTTAGTAGTTGACCCGAGTGGTCAAACAGACAGATTTAGTACTCGTAAAGAGTAATGTGGCCAAATACATGTATATCATGTATTCAGTTGACCCGAGTGGTCAAACAGACAGATTTAGTACTCATAAAGAGTAATATGGCCAATCACATGTATATCATGTATTCAGTTGACCCGAGTGGTCAAACAGACATATTTAGTACTCGTAAAGAGTAATGTGGCCAATCACATGTATATCATGTATTCAGTTGACCCGAGCGGTCATGCAGTGGATTATATCCAGATAGTGCATAATTGGCACTCGTTATACCTGCCTAATGAATAATATGGTTATGTGTAAGTATACGGAGTAAAAGTGCTTAACTAGCACTTCCCGCCCAGATTATGGTTTTAGTATACGAAGCAACTATTATGCATGTTTTTATATCATGTGTTAATACAAATAAGCCGTAAAAACGTTTATTTATATTTTACGATCTTCTAATGTTTTGTCGATAACAAACGTAAAATCATATTAACGAAACAAATAAAATACGTAAATGGTTTGAACTAATAATTTCTAACATATTCACATAAAACACTAAAACAAGTATAAGTGATTTTATGATTTAGTAATACATATGTACAACAACTAGTGTTTACATATTTGGATAAAATATACACATAACTAGTATGTAGTATATTGGGTAACATAAATGGGTAAAAACATGTATACACTAAAATGGGTAAAAACAAGTATATACTAAAATGGGTAAAAACAAGTCTATACTAAATAGGTAAAAACTAGCTAATGGTTTTGACCCATAACCCATGGTTTTATTTATACCACTTAACCAAGTTCATTGTATCCTTAAGATGCATTGTATCTAGAAAGAAAATCATGGATCAACCCATAACCCATGACCCATGACCCATGACCCATAACCAAAAATACCCATGGGCAAAGAGGAGCGTACCACAGATCCCTAGCTTTGTGCTAGCCGGATCCCTTGTGGTAGGGATCCGTGGGATCCGGGGAACAGTAGGATTTTTCCTCTATAAATAGTGAGCCATTTCTTCATTATTTCTCATCCTTTTCAATCCCTTTCTAACACACCTCCCCCCTGAGTTAAATCTCACTAACCTTAGATCCAAGAGATCTATGTTTGTAGTTTTGTTTTTGTGTGATCTTTTAGGTTCCTCTTAAAGGCAAGATCACCACCTTTGAAGTCGAGCAAGCTCAAGTCCATGAGTTGTCATGCTTCCTCATCATCAAGGCTACTGAAGTCTTCTTGTTGATGATTCCTTTCTTTCTTCAAAGAAGTGTAGTGTTGAAGACATTAGTGAAAGATGTCTCAAGTGTCAAGATGAAGATATTAGTGAAGGGTATCTATCGTCTATATGTTAGGAATTAGAAATTCCCGGTATTAAAGAGTCGGTCACCTCAAGTATATGTAATCGTTAGAAAGCTCGTAGTCATAGTAATATTTAGTTAAGTAGTATTTAGTTAAGTAACACCGTGGAGGACGGACGGGTCTTTACCTTTGTATGCACGATCCACGGCCGTTGTGTGGCGTTTTATGTAAGACTATAAATACTCTCTACCTCCCAAGGTAGAGAGTTGGAGCTCATAATATATCTTTCACTTTCTCTCACTAAGTTCCCTAAACCTCTAACTTTCTCTCTCTAGAATTCCATCTATATGCTACTTTGTGTTATGGTTTGATGTGTATGTGAAAAGTTATATATTACAATTGGTATCAAGAGCCATGGTTAGATCATATCTTGCACATCTTTGGATTTCTAGTGGTTTTAGGTGGTTTTTGAGTTTGAAAAAGTTTAGTGGTTTTGCATCATTTGGTTGATTTCTTGTGTTAAAGTTTGGATTTTGTTAGTACTTTTATGTTTAGAATCATCACAAGTGTTTAGGTTTTCATTTGGTAAGCTTAAATCATCTTGGTTGGGTTGTTTTTGGATTGAAAAGTGATGTTTATGTGGTTTTTCATGCTAGCGACTTACTTCACGGATTAGTTTCTTCGTAGCGACTTGCTTTACAAATTTGTAGCGAGTTACGATTTAAACCTAGCGACTTAGATCTAGCGATTTACACGGTACAAGTAGTGGACTCTCCACTACGGTGCGACTTGGTGATAGCGACTTGGTTGGTAGCGAGTTGCTCTTTAGCGACTTGTATCTTTAGCGACTTGAGTAGCGAATTGCTTCCAAAATTTTGCTAGCGACTTGAGGCTTAGCGAGTTACTACCTAGCGACTTGCATTTGTCTAGCGACTTGGGACTCAAGCGACTTAGTGGTGTAGCGAATTAAGCGTTAGCGACTTAGTGCATTATCTTCTAGCGACTTAGTGCATTATCTTCTAGCGACTTAGTGCATTATCTTCTAGCGACTTGGTGATTGTTTACGGTTTTCTCTTGATTTAGTAAAATCCCGTGAAAGAATCTATTTCCGGTTTAATCATAGAGTTATAAAATCCCGTGTAATCTGTAAACATGTCTACCAACGTACCTACTATCATCTCCACATTTAGGATGTTCAAGCGGTGGCTCGAGATACTCGTCCACCCATGCTTGCCAGGCCGACTACGATTCTTGGGCTCAACGAATCAGTTATGCTGCCTTGGAAGGAAAATGGTGTCAACATTCTCAAATCCATTGATGAAGGACCATATCGAGTTGAGGCGACTAGAGACATACTTGATACTAATGAAGATGGTACTCTGTTACGGAATGGGCGGACCTAAAATGTATGATGAGCTTGAGGATAAGGAGAAAAAGAGATTCGATGCAGATATCGGGGCTTCAAACATTGTTCTTCAAGGTCTTCCTAAAGACATCTACAAGCTGATCAATCATAACACACGATGCAAAGGCGTTATGGGATAATGTTAAGATGCTTCTCTCAGGTTCAGAATTAACTATGGAAGGCAGAGAATCCCAACTCTATGGCCAATTTGAACACTTCAAGATGAAACCAGGATAGAGTGTCTATGAGTACTATGTGAGATTTCATAAGTTAGTGAATGACATGAGGAACATCGGAATGACTATGCCTAACATTCAGATGAACTCAAAATTTGTGAACAACATGAATCCCGAATGGCACAAGTTTGTCACCTTTGTGAAGCTCACTAAAGGATTGAAGAATACAAACTATGAGCAACTCTATGCCTTCCTCCTTGAGAATGAGAGACATGCTATGTTTGAAAAATTGATTCTCAATCAGTTCAAAACCAACCGGGGAGAGACAAGCTCGTCTAATGACTCAACTGCCTTCTACTCAAACATCGGAATCACAACCAAAGCATCACAAGTCATACCCTTGGGTAATGGTAATCACAAACTCATTCGTGATCCTATGTTCAAACAAGCTGATGCTGATGCACACGTGGGTAACATCATTAATCAACTAGCTCTTATGATTAGTCAAAACATGAATTCTCTCCCACAAACCAACAACAACCTCGAGCGGCATCTAACCCACACAATCAAGCCCTTTGTTAAAGATGGAAGGATCGTGGTGCAACGATTCGAGGAAGAATATGATCGGGGAAGAGGTGGAGTTGGTAGAGGTTATGTTGGTAACCAGAATCGAGGAAGGAATGGTAACCAAGGTCAAGCTAAGCCAATCAAATGTTATAATTGTGGTGGTGAGGGACACATTGCAAGGCGTACATCTCCAAAGCGTCCACAGAATCTTGATTACTTGAGAGATAAGATCTTCTTGGTACAAGCTCGGGACAATGGTGTAGCTTTGGATGAAGAGGAATTGTTGTTTCTAGCTGAGGGCAATGCCAAGACCTATGATGCGATGTGGATGAGCGGCCTATTCGGGAGATAGGTCACAATCATCGAATGCCTTTCAAGTCGTGATTGTGATGCATACGACTCTGATGTGGATGATGGACCTACGACACATACAATTTTTATGGCTAGCATTTCTCCAATGGTTTCTCCCAAGGTCTCTTCTTCACCACTAGCTGGCCCATCCAAAGACAAACTCATCTCAGAGGTATTAAAACTATACGATGATCTTTGATGTGCAAAGATGCATGACAACGTACATTCAACTGAAACTATTGAATCAAATGTTGAAAATATGGGTAATATCAATATTGTCCCATATGATCAATATGTGAAACAAAGTGAAAGTGAAGTTGTACCAAGTGATGCATCTTCTTGCAATCAACAATGACTATGTTTTTGATGAATACATCATGTGCCTGATGATTACGTAATTTAAACTAAATGCCTATAAAGAACGTGTTGCTATTTATGCACAACGTGCTAAATTTGAGTTGACCACTCGTGGCGAGGAAATGGATGACCAAGTGCGTACAGTCATTAGAAAAAGTAATTTTTGAGAAGAAGTATTGAAACAAGAATTAAATTCCTTGCAAGAAAAACTTTCTAAAAGAGCTAAGCAAAAACAAGAACTTCAAGAAAATGTGAAAATGCTTAAGCAAGAATTTAATGCAAAGGAATCAAAACTCTTGAGAGATTTTTCTAATGTGAAAACTTTGAAAAACAAACTTGAAAACAAGTTGTACATACAAGGAAACACCATTCAGACTGCTCACATGGTCACTAAACATAGAGTCCTAAGCGATAAGCATAGTGTTCCCATTATAGATAAACCCAACCATGAGTACGGAAAGATAGCAAATGCGGCTCAAAGTGTGATCTATGATGGCAATGAAATTCTTAAACCTAGACAGAAACCTAGTTCGTTGAGTGCGAGGAGGATAAGAAATCAGATGAAGTCACTAGGGAAAGGATGAACAAAAATTAGATGATCCTAAATGCAAAGAAAAAAAAATAATTATCACTCCCCATGACTACAAAAGGAAAACTGGATTTCCTTGAACATGTTTAAGCCTCAGACATTGTTGACTCCCGAACAAGTGTTACGGAAAAGGATTTAGATAAGCGAAAGTGAAAATATTGTTGAAACAAACCTCCCTATGGAAAATGCCTAGAAGCATGTGTATCCTCCTAATCCACCAATGCATCTTGTTCCTAGAAAAATTGCCACTAAAAGCAAGACCTTAATTAGCCAATATGTTATATTTCAACTATTTGTTGATTTTGAGAAAACTTGCAAGAAAAGGATCACACCATTTGGTATAACGGAAGGAGAAAGGGGTTTTGAGCAAATGAAAGAATGTTATTTAGCTGAGGTCATGCCTTTCTTTAAACTTCTAAAAGATCACTTTGAGAGTCTTAAAAAGGGGATAGAAACGGATATTAAGGGAATGGAAAAGGAATTTGATGCAATGATAGTTGAAGTTAGTGATTATGAGCGTGCACTAAAATATAATGAGATTGAGAGGAAGAACGTGCATACATTAAATGAGACTCTTATTACTGAATGTATTGCTCAAGATATTTTTTTCACTGCTTCAAATTGCTCTATTAATGCTTCCAAATTTCATGAACTATCGTGGCCACGAAAGTCTCCCATGATCGTATCATTGAGCTTGAAAAAACTAATTCTGAACTAAGCGAGAAAATTGAACTGGATGATCACGACAATTTGGTTAAACATTTTTCTAAACGGGAAGTTGAGCATTTTAATTTACAACTAAAATATCAACATCTTAAAGAAAATGTTAAAACTTCAAATATCAAGACATCGTCGATGCTCGAGTTTGATCACGATTTTTCAAATTAACAAGCGTGATGAACAAATTCAAGCTCGCAACACGATCGAAAAGTTGAAAGCCCAAATCTCTCAATTAAAGGGTCAAACGAACAATATGGCAGGCTCCCAAATCCCTCCTCCTTTAGATTCTCGGAATTCTCAAACTTTTCATCTTCAAAACTTAGTTGATGCCTTACAAAAGGAAAGCGAGAGTTTTCTAGAAGAAAATGAAAAAGTTAAGCGACATTTTAAAGAGTTATATGATTCAATAAAAGTCACCCGTGACCAAAACAACGAAAAAATAACGTCTTTACAAAGGAAATTGAGAATCGAGAAGTCGGGAAATGGGAAAGCGCCACTTGTTTTCAATAAGAATGTTGTCTCAAAGTCACCCTTAGACTGCAAATACACTTTGTGTGATTAAATATATTCCTCCTCATCTTAGGAATAATGAACATGCTTTTCATGAATCCTGTGCTCACCTTAAGGATAGTCTAGAATGTCTCAGTGAGATTGTCGAAGAGGATTTCATTAACAAACCTCTTGATAGTGAAATTAGGTTTGCTTGCCTCCAGGGCCAAAGCGATCTCAAGAGTTGTTAGAATGTGTAATTGCCACATGTCCCAAATCCTTAACCTTAGGTGCAAAAGGCAAAGCTGTGGTGCCTTGTTCTATGCCTAGTGCCAAGCGAAATCCGTTCTATGCCCGATCTTAAGAAAGGAAACACTAATGTGCCTTCAAGTAGTTGATTCGGATATGTTAGTGCTAAGAAAGTGAACTTTAGTGTGCGCAAAAGCTCAAATCACAATCTTAAAGTATACACTAATGTGCCTTCTAGTACTTCAGATCCTTGCACATCAAGTTGAGGAATGCAAAAATTAGATCAACCAACTAATGTTCCCATTCCTCTACAGGGAGTAATCGGTGACTTTAAAGCGGCGAGGTCAAAGTCTCAAAACAATACAAGGAATGATAGGACCTTGCAAGCTAAGAATGTGCATTGGAAGAGAGTAGAAGACCAATCTAGGAACTTTAAGCTTGAGTTGAATAAAGCGAATCGTGTTGATTCTAGTATTAGCCTTAGGCGTAATTAATTCAATTCGATACTATTTGCAAACCTTGTAATGATGTGCAGCTTGAATTACATTGCTAATCATGAATGTGGTGTGAATGCTTTGTCTAATCTTTGTCAAATGCCCATTTAAAATTGTTAATGCTAATAATCGTGCAAATAAGGCAAAAGGCAAAACGAAAGATTGAGAAAGCATTGGAAACCCCAGAAGAACTTTTATAAAAATAGGTTATTATTGGATACCTTTTGGCCATAAGAATAATCAGTTTTGTTCTCAAACGGCTAAGATTATGCCCACTAGAAAATGGATGCCTATTGGTAGAACTATTCCCTTAAGAAGTAAACATACTTTGAATAGGTCAAATCTGACACCGACATTGCATCTATTCCCAATGATTCCATTGCTTCTACTTACCGATATGGATGTTTCATATTTACGATGTGGGTGTTCCAATTACTAACCAAGTGGAACCCATTCTTGCATGGGGATCCCAATTATCCAGATTATCCATTCTTGTGCGTGTTCAGCTGCGGATCATTCAAATCGTTACGTAATTTTTGGACTCAGTGTTCCAAGCATATGACTGGAGACTGGTCGCGGCTCATGAACTTCGTGAGCAAATTCATCGGGACTATTAGATTCGGTAATGATCATTTCGGTGCAATTATGGGTTATGGTGATTATGTTGTTGGTGATAGTGTTATCTCTAGAGTATACTATGTGGAAGGTTTGGTCATAATCGTTCTCTGTTGGTCAATTCGTGATTACGATCTAGAAGTAGCCTTGAGAAAACATACTTGCTTTGTTAGAGATCTTAATGGAAGGAACTTTTTAAAAGGGAACTCGTGGTTCAATCTTTACACCATCTCTATAGAAGATATGATGAAGTCTTCTCCAATTTGCTTGTTGTCAAAGGCTTCTAAAACAAAGTCATGGTTATGGCATCGACGTCTCAATCACTTGAACCTCGGCACCATCAATGATCTCTCCAGAAAGGACTTAGTTGTAGGTTTACCTCGACTAAAGTATGAAAAGGATCATCTTTGTTCGGCATGTCAATTGGGAAAAAGCAAGAAGTATGCCCATAAACCCAAACCTACTAACTCTCACGAAGTTCTTCATACAATTCATATGGATTTATGTGGACCAATGAGAGTCTGCGAATATCTTTGGGAAGAAATATGTGTTAGTTGTAGTTGATGATTACTCTAGATTCACATGGGTCAAGTTCTTAAGGACAAAGGATGAAACTCCCGATATCATCATCAAACTCATCAAGCAGTGCGAGTTCGACTTAACAAAACCGTCGGAATTATCGGACGGACAATGGGCCGAGTTTGTTAACAAACAACTTAGTGAATTCTATGAAAGCATTGGAATCAACCATCAAAGAAGTGTTCCACGAACTCCTCAACGAGCGGTGTAGTTGAAGGCAAATCGAACTCTTGTAGAAGCCTTTAGAACAATCTTGATTTACTCAAAAGTTCCAATGTTTCTCTGGGTGAAGCTATTGCCCTTGCATGCTACACACAAAATTGTTCCCTGATTCACACTGTTCATGGAAAGACACCATATGAACTTGTCCACAAGAGAAAACCTAATCTCTCTTTCCTTCGTGTGTTTGGTGCATTGTGTTATCCAACTAATGAGGGTCAAGACTTAGGGAAACTTAGGGCTAAAGCGGACATTGGAGTATTTGTAGGATATGCACCAAACAAAAAGGGATACGAATCTATAACAAAAGAACCGAAATATCATGGAAACCATTCACGTTACGTTTGATGGTGACCGGTCAAATGGCTCCTGAACAATCCATTCGGGACCCGCACTTCAAATCAGTCCCATTGGTTCATCTCTTGTTCCAAACTCTTCTCAAGAAACTCCATATGTACCTCCATCGGAAGATGATTTAAAGAAATTGTTTGATCCTATGTTTGATGAACTGTATGATTCAATTACTAATGAGGTGTTGATCCCTACAACAGAAGATGCTCATATTCACGTGAATGAAGTCAATCCTTGATCTCAATATCTTTAAGTCAAGAAGCACCTGCTGCGATCCTTGATCTCATCAACAAATCATCATTCTTCAAATGTACATCATGGAAATGTTTACGCATCAATGATGAAGTTAACCCCTTTGCTACTCCTGTAGATGCTCCGTTTGAAAACATATTTGCTCCTGAATCTTCATCAGAACCATCTTCTTCGAGAGACATCACTCGCTACCTCGGTCCCTCAACAACGCCACATGAACACCTTAAAAATGGACTCACGATCATCCATTAGACAACATCATTGGAAATCCCTCTCGTCTGTATCAACGAAACAACTTGCAACTGATGCCTTATGGTGTTTCTTCAACTCCGTACTATCTAAGATCGAACCAAAAGATGTTAAAACGGCCATGAATGAAGACAGCTGGTTCAATGCCATGCAAGATGAAATTCATGAGTTTGATCGACTTGATGTATGGGAGTTAGTACACGCTCGAGGCGTGCTATGATTATTGCACTAAAATGGATCTTCAAAGTGAAACTTGATGAGCATGGTGATGTGTTGAAAAACAAGGCTCGATTAGTTGCTAAAGGATATCGTCAAGAGGAGGGTATAGACTTTGAAGAATCTTTTGCTCAGTTGCTTTCGAATCGAGGCAATCGAATCTTTACGGCTAATCTTGCTAGTAAGAACATGGTAGTCTATCGGATGGATGTGAAGGCGGCATTTCGAGCGGAGATCTTAAAGAAGTCGTCTACGTCGGCCAACCGGAAGGATTTGTGAATCAAGAGCATCCTACTCACGTTTATCGTTGAAGAAGGCTCTTTACGGTTTAAAGCAAGCTCCAAGGGCATGGTATGATACACAGTCAAAGTTTCTTCTATCAACGGATTTACAAAGGAGCGATTGATCCTACATTGTTCACCAGGAAGTCGGGCAAACATTTAACTCATGTTCAAATTTATGTTGATGATATTATTTTTGCCTCGGCTGACCCAATGGAATGTGATCGTTTTCAAATGAAATGAGTTCAAAGTTTCAAATGTCAATGATGGGACAAATGTCATTTTTCTTGGGATTACAAATTTCACAAAGTCCGGAGGCATTTTCATTAATCAATCTAAATATGCAACAGAGATTTTAAAGAAATTTGGATTTGATTCAAGTGACCTTGTTGACACCCCATGATTGACCGAACCAAACTAGATGAGGACCACTCAGGGATCATGATTGACCAAACAAAATATCGTAGTATGATTGGATCCTTGATGTACCTCACAACTAGTAGACCAGACATCTTGTTCTTTGTTTGCATGTGTGCTAGATACCAGGCTAAGCCTACTAAAAAGCACCTTGAAGCGGTTAAGCGGGTCTTTCGGTATCTCCAAGGAACCATCAATATGGGACTATGGTACCCGAAGGACACGGTATGTCACTAACGGCCTATCGAGATCGATCATGCGAGGTTGTCAAGATACACGCGTCAGTACATGAGGTGCTTTCGATTTTTGGGTGATAAGCTTGTGAGCGGTCTTCAAAAAGCAAATGAGTACTTCTATTTCCTCTCTGATTTGAATACATAGCCATGTCATCTTGTTGTGCTCAAATCTTATGGATGAGATCTCAATTATCGGACTATGGCTTTGTATTCAACAAAATCCCTCTGTCTTTGTGATAATAAAAGTACTATTGCTCTCTCATGCAACAACGTTCAACACTCAAGAGCAAAGCATATCGACATTCGACATCATTTCATCGGGGAACAAGTGGAAAAAGGTGTGGTGGAACTATATTTTGTGAGGTGCGAATATCGGTTAGCGAGACATCTTCACCAAAACTCTTCCAAGAGAACGTTTTGAGTTTATTCTTCCACGTCTTGGCTTGAAAAGCCTTCAACCAGAAACTCTCAAGCGTCTTGAGGAGGAAGGCGAGGAGTAAGGTCTATCTTCATCTAACTCTTGTAAATATTTATTCGAAAATCAAAATACAAAATTATAAAACCTTCAAAATCCATAAAAAATAAAAAAAAATAAAAAATTTTTGTCAATTTGTCATGTTTTTCGGTTTGATAATATCTACGGTCTTTGTCTTTGTCATTCAAAAGAATGACACGGGACTTTAGATGTTGTTAATTCTTAAAAAAAATAAAAAAAAAATGAGAAAGAGAAACAATGGTTTATTGTCATTTTAGGCAATAACCGGTTTTAAAAAAAGAAAGAACGAGCCATGTTTTACCATGTTTTTCAAATTCCATGCTCTGATTCTATAAACATTTATCTGCCGAAAACTAAATGCTTTGAAAAATAACTCGGTCTCTATTTTTGATAATCATCGGGACTTATTTGTCAAAATCTCTATCTCTCAATCAACAACCTATGTCATTGATTGAGGGAGAATGATTTCAATTAAATTAAAAGTTATTTGGCATTAAATTGTTTTCAAAAGATGTACATGCATGTTTTATCAATGGAGTTTAAAGTCTTAAATTCCGATCATTATCAGTTAAAGCGCTTTCATAATCAAGTCACAATTCTCCTTAAAAGCTTTCAAAATCAATTTAAATCTATAAGAGATCACAAATCTCAAATGATTTGATAATTGTGATCGGGGAGAATGTGTGATTTAAATTGGATTTAAAGCGATAATTAGGTAAATGGTTTTATATGGATGTACAAGCTCTCCTTCCCCGTAAGTGACAAACGATTTCAAATTTTCCATGCACATGTTGAGGGGGAGCATCTATCTTAAACCACAATGATTTGAAGCGTGATCACTTATCTCAATGTGCGGGTTCCCTCTAGTATGTGCAAAACTCTTTTCAAATCTCGAGGCACATATTGAGGGGAGCAAAATCATGAAAACCTCATCCTTCCCAAAATGCTTTATCTACTTGATTCGATTAGGGAAGTGATGTTGATATTTTTAGAAAATGGTAATCAAAGAAGTTAATTCTTTCTCTTGCCTCCGTGTGGAAAACTATTTCAAATACTTGATCACATGTTGAGGGAGTTCTTCTTCTAAAATATCAAAACAATTGGTACAAAATGCTTTGATAAAATATCATAAGTATACGGATTGATTTTCAAATGGTTTTCAATTGGTTCCTATGGCAGATGAACAATACCAAAAGACCGACCAACTTTACATTATGTATGGTGATATAAGGATGATAAGGTTAGGTATGTGTTCCCATGATCCGCCGAGAACGGAGGGATCTACCCAGGGACTATCCACTAGTTAGTGTAGAGTTCTTAGGTATGATGATAAAGGAGAAAAATGAGATATGGGAAGAGTCGGACTGAGGCTGAGCTAGTCTTGGAATAAACCCAACATGGATCTAGCTATGAAGTCTCGGTAAGCACTGAAGGGGTTGAAGAATTAAAAAGAATTGAATGAGAAAAGGGTGAAAACAAATAGCCCTCCATTTATTCAACCTTAGAGGCGAAACCGGGTTCAATTCATATGCTCTTGATGGTAACATCGGTATTGAAGACAAGGCGTCATGGACCCGGTGGCCTTTTGCCGCACTTCAACTTCCCAAAACCACTCAAGTTCCTCTTAAAAGGACTTGTTTCATTCTCACGGGAACCGACATTATCTATCGACTTTCTCTTAGAGATTGTTGATATTGAAGAAGGAGACCCTCTCCCTAGTCTCCGATAGAGGATCCAAATATGCACAAATTGAGTCTAGAGCCACGAGATCATCAATAAATCTCATTAGGACACTTTCAATGAAGACTCTCTGTTTCACACAATGTGGAAAGAGATTATATCTTGAGTCCTACGCATTATCCTTGTGGTATTGCGGAACATCCGAGTGATGTGTTTACATATTCACAATGAAGATGGAAAGCCTTACGAGCCAACATCTAACAAGCTCACGGTAGGTGGCATGTGAGATCTATTATATGGATCAACCATGTGACAAGCTGAGCGAAACAATGGGGCGATTCAATCTTTTGAATCAATCACGGTTCAGGTTATGGATTGTGGATACCTTTGAAAACCGGTCTTTGTGCTTTAAAAACTCTTTTCATTAAGCACGTCGACCGTGTACTAATTTTTCAAATCAAAGGTGTTTTATGATTGATAATTGATTTTCATTAAAACCTTCGTTATATTGCAAAAACAATTTCTATTGAGCAATACACGATTGTTTTCAAATCTCTTTTCATCAATCGATTGGACGAAAATTATTTGGTTCACTCACTCCGTGTTGTCTTCTTTGAGGCGTTCGGTTTGAGAACGACTAGCAAGCGGCGAAACCTGTCAAGGAAATTCTTGAATTATACGATCATAAGCGATGCTTGTCTTGATCAGCGAGGGCCGTGGGCGTGTACCTCAATTCATCGAAAGTGATCAAAGACACTTTCGCGCTTTATTGCTAAGCTGTCTTATGCGGTACACCCGCGTTTGCTTGTCGAGAATGAAGCGGTCAATCCATAGCCGCATGCTCACCTAACACATTCATCTCAAAGAAATCATGATTAGTGCATCAATGACTCTGATATTTTCACTCCATGCTTACGCTTCTGGCTGCCAATATCATGAATCAACTAAAGCTTCGCTACTCGATGAGAAGATATCATGATCCAGAATGTGAGCATGTCGGTCCAAAAGTCACAACATCACATAATGCCAACACCACAATGGATGTATAGAGATTTTCTATTAGTGATGATCTCAAATCTGGCTCAACATTATTATCATGTGGATCAATAAAAGACCTCCACTTGGATTAACCAAACATGCAATGAGTGGAATCAATGACTACGAGCTTGAAGCAAAGTACTACATCAAGAATGCAAGATCAATTGTTAATGTAATATCAGATTGTATTCAATGTCATTTTAGTATATGTTTGAGGTGACCTCCCTTAGGGGAGATTGTTAGGAATTAGAAATTCCAGGTATTAAAGAGTCGGTCACCTCAAGTATATGTAATCGTTAAGCTTCGTAGTCATAGTAATTTTAAGTTAAGTAGTATTTAGTTAAGTAACACCGTGGAGGACGGACGGGTCTTTACCCACTTGTATGCACGATCCACAGCCCGTTTTGTGGCGATTTATGTAAGACTATAAATACTCTCTACCTCCCAAGGTAGAGAGTTGGAGCTCATAATAATATCTTTCACTTTCTCTCACTAAGTTCCCTAAACCTCTAACTTTCTCTCTCTAGAATTCCATCTATATGCTACTTTGTGTTATGGTTTGATGTGTATGTGAAAAGTTATATCTTACACTATAGGATAAGCACTTGTGGTAGGTGCTTAGAAGTCAAGACAAAGAAGCATTAGTAAAAGGTGCTTAGAAGTCAAGACAAAAAAGCATTAGTGAAAGGTGCTTAGAAGTGAAGACACAAGACATTAGTGAAAGGTGTCTTGTAGATCTAGTCAAAGGCATTAGTGAAAGGTGCCTTAGATGTACATTGATTTGGTGTGTTTCAATATACAAGATAGACTAGTATTAGATCCAAGGATATTGATATCCTTGATGATGTTGTAAGGGAGTAGATCTCCTTTGGGATTAGTCGTTGGTGTAGTGTGGTAGTAGTTCCTCCATTGCAATGGAACTAGGTGCTTAGCCTAGTACCTAATAAAGGGTAAGTGACGTTGTGAAGGTGTAGTTCACCTTGGGTGAAAGAACTAGGTACTTAGCCTAGTACCTTATAAAGGGTAGGCGGCGTATTGTAGTGTGGTTCACCTTGGGTGAAAAAGAACCGGTGGTTAGCCTGAGTACCGGAAAAGAGTAGGCGACGTTGTGAAGGCTTCTCCGCCATAAGGAGATTGGTGTAGTGATTAGGAACTCTCGGTAGGTGACTCGGGGAATGGAGTAGGGCAAGGAAGGTGACCTTGTAGCCGAACCACTATAAATACTAGCGTTGTGGTTTTGTGCTTCTTACTCTTATCTTTTCATTACTTACCTTTATATGCTTGTTTATCAACATCAACACACACATCCAAATAGATTGACATAAGTCTATCTAAATAGATTAAAAGGAAGTTTTAATTGGTAAAACTATTCAACCCCCTTCTAGTTTTTCACATCATGGTTTCAGGTTTATAATCACGTTCTCACTAAGCTTTATGCTTACGTTGCTTTGTTACATGTTTAATGTAGGTGAGTTAAGCATGGACTTAGCGGGTTAGCCACCGGTGGTTCTCAAATGGTAGAGCAACTCTTGAACCCTTCTTTTGATACAACTTAACGCCCTAGGAACTTCTAATGTTGTTTTATGCAAAACGCATAATTGGATGGGTTAAAATAAAGTCTTTGTGTGTGTATGATTTCATAAAAAAGGGTGTTTGGAATTATGCTAATTTATACCCATTCTGACCTGTTTGACTTTATTTTGGTTCCAGTCGTAATATAGGTGTTATGACCAATTCAGTTTGTTATGAACATGTCTTATTTTAGTATTAAACAGTTTGGTGTTTTTAGGAATACCGTGTATTACGCTTAGTAGTCCATACGACGTATCCCACGGATATGACGTATCGCTCAATCAGTTAAAAAAAATCTTGTATGGACGTTTCAAGAACAACAAGGTGCGAGAAGGGTTGAGGCAACGGTTTGCATGTAATGCATCGTATAGTGATTAACTATGGGTTTCCTTTTTTAACGATGCACATATAGGAGCTATGTGGTGACTAGCGAGGGGCGATCCCTCAACGTAACTATTGCGGACACAAAATTTATGTAACAAAAGATCAAAATAATAGAAAAGAGATTAAGTGACCTCGACATAGCAACAAAAGTGCCCTCTTGGCTTCTCGATAAAACACGATACGAGAGTTAAATCGGTGGTTGAAATTAAGTGGGAAAGGGGAGGAAATATGTGCTAACAAATTTCGCCTTTAATGACCCGACCCGTCTTGTTCCAAATCACACTTAAAAAACATTTATCGACATGCTATCAAACGAAGTTTTTATTTTTTGAACCAACGCCCCCCGTGATCACTTTTCCGCCGCTGCATATAGTGCGCGTGGTAATTTATGCACACGTATCAAATACTGCTTTCGTCTTGTCTAGCTGGGTTGGTCCAAGTGATTAAGATTTTTTGGGATGACATGTAACATGTTTTTGTCTAGTGAATCCGACATATATGTCCAGTATGCGTCGACTAAAGTTTCATTTTCTCCAATATGATTCTTAAAGGGCCCTCATTACATAAAAATCTGTCGAAACAGAGTTTTTGTGTATAGATCTTGGCCATGCATGCATAATTGAGTGTTTTGTTACATTTCTGTCAGCATACTATTGTTAATTTGAACTTTATGATTGTTACGACACTTAAAGAAACCGTTTTTATTTAATAAAATGATTGAACTCAATAAATAGCTTTTTACTATAATGCACAAAACATCCAACAAATACATTTAAAGTGTTAGTAACATTATCATAATTGAAAAGTAATTTTGCAAGCATATTGTATCCTTATTTTGTTTTCTTGTTGTCTTCAAGATGAACACATAAATTATTGCAATAAAGCATATATTGTCACATGCATCTAAATTAAAATCATCAATTGATGTTAACACTAGTAGATATCAAAGTTTCATAAATTGTTGAAGAAAATGGTGAGAAACCAACAAACTTTGGTAGGGTTGAGAGAGAAATGAAATGAGAGGGTAGTACCTAACCCAACCAAGGGCTGGACCATGGTTCATTGAACTCTAATAATTGATGATGCTAAATGTCAAGAAGAAGTGGACCATGAGTCTAATGAATATGAGCCCATGCTGGCCAACCTAGCCACAACCATACATGCCAAAAAAACAAGACATTTGCTTACAATCACATCAATTTATTGCAGTTTTTTTCAAGTGAAAAGTCTCACATTGGGGTAACTATGTCTTTATGACTTTATCTAAAGATTTAATTTCAATTTGGTTACTTTGAACATCATACACAAAAAGCTGTATTGAGAGAACATATGAAGGTAAAGCGCGGGTTGATCTAACTTTCATGGTTCTTGTTTTTAAGAGAAATCGAATGGTAAAACGATATAGGGAACTGTAGCGGCATGGTCTTCTTTAAGTAGGGGGGTACATTTCTGTCCTCGGGAGGGTATGCCCATTCGGCATACAACTTGCGTACATCTTCATAAATCTTTGAGCAGTTTCATGTTTGAAACATGGTTTAGTTTGATCGGACTTGTCATTCATCAATATAGGACATATTTGTCCTATACTTAGAAGATTGAAGTTTAGGTTTTCTACGTTGACATACATCGTAATGGTTAAGGATTTGTGAGAAATTGTACCTTTACCGATGATTTTGCTCTTGCTATTACTACCAACCCTTTATCTTACTATAAGTAGTATTTTCTTTGGTCTGCTAGTTGAAGATTCAGGTCAAAGGCGGCTACATTTTTACTTCATTTCAAGGCTTAAATTATCAGTTGATCAAACTTGGAAAACACAACATAAATATAAGTTTGATACATCAAGTACTTGGCATAATAGCTTTTGAAATTATATCTTAGATCATAAGTCCACGGGTATTTGACAACATACCTAGCTTTGAGGTTTAATATATAAAACCGAAAGTTTCAGTAAGCAAAACTCAAGTTTTATCAGAGAATGCCTTGGAGATCATGGTCTCAGTCCCAATTACCCTAAGTTATCGACGTGACCCACGAACGATAACAGCGCAAACATTGAAGGCCACATACATGAGGCCTAAATGTTTCAAACCATGGCTCAGTTGATTCAAATGGGTTTCACACTGACCTTTTTTATGGCATAAACTTTGGCCCGTAAGTAGCATATATTCTTTCTTTTGGTTTCATAGTTCTTACAGCCTGTCTAGTACATTTTAGCTAAATACTGGACACAAATGCGCATGCATTTACAAAGGAGAGATACAGACCAGTTCACACATAGCATTTGAAAATGCACCAAAACTGTAATTCTTTAATCAGGCATTAAACAGTCATGATTCTGCAAAGAAAATCTAGAAAACTTTTCGATCTTTTGTAGCTAATCTGTGTTCTCATATGACATAAAATTGATGGTTCCCTTGGGTAAAAAGCAAGTGTCGGTGTCAATTTTACATATTATCTAATTTATCCAGCCATGCTCATATCGAGGATTGGCTAGGAAAAGCGGTCTACCTGCATTAACATGCATACATGCAATGTACCTGCGTTACTCTTCATTTTCTTATGGAGATGTCCATGTGAACGTAAGCCAAGGCAGCAACAAAGAAAAGAAAAAATACGGATGTTAACATCAATGGCTCTGCAAGCATGAACATTGGGTGGAATTCGTAGTAAACCTGCAAGAAGAAGGTCAAGAATGTTAAGAAACATGGAAAATTACATCACAGCATTTTATAGCACCGTAGTCAGCAAGTTGCAAACTATATATATTATGGCTGAATTTCCATGTATGCGAGATTTCTGTGTCTCAACAGGTGCAAGACTAAGAAAAGGTTTTGTGATAAAAGGAAAGCTTCACATATTAGCGGTTTGTAATCACCTGGAAGAGAGAGTTGTGCTCAGGAACCACATTTTCCTTCTCCAAAACCACCACAGGTCTTCCAACAATATCAAGGTAGGTATACTTGGTCTGTAGAGATAAAAAAAATCAACCTTTAGTTAACAGCATTGCGCTAGGATAAATTAAAACACAGTACATAAGGCACTTGGTCTTCTAAAAATGTAAAATTATTAACACTAAATTAATCCGAATACGGTGACAAGAAACCAATTATGAAATTTTATGTATAGTACAAATAAAAGATACCTCTGTACGGTGTTTCAAAGAAAAGGGAACCACAATAGATGGGTTCTTTGATCCCTCAGGCAGCACAACCTGAAACAGTTCGCAACTTATTAACAAAAGTGTGAAGGAAAAATGCTTTGTCGTCCTAAAAAAAACTATATTACAATTTTCATGATTTTGTACCTTGTTTGTAATTTTGTTTACCACCGTTTCAGCGATAGGACATCCAAAGCTGAAGTTTAGGTAGCGCTTACCATCATCTGCCTCAAAAGAGCGTCTTGCAGTGGCAGCCATATCCGATAATAAAAGTAAACTTTCCAACCTCCCAACAAGGGATATCGTGGCTCTATTTCCAATTCAGACTGTATACAGAAAAATGTTAGTGCCAGTTTTATATAGATGATCTATGTAGCTGGTATGAAAAATGAATTTGATCATGCTTTTTGTTATTCCGTTTATTATGAAAAGGGAGAATATGTGAAACTTGATTATAACTGAATCTTGAAATATAACAATTTTGAAGTAGTAAGCTTATGCACCTAAGTAACATTGGCATAAGAAGTGATGAGGTTTAAAATCTACCTTACTGTAACCTGTCCGCAAATGCGAAGTTGAGATATTGCCAATGCTATCACGGTAGTAGACAGAGTGAACCCTTGGGGGTAATTTTGCAACAAGATGCTTGAATGAAGAGGCACCACTAAGAGCCGGCCTAGATTGATATTCTACCCTGCAAAATTAAGAGCGGAAAAGGTAAAAAGCTAATTATCAAAGGAAACAACAAGTAAACAGTCAAAGAAATAATCTTCATTGATACTATTACAATGGAAGTTAGTTTATCGAAGAACCAAAGCAGCAACTACAATTATATTTTATAATATAAACTTGGACCTAAATTCCATTTATCATAGAATAGGAATTGCATGCATATTACATGTTTATAAATATAGTTCAGGAGTGACCTAACCTTGAGAACCCGCCTTTGTGTCTGTACCATTATGCACCAATGTGTAATGCTCAGTTATTTGGAGGTTACCCCAGTGAGAAATTTCAATTTCTCGCACAAGTTCCTCGACGACAGCAAATGGATTGTTATTCTCAAAATGAACAAGTATAGGAGTGTATGAAAATGCAGGCTTGTTCTCATAAGGCCCATACTTCAGCTCAGTACGCAACTGAGATGACGGTTCCACTCTTGTAAATGATTCCACTCTGGTACTTGGCGTCCTAATAACAGTTGTCTGTTGTTTAATCGGATACGGTGACAATATTGAAGAACTGTCACGGAATAAGACCAACTGGGGTTCGGATTGTTTTATTTCTACAGGGAAAGGTTCAAGGGATTGGGTCAATATGTATGATACTTCGATTGAAACAGATCCACCAGTGCTCAACGGATTCCTCAATGAAATAGAGAAGAATTTAGCTCCATTTGGCCCGTCAGCTTGATCACTTGGTTTCACGTCAAGTGGATGTAAAGTTTTCTTCTTCTTTTTCCCAGTAACCTCATCTGCTTGGAGCAGTGCTAGATGCTTAGCTTGCGCTGGTGGAAATGCGAGAAGAACATTTGAAGCAGGGGACGCTCCATCATTTTGTACCTGTAATAATAGTCCAGCATATATTTTCTAGATCTAAGTTCAGCAAATTATGTATAATAAGCAGTTGATATTTACAAAGTTGTAAGCACAAAACTATATATTTACTAACCTCCTAGTGGTTTCTCAAACAAAATAACAACCTATTCGAACTAGGTTAATAAGCATCACAAGTGGAAGTCAGCAGAAAAAATATCTAAAATAAGAACTCAGTGCCTCGTTGGAGCCACTTGCTTACCAATATATCTCGAGTAGAATAGTTTATCAGCATATACTGTGTAGAGCTAGAATAACGTGTGTTTAGTTGGTGAAAAACATCCCATTTTTCTGGGAAATTTTTCATAGGAAATGAAAAAACTGAAAACCCGTTTAGTCACACTTTTTTCCAATAATTTTCAAAAAAAAAAAATTGAAATTCTCGCTTTCCAAATTTTAACTAGAAAAATGAAAACCCAAATCTACCGTTGTCCACTTTTTTCCTCTCTAATTGAATGGTAGATTTCTCGATTTCTCAATCTACCATTCAAGTATCTAACTAAACAGGATTTCTCAATCTACCATTCGAGTATCTCATTCTAACCCTAATCACCATTGGTAACATCTCCACCTTCCATCCTCGCCTATGTTGATACTTTTTGTCTAGAGAAGAAAAAGGAAAAGTATAACTCCAACTAAACCGGTTCTCAACTCTTCTCAAGGAATCTAGAAACGGAAAAGCAAGAAAATTTAATGCTACCTAAGGTTGCGTTTAGTTGGTGAGGTATGGAGCATTTTCTTAAAAACGTTTTGATAAAAAAAACTGAAAAAGTAGCAAACTCGTTTAGTTGCAAAGTTTTATTAAGAAAGTGGAAAGTTCAATTTTCAAATTCTAAATATATAATCCAAGCAATTTGTTTACAAACAATCCCTTGCATTTTTCATTTCTCTGGAAATTTTTCTACAACTAAACACACCATATCTTTTCAACTTAATAACTAAAGTTTGTGATGATTGAATTACAAGCAAGCTGAATAGCCTCAAAGTTGCTTTAAATTTTGATATATAGGTAATTTGAATACACACATATATGGAGTAAATATAAGTTATAAAAAGATTACCTTCAAAACTAACGCGACTCTAATTATGTGCGAAGCCAAATCAATCTGCAGAACCAATCACAATTATAAATTATTAATAATTAGATCAAATTTAATCAGTAACAAACTCATTTCAATAATCTTACTCTGCGATCTGCGGTGAGGATCTGAAGGTCAGGTGAAGAGAGTGAAGATCCGAAATTTAATACCAGAACAATGAGTGTCAAAATTAAACCAGATCTAGCTTCCATTTTTCAGCACTAGAAGAACAATTGACTCAACACAACATGTATGTATGTTGATGATGACATTGACGATGCTTATGGTGTGGAAGTGGTACTCGTTATGGGCCGTGTTTCACTTGGACTGGTCCATCAAGTGTGTTATGTTGGGCTCATATGGGTGGTCATGGTCCTCTATATTATTAAGTCCGGTTATATCTTCAGTTTAGTCATTTCGGTTAAAAACTTTGTTTTAGTAGAGCTGAAAATTGAATTGAATCGAATTTAAATTCGATTCAACCGAAAATAATTCGAATTATATAATTTTTAATAATTATTTATTTAATTATATATATCTTTTGCAAATTCGGTTTGATTTTTACGGTTTGGTTCGATTTCAATTTCAGTTTTCGCTTTTTGTAGATGAAACCCGAATACTGCACACACCTAACTTGAAGGTAGGGGGGTGTTCAAAAGAAACAATAACAACGGTACTCAATCTTGGCCGAAAAAGATGAAATGTAGACAAACAAACTTTTATCTTTGAGACCTTGACTACATTAAAAAAATCTTGGACAAAAATGTATACACTATAAACACATGATAGTTTACAGTTAGACGAATATAGATTACTTATTAATTCATGGATTTATTTTGCAAGTATATGTAAATTCTATTACTTTTTAATTCATGGATTTATTTTGCAAGTATTTTACAGTACTACGTTTTAGCTCAAAGAATGCAACTATTTTATAGTCCACCTCTAATGAACTCCACTTGAACTTTACGTTATTTGGTAGGGGTTACTAAAGAAAAGAAAACTTTACATTATACACACCAGAAAATTAAAAAAGATAATCGCTGGGTTAAATCGTTGACATTTAGGACCACTCGCCTTTATATCGACTAGTTCAATGCTTTTCCTTCAAAAATCAATGTATATGAGTCAACATTAAAACGGGTGGACGAGAGGCTAAAATGAATGGTATCGAACATCAACATGCTTTGTGACTACTAAATTGGCGAAACGTGCCTTTGTTCCCTCCTTCATCTATTTTCGTTCTTTATTGGGCCTAATTGAAGGGACACTATATTTGATGTCTAAGTAGGGGTGTTCATCGGTTCGGTTATCGGGTTATTCGGTTTATTCGGTTCGGTTAGTTTGGTTATTTTTTTTTTTTGGGTATAACCGAAAACCGAACCGAACCGAAATTAAATTTGATTCAACGAACGAAAACCGAACCTATAACCGAAAACTGAACCGAATAACCCGAATTACATAATTTTAATTATTTTTTATTTAATTATATATATTTTTAGCACAAAATATTTTTTCAAGCTTAAATCATGTTATATTTATACTAAAAAGAGTTTTAGTGAAAATTTTCATATATATACATAGAAAAAAAATATTTTATATGAATTCGGTTTTGATTCAGGTTTTCATTTCAAAAACCATATCCAACCCGATAACCAAATATTTAGTTCGGTTCGGTTTTGACCAATTCGGTTCGGTCATAAATTCGGTTCAGTTATTTTCGGTTCGGTTCGGTTTCGGTTTTCGGTTACCGTGGATATTACCCAATCCGTGAACACCCCTATGTCTAAGTGGTTAACTCTTAAAATTTTCAAACGTCTATTATCGCACTTATATCTCTGTTACGTTCCTTGTAATGCAATAGAGAATTGTTAACTGCATTTAAATAAATAAAAAATAAAATAAAAAAACAAAAACAACAACAACAACATATCTTTATCCTTTTATGGCTACCATATATCATGAGAAATGACTTGATAGTTGATAGCTAAGGAGTTACTTCAGAAACGAAAATTGTATGTTATATACACATTATACAATTAAAAAGGATAATCTTTGGGTTAAATCATTGACATTTAGGACCACTTGCCTTTAAATCGTCTAGTGAATTGTTTTTTCTTCATAAATCAATGTGTTCAACCCAACATTAAAACAGTAGGACAAGATGCTAATGCATATGAATTATGACATCGAACATCAACATGCTTTGTGGCTACTAAGTTGGCGATGTACTCAACATGCCCTTGTTCCTTAGGGCCCCTCCCTCTATTTTTCGCCTCGTTGGCCATAGGGGCTCTATATATAGTTGAAATTGAATTTATATTCACAGGCATATGAAGAAATTAACTATTGGTTAACATTGTATAGAATAGCATTAGTACAATGGTTGAAGCACTTGTGTTTTAGTCAATTGACCCAAGTTCAAGTCTCATCTTTGCCATTTGCTTCATATAGGTACCTACCTCATAAATCTATGAGCACCTTTGGAAGACTTGTGGAATAAGGCTCAGGGGTCCGAGTCTTGGCTCGTGCTCTCTCAGTTAGTGCCCCCATTAGGCGGGGAGGTTGGGAGCTATTCCTTGTGGGGTGGACAATGGTTGGTGCCAAAAGACACCCGGGGTCAGGGTATTCCTGTCAATCTACACCTTTTTGTGGAATTAGCCATCTAAGCCGAATGCTAAGAGATAGTCATATACATGGGATGATGGCTGACGTATAGTCCGTATTCGGTCATGCACCGACCAACAACGCTACTAACAGCTGAGCCCAGTCGAATGGGCTTTAGCAACCGGTAACGGTTTGGGCTCACGGAGGCCCAAACCCAAAGTTATTTATGGTTTTGGATATCAGATATCTCTTATGAGATATGCATTGATTGACCGACTTAGGCGGGATATTGCAGAAGGTTGGGGAACACGAAACCAACAAGGATTTCGTGTGCATATATAAAAGGAACCCTATCTCTCATTAAAGGTGCGATCTAAAACCCTAACTCTCCATAACCTAAAAGATTACTTACTCTCGCCGGAGGATAATCGTGGGAGACAATCCCACGATAAGCTACGGTGTTTTGTTTACTTAGTGCGCGGTCTCAAGCAGCAATTATCAATTGGAAATGCGAGTAGGGAGCCCAAACAAGGAATGTCCAACTTTTGTATCAACAAGTGGCGCCATCCGTGGGACCATCACTAAGAACTAAGAACTAGAATGACGAAGCACGAATCAGCGTCGCAGCGGACCTTACAGGAAAGAAGCGCAAAGCGGATCGGCTTCTAAGCAGAACACTTTGGGACAACCACTGTTGCTAAAATCGGGGTTAGGCCCGGACCTAGTCCTCCCTACGGTGGAGCAACGCTGGGGTACAACCTGCCACCACAACCACCACCCGGCCACAGCAGTCCTTAGCTGGCACCCTTTTGCTACTCCTCTTCACTCAGGTGCTAGAAATGCCGACCTCTCAAAGGCACCAGATGCACCCGATAGAAACAAGGGCCCAGTGGTAGAAACAGGCACCCTTGCTCTAGAGAATTCGCACCGGAACTAGCACCGGGAGATTTTGTATCGCAAAATTACGAAACTTTGGCTACTCTCATACAAGAGGAAGCAAATAAAAGGTCAAGTCGAACCTGCATGCGACTAAACTTCGACTCGAGAATCTGAAACATCCCCATCCAGCCGAGTCGGAAGGAGTAGCGCGGGAGGGATAGCCGCCGACCCCAGTGTTTAACAGAATTGGGAGGAGAGTTGAGGATGATGAGACATCTAACTCACAGCATTCGGAAATAAGCGAGGGAGGATGAGCGGTACCAATGTCCACGCCAGGGCTTGGTGGCCATGAGAGCTCAGGATAGACTTGAAGGTACTCCCAAGTGAAAGCCCTTCAAAGCTTCGGGAGGATAGTCGGTATGCAAGCCGAGAGAGAAAACTCATCCTCTGGTAATTCCTCGGATGACGGGGACAGTGAAACCGGACACTGGAAGTCTAGGAAGAACTATCGCGATCAAGAGGAGGAGGATATGTCCCTCCCATGGCGAATCAAAAATGGATCGTTCACTTTCGGCATCAGCGATTTCTCGAGAAAACAAAGAAGGCATGCCCGCCAGTGAAAACTTATGATGGAACAGGTGATCCGGACGATCACCTATAAATTTTTGAATCAGCCGCTACAATCGAAAATTGGCCACAACCCGTGTGGTGCCACATGTTCAATTCCACCTTTGGTTGGAAATGCGCGAAATTGGTTCACAAGCTTCCGCGAGAAGCATCAATGGCCGAAGAGCTGCGGAAAGCATTCCGCTGAAATTCCTCAAAGGAAGAAGTGGCTAAAAACCTATCGAACTCGCCAGGGTAAAACGCGCCGAGGGAATCCACAAGCGCTTATGTGGGCGCTTCAAAGATGAGTGCATACTGAGGTTAAGGCGTGCGGAAGTGTTGAAAATCTTAGGGTTCATGAATGGGATCAATAACCTAGAACTCATCAAAAGGTTGAACGACAAGATCCCCCAAACCTTTGATGAACTCATGAAACGCACAAGGTCCTTCATCCAAGGAGAAACGCCGCCATGGCGGATAGCAAGAAAGGTTACTCAACTACAGTCACAGGAACAACCTCGGAGACAATCCGTGACGGAGTAGTAACCGCATTAGCAGAGATTACGCAGCCAAAGGGAGTGGGCGAGATAACGACAAGTATACCCCACTCACAAAGACTCTAAAGGAGATATTCGCCTTGGAGGCGCGAATTTTCCAACCCCCACCTATCGCACTCCGGAAGATGGGCGTGGGGAATGGATACTGTGACTATCACGCACATAAGGGCCACACCACCAATGAATGCGTCCAGCTGCGCCAACTTATTGATAAACTAGTTAAAGAAGGCAGATTGGACCATTTGGTCAAGAACATCAAGGAGGAAAAGATAGGAAGGAGCCGGAAACAAGAAAGAGGCACCCAAAGACAAAGTGACACAATCTACATGATACAATCATGGCGGCGAGTAACAGTAGAAAGTCGGCCAGAAATTTTCTGTGGAAGTGAAATCTCCTTCCCCACTTGATTGCGGACAACGTAGTGGTAGAACCGCTCACCATTGAAATTAATGCAGGGGGTCACGATATCCACCGCATGTATGTCGATGGAGAAGCATCTGCAGATATCATGTACAAACATTGTTTCAAACGATTGCGACACGAGATACCTTGTCAATAAGCCCGACCATGTGTGTGGTTTTACCGGGGAAAAGATATGGCCTATGGGGCGGATCGCCTACTAGTCATGTGGCGATAAAGGACACTCAGCAACGGCCTGGATGAATTTTATGGTGATTAAATCCCCTTTGCCATACAATGGCATTATCGGAAGACCGGGGATATCGGCCATACAGCGATCACCGTCTACGGCGCATGAGATGCTCAAATTCCCAGTGGAAGGTGGCATTGTTACTCTCTACAACGCCATTGTACCACATAGAGAATGTAACCGCGATTACATGCGAGACGGGCCCATTCCGAAACAGCGCGCAACCAAAGTTCCAAATCACGAAGGTTGCAATTCATCCGATTACCAACGCAGAAGTATTGATCGGAGGATCACGTCGGACAACGGCAAGGCGGCCGGTGTGCGCTTAAAGAACACGTATATCTTTGCATGGGAGCCAAAGCACATGACTGGGGTACCACGCTCAATCACAAAACACAAGTTGAGAATCCGACAAGGATACTCACGCGATACGCCGAAAAGAAGCGTGGCCAAGCTCCGAGGCCGCAAGCAATCTGGCGGTACACAAACTTGTGGATGCAGGTATCATGCGAGAAGTTTACTACCATGACTGGCTTTCCAACCTAGTCATGGTGAAGAAGAGTGACGGCAGCTGGCGGATGTGTGTAGACTTCACAGATCTCAACAAGGCATGCCCACATGACTGTTATCCACTACCGGAGATAGACTGGAAGGTAGAGTCTTTGTGTGGTTACCCACTCAAATGCTTCCTCGACGCATACAAAGGATATCACCAAATCCGGATGGCCAGGCGACGCGAAGAAAAACGTCCTTTCATACAAGCCAATGCGTCTACTGCTATACTAAGATGCCCTTTGGCTTAAAGAATCAGGCGCCACCTACTCAGCGGTTTGTGGATAATGCATTCAAAACAGGTGGGCGCAATCTCGAGGTTTACGTTGACGAATTGGTCATAAAGAGCCATCTTGAAGAGGAATTAGTGCGCGACATCGAGGAAACATTTAGGACTCTCAAAGAGATCAACATGAAGCTAAATCCTAAGAAATGCACTTTTGGCTCTATAGAAGGCATGTTTCTGGATACCGATATAACGATGGCATTAAACCATGCCCAGAAAAAACCAAGGCCGTCATCGAACTTCCTTCACCGCGCACATTGAAGGAAGTCCAATCTCTCAATGGAAAGTTGGCGGCCTAAGCGATTCTTGTCTAAGTCAGCAGACAAATCATTACCCCTCTTTAAAACACTCAAGAAGTGTATAAAGAAGGGAGATTTTCGCTGGACTACGGAGGCAGAA
This sequence comes from Chrysanthemum makinoi, assembly GCA_910596185.1. Taxonomy (NCBI): domain Eukaryota; kingdom Viridiplantae; phylum Streptophyta; class Magnoliopsida; order Asterales; family Asteraceae; genus Chrysanthemum; species Chrysanthemum makinoi. The sequence continues at coordinate 195,344,649 of OU343218.1, read as the reverse complement.
GAAACCTTTACACAGCTCAAACAACACCTGGCAGAGCTTCCCACACTAGTCGCACCCCGACCAGGGGAAGAACTGATTATGTACTTATCGACACATGGAGCGAGTTAGCGCTTGATCGTGACGGCCAGGGCGAGGGACTCAGTTGCAAACACATGTCTATTTTGTAAGCAAAGCACTCAAGAAAACGGAGATCAATTACAGTGCAATGGAGAAGTTGGTCCTGGCCTTAGTGTTCGCCGCGCGACTTCTGCAGTACTTCCAGGCGCACCCAATAGCGATAATCACAGATCAACCAATCAAGCAAATCATCTCCAAACTGACGCCTTCGGGACGACTGCGAAGTGGAGCGTGTTGCTTTCGGTGAACATAACATCTCCTATAGACCACGCACTGCGCATTGAAAGGGCAGATACTAGCAGATTTCATCATCGAAAAGCGAGGCGATGATGCACCCACACCAAGCAAAAGGAACTACAAGATCCATGGATCTTGTTCACGATGGATCTTCATGTGTGGATGGTTGAGAGCAGGCCTTATCCTCACAAGCCGGAGGAATGGAGTTCACTTACGCGCTGCGTTTTGAGTTCACAGCGACAAACAATGAGGCGGTACAGAAGCCTTAATCGCCGGACTACGCGCATAGAAGCTCGGATGGGTGTATGCGCAGCACGGAAGCAAACGTGGATTCTCGGCTAGTAGCCAACCATGTGTTGAAGTACATAGCTAAAGAAGATAACATGATTCAATACCTCGACAAGACTAAGACGCTAATCCAAGGTTTTGACAGGTTTACAATCAAACAGTTCAGGGGAGACAACCGAAAGGCGGATGCACGAGTAAAATTGCGTCTACCAGCTTTGCACACAGTCAAAACAAGTGTTGGTGGAGACTTTGAAGAGCAAATCCATTTCGGAGATGGAAATATCAACGGTAATAGAAGAAGAAGGTCCTACGTGGATGACCCCAATAATGGAGTTCATAAGCAAGGGTGTATTGCCCCAAACGAGACGGAAGCCCGAAGAATACGGCCAGGCTCGGAGGTTCGAACTTAGAGACGGTGTGCTCTATCGACGCTCCTTCCTACAACCATGGCTCCGCTGCGTCGGTCCCCTACAAGCAAATTATGTGCTCAGGGAAATACATGTTGGCTCATGCAGCATGCATTCAGGACCACGATCGGTAGTGGCGCGTGCTTTAAGGTCGGTACTCTTGGCCCACAATGCACCGTGATGCGCGAGAATTAATAAAAAGTGCGACGATGTCGGGTTCATCGACCCATTCCGCACCAACCACAAGGAGCTAGCGCCTATCACGGCACCATGGCCATTCTACAAGTGGGGTATCGACATTGCGGGTCCCTTTCCGTTGCAGGAGGGGCTGAAGTTTCTAATAGCGGCAATAGACTATTTCACCAAGTGGATCGAAGCAAAGCGGTGGTGACAATTACGGCAATCAGTGGCGCTTTGTTTGGGATAATATTGTATGCCGCTTGGGATTGCTGGGAAATCATCTCGGACAACGGAAACAATTTTGTGACAATCCCCAAGGACTGGTATTGAGAAGTTGAACATCATGCAGCACTTCGCGTCAGTTAAGCATCCACAATCCAATGGGTTAGTAGAGCGTGCAAATCGAAGCCTAGGTGAAGGAATTAAAGCACGTCTGGACAAACACAAAGGACGGTGGGTGGAAGAATTATCCGTCCTTTGGGCGCCGCACCTCAATCAAAACCAGGCACGGGGGACCCCTTTTCTCTAGTTTATGGTACGAGAGGTCGTCATACCGCCGAAATTGTGATGCCAACAATTACGCCTTCTGAAATCAATGTTGCAACAAATGATGACGGTAGCATTGACTTGGACCTGTTGGAAGAAAGACGTGAGAGCGCAGCTATATGTGAAGCAAGATCTAAGTCAAAGATGAAGGGATATTATGATGCAAAAGTACGAAGTGTCTCATTCAGACCAGGTGACTTCGTTTACCGCGCCAATGATGCAAGCCATGCAGAGGACACAGGCAAACTTGGACCAAAGTGGGAAGGACCCTATGAGGTTACTGAAGCATTAGGAACAGGCACGTACAAGCTACGAGACATGGATCGTCGGGAACTACCGCGCACATGGAACATTTGCAATCTCAAACGATGCTATCTCTAGGAATGGCTACGACCCAGTGCACGGACACTCTTGCACTTTAATGAAGTGCCCAATAAATATCCGTGTATTTACATTTTGTTTTACTTAGTCAAATGTCTTATTTATTTTCTTTCATAAAAACTTGCAAGTATCAATAAACCGTGGCGGTTTCTAGCTAATTCAGCGACACATTTCAATTTGTTATTTCCATATACTTTATGTCTTAACATTTTTATTTTTTGCCTACATGGCGTGCATGCATTTGATAAACCCACGATGGTAAAAGGATGAGTAAACCTACTAAATGACTCGTTGAGTAAGAGGGTTGCAAACCCATCAACATCGGATCATGTATCCTTGTTAAACACCTTATTCACAAGACGTTGGAATAAGTTCGTGCGCATCCAGCCGGACGCGCAACTATGCATACGGTGCGCGTTTAACAAAATTAGGAATCAACACACTTGACTCTTTAAGATGATATTTACGATGCAGCGCATATCACATCATACACGACTATGATACAATTACTTAGAAATTATGTTTTAAGTATACTATGATCTTCATACATGACTATGAATTTCTCATATTATTCGCGCTTGTGTACAAATTGGACCCTGAGACAACGAACACGTCTTTTAAAGACAAGCAGATAAATGCGCACATTACAAGTTGCAATAATATTAACACGCACTTAACAAAAGGAGATTTTATTAATGACTATAAGTTATTACAAAGGATGTTCATAAACACAAGATCCTATCTATATACTCCTAGACCGCTCGGTGATGAAGTCCCCACGCTTGCGCGCATCTCAATCTCGCAGCCTCTTCAACAAGTCCGAGTCTTGGCGAGACGGTGGCAACACTTACGGCACCCGGTCAGGACCTTGGGAGATGGCGGCACCAACCCAGCGCAAAATCGCTTTACCTTTCACACCTTCCTTTTTAGCAAGTCTGGTAGCATGCGCTTCCAACACTTCCTTCAAGGGCATTTCTTTTTCTAAAGCAAAAGGATTCAGAATGTCCCTGGGCGAGAGCAAAACATGCACTTGAAGACATGAAGACTTCAAAATATCGGTACGACTTTACGCGCATTATCGATGCGATGGCTAAAGTCAACCTTCCATAATAACACCTATGGGATAATCACGGTCGCGCTCCATTTGAAATCATGGGAAGCTCTAAGACCTTCATCCTATTCATAGCAGCAACCAGGTTATCATAGGATTGCGCATCATAACGGTACCTTTTGGGGTACCTTGACAGAGTCGACTTCTTTGCGGCCTCCACGACCTCGACTTCCCTCTCGCCAAGGCACATTGGACCACCCACCAAATCGTCCACTACCTCCTTGGACTCAAGGGTGCTAAGCACAAAGTAGACCATGGTGATAGGCAAGCTGCGAATGGCGGACAAGAGATGAGGATATAATTCCTCATCATACCAAGCGAGCTTACGCAACTTCATTTCTTGCGTCTGGATGCCCTTCAGCGGTTGGCGCAAGCTCCCCTCCTCAGCGGCCGTCACCCTTCTCCAAGTACTTGGTAGCGAGGCGGGAAGACTTATATTGCACGGCTTCTACGCGCTCGATTTATCTGCCTAACAAAGCCATATTCTCCTGCAAGCTTTTGTATGCACCTAAACCCTCGGCTTCTTTAGCACTAGCCAACTCACTCCAACAACGCCAATGCGTCCTTATATGCTTGCTTTGGCTGCCTAAGTACCTTGTTCTTGACTTACATGGCGAGGCTTGATGCATAGCGGCCACACCACTCCTCGACAAGCTGCTCAGGTAAGCGTCTCGGCGCCAATGGCTCTGACTTGGCTCTTTGCCCGAAGATCGACAACTGGCAGCCAAGGTGACTCCCCAATCGCTCCACTGCATGCGAATAGATAGAGATGTTAGTTATCTACATAAAAGGCATATATAAAACAAAAAAAGAAGAAAAAGGTAACAAACTTACTGCGACGAGTCACATCGTGGGGTGGGAGGCGTTATCGAGGATGATTTCACATTAAAAGCGGCAGGCTTCTTCCAGGGCGGCCTGCGCCCGCACCAGCTCTTTTGCGCTTCAACTTAGCGCCCTCCCTCCTCCTCTCCTTCTTCTTCCGTGCCTCAGCACATTCACTAGCTGAGGAGAGAGCCACTGAGGCTCAGGCGCTTTGGATGGGGTCGCCTCCACCTGCATGGCGTCCCCTCTCAGAATTCATTTCCATAGTGCATGTAGTGGCACAGAATAGGCTCTTCTCCTTCCCTGAAGTGCCTCCCATGCACGGCGTGGCCTTGTCAGTTGCACAAGCGTGAAAAGATCCATCTGCTGTGACAACAAATAAAGATGTTACATAATGTGCAAAAGGAAAAGCGCTTACATTAATTAAAAAGGGGATGCGTAGGACGAACACCGCGCAGCCATCGGCGCCTAAGAAGATTTGCATCTCATCCGGCATACCAAAGTAGTTACGACTAATGCCCATATGCACCAAAAATTCCTCGGGATAGAACTAATGGGGATGCGGTTGGCATTTATCGGTTCGCATCTTCCCATTATATAGTCGAGAAGGGACTCATCGCACAATGTACCTGGGTGAAGAATTATAGCGCCACGGAAGCATGAGTCATCTACGGAAGAATGACTCCTCCAATTTCTAGCGGCGTCTAGTTTTTTGTATAACACAAGTTTACGGTAGCTTAGCAAGGATACCCGCGTGTGACCACGTCATATGATAAGCAGCTGAATAGATGGATAGTAGGGTTAACCGCTAAACGGCTTAACCCGAAGTTGGTAATTTTAACTGCCGCGTGCGGTGCATAGGTGCGATTGTAATAATTTAATAAACGCAAATAGGGATATGGGCACGCTTGATTAGGCGTAGAAAAAGCGTGTATACCCTACTTTCCTTCCGGGAAGTCGCGGTGATGCTCGTGCATCAGGGACAAACTGGATGCGCGTCGAGGAATAAAATAATTCGAGGTGAACTCTAGAAGTTGGCCCTCGTTATCTCGATGTGAAGTCGAGATAACACCTTCACCATCGTATCGTTTTACGCGCGCTGCAGCGCGTTACCTTTAGAATATTACGATGTTCTTCACGGAAAGTTTGAAGCTTTGTTAATGGCGGAAATGTTTTCTTGTGATAATCGCGTGAAAGTTTGGTGGTTATATAAGTTTTCTCATCCGCTACGATGTACGACCCTGGATCCCACTAACCGGGCGAGTGGCGGGATATGTTGAGGTGACAAGGGGCTTACTTTCCCCACTTAGAGGCATTCATTTGACATATCTTGATTTGATTCATGTGTATTTTTAGCTTCTCCTGCGCTAAGGCGAGTTTATGGGTATAGTATTAGTCCAACATCGCGGTTAGTTCGCTGCGCATACTAGACCGGGGACATGATGGCGTATGAGTCGGTATTGGTCATGCACCCGACCAACAAGCATACTAGCAATGAGCCCGATGCGAATGGGCTAACCCCTAGCTTTCCTCAAGGCCCAAACCCAATTATTATGGTTTTGGATATCGGATATCTCTTATGATATATGCATTGATTGATCGACTTAGGGATAACAGAAGGTTGGGAACCTGAAACCAACAAGGATTTAGATGCGTATATAAAGGAACCCTATCCCTCATTAAAGTGCGATCTAAAACCCAACTCTCATAACCCTAAAACCGATTACTTACTCTCAGGGAGGATAGCAGTGGAGACAATCCCGATAAGCCTAGCGGTGTTACGTTACTTAGTGCGCTCCCAAGCACTATCAATTGAGTACGCAGACCCAAACAAGGAACGTAACTTTTGTATCAACAGTAGGAACGAGAGGGGGCGGGGCCCTTAGCAAAAATGGTAGCGTAAACTTTTAAAATATTTGACTATTTTTATGTCGTCCTCTTAACGAACGATTTATAGTGTTGTTTCTAAAAATTATCAAAGTTTGCTCTACCATTATAGATTTTGGCTCGCCTCTTGATACAGTTATTGTGTGTCAATACTGTCAAATATTATACAAGTCAAATGATAAAATACATGGAGTATCAATTATTGTGTACCAAAATTCAACTAATCACCAACATCTACTCCATTTTAAACGCCAACCCAAAGACTTTGTAATCCTAAAAAGCTGTAACTATACAACATGCATATGTAGTTGTTGATGACCTACTAATTAATTAAATAATCACCTAAACCAAACAAGTTGCAATTACGAGGGTTGAAATTGTGAATTGTGAGACTCGATGTCCTTATTATAACAATTTGACAAAAGATAATCCCTTTTTACAGAAAGGCTTTGTTTGGTCGCCCCACATGACCCGACAGCGTATGACCTCTTAAACCCGGTTTTCGATAAAGAAGTTAAAAATGTAAATGTTGGAAAGAAAAAAAAATTTACCTTTTTAAAACCAAAAGTTGATATATAAACATTAGGAGGTGATACTCACATCACATTTTTTTTTATGCATTCACCACCATTTATGCATTACAGATTGTTATGCAGTCAATCTGTATAAATAAATAATGGTGAATATATAAAAAAATATGGTGTAAGTATCAATTCCCATAAACATTTATTCACAATCATACTGTTTAAGCTAGCTTGTCAAATTTTTAGGTCTTATTAAATAACTTTATAGTCAATGTATAAAGATATATATGTAAAAGGTCATGGTTTTTCGATACTCGGAGAGTGAGTCATTATATCTTACATTATGGAAAGTCAGCCGATTGTAGGCCAGCTGGGTTCTTGATTATTAACCTTTTGCACCTAACTACACGACATAATCAAGTTATCTACGTGATCATTTTTATTCGTTTTTTTCGATCACCTCATATATGTATCTAAGGAGATCTGAACCTTAGCCATTTTATAAGAACATTAAATGCTTAATTAGATAGTTTTGGTGGTGGTCATAGTTTGTGAGGGCATCATTTGAGAAGTGAGCAATGATATCAAACCCCTATTTTAACATTGCGTTCTCAAATTGTTTTAGGTGTGCATAGAAATGATGGGTAAAGAAAAAAAAATTGATTTTTTATTTCTTGTTATCGAGTTGAAGTGAAATGAAAGAAAAATATGTGTTCTTGAGTTGAGAAGAAAAGAAATGAAAATAGATATAATTACATTTATGTCATGTTTATTTTGTCACAATCGTCGAATATGAGTAAATATTAAGGGTTATATTTGTCATTATATACTCGATAGTTTGGGTGTAGTTTTGTTTATGTCCAAATCTGTCCATATTTAAGCGAAATCTTTTTAAGGAAAAATGTTAAAAATTTTCAAGTTATTTCTCTTTTATTTTTTTTTCTTTTCTGATAAAAAAAAAATTGAATAACACAATAAGTTTCGGTTTCCTATGATTTTCTTTCCTTTTTCTTAAAAAAACTATATGTTTATAGAAGTGTGTAATCGAATATGCGGCTAGTTTATATAACCCATAACTATTTAAAAATTACATGTTTAGTTTATTATTTCTTTCACTTTTGGTAGAAAAAAATGATTTGGTTGTATGTTACTTTGATGTGCGAGGAAACATTCTGACATTGTCTTTGGAGAACGTTTTAAGCGATACAAATCATGCAACATTATGACTTTATGAGCATATGTATCATTTATACATCACAAGTTACAGAATCATCAAAACGATATATCAGATGAAACTAGATAAAATCAAATGTGCAAATGAAAGAATTGTTATAAAAATTATTATTGGTGTTGAATTACGTCGACTGGCATGAATTTTGAAGGGGGAAAAAACGAGTTAGTGAACCTAAATAGTCGAGAAACACCAGACCGTTCACAAAGCAAATCTAAATACATAAGCTGCCTTGTATTAGTCAAAGAATTGTCGTCGGTCCTAACTTGTGTATTCTTGTTTTAGATCATCATTGATTTTTGACAAGCTCATCAAGTCTAGCTTCAGTATGAAATGACAAATCTCGTGACGATGTTACCACCAATATGAAACCTGATGGTGGTCATAGGTTTTCAAATGAGAACCCATTGATCCTTCGAGTTTAATCCTCATCCATGTAACTCAGTTTGTTCTATGTGAACGTATACTGACTAAAAAGAAAAATGTGTAAAATATAGTTGTATTATAAGAGTGTGTTAGTGCATAGCATTTTGAAGCGTTTAACGTTTATATAAAAAAAGATCGTTTAACAACCAACCATGAAAACAAGCATTAAAATCTTAACGATGCTTATACTTTATTTCTGGATAGCCAGCCACTGCTAGCTGTTACCGCTAGTTTTGACAAACATAAATCTACAAAACAAATTTTCCCAAAGGACTAAACTAGCCTTACTCTCAACACTTGAAGGTCTACTACTCATGAAAATAAAAAAGTAAAAACTGCAAGTAACAGCAAGAACAGATTCTTCTAATACCCTGGGGGTTTTTCTGCCTATAGACTAGGGACCATCTCACACACTCTCTCTCTCTCTCTGCGTTTTTACTCATTACATTTTGCCTCCTTTGCTCTTGCTCCCCATTCTTAACCATCATTCCTGTCACACACACTCTCATTGTGTGTGTTTTTTTTTTTTAAATCATATCTTTTCTTTATGTATATATATATAAACCCATCCCATAACTGAAACTTATATAATACAATGGCGTGCATGAAACTAGGATCTAAATCAGAGGTTTTTCATTTCGATCAAGATTCAAGAACTTGGTTTGTTTTTTCTTTATTAGTCTATGATTTGTTGTTGTTTTTTAGATAGTATTGGTTAATGGGTATGTTTCTTTTTTGGTTTTTATCAATACCCATGTTTCAGAATTTGTTTTTCTTTTGGTTTTTTGTAAATGTGAATATTGTTTGATTACATTGTGTTATGTGTTTGTTTTGATTTACATGTTTTGTTAAGGTTTTGGGTTTAATTCATGGTTAATGTATTGAGCATTGTTTTTTATGTTCATTTATTTCGAAAACTGATTCTACATTATTAGGTCAAAGAGTCAAAACAAGTGATTTTTTGTATTCAAATTTGATATGGAATTCTATTGTTTATATAAAGTTTTGGATATTTGTATTAAGCTTTTATGAGAATTGCTATGTTTAAGAAACAAGGTTGCTGTTATTTTGGTGTTTGTTTTATATTAAGGTCCATTGAAAAATACTGACTATTGATAGTCAAACGAATCAGGTTGTTCAAATTTAATGAATAGTGACTAGCGAGGAAGCTCTTAAAGCTTGCCATGAGATGTAGTTTTATATGTTCTCATTTGAATGTGGCTTAAAAATAGTATGGACCACATAGGGAAAATTGTCACACAAAAAAAGCTACTAAAGATTCCAATTTGCTGATGTGGGCTTTGACTTATTTTTCTCGCTGCTCATCAAAAGGAATGGAATTCCTTTCTTTTTTTTTGACATACGTAGGAGTGCATGTTTAGTATTTGTCAAATATAAGAGTGAATTGGCAAAATTTCTGTTTATGTTTGGAAATTTGAGTGTCGGCTCCTTTTGATGAGCAAGAAAATTGATTTGCAAATTTGGGAATTTTAGTCGAATTTCTTGGCAATGGTCTGACCACATATGGGGAAGGTCAATGCAGTTTTTTGTGTGTTAACAAGTTTTAAAATTTCAATTTTCTTTCTTTTTTGTATGATATAGAAATAAACTTACATATAAATCTTGCAGGCTCTGCTCATCTGGCCTTCCGAGTGATGTTACCATTGAAGTTGAAGATGTTTCGTTCCATCTTCACAAGGTATGTTTTTACTCGCTTATGTTTGGACAGATGATCACTCACTATGGTAGGGAGGTGTTTGGCATCGCGTTTTGAAAGTTATAACGTGAATGAAATTCAACACAATTGGTTGCATTGCAGGAATTAGTGTTTGGATGTGTATCTTTGAAGTTGTGATAATCCAATGATCACTTATTTGAGTGTTTGGCAATTTGAATATTAAGGGGTTTACATGTTACGTGACCCTATATAAATGGATGATCATGATATGTTTCGTTGCAGCAAGTAAACCTATAATCTGAAAGTGATAATGATTAGGTCCCTAATGAATCCAATAATCAGAATCGTATAACTAAATACAAGCACTACAAGCTGTATATTGCGACTTGAAAGCCCAACCATTTCACTGGGTGTATGGAAGTGCATTTTCATGGTTATACTTACGACTCACAACTTGAGGAATCAGAATCTGATTGTCAAATAGTAATTAATTGTTTAGTTAACCTGTATTGTTTTTCAACTATCAGTTTTTTTTACAACTGTTTTGCTAAGACGCACATTCATACACCCCTTGGTAATATACCGTCTTTAACCGGTTTATAGTCCAAATTATATTTCATAAGAGTCTTGCGTTTCACAAGATGTGATAATTGAAGCACCTTTAGACTATTATCCTGCTACTACATTGACCAGACTCGCTTCTTCTCATAACTTGCAGTTCCCGTTATTATCTAGAAGCAAAACATTGGAAAATCTCATTGAGGATTCCTCGGACGATGAGAAAAAGATGAAATATGAAGATGAAAAACAATCTTCTGCTCTTAAACTTAATGATCTACCAGGAGGGCCAAAAACCTTTTTACTCATTGCTAAGTTTTGCTACGGTGTCAAACTAGAAGTTAACTCAAGCAATATAGTTCCTCTTCGATGTGCAGCTGAGTACCTTCAAATGACAGAAGAATATGGAGAAGATAATCTCATTAATCCACGGGAAACTTTCCTGAGTGAAGTGTTTGACACCTGGAGCGATACATTGAAAGCGCTCGAATCATGTGAAGAAGTGGTAGCGTTTGCAGAAGAGCTTCATATAGTTTCAAGATGCATCGATGCACTTGCTTCAAAAGCTTGTACATTTGATAAAGATTTGTTCGGCTGGCCTGTCTCGACCACGAAAGATAACCCTTTTGCAACCGTTATCTGGAATGGTATCCAAACTACTTCCACAAATCAAGATTGGTGGCATGAAGATGTTTCTATGTTAAGATTATCTCTTTACAGAAGATTCATCTTGGCTGTTGAATCAAGAAATCATGATCACGAACGGGTAGCTGGGTCCCTCGTGTTCTATGCAAAAAAGCATCTTCCTTTACTTGGTAGAGAATCGACTTTTTCAAATGGTAATCTTTATTCTTCTGCTTTCGATTCAAATTCAGATCAAAAGAGTCTTCTTGAAGAGATAGTTGACTTACTCCCTAGTCAAAAGAATGTTGTTCCAACGAAGCTCCTCCTCAGGCTGCTAAGAACATCAATGATTTTAAAATGCAACCCATTGTGTCTCGGGAATTTGGAAAGACGGATCGGGATGCAGTTGGATCAAGCTTCGATTGAAGATATTCTTATTCCTAATATGGGTTATTCAAGTGAGACACTTTATGAGATTGATTGTGTTCAAAGGATTCTTGATCAGTTCATGCTCGTGGAGCGAGATCAGGATCAGGATGGAAGTGAAATAACTGAATCGGGTTTTGATGAAGACGACGATGATGATGAGCTGACTGGGAATTCTCGGTCACTCGCGCCAATGACAATGGTGGCAAATCTTATCGACAACTACCTTGCTGAGGTGGCGTCTGATGTTAACTTAAAGCTTGAAAAGTTCCAGTCTATGGCTGCTACTGTCCCCGATTATGCAAGGGCAATGGATGATGGAATGTACCGCGCCATCGATATATATCTCAAGGTGAAATTTAGCTCATAATTGTTAATTAATGTAGCAAAATGAGTAGCTTGAGTTTGGCCAATGGGTCAAACTGGGTTCTGGTAGACACGGGTAATTTTTGTACAGGTCACCCGGGTTGACTGGGAATACCTTTTGAAGTAGTAGTTTAGTAGTTCTTTTATTATAAATTATTAGTGTATCTTCGATTACAAAAAATATATATTTTCAATATATAAATGATTTAGGATGCTTTATACATTAAGAGACTTTTAACTTGTTTAACTTGTTTCCTTTTTGCTAACTTTTTTCTTTTACTCTTTTGAACTATTAGAGATAAAACATGACCATAATTGACCCATTCACAAGTAAATGGGTCAAACTGCCACCATTATCGAAAATTTTATGATCTACTACATGCTGGTTACTGCATTATTTCCTGCATTTTGAAAATAGGTACAGTTGACTGTGTAGTCAGATTAACTAGTATTCTCAGCTATAATAGATACCGAACCATTTAGAAATATAAATTATAAACATTCATATACTTAGGCTTTTCCACAATTTTAAATCGGGTTATCATATTTATCTCATAAAGATATTGGAATTTTCATACTTCGAATCCGAAGTTTAGTTTCTTAGACCTGAATAGTCAAATGAGGTTATGTGGCCTTGCATTATGTTCTTTCCTCGATATAGTACAACTTAAGGATGCATTCTTTCTGTATTTTGCAGGCACATCCATGGCTAACAGATTCAGACAGGGTGCTGCTCTGCAGGCTCATGGACTGCCAGAAACTCTCACTCGAAGCCAGCACCCATGCAGCTCAGAACGAGAGACTGCCTCTCCGTTTCATTGTCCAAGTTCTCTTCTTCGAGCAGATTCGGCTCCGTACCTCACTAGCCGGCTGCTTATACGTCTCTGACAGCTACAACTCACAGACTCACCTGAGCAGCAGCATTGCACTACCGGAAAGTGGAAATGTCCACCTTTTGACTACAGGAGAAAGTGACAGGCGAGTTGTGGCGGTTGATGACATGCGAGGCCGGGTTTCTGAGCTCGAGAAAGAGTGTTTGACTATGAAGAAGGAAATCGATAAGCTTGTGAAGACTAAAGGGGTCAGTTGGAACAATATGTGTAAGATGTTTGGGCTCGGGTTAAGGTTAAAGTCGAAGTCTCGTGGCAGTTGTGCCTCGAGCAATGATCTTGGAAGTAAGAGAGTGTCATCTATGACAAGAATAAAAGATGTTCCAAAAGGAAAGATTCGGGATCAAGAAAATGGCGAGTTGGTTGATTAAGATTAGCGGGAATTAGATTAAGGAATAAATGAATTTATGGTTAATTTTTTTTAGACATTTGATTCTCAAGGAAATTGAGTTGTTAGTGGATGGTGCTGTAATTAAGGTGTAGATTTTGGATCATCTTTAAGAATTATTTACCCATTAAGTTTTTAAAGTCTTTGGCTTTACTTATACTAATGCTTTATGAATTTGTAAGGCTTAGAAAACCAAATTTGTCAGAAACCCCTTCTTCCTTATGGCTAGATGTTTGGAACTGCCATTGAATGTGACATTCACATCTGCAATTATTCGTTACTCTTTGAACAGAACAGTTACTGAAGGCAACTCTCTCATAAATACAGATTGCGGACTGAATTTAACTTCCAGCCGCCAAAATATTCTCAACTTGCGTATAATGCTTCCCAAATGGCTTTGTTTACATATTTTTGAATATTTGCTCAATAACGCCGGATGAACTCGTTGTGTATTTCCATAATTTTGATTCCAAATGACGAAGAAACCTAGGTTGCTTCTATGCTCTTTCCCAAACTCGAAATTAAATTACTCGTGCATACGTTTTTTCTCTTTGTTTTTTTCGTTTCTAGTAGCTGTCGAACAACAATGTATACATTGTTTAAATCCCCATTACTTGTATAAAAAAGCCATGCAAGTATCCATATTATAGCATAATTGTCAACTTTTCATTATCTATACCAGTCATGGATGGTGCACTGATTACTTCCTCTTCCTCGCCCTCACCATCTACTACTGCAACAACTGGAAGATGGACGTACGACGTGTTTTTAAATTTTCATGGTGAAGATACTCGGAACAACTTTGTTGATCATCTTTATGCAGCTCTTGATCGGGCAGGAATATACACATTTAAGGATGACAAGAAGCTCCAGAGAGGGAAATCAATCCCCCTTGAACTTAAGAAAGCAATTCAAGAGTCTATGGTTGCGGTTGTTGTCTTCTCAAGAAATTACGCAAACTCATCTTGGTGTTTGGATGAACTTGTGAAGATCGTTGAATGTCAACATCTGATGGGACAGAGGGTGTTACCAGTGTTCTATGATGTAGATCCCTCAGACGTCCGTGGACAGAAAGGAAGTTTCCATGTAGCATTCCAAGAGCATGAAGTAAAATTTGTTGCTAATATGGAGAAAGTGAAGAGGTATAGGGAAGCTTTATTGACAGTAGGCAGTTTATCTGGATGGGATGTAGCCAGAACGGCAAGCGGGTTAGTTCTCCTTAATCATTTAGTTTACTATTTTATGATTGTCAACAATTTATCAAAGCTTACACAAGTTACAATAGGTGAGGTGCTTTGTGTTGATTTGAATTGGGGTTCTAGTGTTAACTCATATAAAAACAGCAATCAAATATAATGAAACAAACTTATATATTGTCCTTATCAACACCATTGGATTAAAGTCACTGAGTTATCAAGGGCTCAAACAAACCTATAATCATGATCGTATACAAAATTGATTTCTTAGCAACTTGCTATTAAACCTATTGACAGCCACAAGAAGACCCAACCATGGGTGAAGTGCTTTGCTCATTAAATTGTAAGGTGATAATGAACAACAGACCTGTATCACAATCGAGTTCTATTATTTGTATTTCTTTTAGCTAAAACTGCTTTAACATGCAGAAGTGAAGCTGAATGTATTAAGCAAATTGTAGGGAAAATTTTAAGCTATAATGAATCTCATCCAGCAGATAATCTAGTTGGAATGGAATTACGTGTACCACATGTGAAGTCGTTGTTAGCTAAAGGGTCAGATGATGTTCGCATGGTAGGAATTTGGGGAATGGGTGGAATCGGCAAGACAACAATAGCCAGAGCTGTATATCGTCAAATATGGTATGAGTTTGAGGGCAGTAGCTTTCTGGAAGATGTTAGAGAAAATGGTTTTGATAAGAAAGGTCTCAAAACCTTACAAGAAAAGCTTCTTTCAGAAATCCTAATGGAAAAAGATTTTAAAGTCAAGGATTGTGATGATGGAATACATCAAATTCAAAGAAGATTAGGCCGTAAAAAGGTTCTTGTTGTTATCGATGATGTTGATAATTTTAAGCAACTTGAATTCCTAGCGGGTGCTCATGAATGGTTTGGCCCCGGTAGTAGAATTATTATAATAACCAGAGACGAGCATCTCTTGTGTCATGCACAAGAAAAGTATGTACCTGAATTGCTAAAAGAAACAGAAGCTATGAAGCTGTTTAGTAGATTTGCATTTAAGGCAAACATCCCTCCAAAAGCGTCTGA
>OU343218.1:195127123-195329219 GCA_910596185.1 Chrysanthemum makinoi | reverse complement strand
CCGTGCACGGCAGCATCGCCTATATGTATGTGTTTGCTTCTTTAATGAATGCTATGAATTTACCTCACTCCATGGTAGGCATTGGTCAACGTTACATATTTAATGCATCTCTTCTTACATGTCTCATGCCCTCTCTCTCCTCTCTTTAAAAGTCAAATATTATGTAATTGCATCTTTTACTTTTCAACATGCTTCAAAAGACAACTCGAAACAAACATATATGCGTCCACACTACAAGGATGGGTGGCATAGTGTCATTCAGCTGGAAATATTATGTCATGAATCAGAATTAGCAGTAATGCATATATAATATTGTTCATGAATTTAGTATAACATGATGACGATGAGGACTTGGTTATTTGATGAGATTATTATGACGCCTGGCCAACGTGATAATAATCGCATCACATAACGGGAATTTACCGGCATTTTGTCGTACTTAAGGATTGAACACATTTAATAGGTGCGAGCATAAGATTATATGACCTATGCATATCATGTTATGTCATGAATCAGAATTAGCAGTTTAATATATTATGTCTGAGAGATTATATACAGAAATATTTCCTTTGTGGAAATTAAGATACGCGTTAGAAATTTTATCAACATATCAAATCCACAATCTAGCTTACAGATTCATTAAGATTTTTTTGACCGAACCAGTTTACTATATATGTATATATAGATAATAAAGGAATCTCGGGAACTATTTCCCGTACATGTTGTAATGGTTGAGCACGGAGATGCTCATATTCCATAGCTCGTTATTAGAGACCTTCGGGTCGTGTTTCTTGTTAATGAGTCACACGATATTATGACAGGTACCCTCTTCGTAAATATAATACCTGCTTGTGTGTTGAACTGATTCTTGTACGATTCGGTAAGCTATATTGAAGTTATCTAGTCAAAGTCAATGTAGACCTCTTTAGACTTAGAGGCAAGTGATGATAAGACTTGACATAAGGCCCCTATATCTGAGAGGAACAGTGAAGTGGGAATAGATATATAAAGGCCCCAATTAATTCAGATTTCCTATGTCCATTGGGAACTCAACATTGTCCTTTGTATGTAATGACTCCATAAGAACGAATCGACACTATGTCAGATTGAATTAATCTGGGTTAAAAACCCTAAGTAGGGGAGAAACGTTCATCTACGACGAACATAAGAAAACCTCCCCAATTATAAGTAACGTCTGCTAGAGCCGAGAAATACTTGGTCCATGACTGTCTAGCCTATCTATCTCATGTTACTAATTCTCACGGAATCATTTTAGAAAGTCGATAGTATTCCAGTTTTCTGGTAAATCCCCCGATGTCCTTTTAAAAAGACACTCAGGAATTTTGCCCAACAAATTATTAAAGTTTACATCGATCTTATAACAGGAAATATTCCTATTATTAAGACTCCCAACAGGTTATTTCGTTCGAAACACAAGAATTGATGAAACAGTGGCAAGAACTATATGATAAAGATTTCATCAGTTCCGGTGGTTCCTTATGAGGGGGAGCCCAGTATTCGCATTGACTAGAACATATATGAAAGACGATATCCTATGTATTCGCATTGACTAGAACATATATCCTTTGTTTAGAAAACGACCAATTGTTCGATCAATTCTAGGACACGAGTTCCTTTTCGTAAATCAGCTTAAGATTAGCCTATCCTTGGTTAAGGATTCAGAAAGAATATATCCAGAAGATAGTCTTCTAGATCATATATGGGTATTATAAATTCATTGTTTCGCCATTGGCTTTATGAATGCCCTCACAAATTTCATAAATCAAAATAGCCTATCCATCTAAGTGCCACAAGGATGTATTATGATTTAAAATCATATTACTAATGACCAAGTAAGAAAGAGACATAGTGTAGTATGTCGAACAATGTTCTACCCATCTTAGAGTTAAGACGGTATAGCGGTAGTCGCTTGACAGGTTGTAGTGCTCTTAAGATTCTGTGGGGAAAGACTATCAATAATCATTTCATAAATTGCCCAAGATATCATCTCAATATGATGTTATTTGGGTGAATATTGAATGCTTAGTTAAGGGCATAATTTCTTAATTACAAAAGACTTCGTCGTTAAAGCCATTGCAGACTTGTAATTACATGAAGTTATACCAAGTAGCAGAATATCATTTCTCATAGTTCAGTCAAAACCAAAAGATTCATACTTAAGCTCTTGTTAAAAATTCTAGAAGAATTTATACTTGTATAAATTCAGGTACTATTATTCATCCTCAGGATAATAGACAGAATGAAATAGTCTTTTAGTTAATGAATAACATTCTTAAGGCATGTTCCATAAATTTTGGCAACAATCATGATCACTGCCCGCTGTCAGCATAATTTTCTCGTAACTTCCAGTGGGTGGTAGGGCTTTGTTCATCCACAATTTTTAGTGGACATTGTGCACTCAACCAATCATGTGATATGTTAGGCATTCAGACAGTCCTGTGTGGAGTAGTGATGCTTTACGCACTCAGTTAGCATTACGTTTATACATTTAGTCAGTAATGTGCCTTATGCACTCAGCACTAGGCTTAAGCACCACTTAGCAATATATTTCATGTAATTTAAATGGTACTATGTGTATTTATCCAGTATCACGCTTTATGCGTGTAATTTTTAATAAGCTCGAGACATAGCTTTAATGTCAGTTAAACTGCCAGTATTAGAAATGCCTTAGCATGTAACTCTCAATACCGTCAGTGATCAGTTCTTAACATAGCAAATTTTGCTCAAATAGTAACCTTCGGGAATAATTCTATAATTCGATTCATCCCGAATTCAGTTAAGAATGTGATTTATGCACTTAGAATAGAATCATATGCTTTTAGTAAGACACATGAGGTACTTTTTGCGCCTAGCCTGTATGTGTTGTGCTAAATGCACTTGGTCGATCTCGATTAGGAAATTATACCTTGTGCAATTGGTGATTCTATAAGAGAGAATATATTCAAGATATTCAAACGTCCTCCATGAAATAAGCATGCTTGAATAGCAATCATAATCAGGTTAAGACATATGTCGTACAAGGTAACTTAGTTATAAGTTCATACAGTCGTAACTAGAATACAATTTGAGTCTTCAATCTGATATCTATCAGATTAAAAATAAGGGCTTATCAATAATAATTTCATTATTCATCAAGGATGGTTTATGAGGACACAAACCAAATAAGTGGAGGAGAGTTGTAACACCTCAATTTTCATGATAATTGCTTTAAATGTATTTTAAAGCTTTCCGGTCAACTCATGTTGTCAACTCGTGTTACATTATTGTAGTGTTATTCAAAAAGACCACTTGTGAAAAGAAGTTATTAAAGAATAAGGACTATCCTTGTCATAGTTTGTCAATCAGGGATTAATGTTGCCAAACATCGAAAGTTATTAATTAGCACATGTATAAGGTTTCTTCAACTTCTGGAAATCACAAAAAAAAACTCATTCTTATCCATCTCTGTACCACGTCTCACGCAAGAAAAAGAGGGAAGAAATTCGGGTTTCGATTTCTACAAGTTTTAAGCTAGATTGAGCTAAGGAATCATTGTACCAAGTGTTAGGAACGCAAATTCTACCTTTCCTGTAATTCAATTCGAGGTAAGAATCATGTTCATGTTTGTAAATTCGTGTTTAGGTGATTCCTATCATGGGTTTATGTTTAAATTCGCCCTATTAAGCTATATGCGGGGATTTTGGTGAATTTGAGATTAATATGTTAAGTTGTGATTTTAGAAATCACTAAGAAAGTGTGTTAATCATGTTTTAAATGATAAGAGAAATCGCGGGTATCTTAGTATGATGTTTTAACATCATTTTGTGATGTTAAATTTCTAGAAGTGTAGTGATGTTCTTGGTTAACCACGAAACCAAACGCCCCCTTATATTCAACTTGTTCCAAACGCTAGATTAAATAAGCTAAACCATGTGTTAAGTAGTTTTCATGTTAATGATGTGTTCCTAGGTGATAAAGTTGGCCGGGAACCATTTCGGGAGCTCGGGAAGGATTATATAAAGCGTTTAAGGTGAGTAACGTAACATAGTTTAACTAAAAATATGGCCTTTTATGTTTCCGTAAGTTATATTTTGTTCATGTCATTCATGAGTATATATAATGATAGAAAGCAAGTATATATCTTGTACTACGAGTTCATATTACGCGAATTCGCGTTTATTTTCTTTTGTACCTTGTACGTTAATCATATTATTAGTTATGTAGTATATGCTCGTAAAGCCCGAGTAATCCTAGTATCGGACTATGAAGACCTGTATGGTCATAGTATACGTATAGTCATTCGACCTAAGTGGTCATGTTACGTAAGTAAAGTATCATTATGACCCGTATAGTCATATACGAAGTATTCAATGTCATATCGACCTATATGGTCGTATTATGTTAGTCACGTATTATGATGACCCGTATGGTCATATCAACCTAGTATCATGTTGACCTATAAGGTCGTATTATGCTATTTATGTTACATGTTGACCCGTGGGGTAGGTACTTAATATCATGTTGACCCGTTATGTCGTAACCAAAACCAAGAAAACCTATGTGGTTTCATACAATATTCAGTTGACCCGAGTGGTCAAACAGATAGATTTAGTACTCGTAAGGAGTAATGTGGCCAATCACATGTATATCATGTCAGTTGACCCGAGTGGTCAAACAAACAGATTTAGTACTCGTAAAGAGTAATGTGGCCAAATACATGTATATCATGTATTGATTGACCAGTGGTCAAACGAGACAGATTTAGTACTTCGTAAAAGTAATGTGGCCAAATACATGTACATCATGTATCCGATTGACCCGAGTGGTCAAACAGATAGATTTAGTACTCGTAAGGAGTAATGTGGCCAATCACATGTATATCATGTATTGAGTTGACCAGAGTGGTCAAAAGCAGGCAATTTAGTAGTTGACCAGTGGTCAAACAGGACAGATTTAGTACTCGTAAGAGTAATGTGGCCAAACCATGTACATCATGTATTCAGTTGACAGTGGTCAAATAGGCAATTTAGTACTGCGTAAGAGTAATGTGGCCAATCACATGTATATCATGTATTGATTTACCCGAGTGGTCAAACAGACATATTTAGTACTAAGTAAAAGAGTAATGTGGCCAATTACATGTATATCATGTATTCAGTTGACGGCGGTCATCACGATGGATTATATCCAGATAGTGCATAATTGGCACTCATTATACCCGCCTAATGAATACGATGGTTATGTGTAAGTATCACGGGTAAAAGTGCTTAACTAGCACTTCCGCCCGGTGTGGTTTTAGTATCTGAAAGCAACTATTATGCATGTTTTTATATCATGTGTTAATACAAATAAGCCGTAAAAACGTTTATTTATATTTCACGATCTTCTAATGTTTTGTCGATAACAAACGTAAAATCATTTTAACAAACAAATAAAATACGTAAATGGTTTGAACTAATAGTTTCTAACATATTCACATAAAACACTAAAACAAGTATAAGTGATTTTATGATTTAGTAATACATATGTACAACAACTAGTGTTTACATATTTGGATAAAATATACACATAACTAGTATGTAGTATATTGGGTAACATAAATGGGTAAAAACATGTATACACTAAAATGGGTAAAAACAAGTATATACTAAAATGGGTAAAAACCTGTGTATACTAAATAGGTAAAAACTAGCTAATGGTTTTGACCCATAACCCATGGTTTTATTTATACCACTTAACCAAGTTCATTGTATCCTTAAGATGCATTGTATCTAGAAAGAAAACCATGGATCAACCCATAACCCATGACCCATGACCCATGACCCATAACCAAAAATACCCATGGGCAAAGAGGGGCGTACCACGGATCCCTAGCTTTGTGCTAGCCGGATCCCTTGTGGTAGGGATCCGTGGGATCCGGGAACAGTAGGATTTTTCCTCTATAAATAGTGAGCCATTTCTTCATTATTTCTCATCCTTTCAATCCTTTCTAACACACCTCCCCCAGGTTAAATCTCACTAACCTTAGATCCAAGAGATCTATGTTTGTAGTTTTGTTTTTGTGTGATCTTTTAGGTTCCTCTTAAAGGCAAGATCACCACCTTTGAAGTCGAGCAAGCTCAAGTCCATGAGTTGCCATGCTTCCTCATCATCAAGGCTACTGAAGTCTTCTTGTTGATGATTCCTTTCTTTCTTCAAAGAAGTGTAGTGTTGAAGACATTAGTGAAAGATGTCTCAAGTGTCAAGACGAAGATATTAGTGAAGGGTATCTATCGTCTATAGGATAAGCACTTGTGGTAGGTGCTTAGAAGTCAAGACAAGAAGCATTAGTGAAAGGTGCTTAGAAGTCAAGACAAAGAAGCATTAGTGAAAGGTGCTTAGAAGTGAAGACACAAGACATTAGTGAAAGGTGTCTTGTAGATCTAGTCAAAGGCATTAGTGAAAGGTGCCTTAGATGTACATTCGATTTGGTGTGTTTCGATGTACAAGATAGACTAGTATTAGATCCAAGGATATTGATATCCTTGATGATGTTGTATAGGAGTAGATCTCCTTTGGGATTAGTCGTTGGTGTAGTGTGGTAGTAGTTCCTCCATTGCAATGGAACTAGGTGCTTAGCCTAGTACCTAATAAAGGGTAGGCGACGTTGTGAAGGTGTAGTTCACCTTGGAGTGAAAGAACTAGATACTTGGCCTAGTACCTTATAAAGGGTAGGCGACGTTGTGTAGGTGTGGTTCACCTTGGAGTGAAAGAACCCGGTGGTTAGCCTAGTACGGAAAAGTAGGTAGACGACGTTGTGAAGGCTTCTCCGCCATAAGGAGATTGGTGTAGTGATTACGAACTCTCCAGTAGGTGACTCGGGGTAGGGATAGAGGAAGGTGACTTTGTAGCGAACCACTATAAATACTTGCGTTGTGGTTTTGTGCTTCTTACTCTTATCTTTTCATTACTTACCTTTATATGCTTGTTTATCAACATCCAACAAACACATCCAAATAGATTGACATAAGTCTATCTAAATAGATTAAAAGGAAGTTTTAATTGGTAAAACTATTCAACCCCCTTCTAGTTTTCCACAATTGGCATCAGGCCGTTACCAAGTTTCTTGAAGTATATTGTACTTTAAAAACTTGATACGATCCATGGTTAATTGAAAACTACAAAGAAGGTTTTTCATAAAAGCAAACACCATGTTTTTCAAAACTATATGTTTGGATGTTGAGTTGATAACAACATTTTCCTTTTTACTTTTTCATTTAATTGCACTAATCTTCTTTGTCATGTTGATTAGTCAAAGCTCATACCCACCAAGCTTTAGGAGTAGCTTGGTAACAAGAATACCTTCCTTAAGAAGGTATCTTAAACGCAAAGGAGCGGGAATAGTCTAAGTGACATTTGTTGTGTCATTTGTAAAGACATTCCTAAGTGCGCTAGAGGTATGATTCTCCTTTTACCTTGCTTGATAATTAAGTATACCTATTTAGGTATTTATATGATTATTTTTTGTGCTCATACATGTTTTACATGAAGCTTCATTAGGAAGCTTTTTTCTCAATACATGTTTTATTTCCCTTCTAAAGTCATGGTATATAAAACTTATGTTTTGTTCTTTTTAATCAATAATAAAACAAAACACGAATTTCAAAAATCCCCTTCCCTATAAATAACCCACCGTCGACCACTCTACAAACCCTCAATTTTCAAATCCTCCAATTTCAAAAATTTCCTCTTATTCAAAAACTTCATCTTCCTCCTCATTTCATCTCAACCAAAACCAAGAAGATTCGTCATCAACATGGTTTACATCGCACTCGTGCTCATCGCCCTAACACTCATTGCACTTGTGTTCCTATGATGAAGTTCACATATGGAGACATTTACTTTGTGTTGTTAATCTACATTGGGATCATATACCCAACCCTTTGTATCATCCTTAGTATTGAAATGCAATATTATTAATAATCTAGTTTATCTAGGTTATTTTCATCATAATGTGTTTGTCACTTATTTTGATTTATATGTTTTATATTTCTTTCGTGATACATTAGAAGTCATGTATGCATGCTAAAGAAAATGTAGGATAAAACATATTTCGTGGTATAAAAACTGTAAAATCTATGTTTTATCAAATCTGTTTCTGTTTCTGAATCCACGGATCCCGGAAGTTATACTAGCTGGATCCCTTTTGAAAAGGAACCGTGGGATCCGTCCTACTGGAAACAGTTTTTCATGCAAATCAAAAACCTCTTTTCTTCTAAGAGTAATACTTCACTTGTATGTCAAAACCATAAGTGAGTTAAGTGTATTTCTTGTTAAAACCATTGTTAATAAAAATCTAGTAAAAACATTAGATTATCATAAGTTGACCACAAACATATCCTTTTATTAACTTGTCATTTCTATAGGTTCAACTATGACGCATGAATATGAGTTTGATTTTTCACTCACTAGCGTCTACACTCCGAAAATTTCTCTCGAACCCAACAGCGGCATGTCCGTGGGTTCAATAATCTCGAAAACCGTCACTTCCACGAAGGACGGATTGTAGACACCTCTCTACAATTCGAAGAAGGTATCAATACCTCCTTCCGAGCCATAGGACTAGAATGTCTTCTTGAAATCAACGAGAAGATATGTCCAAGGTTCATAATGGAATTCTTTCTTCAAGTCGAACTCGTTAAGCGAGGATCGCTCTCTATCTCTTTGGTTTTATATCAAAAACCAAAAGTTCACTCTAACCCTTGGGCATTTTGCTCACATCCTCCGGATTCCAAATCATGGACAATGTGCCTTCACCAAAGATTGGTCTCTTGATTCTCTCTTCAACTTTCGTGAAGAAAATAGTCCATATTGTTCACACATACCCTCTCCGGAAGATTTAAATCGCATAATATGCAAACCTCGACCATATTACTCCGATCCAAACATTATCTTTACAAGGGATATCCGAGAAGAGTACAAGCCTCTTGCACTCATCCTACGTGAAAATGTTTGGAGTCTTAGGGGAAATCGAGAAATCCTTCCCGCTTGTTGTGCTCACATGTTGTACTGTTTGCTAACACAACAACCATACAATCTCGCCTACTTCTTCGCAAGGCGAATTGCAAATCTTCAAGGCTCCAAGAATAAACTCATCCCTTATGGAATGTTCTTGACACGCCTCTATCATAATGTTATGCACTTCCATCCTTAATTTCAAAGTCCGTTTATGCGTACTTGTGAACAAGATGATGGAACCGCTAAACATATCTCTCATGAAGACTTTCTTCATTCTTGATTCCACCAACACTCATCAATCACATAATGATCCTCCTAGCGAAAACACTCAAGGAAACTAATAGTATTCCAAAATAGGATCAAATCTCTTGTACTCGTGCTTTATCAATGTAATCCAATTTCCTTCATGAAATAAAACATTTTACATTTGATATCTTAGTATTAGAACTCCCTTTAGACTATTCTTGAGATATAATGCATTGTCAAGATCATTGCATACCTTTAGTAAAGCAGATGGGCGGATCCCAAATATTGTACTAGACGGATCCCTAATCTTATGGAACCGTGGGATCCGGCAAACAGAAAATGCAATTGCAAGCATTATATTTCAAACATATCCTTAGAACACCTCATACACTAAGCTAAACATGTTCTTAAGGCAAATTAAGTCCTTATCAAGATAGGTTGATCTTTCCTACTCATACATAACTCACCTAGATCACACTCTAAGACGATTGTAAATCTACCGTTTCGTCCTTAATCCACTACTCTTCCGCTCTTAAACTCACACTTCATCTTTTACTTGATCCCTCGCATCTAGCCTTAGAAATCTTTCGATTATGGCAAAATTGATCATAAATCATCCTCACCTCAAAATTGATCAAAATTTAGTTTTCTCATCTCAAAGCTTCTAGGATATTTTCCAAAACACTATCCTAAGACACAACCCGATCTCTAGGATCATTTAGCTTCGATTGACACTCTCTTTAGTGTCATCCTTGCTCATCCATTGGTACTTTTGAAAGTTCCAAATCCTTCCATAAATGACAATCATTAGCTACATCATTCATTACCTTCAAGTACTCAAACATCCCTTCATTTAAAACACTTAGGAGGACTGAAACACTCAAGATGATATAGGTCTTAGATCTTAGAAACATCATTTCAACTCTTTCATAGCTGGCGAGCGGATCCCTAGGATTAGCCTAGACGGATCCCTCTGAGGAGGGAAGTGGGATCCGATGACAGTTTAGGTCAAATCTTTCTAGATCAATCATTTCAACTAATCTTCCTAACTCAAACACTCCATCTCATCTTAAATGAGTTCCTAGATCAATGCAAACTCTGAAGTTGACTCTTGTGCATGTTAATAATCACATTCCAATGAATCCTAGTGGCTTAAGGCTTAAATGCACTTGCCAAATCTCTTAGTTTATAAACCACCTTGTTAGGACCTCCATAGTCATCACTCTCATCCTAACTTTCAGCTCTTGCAACCTCTTGAAATCATTCCATCATGAGGAAAACCCCAAGTAGTAACTTATCCACCAAAGAACCACCCATGAAAAGAGCTCGTGTTATACACGAAATTTCTTCAACCGAATCATCTCCCGTCAAGCCAACAAATGATAGAATTCTTCATCATCCAATCAAACCAATTCCTAAAAGGATAGTACCCACAAAACTACCTATGCCAAACACCACCATACCTCCTAGGCCAAACAATATCATCTCCACTAAACCATCACCATTGGTTCCTAGAGCTATTTCATTTACATCCCCACTATCATCACCACACCTCTACAATTTAGAGGACTTGCCTCCTAGGCCATCTCATCCGCTTCCACCGACAACATTCTCCTCATTAGGAGGAATAATGGTTCAAAATCAAGGTGTTGAGTCAACACTTGCTCCGGCTTCTTTTTCGCGTTTCCATCATATAATCCCATTTGGATTATGAGAAATCATCAAAGTCAACCACCCGACCATATGGAAGTTGACACTTCTCTACCACCACCATCATTTTGGTTGAGTCATTCTCAAATGCACCTCCACCAATCCTCCATCGTTTGAAGCTCCACAAGCCGCTTCACTTGATCCTTCGCATCAAGCCATTTCATTTCTTCCACCACCACTACCTAGCCATGACAAAGATTGCTATCATTGTCAACATGTTGAAAGTTTGATACATGAAGTACAAGAAGACCAACGTTTCATGTTCTATCATCTCCTCGAACGTTTCGACGATATCAAACCTAAACAAAACTTGAGCTAGAAGATTTTAGTGGTGTCCTAGCATCAAGCGATAGTTGGTTTAGAAATTCCTAGTAATGTATTTTCTTATTTTCTTAGTTTTTAGAGTCATGTATATCATATCATAACTCTAGTTTTATTAAATGGAATTACATGCTACTTGCTATTTTTCTGAGAATATGATTACCTTGTATTCATATCTCATCTTTGTGATAACATTACTTGTTATATCACCTGGCTGAAATTTAACAGCTAAAACGGATCCTCAATTGCTTAGACGGATCCCTACTAGGAGGGAAACGCGGGATCCGTGAGACAGAAAGCTTTCTTTCTACTAACTTGAATCACATTTGCAGGAAATTGTGAATTATACTTGATTTCTAACCTTTGTTTTGTAGTTATTCAATTTACATATGAAGACTTTGACACCCTAAAGCTAGGGGGAGCCTTATGTCAAAGCAATACATTGCAAATTACTTGCAATACTAGGTTTACATTTCGTGACATCCCTTTGCAAAAATTGCAATCATCAAGGGGGAGCACATTCGTCCCGTAGACGATATCTTTTGCCAACATATTTGCAAACAAACTAGATTAGTATTACTTTCTTGACGCCCTTACTTAGGGATGGACTCGTCAAGGGGAGTAAAAACGAGATCCTTTCCCGTTATTTGCTCTCTATCTCTTTTTACTTTTTCTTTCACATGTTTTTCTTAAAAACAATGTGTTGCCTACCTTCAAACACTTTTGTTTTTGACAAAAGGGGAGAAAGTAAAAACTACAAATTCAAACTTACGAATTTTAGCTTTTCCTTAAAATAATTTTATGTTTTGTCATCAACAAAAAAAGGGAGATTGTTAATACAAATAAGCCGTAAAAACGTTTATTTATATTTTACGATCTTCTAATGTTTTGTCGATAACAAAAGTAAAATCATATTAACAAACAAAAAATAAGTAAATGGTTTGAATAATAGTTTCTAACATATTCACATTTTCATAAAACACTAAAACAAGTATAAGTGATTTTATGATTTAGTAATACATATGTACAACAACAGTGAAAATATACACATAACTAGTATGTAGTATATTGGGTAATATAAATGGGTAAAAACATGTATACACTAAAATGGGTAAAAACAAGTATATACTAAAATGGGTAAAAACATGTATATACTAAATAGGTAAAAGCAACTGGTTTTGACCCATAACCAATGGTTTTATTTATACCACTTAACCAAGTTCATTGTATCCTTAAGATACATTGTATCTAATAAAAGAACCATGGATTAACCCATAACCCATGACCCATGACCCATAACCAAAATACCCATGGGCAAAAAGGAGCGTACCACGGATCCCTAGCTTTGTGCTAGCCGGATCCCTTGTGGGAGGGATCCGTGGGATCCGGGGAACAGTAGATTTTATCCTCTATAAATAGTGAGTCATTTCTTCATTATTTCTCATCCTTCATCCCTTTCTAACACACCTCCCCTGAGGTTAAATCTCACTAACCTTAGATCCAAGAGATCTATGTTTGTAGTTTTGTTTTTGTGTTCTTTTAGGTTCCTCTAAAGGCAAGATCACCACCTTTGAAGTCGAGCAAGCTCAAGTCCATGAGTTGCCATGCTTCCTCATCATCAAGGCTACTGAAGTCTTCTTGTTGATGATTCCTTTCTTTCTTCAAAGAAGTGTAGTGTTGAAGACATTAGTGAAAGATGTCTCAAGTGTCAAGACGAAGATATTAGTGAAGGGTATCTATCGTCTATAGGATAAACACTTGTGGTAGGTGCTTAGAAGTCAAGACAACAAAGCATTAGTGAAAGGTGCTTAGAAGTGAAGACACAAGACATTAGTGAAAGGTGTCTTGTAGATCTAGTCAAAGGCATTAGTGAAAGGTGCCTTAGATGTACATTCGATTTGGTGTGTTTCGATGTACAAGATAGACTAGTATTAGATCCAAGGATATTGATATCCTTGATGATGTTGTAAAGGAGTAGATCTCCTTTGGGATTAGTCGTTGGTGTAGTGTGGTAGTAGTTCCTCCATTGCAATGGAACTAGGTGCTTAGCCTAGTACCTAATAAAGGGTAGGCGACGTTGTGAAGGTGTAGTTCACCTTGGAGTGAAAGAACTAGGTACTTAGCCTAGTACCTTATAAAGGGTAGGCGACGTTGTGTATGTGTGGTTCACCTTGGAGTGAAAGAACCCGGTGGTTAGCCTAGTACCGGAAAAAGAGTAGGCGACGTTGTGAAGGCTTCTCCGCCATAAGGAGATTGGTGTAGTGATTAGGAACTCTCGAGTAGGTGACTCGGGGAGTGGAGTAGGGCAAGGAAGGTGACCTTGTAGCCGAACCACTATAAATACTTGCGTTGTGGTTTTGTGCTTCTTACTCTTATCTTTTCATTACTTACCTTTATATGCTTGTTTATCAACATCCAACACACACATCCAAATAGATTGACATAAGTCTATCTAAATAGATTAAAAGGAAGTTTTAATTGGTAAAACTATTCAACCCCCCCTTCTAGTTTTCCACATCATGGTTTCAGTTTATAATACGTTCTCACTAAGCTTTATGCTTACGTTGCTTTGTTACATGTTTAATGTAGGTGAGTTAAGCATGGACTTAGCGGGTTAGCCACCGGTGGTTCTCAAATGGTAGAGCAACTCTTGAACCCTTCTTTTGATACAACTTAACGCCCTAGGAACTTCTAATGTTGTTTTATGCAAAACGCATAATTGGATGGGTTAAAATAAAGTCTTTGTGTGTGTATGATTTCATAAAAAAGGGTGTTTGGAATTATGCTAATTTATACCCATTCGACTGTTTGACTTTATTTTGGTTCCAGTCGTAATATAGGTGTTATGACCAATTCAGTTTGTTATGAACATGTCTTATTTTAGTATTAAACAGTTTGGTGTTTTTAGGAATACCGTGTATTACGCTTAGTAGTCCATACGACGTATCCCACGGATATGACGTATCGCTCAATCAGTTAAAAAAAATCTTGTATGGACGTTTCAAGAACAACAAGGTGCGAGAAGGGTTGAGGCAACGGTTTGCATGTAATGCATCGTATAGTGATTAACTATGGGTTTTCCTTTTTTTTAACGATGCACATATAGTCAGGGGCGGAGCTATGTGGTGACTAGCAGGGGACGATCCCTCAACGTAACTATTGCGGACACAAAATTTATGTAACAAAAGATCAAAATAATAGAAAAGAGATTAAGTGACCTCGACATAGCAACAAAAGTGCCCTCTTGGCTTCTCGATAAAACACGATACGAGAGTTAAATCGGTGGTTGAAATTAAGTGGGAAAGGGGAGGAAATATGTGCTAACAAATTTCGCCTTTAATGACCCGACCCGTCTTGTTCCAAATTACACCTAAAAAACATTTATCGACATGCTATCTAACGAAGTTTTTATTTTTGAACCAACGCCCCCCGTGATCACTTCTCCGCCACTGCATATCGTGCGCGTGGTAATTTATGCACACGTATCAAATACTGCTTTCGTCTTGTCTAGCTGGGTTGGTCCAAGTGATTAAGATTTTTTGGGATGACATGTAACATGTTTTTGTCTAGTGAATCCGACATATATGTCCAGTATGCGTCGACTAAAGTTTCATTTTCTCCAATATGATTCTTAAAGGGCCCTCATTACATAAAAATCTGTCGAAACAGAGTTTTTGTGTATAGATCTTGGCCATGCATGCATAATTGAGTGTTTTGTTACATTTCTGTCAGCATACTATTGTTAATTTGAACTTTATGATTGTTACGACACTTAAAGAAACCGTTTTTATTTAATAAAATGATTGAACTCAATAAATAGCTTTTTACTATAATGCACAAAACATCCAACAAATACATTTAAAGTGTTAGTAACATTATCATAATTGAAAAGTAATTTTGCAAGCATATTGTATCCTTATTTTGTTGTCTTGTTGTCTTCAAGATGAACACATAAATTATTGCAATAAAGCATATATTGTCACATGCATCTAAATTAAAATCATCAATTGATGTTAACACTAGTAGATATCAAAGTTTCATAAATTGTTGAAGAAAATGGTGAGAAACCAACAAACTTTGGTAGGGTTGAGAGAGAAATGAAATGAGAGGGTAGTACCTAACCCAACCAAGGGCTGGACCATGGTTCATTGAACTCTAATAATTGATGATGCTAAATGTCAAGAAGAAGTGGACCATGAGTCTAATGAATATGAGCCCATGCTGGCCAACCTAGCCACAACCATACATGCCAAAAAAACAAGACATTTGCTTACAATCACATCAATTTATTGCAGTTTTTTTCAAGTGAAAAGTCTCACATTGGGGTAACTATGTCTTTATGACTTTATCTAAAGATTTAATTTCAATTTGGTTACTTTGAACATCATACACAAAAAGCTGTATTGAGAGAACATATGAAGGTAAAGCGCGGGTTGATCTAACTTTCATGGTTCTTGTTTTTAAGAGAAATCGAATGGTAAAACGATATAGGGAACTGTAGCGGCATGGTCTTCTTTCGTAGGGGGTACATTTCTGTCCTCGGGAGGGTATGCCCATTCGGCATACAACTTGCGTACATCTTCATAAATCTTTGAGCAGTTTCATGTTTGAAACATGGTTTAGTTTGATCGGACTTGTCATTCATCAATATAGGACATATTTGTCCTATACTTAGAAGATTGAAGTTTAGGTTTTCTACGTGACATACATCGTTAATGGTTAAGGATTTGTGAGAAATTGTACCTTTACCGATGATTTTGCTCTTGCTATTACTACCAACCCTTTATCTTACTATCGTAGTATTTTCTTTGGTCTGCTAGTTGAAGATTCAGGTAAAAGGCGGCTACATTTTTACTTCATTTCAAGGCTTAAATTATCAGTTGATCAAACTTGGAAAACACAACATAAATATAAGTTTGATACATCAAGTACTTGGCATAATAGCTTTTGAAATTATATCTTAGATCATAAGTCCACGGGTATTTGACAAAACATATCTAGCTTTGAGGTTTAATATATAAAACCGAAAGTTT
Source organism: Chrysanthemum makinoi (assembly GCA_910596185.1). NCBI lineage: Eukaryota > Viridiplantae > Streptophyta > Magnoliopsida > Asterales > Asteraceae > Chrysanthemum > Chrysanthemum makinoi. The sequence goes on along the minus strand of OU343218.1, from coordinate 195,312,912 downwards.
CAGTAAGCAAAACTCAAGTTTTATCAGAGAATGCCTTGGAGATCATGGTCTCAGTCCCAATTACCCTAAGTTATCGACGTGACCCACGAAGGATAACAGCGCAAACATTGAAGGCCACATACATGAGGCCTAAATGTTTCAAACCCTGGCTCAGTTGATTCAAATGGGTTTCACACTGACCTTTTTTATGGCATAAACTTTGGCCCGTAAGTAGCATATATTCTTTCTTTTGGTTTCATAGTTCTTACAGCCTGTCTAGTACATTTTAGCTAAATACTGGACACAAATGCGCATGCATTTACAAAGGAGAGATACAGACCAGTTCACACATAGCATTTGAAAATGCACCAAAACTGTAATTCTTTAATCAGGCATTAAACAGTCATGATTCTGCAAAGAAAATCTAGAAAACTTTTCGATCTTTTGTAGCTAATCTGTGTTCTCATATGACATAAAATTGATGGTTCCCTTGGGTAAAAAGCAAGTGTCGGTGTCAATTTTACATATTATCTAATTTATCCAGCCATGCTCATATCGAGGATTGGCTAGGAAAAGCGGTCTACCTGCATTAACATGCATACATGCAATGTACCTGCGTTACTCTTCATTTTCTTATGGAGATGTCCATGTGAACGTAAGCCAAGGCAGCAACAAAGAAAAAGAAAAATACGGATGTTAACATCAATGGCTCTGCAAGCATGAACATTGGGTGGAATTCGTAGTAAACCTGCAAGAAGAAGGTCAAGAATGTTAAGAAACATGGAAAATTACATCACAGCATTTTATAGCACCGTAGTCAGCAAGTTGCAAACTATATATATTATGGCTGAATTTCCATGTATGCGAGATTTCTGTGTCTCAACAGGTGCAAGACTAAGAAAAAGGTTTTGTGATAAAAGGAAAGCTTCACATATTAGCGGTTTGTAATCACCTGGAAGAGAGAGTTGTGCTCAGGAACCACATTTTCCTTCTCCAAAACCACCACAGGTCTTCCAACAATATCAAGGTAGGTATACTTGGTCTGTAGAGATAAAAAAAATCAACCTTTAGTTAACAGCATTGCGCTAGGATAAATTAAAACACAGTACATAAGGCACTTGGTCTTCTAAAAATGTAAAATTATTAACACTAAATTAATCCGAATACGGTGACAAGAAACCAATTATGAAATTTTATGTATAGTACAAATAAAAGATACCTCTGTACGGTGTTTCAAAGAAAAGGGAACCACAATAGATGGGTTCTTTGATCCCTCAGGCAGCACAACCTCAAAAGTCTTCAACTTATTAACATAAGCAGCAAAGGAAAATGCTTTTGCGTCCTAAAAAAAGCTAAATTACAATTTTCATGATTTTGTACCTTGTTTGTAATTTTGTTTACCACCGTTTCAGCAATAGGACATCAAAAACTGAAGTTCAGGTAGTGCTTACCATCATCTGCCTCAAAAAGAACATATTGCAGTGGCAGCCTGTATCCAATAATAAAAGTCGCTTTCCAACCTCCCAACAAGGGATATCGTGGCTCTATTTCCAATTCAGACTGTATACAGAAAAATGTTAGTGCCAGTTTTATATAGATGATCTATGTAGCTGGTATGAAAAATGAATTTGATCATGCTTTTTGTTATTCCGTTTATTATGAAAAGGGAGAATATGTGAAACTTGATTATAACTGAATGCGAAATAACAATTTTGAAGTAGTAAGCTTATGCACCTAAGTAACATTGGCATAAGAAGTGATGAGGTTTAAAATCTACCTTACTGTAACCTGTCCGCAAATGCGAAGTTGAGATATTGCCAATGCTATCACGGTAGTAGACAGAGTGAACCCTTGGGGGTAATTTTGCAACAAGATGCTTGAATGAAGAGGCACCACTAAGAGCCGGCCTAGATTGATATTCTACCCTGCAAAATTAAGAGCGGAAAAGGTAAAAAGCTAATTATCAAAGGAAACAACAAGTAAACAGTCAAAGAAATAATCTTCATTGATACTATTACAATGGAAGTTAGTTTATCGAAGAACCAAAGCAGCAACTACAATTATATTTTATAATATAAACTTGGACCTAAATTCCATTTATCATAGAATAGGAATTGCATGCATATTACATGTTTATAAATATAGTTCAGGAGTGACCTAACCTTGAGAACCCGCCTTTGTGTCTGGCACCATTATGCACCAATGTGTAATGCTCAGTTATTTGGAGGTTACCCCAGTGAGAAATTTCAATTTCTCGCACAAGTTCCTCGACGACAGCAAATGGATTGTTATTCTCAAAATGAACAAGTATAGGAGTGTATGAAAATGCAGGCTTGTTCTCATAAGGCCCATACTTCAGCTCAGTACGCAACTGAGATGACGGTTCCACTCTTGTAAATGATTCCACTCTGGTACTTGGCGTCCTAATAACAGTTGTCTGTTGTTTAATCGGATACGGTGACAATATTGAAGAACTGTCACGGAATAAGACCAACTGGGGTTCGGATTGTTTTATTTCTACAGGGAAAGGTTCAAGGGATTGGGTCAATATGTATGATACTTCGATTGAAACAGATCCACCAGTGCTCAACGGATTCCTCAATGAAATAGAGAAGAATTTAGCTCCATTTGGCCCGTCAGCTTGATCACTTGGTTTCACGTCAAGTGGATGTAAAGTTTTCTTCTTCTTTTTCCCAGTAACCTCATCTGCTTGGAGCAGTGCTAGATGCTTAGCTTGCGCTGGTGGAAATGCGAGAAGAACATTTGAAGCAGGGGACGCTCCATCATTTTGTACCTGTAATAACAGTCCAGCATCAAACACATGCGCTTCAATATAGTTTCTAGATCTAAGTTCAGCAAATTATGTATAATAAGCAGTTGATATTTACAAAGTTGTAAGCACAAAACTATATATTTACTAACCTCCTAGTGGTTTCTCAAACAAAATAACAACCTATTCGAACTAGGTTAATAAGCATCACAAGTGGAAGTCAGCAGAAAAAATATCTAAAATAAGAACTCAGTGCCTCGTTGGAGCCACTTGCTTACCAATATATCTCGAGTAGAATAGTTTATCAGCATATACTGTGTAGAGCTAGAATAACGTGTGTTTAGTTGGTGAAAAACATCCCATTTTTCTGGGAAATTTTTCATAGGAAATGAAAAAACTGAAAACCCGTTTAGTCACACTTTTTTCCAATAATTTTCAAAAAAAAAAAATTGAAATTCTCGCTTTCCAAATTTTAACTAGAAAAATGAAAACCCAAATCTACCGTTGTCCACTTTTTTCCTCTCTAATTGAATGGTAGATTTCTCGATTTCTCAATCTACCATTCAAGTATCTAACTAAACAGGATTTCTCAATCTACCATTCGAGTATCTCATTCTAACCCTAATCACCATTGGTAACATCTCCACCTTCCATCCTCGCCTATGTTGATACTTTTTGTCTAGAGAAGAAAAAGGAAAAGTATAACTCTAACTAAACCGGTTTTCAACTCTTCTCAAGGAATCTAGAAACGGAAAAGCAAGAAAATTTAATGCTACCTAAGGTTGCGTTTAGTTGGTGAGGTATGGAGCATTTTCTTAAAAACGTTTTGATAAAAAAAACTGAAAAAGTAGCAAACTCGTTTAGTTGCAAAGTTTTATTAAGAAAGTGGAAAGTTCAATTTTCAAATTCTAAATATATAATCCAAGCAAACAATCCCTTGCATTTTTCATTTCTCGTAAAAATATAATCCAAACACGTTCTCTGGAAAATTTTCTACAACTAAACACACCATATCTTTTCAACTTAATAACTAAAGTTTGTGATGATTGAATTAAAAGCAAGCTGAATAGCCTCAAAGTTGCTTTAAATTTTGATATATAGGTAATTTGAACACACACATATATGGAGTAAATATAAGTTATAAAAATATTACCTTCAAAACTAACGCGACTCTGATTATATGCGAAGCCAAATCAATCTGCAGAACCAATCACAATTATTTTAATTAGATCAAATTTAATCAGTAACAAACAAACTCATTTCAATAATCTTACTCTGCGATCTGCGGTGAGGATCTGAAGGTCCGGTGATGACAGTGAAGATCCGAAATTTAATACAAGAACAATGAGTGTCAAAATTAAACCAGATCTAGCTTCCATTTTTTTGGCACTAGAACAATTGACTCAACACAACATGTATGTATGTATGTATGTTGATGATGACATTGACGATGCTTATGGTGTGGAAGTGGTACTCGTTATGGGCCGTGTTTCACTTGGACTGGTCCATCAAGTGTGTTATGTTTTATGGGTGGTCATGGTCCTCTATATTATTAAGGGCCTGTTTGGCAAGAGCTTTATTTGGGAACTGTTAGCTTTTTGTTATAAAATAATCTCTTCGAAAATAAATAGCTCCGTTTGGATACGTTTGGATGCATTAACTTCAAGCTTTTATTTCAAACAAATAACTCCTAAATGAAAAGCGATTCAGCTTTTTAAACATTTTGAGTGTAAAACTTTAAATTACTGATATACCCTCTAAACATTTGTTTATAATTATGTATATGTCCTTTTACGTCATTTTACATCTTATAATTACATTTAACAGCTAACTTACCAAACACTTTTATTGAAAAAAAGATACAGCTTGTAGCTCATGCTAACAGTTTTGCAGTTAACAGCTTACAGCTTACAGTTTACAGCTTACAGCTAGTTTTGCCAAACATACCCTAAGTCCGGTTATATCTTCAGTTTAGTCATTTCGGTTAAAAACTTTGTTTTAGTAGAGCTGAAAATTGAATTGAATCGAATTTAAATTCGATTAAACCGAAACAAATAACTTAGAATAATTCGAATTATATAATTTTTAATAATTATTTACTCCGTATTTAATTATATAAATCTTTTGCAAAAAAAAAATCAGCTCGGTTCAATTTTTGCAAATTCGGTTTGAATTTTACGGTTTGGTTCGATTTCAATTTCAGTTTTCGCTTTTTGTAGATGAAACCCGAATACTGCACACACCTAACTTGAAGGTAGGGGGGTGTTCAAAAGAAACAATAACAACGGTACTCAATCTTGGCCGAAAAAGATGAAATGTAGACAAACAAACTTTTATCTTTGAGACCTTGACTACATTAAAAAAATCTTGGACAAAAATGTATACACTATAAACACATGATAGTTTACAGTTAGACGAATATAGATTACTTTTTAATTCATGGATTTATTTTGCAAGTATATGTAAATTCTATTACTTTTTAATTCATGGATTTATTTTGCAAGTATTTTACAGTACTACGTTTTAGCTCAAAGAATGCAACTATTTTATAGTCCACCTCTAATGAACTCCACTTGAACTATACGCTATTTGGTAGGGGTTATTCAAGAAAGGAAAACTTTATGTTATATACACAACAAAAATTTAAAAATGATAATCCTTTGAGTTAAATCATTGACCTTTAGGACCACTCGCCTTTATATGGACTAGTGCAATGTTTTTCCTTCAAAAATCAATGTATATGAGTCAACATTAAAACGGGTGGACGAGAGGCTAAAATGAATGGTATCGAACATCAACATGCTTTGTGACTACTAAATTGGCGAAACGTGCCTTTGTTCCCTCCTTCATCTATTTTCGTTCTTTATTGGGCCTAATTGAAGGGACACTATATTTGATGTCTAAGTGGGGTGTTCATCGGTTCGGTTATCGGGTTATTCGGTTTATTCGGTTCGGTTGGTTCGGTTAATTTTTTTTTTTGGTATAACCGAAAACCGAATCGAACCGAAATTAAATTTGATTCAACCGAACCGAATAACCCGAATTACATAATTTTAATTATTTTTTTATTTAATTATATATATTTTTAGCACAAAATATTTTTTTCAAGCTTAAATCATGTTATATTTATACTAAAAAAGAGTTTTAGTGAAAAATTTTCATATATATACATAGAAAAAAAAAATATTTTATATGAATTCGGTTTTCGGTTTTCATTGCCAAAACCATATCCAACCCGATAACTAAATATTTAGTTCGGTTCGGTTCGGTTTTGACCAATTCGGTTCGGTCACAAATTCGGTTCAGTTATTTTCGGTTCGGTTTTCGGTTACCGTGGATATTACCCAATCCGTGAACACCCCTATGTCTAAGTGGTTAACTCTTAAAATTTTCAAACGTCTATTATCGCACTTATATCTCTGTTACGTTCCTTGTAATGCAATAGAGAATTGTTAACTGCATTTAAAAAAAAAAAAACAAAAAAAAAAAAAAAAAACGACAACAACAACAACATGTCTTTATCCTTTTATGGCTACCATGTATCATGAGAAATGACTTGATAGTTGATAGCTAAGGAGTTACTTCAGAAACGAAAATTGTATGTTATATACACATTATACAATTAAAAAGGATAATCTTTGGGTTAAATCATTGACATTTAGGACCACTTGCCTTTAAATCGTCTAGTGAATTGTTTTTTCTTCATAAATCAATGTGTTCAACCCAACATTAAAACAGTAGGACAAGATGCTAATGCATATGAATTATGACATCGAACATCAACATGCTTTGTGGCTACTAAGTTGGCGATGTACTCAACATGCCCTTGTTCCTTAGGGCCCCTCCCTCTATTTTTCGCCTCGTTGGCCATAGGGGCTCTATATATAGTTGAAAATTTGAAATTGAATTTATATTCACAGGCATATGAAGAAATTAACTATTGGTTAACATTGTATAGAATAGCATTAGTCCAATGGTTGAAGCACTTGTGTTTTAGTCAATTGACCCAAGTTCAAGTCTCATCTTTGGCATTTGCTTCATATAGGTACCTACCTCCGCAAAATCTATGAGCACACTGGAGAGACTTTGTGGAATAAGAGCTCAGGGGTCCGAGTCTTGGCTCGTGCTCACTCCAGTTAGTGCCCCATTAGGCCAGGAGAGTTGCCGGAGCTATTCCTTGTGGGGTGGACAATGGTTGGTGCCAAAAGGCACCCGGGGTCAGGGTATTCCTGTCAATCTACACCTTTTTGTGGAATTAGCCATCTAAGCCGAATGCTAAGAGATAGTCATATACATGGGCGGATGATGACGTATAGTCCGTATTCGGGTCATGCACCCGACCAACAAACGCTACTAGCAACTGAGCCCAGTACGAATGGGCTAACCCGGTAACGGTTTGGGCTCACGAAGGCCCAAACCCAAAGTTATTTATGGTTTTGGATATCAGATATCTCTTATGAGATATGCATTGATTGACCGACTTAGGCGGGATACGCCGAAGGTTGGGGAACACGAAACCAACAAGGATTTCGTGCGTATATAAAAGGAACCCTATCTCTCATTAAAGGTACGATCTAAAACCCTAACTCTCCATAACCCTAAAACCGATTACTTACTCTCACGCCGGAGGATAATCGTGGGAGACAATCCCACGATAAGCCTAACGGTGTTTTCTGTTTACTTAGTGCGCAGGTCTCAAGCAGCAATTATCAATTGGTACGAGAGCCGGAGCCCAAACAAGGAACGCCCAACTTTTGTATCAACAAGTGGCGCCATCCGTGGGACCATCACTAAGAACTAAGAACTAGAATGACGAAGCACGGAAATCAGCGATCGCAAGCATACCTTACAGGAAAGAAGCGCAAGCGGATCGGCTTCTAGCAGCACTCTTTGGGACAACCACTGTTGCTAAAAATCGGGGTTAGGCCCGACCTAGTCCTCCCTACGGTGGAGCAACGCTTGGGGACAACCCAAGCCACCACAACCACCACCAGCACAGCAGATCCGCTGCGCACCCTTTTTGCTACTCCTCTTCACTCAGTGCTAGAAACTGACCTCTCAAAGGCACCAGATGCACCCGATAGAAACAAGGGCCCAGTGGTAGAAACAGGCACCCTTGCTCTAGAAGGAGTCGCACCGGAACTAGCACCGGGAGATTTTGTATCGCAAAATTACGAAACTTTGGCTACTCTCATGCAAGAGGAAGCAAAGAAAAGGTCAAGTCGGAGCCTGCATGCCTGACTAAACTTCGACTCAGAATACGAAACATCCCCATCGCGCCGTCAGAAGGAGTAGCGCGGGAGGGATAGCCGCCGACCCCCAGTGTTTAACAGAATTGGGAGGAGAGTTGAGGATGATGAGACATCTAACTCACAGCATTCGGAAATAAGCGAGGAGGATGAACGGCGTACCAATGTCCACGCCAGGCTTGGTGGCCGCAGAGCTCAGGATAGACTTGGGCGAAGGTACTCCCCAAGTGAAAGCCCTTCAAGCAGAAACTCGGAGGATAGTCGGCGCAAGCGCGAAGAGGGAAAACTCATCCTCTGGTAATTCCTCGGATGACGGGGACAGTGAAACCGGACACTGGAAGTCTAGGAAGAACTATCGCGATCAAGAGGAGGAGGATATGTCCCTCCCATGGCGCCGTCAAAAAGTGGATGCGTTCACTCGCCGCATCAGCGATTTCTCAGAAAACAAAGAAGGCGATGCCCGCCAACGTGAAAACTTATGATGGAACAGGTGATCCGGACGATCACCTAAAAATTTTTGAATCAGCCGCTACAATCGAAAATTGGCCACAACCCGTGTGGTGCCACATGTTTAATTCCACACTGGTTGGAAATGCGCGAAATTGGTTCAGCAAGCTTCCACGCAGAAGCATCAATGGCTTCGAAGAGCTGCGGAAAGCATTCCGCCTGAACTTCACTTAAAGGAAGAAGTGCGCTAAAAACCCTATCGAACTCGCCAGGGTAAAACAGCGCCAGAGGGAATCCACAAGCGCTTATGTGGAGCGCTTCAAAGATGAGTGCATACAGGTTAAGGCGTGCCCGGAAGTGTTGAAAATCTCAGGGTTCATGAATGGGATCAATAACCTAGAACTCATCAAAAGGTTGAACGACAAGATCCCCCAAACCTTTGATGAACTCATGAAACGCACAAGGTCCTTCATCCAAGGAGAAGCCGCCGCGGCGGATAGCAAGAAAGGTTACTCCAACTACAGGTCACAGGAACAACCTCGGAGACAATCCGCTGACCAGAGTAGTAACCGTAACAGGAGTTACCGCAGCCAAGGGAGTGGACGAGATAACGACAAGTATACCCCACTCACAAAGACTCTAAAGGAGATATTCGCAACGGAAGGCGCGAATTTTCCAAGACCTCCACCTATGCACTACGAAGATCGTGGCGTGGGGAATGGATCTGTGACTATCACGCACAAAAGGGCCACACCACCAATGAATGCGTCCAGCTGCGCCAACTTATTGATAAACTAGTTAAAGAAGGCAGATTGGACCATTTGGTCAAGAACATCAAGGAGGGAAAAGATAGTCAGAAGACCGGAAACAAGAAAGAGGCACCCAAAGACAAGGCTGACACAATCTACATGATACAATCATGGCAGCGAGTAAACCGGCGTAAAGTCACGAAATTTTCCTGTGGAAGTGAAATCTCCTTCCCCACCTTGACTGCGGACAACGTAGTGGTGGAACCGCTCACCATTGAAATTAATGCAGGGGGTCACGATATCCACCGCATGTATGTCGATGGAGAAGCATCTGCAGATATCATGTACAAACATTGTTTCAAACGATTGCGACCTGAGATACGCAATCAGCTAAGCCCGGCCATGACAGCGCTGACTGGTTTTACCGGGGAAAAGATATGGCCTATGGGGCAGATACGCCTACTAGTCAGTGTGGGCGATAAAGGACACTCAGCAACGGCCTGGATGAATTTTATGGTGATTAAATCCCCTTCGCCATACAATGGCATTATCGGAAGACCAGGGATATCAGCCATACGCGCAGTACCGTCTACGACGCATGGGATGCTCAAATTCCCAGTGGAAGGTGGCATTGTTACTCTCTACAACGCCATTGTACCACATAGAGAATGTAACACGATTACATGCGAGACGGAGCCCATTCCAGAACAGCGCGCAACCAAAGTTCCAAATCTGAAGGTTGCAATTCATCCTGATTACCCAGAACAGGAAGTATTGATCGGAGGATCACTGTCGGACAACGGCAAGGCAGCCGTGTGCGCACTCTTGCAAAAGAACCTGGATATCTTTGCATGGGAGCCAAAGCACATGACTGGGGTACCACGCTCAATCACAAAACACAAGTTGAGAATCCGACAAGGATACTCACCGATACGCCAGAAGAAGCGTGGCCAAGCTCCAGAGCGCGCGCAAGCAATCCTGGCAGAGGTACACAAACTTGTGAAGGCAGGTATCATGCGAGAAGTTTACTACCATGACTGGCTTTCCAACCCAGTCATGGTGAAGAAGAGTGACGGCAGCTGGCGGATGTGTGTAGACTTCACAGATCTCAACAAGGCATGCCCACAAGACTGTTATCCACTACCGGAGATAGACTGGAAGGTAGAGTCTTTGTGTGGTTACCCACTCAAATGCTTCCTCGACGCATACAAAGGATATCACCAAATCCAGATGGCCAAGGACGACGAAGAAAAAACGGCCTTTCATACAAGCCAAGGCGTCTACTGCTATACTAAGATGCCCTTTGGCTTAAAGAATGCAGGCGCCACCTACCAGCGGTTTGTGGATAATGCATTCGAAAAACAGGTGGGCCGCAATCTCGAGGTTTACGTTGACGAATTGGTCATAAAGAGCCATACTGAAGAGGAATTAGTGCGCGACATCGAGGAAACATTTAGGACTCTCAAAGAGATCAACATGAAGCTAAATCCTAAGAAATGCACTTTTGGCACTACAGAAGGCATGTTTCTCGGATACCTGATAGAACCTGATGGCATTAAACCATGCCCAGAAAAAACCAAGGCCGTCATCGAACTTCCTTCACCGCGCACATTGAAGGAAGTCCAATCTCTCAATGGAAAGTTGGCCGGCCTAAACAGATTCTTGTCTAAGTCAGCAGACAAATCATTACCCCTCTTCAAAACACTCAAGAAGTGTATAAAGAAGGGAGATTTTCGCTGGACTACGGAGGCAGAAGAAGCCTTTACACATACCAAACAACACCTGGCAGAGCTCCCCACACTAGTCGCACCCCACCAGGGAAGAACTGATTATGTACTTATCACGACACATGGAGCAGTTAGCGCTTGTGCAGACGGACAGGGACTCATTGCAAACACTGTCTATTTTGTACGCAAAGCGCTCAAGAAAACGGAGATTAATTACAGCGCAATGGAGAAGTTGGTCCTGGCATTAGTGTTCGCCGCCAAGCGACTACGCAGGTACTTCCAGGCGCACCCAATAGCAGTAATCACAGATCAACCAATCAAGCAAATAATCTCCAAACCTGACGCATCGGGACGAATGCGAAGTGGAGCGTGTTGCTCGGTGAACATAACATCTCCTATAGACCACGCACTGCAGTGAAAGGACAGATACTAGCAGATTTCATCATCGAAAAGCCAGAAAACTGATGATGCACCCACACCAAGCAAAAAGGAACTACAAGATCCATGGATCTTGTTCACTGATGGATCTTCATGTGTGGATGGTCAGGAGCGAGCCTTATCCTCACAAGCCCGGAGGGAATGGAGTTCACTTACGCGCTGCGTTTTGAGTTCACAGCGACAAACAATGAGGCAGAGTACGAAGCCTTAATCGCCGGACTACGCATAGAAGCTCGGATGGGTGTACGCAACCTGGAAGCAAACGTGGATTCTCGGCTAGTAGCCAACCATGTGTTGGGCGAGTACATAGCTAAAGAAGATAACATGATTCAATACCTCGACAAGACTAAGACGCTAATCCAAGGTTTTGACAGGTTTACAATCAAACAGGTTCCGAGGGGAGACAACCGAAAGGCGGATGCACTGAGTAAAATTGCGTCTACCAGCTTTGCACACCTGTCAAAACAAGTGTTGGTGGAGACTTTGAAGAGCAAATCCATCTCGGAGATGGAAATATCAACGGTAATAGAAGAAGAAGGTCCTACGTGGATGACCCCAATAATGGAGTTCATAAGCAAGGGTGTATTGCCCCAAGAACAGACGGAAGCCCGAAGAATACGGCGCACAGCTCAGAGGTTCGAACTTAGAGACGGTGTGCTCTATCGACGCTCCTTCCTGCAACCATGGCTCCGCTGCGTCGGTCCCCTACAAGCAAATTATGTGCTCAGTGAAATACATGCTGGCTCATGCAGCATGCATTCAGGACCATGATCGGTAGTGGTGCGTGCTTTAAGGTCAGGGTACTACTGGCCCACAATGCACCGTGATGCGCGGGAATTAATAAAAAAGTGCGACGACTGTCAGGTTCATTGACCCATTCCGCACCAACTACAACCGGAGCTAACGCCTATCACGGCACCATGGCCATTCTACAAGTGGGGTATCGACATTGCAGGTCCCTTTCCCGTTGCAGCAGGAGGACTGAAGTTTCTAATAGCGGCAATAGACTATTTCACCAAGTGGATCGAAGCAAAAGCAGTGGTGACAATTACTGGCAATCAGGTCAAGCGCTTTGTTTGGGATAATATTGTATGCCGCTTCGGATTGCCTGGGGAAATCATCTCGGACAACGGGAAACAATTTTGTGACAATCCCTTCAAGGACTGTTGCGAGAAGTTGAACATCATGCAGCACTTCGCGTCAGTTAAGCATCCACAATCCAATGGGTTAGTAGAGCGTGCAAATCGAAGCCTAGGTGAAGGAATTAAAGCACGTCTGGACAAACACAAAGGACGGTGGGTGGAAGAATTATCCCACGTCCTTTGGGCGCACCGCACCTCAATCAAAACCAGCACGGGGGACACCCCCTTTTCTCTAGTTTATGGTACAGAGGCTGTCATACCAGCCGAAATTGTGATGCCAACAATTCGCACTGCTGAAATCAATGTTGCAACAAATGATGACGAGCGGCGCATAGACTTGGACCTGTTGGAAGAAAGACGTGAGCGCGCAGCTATATGTGAAGCAAGATCTAAGTCAAAGATGAAGGGATATTATGATGCAAAAGTACGAAGTGTCTCATTCAGACCAGGTGACTTCGTTTACCGCACCAATGATGCAAGCCATGCAGAGGACACAGGCAAACTTGGACCGAAGTGGGAAGGACCCTTTGAGGTTACTGAAGCATTAGGAACAGGCGCGTACAAGCTACGAGACATGGATGGTCGGGAACTACCGCGCACATGGAACATTTGCAATCTCAAACGATGCTATCTCTAGGAATGGCTACGACCCAGTGCACGGACACTCTTGCACTTTAATGAAGTGCCCAATAAATATCCGTGTATTTACATTTTGTTTTACTTAGTCAAATGTCTTATTTATTTTCTTTCATAAAAACTTGCAAGTATCAATAAACCGTAGCGGTTTCTAGCTAATTCCGCGACACATTTCAATTTGTTATTTCCATATACTTTATGTCTTAACATTTTTTATTTTTTGCCTACATGGCGTGCATGCATTTGATAAACCCACGATGGTAAAAGGATGAGTCAACCTACTAAATGACTCGTTAAGTAAGAGGGTTGCAAACCCATCAACATCGGATCATGTATCCTTGTTAAACACCTTATTCACAAGACGTTGGAATAAGTTCGTATCGCATCCCACGACGGACGCGCAACTATGCATACGGTGCGCGTTTAACAAAATTAGGAATCAACACACTTGACTCTTTAAGATGATATTTACAGTACGCTGCATATCACATCATACACGACTATGATACAATTACTTAGAAATTATGTTTTAAGTATACTATGATCTTCATACATGACTATGAATTTCTCATATTATTCGCGCTTGTGTACAAATTGGACCCTGAGACAACGAACACGTCTTTTACGCAAAGACAAACAGATAAGTACGCACATTACAAGTTGCAATAATATTAACACGCACTTAACAAAAGGATATTTTATTAATGACTATAAGTTATTACAAAAGGATGTTCATAAACACAAGATCCTATCTATATACTCCTAGACCGCTCCAGTGATGAAGTCCCCACGCGGCTTGCAGCATCTCCAATCTCGCTTAGCCTCTTCAACAAGTCCGAGTCTTGGCGAGACACAGTGGCAACACTTACTGGCACCCCGTCAGACCTTGGGAGATGAGCAGCACCAACCCCGCACAAAATCGCTTTACCTTTAACACCTTCCTTTTTAGCAAGTCTGGTAGCATGCGCTTCCAACACTTCCTTCAAGGGCATTTCTTTTTCTAAAGCAAAAGGATTCAGAATGTCCCTGGGGCGAGCAAAAACATGCACTTGAAGCTGAGAGACATCGGGCTTCAAAAAATAGTTCGGCTGCGCTTCTGCATTATCAGTACGATGGCGCGCTAAGGTCAACCCTTCCATAATAACACCTATGGGATAATCCTGGTCGCGCTCCATTTCAGCAATCATGGGAAGCTCTAAGACCTTCATCCTATTCATAGCAGCAACCAGGTTATCATAGGACTGCGCATCATAACCAGGTACCCTTTCAGCAGGTACCTTCAGCAAGTCACTTCTTGCGCGCCTCCACCTCGACTTCCTCTCGCCAAGGCACATTGGACCACCCCACCAAATGCGTCCACTACCTCCTTGGACTCAAGGGTGATAAGAACAGCAAAGGCGCAGCCATGGTGATGAACCACCGCGCCAGCAATGGCAGACATGAGATGAGGATATAATTCCTTATCATACTCCAAACTGAGCTTACGCAACTTCATTTCTTGCGTCTCCAGATGCCCTTCAACAGTTGACCCAAGCTCCCCCAACTGCTCGAGCAGCCTGTCCTTACCCTTCTCCAAGTACTTCAGCGCCCAGACGCAGGAAGACTTATATTGCACAGCTACAACGCGCTCCTGATTTATCTGCCCTAACAAAGCCATATTCTCCTCTGCAAGCTTTTGGGCGTATGCACCTAAACCCTCAGCTTCAGCTTTAGCACTAGCCAACTGCGCCTCCAACAACGCAATCTGGCTGTCCTTATGTGCGCTTTGGCTGCCCTCTCCAGCTACCTTGTTCTTCAGCTTACCCATAAGCGAGGCTTGGTGCGCAACAGCCAGCACCAACTCCTCGACAAGCTGCTCCAGTGGCGCGTCCTCAGCCGCCAATGGCTCAGCACCTTGGCTCTTTTGCCCAGAAGATTCGACAACAGGACTAGCCCGTGGAGGCGACTCCCCAGTACGCTCCACACTGCATGCGAATAGATAGAGATTATTAGTTATCTACATAAAAGGGAGCGCGCAATATATAAAACAAAAAAAAAGAAGAAGAAAAAGGTAACAAAATTACTGCGACAGAGTCACATCAGGTGATGGGGGGGCTGAGACGTTATATGAGGACGATTCCACGTTAAAAACGACAGGGCGCTTCTTCCTGGACGGCCCTGCGCCCTCACCACCAGGCGCTCTTTTGCGCTTCAACTTAGCGCCCTCCTCCTCCTCCTCTTCTTCTTCCGTGCCTCCGGCCACATTC
Organism: Chrysanthemum makinoi; assembly: GCA_910596185.1. Taxonomy (NCBI): domain Eukaryota; kingdom Viridiplantae; phylum Streptophyta; class Magnoliopsida; order Asterales; family Asteraceae; genus Chrysanthemum; species Chrysanthemum makinoi. The sequence goes on along the minus strand of OU343218.1, from coordinate 195,297,529 downwards.
ACTTGCGGAGGTGGAGAGGGAGCCCTGGGGCTCAGAACGCTTTGGATGGGGGTCGCCTCCACCGCGACTGATGAACTGGTCCCCTCCTCTCCCAAATTCATTTCCATAGTGCGCCCTGTAGTGGCCTCTAGAATAGGCTCTTCTCCTTCCCTCAGCGCGCGCACTCCCAAGTCGACCTGGCGTGGCCTTGCCAGCTGCACAACTGTGAAAAGATCCATCTCTGCACAACAAGGAACGCCCAACTTTTGTATCAACAGCGGAGACACGAAAGGGGCAGGGCCCCTTAGCAAAAAATGGTAGCGTAAACTTTTTAAAATATTTGACTATTTTTGTAATGCGTCCTCTTAACGAACCGATTTATAGTGTTGTTTCTAAAAATTATCAAAGTTTGCTCTCTCGACCATAGATTTTGGCTCCGCCTCTTGATAACAGTTATTGTGTGTCAATACTGTCAAATATTATACAAGTCAAATGATAAAATACATGGAGTATCAATTATTGTGTACCAAAATTCAACTAATCACCAACATCTACTCCATTTTAAACGCCAACCCAAAGACTTTGTAATCCTAAAAAGCTGTAACTATACAACATGCATATGTAGTTGTTGATGACCTACTAATTAATTAAATAATCACCTAAACCAAACAAGTTGCAATTACGAGGGTTGAAATTGTGAATTGTGAGACTCGATGTCCTTATTATAACAATTTGACAAAAGATAACCCCTTTTTACAGAAAGGCTTTGTTTGGTCGCCCCACATGACCCGACAGCGTATGACCTCTTAAACCCGGTTTTCGATAAAGAAGTTAAAAATGTAAATGTTGGAAAGAAAAAAAAATTCACCTTTTTAAAACCAAAAGTTGATATATAAACATTAGGAGGTGATACTCACACCACATTTTTTTTATGTATTCACCACCATTTATGAATTACAGTATTGTACAGTACAATACTGTAATGCATAAATGGTGGTGAATATATAAAAAAATATGGTGTAAGTATCAATTCCCATAAACATTTATTCACAATCATACTGTTTAAGCTAGCTTGTCAAATTTTTAGGTCTTATTAAATAACTTTATAGTCAATGTATAAAGATATATATGTAAAAGGTCATGGTTTTTCGATACTCGGAGAGTGAGTCATGTATGTCTTTCACATTATGGAAAGTCAGCCGATTGTAGGCCAGCTCGGGTTACTGATTATTAACCTTTTGCACCTAACTACACGACATAATCAAGTTATCTACGTGATCATTTTTATTCGATCACCTCATATATGTATCTAAGGAGATCTGAACCTTAGCCATTTTATAAGAACATTAAATGCTTAATTAGATAGTTTTGGTGGTGGTCATAGTTTGTGAGGGCATCATTTGAGAAGTGAGCAATGATATCAAACCCCTATTTTAACATTGCGTTCTCAAATTGTTTTAGGTGTGTATAAAAATGATGGGTAAAGAAAAAGAAAAAAAAAATTGATTTTTTATTTCTTGTTATCCAGTTGAAGTGAAATGAAAGAAAAATATGTGTTCTTGAGTTGAGAAGAATAGAAATGAAAATAGATATAATTACATTTATGTCATGTTTATTTTGTCACAATCGTCGAATATGAGTAAATATTAAGGGTTATATTTGTCATTATATACTCGATAGTTTGGGTGTAGTTTTGTTTATGTCCAAATCTGTCCATATTTAAGCGAAATCTTTTTAAGGAAAAATGTTAAAAATTTTCAAGTTATTTCTCTTTTTTTTTTTTTCTTTTCTGATAAAAAAAAAATTGAATAACACAATAAGTTTCGGTTTCCTATGATTTTCTTTCCTTTTTCTTAAAAAAACTATATGTTTATAGAAGTGTGTAATCGAATATGCGGCTAGTTTATATAACCCATAACTATTTAAAAATTACATGTTTAGTTTATTATTTCTTTCACTTTTGGTAGAAAAAAATGATTTGGTTGTATGTTACTTTGATGTGCGAGGAAACATTCTGACATTGTCTTTGGAGAACGTTTTAAGCGATACAAATCATGCAACATTATGACTTTATGAGCATATGTATCATTTATACATCACAAGTTACAGAATCATCAAAACGATATATCAGATGAAACTAGATAAAATCAAATGTGCAAATGAAAGAATTGTTATAAAAATTACAATATTATTGATGTTGAATTACGTCGACTGGCATGAATTTTGAAGGAGAAAAGTATGAGTTAGTGAACCTTAAATAGTCGAGAAACACCAGAAAACAAACTTAAATACATAAGCTGCCTTGTATTAGTCAAAGAATTGTCATCGGTCCTAACTTGTGTATTCTTGTTTTAGATCATCATTGATTTTTGACAAGCTTATCAAGTCTAGCTTCAGTATGAAATGGTAAATCTTGTGACGATGTTACCATCAAGACGAAACCTGATGGTAGTTATAGTTTTTCGAATGGGAACCCATTGATCCTTGCAAATATGAGTTTAACCCTCATTCATGTAGCTCACTTTGTTCTATGTGAAAGTATACTAACCGAAAAGAAAAATGTGTAAAATATAGTTGTATTATAAGAGTGTGATCGGTGCACAGTATTTTGAAGCGTTTAACGTTTATATAAAAAAAAGGATCGTTTAACAACCAACCATGAAAACAAGCATTAAAATCTTAACGATGCTTATACTTTATTTTACAGATAGCCACTGAGCCACTGCTAGCTGTTACCGCTAGTTTTGACAAACATAAATCTACAAAACAAATTTTCCCAAAGGACTAAACTAGCCTTACTCTCAACACTTGAAGGTCTACTACTCATGAAAATAAAAAAGTAAGTAAAAACTGCAAGTAACAGCAAGAACAGATTCTTCTAATACCCTGGGGGTTTTTCTGCCTATAGACTAGGGACCATCTCACACACTCTCTCTCTGCGTTTTTACTCATTACATTTTGCCTCCTTTGCTCCCCATTCTTAACCATCATTCCTGTCACACACACTCTCATTGTGTGTGTGTGTTTTTTTTTAAATCATATCTTTTCTTTATGTATATACATATAAACCCATCCCATAACTGAAACTTATATAATACAATGGCCTGCATGAAACTAGGATCTAAATCAGAGGTTTTTCATTTCGATCAAGATTCAAGAACATGGTTTGTTTTTTCTTTATTAGTCTATGATTTGTTGTTGTTTTTTAGATATTGGTTAATGGGTATGTTTCTTTTTTGGTTTTTATCAATACCCATGTTTCAGAATTTGTTTTTCTTTTGGTTTTTTGTAAATGTGAATATTGTTTGATTACATTGTGTTATGTGTTTGTTTTGATTTACATGTTTTGTTAAGGTTTTGGGTTTAATTCATGGTTAATGTATTGAGCATTGTTTTTTATGTTCATTTATTTCGAAAACTGATTCTACATTATTAGGTCAAAGAGTCAAAACAAGTGATTTTTTGTATTCAAATTTGATATGGAATTCTATTGTTTATATAAAGTTTTGGATATTTGTATTAAGCTTTTATGAGAATTGCTATGTTTAAGAAACAAGGTTGCTGTTATTTTGGTGTTTGTTTTATATTAAGGTCCATTGAAAAATAGATAGTCAAACGAATCAGGTTGTTCAAATTTAATGAATAGTGACTAGCGAGGAAGCTCTTAAAGCTTGCCATGAGATGTAGTTTTATATGTTCTCATTTGAATGTGGCTTAAAAATAGTATGGACCACATAGGGAAAATTGTCACACAAAAAAAGCTACTAAAGATTCCAATTTGCTGATGTGGGCTTTGACTTATTTTTCTCGCTGCTCATCAAAAGGAATGGAATTCCTTTCTTTTTTTTTGACATACGTAGGAGTGCATGTTTAGTATTTGTCAAATATAAGAGTGAATTGGCAAAATTTCTGTTTATGTTAGGAAATTTGAGTGTCTGCTCCTTCAGATGAGCAAGAAAATTCATTTGCAAATTTGGTAATTTTAGTCGAATTTCTTGGCAATGGTCTGACCACATATGGGGAAGGTCAATGCAGTTTTTTGTGTGTTAACAAGTTTTAAAATTTCAATTTTCTTTCTTTTTTGTATGATATAGAAATAAACTTACATATAAATCTTGCAGGCTCTGCTCATCTGGCCTTCCGAGTGATGTTACCATTGAAGTTGAAGATGTTTCGTTCCATCTTCACAAGGTATGTTTTTACTCGCTTATGTTTGGACAGATGATCACTCACTATGGTAGGGAGGTGTTTGGCATCGCGTTTTGAAAGTTATACCGTGAATGAAATTCAGCCCAATTGGTTGCATTGCAGGAATTAGTGTTTGGATGTGTATCTTTGAAGTTGTGATAATCCAATGATCACTTATTTGAGTGTTTGGCAATTTGAATATTAAGGGGTTTACATGTTACGTGACCCTATATAAATGGATGATCATGATATGTTTCGTTGCAGCAAGTAAACCTATATCTGAAAGTGATAATGATTAGGCCCCTAATGAATCCAATAATCAGAATCGTATAACTAAAATACAAGCACTACAAGCTGTATATTGCGACTTGAAAGCCCAACCATTTCACTGGTTGTATGGAAGTGCATTTTCATGGTTATACTTACGACTCACAACTTGAGGAATCAGAATCTGATTGTCAAATAGTAATTAATTGTTTAGTTAACCTGTATTGTTTTTCAACTATCAGTTTTTTTTACAACTGTTTTGCTAAGACGCACATTCATACACCCCTTGGTAATATACCGTCTTTAACCGGTTTATAGTCCAAATTATATTTCATAAGAGTCTTGCGTTTCACAAGATGTGATAATTGAAGCACCTTTAGACTATTATCCTGCTACTACATTGACCAGACTCGCTTCTTCTCATAACTTGCAGTTCCCGTTATTATCTAGAAGCAAAACATTGGAAAATCTCATTGAGGATTCCTCGGACGATGAGAAAAAGATGAAATATGAAGATGAAAAACAATCTTCTGCTCTTAAACTTAATGATCTACCAGGAGGGCCAAAAACCTTTTTACTCATTGCTAAGTTTTGCTACGGTGTCAAACTAGAAGTTAACTCAAGCAATATAGTTCCTCTTCGATGTGCAGCTGAGTACCTTCAAATGACAGAAGAATATGGAGAAGATAATCTCATTAATCACACGGAAACTTTCCTGAGTGAAGTGTTTGACACCTGGAGCGATACATTGAAAGCGCTCGAATCATGTGAAGAAGTGGTAGCGTTTGCAGAAGAGCTTCATATAGTTTCAAGATGCATCGATGCACTTGCTTCAAAAGCTTGTACATTTGATAAAGATTTGTTCGGCTGGCCTGTCTCGACCACGAAAGATAACCCTTTTGCAACCGTTATCTGGAATGGTATCCAAACTACTTCCACAAATCAAGATTGGTGGCATGAAGATGTTTCTAAGTTAAGATTATCTCTTTACAGAAGATTCATCTTGGCTGTTGAATCAAGAAATCATGATCACGAACGGGTAGCTGGGTCCCTCGTGTTCTATGCAAAAAAGCATCTTCCTTTACTTGGTAGAGAATCGACTTTTTCAAATGGTAATCTTTATTCTTCTGCTTTCGATTCAAATTCAGATCAAAAGAGTCTTCTTGAAGAGATAGTTGACTTACTCCCTAGTCAAAAGAATGTTGTTCCAACGAAGCTCCTCCTCAGGCTGCTAAGAACATCAATGATTTTAAAATGCAACCCATTGTGTCTCGGGAATTTGGAAAGACGGATCGGGATGCAGTTGGATCAAGCTTCGATTGAAGATATTCTTATTCCTAATATGGGTTATTCAAGTGAGACACTTTATGAGATTGATTGTGTTCAAAGGATTCTTGATCAGTTCATGCTCGTGGAGCGAGATCAGGATCAGGATGGAAGTGAAATAACTGAATCGGGTTTTGATGAAGACGACGATGATGATGAGCTGACTGGGAATTCTCGGTCACTCGCGCCAATGACAATGGTGGCAAATCTTATCGACAACTACCTTGCTGAGGTGGCGTCTGATGTTAACTTAAAGCTTGAAAAGTTCCAGTCTATGGCTGCTACTGTCCCCGATTATGCAAGGGCAATGGATGATGGAATGTACCGCGCCATCGATATATATCTCAAGGTGAAATTTAGCTCATAACTGTTAATTAATGTAGCAAAATGAGTAGCTTGGGTTATGGCCAGTGGGTCAAACTGGGTTCCAGTAGACACAGGTTATTTTTGTACAGGTCACCCGGGTTGACTGGGAATACCTTTGCGAAGTAGTAGTTTAGTAGTTCTTTTATTATAAATTATTAGTGTATCTTCGATTACAAAAAATATATATTTTCAATATATAAATGATTTAGGATGCTTTATACATTAAGAGACTTTTAACTTGTTTAACTTGTTTCCTTTTTGCTAACTTTTTTCTTTTACTCTTTTGAACTATTAGAGATAAAACATGACCATAATTGACCCCTTCACAAGTAAATGGGTCAAACTGCCACCATTATCGAAAATTTTATGATCTACTACATGCTGGTTACTGCATTATTTCCTGCATTTTGAAAATAGGTACAGTTGACTGTGTAGTCAGATTAACTAGTATTCTCAGCTATAATAGATACCGAACCATTTAGAAATATAAATTATAAACATTCATATACTTAGGCTTTTCCACAATTTTAAATCGGGTTATCATATTTATCTCATAAAGATATTGGAATTTTCATACTTCGAATCCGAAGTTTAGTTTCTAAGACCTGAATAGTCAAATGAGGTTATGTGGCCTTGCATTATGTTCTTTCCTCGATATAGTACAACTTAAGGATGCATTCTTTCTGTATTTTGCAGGCACATCCATGGCTAACAGATTCAGACAGGGAGCTGCTCTGCAGGCTCATGGACTGCCAGAAACTCTCACTCGAAGCCAGCACCCATGCAGCTCAGAACGAGAGACTGCCTCTCCGTTTCATTGTCCAAGTTCTCTTCTTCGAGCAGATTCGGCTCCGTACCTCACTAGCCGGCTGCTTATACGTCTCTGACAGCTACAACTCACAGACTCACCTGAGCAGCAGCATTGCACTACCGGAAAGTGGAAATGTCCACCTTTTGACTACAGGAGAAAGTGACAGGCGAGTTGTGGCGGTTGATGACATGCGAGGCCGGGTTTCTGAGCTCGAGAAAGAGTGTTTGACTATGAAGAAGGAAATCGATAAGCTTGTGAAGACTAAAGGGGTCAGTTGGAACAATATGTGTAAGATGTTTGGGCTCGGGTTAAGGTTAAAGTCGAAGTCTCGTGGCAGTTGTGCCTCGAGCAATGATCTTGGAAGTAAGAGAGTGTCATCTATGACAAGAATAAAAGATGTTCCAAAAGGAAAGATTCGGGATCAAGAAAATGGCGAGTTGGTTGATTAAGATTAGCGGGAATTAGATTAAGGAATAAATGAATTTATGGTTAATTTTTTTTAGACATTTGATTCTCAAGGAAATTGAGTTGTTAGTGGATGGTGCTGTAATTAAGGTGTAGATTTTGGATCATCTTTAAGAATTATTTACCCATTAAGTTTTTAAAGTCTTTGGCTTTACTTATACTAATGCTTTATGAATTTGTAAGGCTTAGAAAACCAAATTTGTCAGAAACCCCTTCTTCCTTATGGCTAGATGTTTGGAACTGCCATTGAATGTAACATTCACATCTGCAATTATTCGTTACTCTTTGAACTGAACAGTTACTAAGGCAACTCTCTCATAAATACAGATTGCGGACTGAATTTAACTTCCAGCCGCCAAAATATTCTCAACTTGTGTATAATGCTTCCCAAATGGCTTTGTTTACATATTTTTGAATGTTTGCTCAATAACGCCGGATGAACTCTTTGTATATTTCCATAATTTTGAATCCAAATTACGATGAAACCTAGGTTGCTGCTATGTTCTTTCCCAAACTCGAAATTAAATTACTCGTGCATACGTTTTTTCTCTTTGTTTTTTTCTTTTCTAGTAGCTGTCGAACAACAATGTATACATTGTTTAAATCCCCATTACTTGTATAAAAAAGCCATGCAAGTATCCATATTATAGCATAATTGTCAACTTTTCATTATCTATACCAGTCATGGATGGTGCACTGATTACTTCCTCTTCCTCGCCCTCACCATCTACTACTGCAACAACTGGAAGATGGACGTACGACGTGTTTTTAAATTTTCATGGTGAAGATACTCGGAACAACTTTGTTGATCATCTTTATGCAGCTCTTGATCGGGCAGGAATATACACATTTAAGGATGACAAGAAGCTCCAGAGAGGGAAATCAATCCCCCTTGAACTTAAGAAAGCAATTCAAGAGTGTTAGGAGTCTTGTGGCATGTGAGGGGCATAAATGGGATTTATATCACATTTGTGAGTTGCACATGTATTGTTCTCCACAATACTCCTAACTAACTTTCCCTCCATAACCACCTTTAAATAGTCGTTAGCTTTCATTCTTTCATTTCAGTTTTAGAATTGTAATTCATTTCTCTCTCTCAATACTCATTTGTAACCAACCATTGTAACACACCATCATTGATAATCCAATTAAGCTTTCGACTATAACAATTCTTCAATCTTGTTTGTCCAAGTTAATTGTGAATCCATTAACGGATCTTAAGTGATCCCTAGTGGTGTGTATCAGTGGTATCAGAGACTTTTCCTGGTGAAGTCTCATTGAAACAGATTCAAGATTCATAGTTCAAGATTCTGTTGAGTTTTCCCGCTAAATTCTGTTATTCAAGATTCAGTCATAATTCTAGAAAGATCACAAAACAATGGCGCCATCAACAAGAACAACTGGTACCAGTAGTGGGGAAAACAATGATGATAACACAAGAAGATATGTGGACGAAGCATTGAATGGGTTCAGACAAACAATGGAGCAGATGATGAGTCAACTCCAGATGATGAGTCAGAATCAGTTGGTGAATAGGGGACCAAGTCAAAACCAGTACAGTAGGATGACTAAAGTGGAGTTTCCTAAGTTTTCAGGGGATGATGTAAGAGGATGGATCTTTAGGTGTGAGCAGTTCTTTGCAATTGATAGCATTCCAGATGATCAGAAGGTGAGGTTAATTTCTGTTCATTTGTTTGATAAAGCACTTCTTTGGCATAGACAGTTTATTAGATTGCATGGGGAATTGGTTTCTTGGATTGTTTATAGATATGCTATCATTCAAAGATTTGGAACTGTGTTTGATGATCCAATGTCTGAACTAAAGAATGTTAAATATGAAACTAATGCAAAAGAATATCAAGATATGTTTGATACTTTGCTAAGTAGAGTAGACATCAGTGAAGGACATGCAATCAGTTTCTATCTTGGGGGTTTACCAAATGAGTTAGAAATGGGGGTTATAATGTTTAAACCAACGACCTTGGCTGATGCTTATTCTTTAACCAATCTTCAAGAGGCTACTTTAAATGCTATTAAGAAAAAGAATAGATTGCAGATGAGTAGTAATATGGGGAATGTAAATATAATGAATGTTGCAGCAGGAATTAGTAATAGAAAACCTTTGTTAGCTTTACCTGCAACAACCAATGGGTGGAGGAGTAGACCAAACAATTCACAAGGTGGACAAAATAGGAAACAGTTGACTCAGAAAGAATATGAGGAAAAAAGAGCAAAAAACCTCTGTTTCTATTGTGATCAGAAATTTGTTCCAGGTCATAAGTGTGCAGGACAATTGTATACTATTGTGATTACTGGAGAAGAGGAAGAAGAGGAGGAAGAATTTGTGGATGCAGATGATTCTTTGGTGGAAAATATGTTAGATGAGGTGGTGCCACAAATCTCTCTAAATGCTCTATCTGGTGTAAGTTCTTATCAAACTATGAGGGTGATTGGTCTAGTAGCTAATGGACATGAGTTGCATATTTTGGTAGATTCAGGGTCAACTCACAATTTCCTAGATGTCAATGTAGCAAAGAGGTTGGGGTGTGATATTAGAAAAACTTGTCCAATGTCTGTTTCAGTTGCTGGAGGGAAGAATTTGATGACTGTAAGTGTATGTAAAGGGTTTAAGTGGATGCTTAAGTGGGAGACCTTTGTTTCTGATGCAATGTTGTTACCACTTGGAGGGTGTGATATGGTCTTGGGTATCCAATGGTTATCTACCTTGGGAAATATGATGTGCAATTTTAAAGAACTGAGGATGGAGTTTTTGTACAATGGTAGGAAGGTATGTTTGAGGGGCACTAACAAGACTGTGGCACATTGGTTAGAAGGAAAAAAACAAGTTAATAAGATGGAAGGTGGGAAACAGGCTGAACTAATGATGTTAAGTGTGTATCCCAACACTGGTTTAACCTTGAATGCAGCCAATGGGGTGGATCAGTGTGAAGAAAAGTTGGACAAAAGGATTCAACAAGCAATTGACACTTATGCTGATGTGTTTGAAGTTCCAAAAGCCTTACCCCCAACAAGAACTCATGACCACAAAATTCCTTTAATTCCAGGAACACAACCTATCAATATCAGACCCTATAGACACCCACCAATGCAGAAGGATGCCATAGAAGCCATGGTTAAAGAAATGCTGGAATCAGGATTCATTAAACACAGTCAAAGTTCTTTTGCATCACCAGTGGTAATGGTTAAGAAGAAGGATAATACCTGGAGGATGTGTATAGATTACAAGCAGTTAAACAAAAGTACCATTAAAGACAAGTTCCCAATTCCCATTATTGAAGAGTTAATTGATGAATTGCATGGCTCAACAGTGTTTTCTAAGTTGGATTTGAGATCTGGTTATCATCAAATCAGAATGAGTGAAGATGATGTGGCAAAGACAGCTTTTAAAACTCATGAAGGACATTATGAGTTTGTAGTCATGCCATTTGGACTAACAAATGCACCATCTACCTTCCAATCTTTAATGAATGAAGTGTTCAGGGCATTCTTAAGGAAGTTCACATTGGTGTTTTTTGATGACATTTTGGTCTATAGTAAGTGCTTGTCAGATCATGTACAACACCTCACTGCTGTTCTATCAACCATGAGAACTCACAGTTTGTATGCTAAGAAAAGTAAGTGTGTGTTTGGGACATCTCATGTGGAATATCTGGGTCATGTAATATCAGCAGAGGGAGTAGCTACAGATCCAGCTAAAGTTCAAGCAATGCAGTCCTGGCCAGTTCCAACTACAGTGAAGCAACTTAGAGGGTTCCTTGGGTTGACTGGTTACTACAGGAGATTTATCAAAGACTTTGCCACTGTTAGTAGACCTCTTACTCAGTTACTTAAGAAAAATTCTTTTAAATGGAATGCAGATGCTCAAGAGGCCTTCATTAAGCTCAAACAAGCCATGGTTCAAGCTCCTGTGTTAGCCTTACCAAACTTTGAACAGACATTCATAGTAGGGACTGATGCATCTGGGTAGGAATAGGAGCAGTCTTGCAATAAAATGGCCATCCTATAGCATTTTTTAGTAAGACATTATCAACTAAACATCAAGGTCTGTCTACTTATGAAAAAGAGTTTTTAGCTGTTTTGTTGGCACTAGAGAAGTGGAGAGGTTACCTTTTGGATAGACACTTTGTGATAAAAACTGATCATTACAGCCTTAAGTACTTATTGGACCAAAGGATCACTACACCAGCTCAAATGAAGTGGCTACCTAAACTAATGGGATTTGATTATGAGGTGAATTACAAGAAGGGGGCAGACAATGTAGTGGCTGATGCACTATCAAGAATGCAAGGTGAAAGTGAAATCTTTAGTATGCACACTACTACTGTATCTACAGAGTTGATTCAAAAGGTGAAAGACAGTTGGGTCAATGATGAGCATTTACAGGCTATAATGGATACACTTGCAAAGGGTGAAGAGAAGAAACACTACTCATTTCATAATGGTCTCTTATTAAGGAAGGGTAAACTAGTAGTTGGGGCACATGAGTTACTAAGAAGAGAATTGTTGCAAAACTTCCATAGTGGTGCTGTTGGAGGACATTCTGGGGTCAAGGTTACTAGCCATAAAATTTGTGCAGTGCTCTATTGGAAGGGTCTAAGGAAACAGGTCAAGAAATGGGTACAAGAATGTTTGGTATGCCAAAGGTATAAACCTGATCTCTCTTCTTATCCTGGGTTGTTGCAGCCATTACCTATTCCTCAAACTGTATGGTCTAGCATTTCTATGGATTTCATAGAAAGTCTTCCTAAGTCCCAAGGTTATACTATTATATTGGTAGTGGTGGATAGGTTAACTAAGTATGCTCATTTCATTCCACTTGCCCACCCCTTTAATGCTTTACAAGTGGCCCAAGTTTTCCTAGACTCAGTTTGCAAGCTACATGGTGTTCCTGAATCAATTGTGTCAGATAGAGACAAGGTGTTCCTTAGTACTTTTTGGAAAGAATTGTTTAAACTGTTGCAAGTCAAGTTACTATTGTCCACTTCTTACCACCCACAGACAGATGGACAAACAGAAGTTGTTAACAGATGTTCGGAAGGTTACCTAAGGTGTATGACAGGTGAGCACCCAAAGGAATGGTCAAAATGGCTATCTTTAGTAGAGTTGTGGTACAATTCCAACTACCATTCTGCCATACACACTACACCCTTTGAAGCTTTATATGGTCAACCACCACCAATACATGTTCCATATATGAGTGGGTTCAGTAAGGTTGATGATGTGGATAGGTCCTTGAGTGCAAGAGAAAAGGCTATTCAGATGTTAAAGTTTCATTTAGAAAGGTCTCAACACAGAATGAAGCAGCAAGCAGATAAAAATAGGACTGAAAGAGAATTTGTGGTGGGAGATTGGGTACTTTTGAAGCTGCAACCACATAGAAAAGTATCCATAAGACAAGGGAAGCAGAATAAATTCTCTCCTAAATTCTTTGGTCCATTTCAAGTAGTGGCTAAGATTGGGCAAGTGGCATATCAGTTAGACCTTCCTCCACACTCTCAAATTCATGATGTCTTTCATGTCTCACAGCTTAAGAAGTGTAAAGGAGATCATAGTACTATTGTTACAACAATGCTTCCACAAATGGATAAAGAAGGACAAATTGAAGCAGAACCACAAGCTATTCTTGAAAGGAAGATTGTGAAGAAGAAAATGCAGAGTAGCTTTATGGCCTTGTACAATGGAGCAACAGTGGACCTCAAGATGCAACCTGGGAACTGTTAGAAGATTTGTACAAGAGGTTTCCTGATTTTGATTCTTGAGACAAGAATCATTTAAGGAGGATGGATTGTTAGGAGTCTTGTGGCATGTGAGGGGCATAAATGGGATTTATATCACATTTGTGAGTTGCACATGTATTGCTCTCGACAATACTCCTAACTAACTTTCCTTCCAAAACCACCTTTAAATAGTCGTTAGCTTTCATTCTTTCATTTCAGTTTTAGAATTGTAATTCCTTTCTCTCTCTCAATACTCATTTGTAACCAACCATTGTAACAAACCATCATTGATAATCCAAGTTAATTGTGAATCCATTAACGGATCTTAAGTGATCCCTAGTGGTGTGTATCAAAGAGTCTATGGTTGCGGTTGTTGTCTTCTCAAGAAATTACGCAAACTCATCTTGGTGTTTGGAAGAACTTGTCAAGATCATGGAATGTCAGGATATGATTGGACAGAAAGTGTTACCAGTATTCTATGATGTGGAACCCTCGGATGTCCGTGGACAGAAAAGAAGTTTTCATTCAGCATTTGAACAACACGAAGTTAACTTAAAAGATAATTTGCAGAAAGTGAAGATATGGAGGGAAGCTTTAGTGACCGCCGCCAGTTTATCTGGATGGGATGTACCCAAAACTGCCAATGGGTTAGTTATTCTTGCTCCATTAATTCGAGTTATAAACCATTTATTATAGACTAAAGTAACCATAATGTGAGGTGTTTTACCCTGTTTTGGGGGTTCTGAATATAATGGCTAATTGCATTAAAACGAAAATTGTTAATTGTATCTCCAGCGCTCAATTAAACCATCTTCATTTTATATGTAAGATGACACTTTTCAAATATACTTTCTCGCATTCATTCAACCACTGTAAGGTAAGTCGTGAAAAACAATATTTCATAATGCTTAAGACCATTAAATCGGGTGAGGGTCTTTGTTCATGAGATTGTCCTTTCGGTGTAAGGCATTCATGTACAATGATTGGAACTGTATCGCAATCAAGTTCTACAATCTGTATCCCTTTATCTTTTTTTTTTTTTTTTTTAATTTACAGGCATGAAGCTGAATGTATTAAACAAATTGTACGATATATCTTGAGCTATACCGAATCTGTAAAACCCGAAAATCTAAAACATATATGAAGACGAAAATACCCTTGGAACCAAGAATTATAAAATACGAAATACACGTTTATAATCATGTACGAAATTAGAAAACCTAATAAATAAAAACTTGATGAATATAATTACGTGAACGACTTTGGTACGACGAAGGACTTAAACGTTTCGCTAAAAATGTTGGGCCGTTTATTTGTTGGACGGGCTCGTTCCTTTTTGTTTTGTCTTGCGCCAAGCCGAGAGCCAAGGAGAAGCCCAACGGGGCGTTTGTTTTGTGTCGAGTGGATCAAGGGCCGAAGCCCATTTGGGCGTGAGCTTGTGTGCTCGGTTGGACTAAGCCGACCCAAACCCCCTCCTAAGCCCTAACTAAAGTGTTAACTATAAATACATCACATAATCATTGAATTGAAACCCTAGTTCTAGTTTTGTGCCTCTTCTTTTCTCTTTGTTCCCATTCGGCCGAGACTCACAAACCCCATTGGTGTCGAGATTTTGCTTCAAACGAGTTAAGGTATAACGTTTATTCGACTTCCTTTAACGTACCTTACATGTATATGTTGTGTTATATTCTGTTTAGTCGAGTTTTCCTTTGTTTTCTTTTGTGCCGAGCCGTGTAAACCAAAAACAAGAACAACCCTTAACGAATTAAACCTTGTAACTAATAAGGAACATGTAACGTGATATGTAATATTTAATCGGGTCGTGTATATGTCGAGTTAAACAAGGCCGAACCATGCATGAGATTGGACCGAAGCATATATGAATTCGACTAAGGGGTAAAATATCATAACTTGAATATGTAACGTGTTTAGATGAGCTAGGACTTGCGTATAACCTACTAGCCGAAACCCTAGTTTGAACTGAACATATATATATATGAGTTTTGAACGTGTAATACACAAGTAAGGGTCACGTAAACATAAACCCTAGTTTAATATGTAAAGCGAATAAAGTATATCAAACCCTAAATGTGTGTGAACGTGTCTCTTTTGTGTGCGTTATATTAATTCAAGTGAACTAGTAGTTATGTACACGTGTAATTTATCCGAGTAATAAGTAACTTGTATGTCACATAAAATCATAAACGTACATGGTAAAACATAAAAGGAAAGATTGTTATCATTTACGTATTAGGTTAAGTAGCGAGTCATTAAGACGTAACATGTAAAGTAAATGCATATTAATGAGATATTAAAGAATAAGAAAACCCTAGAACATAAATGAGAGTCGATTAGGGTTTGAGCTAAATATAGTAATTCGTTATTTCATGTGTGAGTTATGACTTATAAACTATTTTCACATTTAACCCTAGACTTTAATAAATGACATAACGAACCCTAATCTACAACATTAATTATAAAATACTTAAGTCTCATTTAATAAAACCCTAAAGTATGAAGATCATTAATATACATTAAGTATGTACACCAAATATTAAAAGATCATTTCGATGATTTTGGAATCATAAATAACATGGACGACCGTTAATGTCTATAGGTTCTGAGAAGAGGGATTAATCCTTTGCCTTTCGTCTTTCTGCTTTTCGATCATTTGCTTTGGAATAAGGTACATATATTCTGACCTTTTCTGTAAAGGCTTTCCTTTTAACGTTTTCTTTCGTATTAGGGTTTCCTAAGCCTTTGCTATGAATCCCAAATCTGATTTGTTTGAGCTTTTGCTTATCTGAACTCTGATTTCTGAATTATGAAACATCTGATTTTGAACTATCTGATATGAAAACTGTGATTTTGGAAATATGAATGATTTTCTGATAAAATATGATCTATGTCAGTTATGACAGTTAATACGATAATGTGATAAATTTTGGCTTCTCTATATTGAGTTGAAAATTTTAATGTTGTATCGGTCTTGAACAGTGGGGTATTCATGTCAATAATCTTATAGAGAGGAAAATTCTTAATGGCAAGCACATTCAATTCTGGTTAGAAAATTTGATTAAAAATTGTGATCCATTAAAAGGCCGTTTTCCTCTTTGTTTGCTCTTGAAACGCATGGGTGCAAGATAATGGCATTTGGCAAGCTATCTGGGCATGGGGGTGACAACCAAGTGGGCGTGCAGATTGTGATCTTTCTACTCGTCAATCTCATCAGTGGGCTTGTCTTAGATAATGGACATGATGACAGACGGGTATTAGACTTGGAAGAATCTGGTTTTTTCTTCGTTGAATCCCTGTCCCATTCATGTTCTCAAATAATGGAACAATCCCGTCTTTTACATTGAACTAACTCTTGGGTGCCACGCAAAGCTAATGTATGTGCTTGGCGGATGTTTTTGGATTCCTCCCAACCAGGTGCGATCTAGTAAGTCGGGGCATTACTCTCCCTTCAGTCTCCTGCTAATTTTGTGGTCTGGATGAGGAGGATCGGGATCACTGTTTCCGTTTATGTCCTAAAGTTAAAATCATATGGTTAAAAATTTGGAGGTGGTGGAGGGCTCCTCCTTTGTTTAATATCCTGTTGGATATTCTTAATGGAAACTCGGGTTTTATTAACGATAAGGGCCGCCAAACTTTTCATGCATCGGAGTGTTCGGAACTGGAGGAATAAAATCCTCCATGCATCATTGGAGTCGGAAGCAAGTGCAGTCCTCCACGATCACGAAGACATTTTCCCATATGTTCAACGTTTGTCCCTTCTCTGGGCTTCAAATATGGAACCAATGGATACAAAGGCCTTACAATATGGATGTCCTGTAGTTTATACTTTTTGATGTTCGGATTTCTATTCTTTGTTTAGTTGCTCTTTGCTTAGAGGTCCCTCTTTAATTTCTTCTTTAAATTCTGAAAACTCGTCAATGGGTGATCATCTAATAGTAACGGGTCACAGTGCAAGATTTTAATTCGAAAAGTTGACAGATCATACCTTGTGCATTAGATAAGTACGTTCCTATTGAAAAAATGAATACAACTCTATTAAAAGCCTTCTTTTAAACGGCTGGTATTATTAGCGCAGCAAAAAGAAACACAAGTGGCTTTTAACTTGTGCTGTTAGATGTCGCGTTCTGATAATGCAACATGCCACCATAATGCATCAAAGATTTTTATCATGAATTTATCCCAAGAGATCCAAAGGCCACCGCTATAGAAACCAGTACAGACCTTTTAATGTATGATGTCCTATCTTCCAATGCATAAGGTAAAAGTCCTTCCAAACTGTAAATCTTATGTTTCATACTTTCCATAGAAGTGTAAAATGCAATGTACTATTGTGCAAATCAGAGTGTAAAACCACATACATTACACCACCACCATCAAAAGGTGGCCATGATTATGATTGTACACCATTGTGGCATTATGGGCCACCCATGTGTGACCAAAGCTAAACAACTTAACCCCTTTTTTTCATCATCCACATCCTCATCCCCATCTTCAAATCAATCAATTTCACTTTCCATTTTTCATGCAAGGTAAACCCTTTTTTCAAACCAACAAATATCAAACACTACTTGTACCTTTTGCATTACACATAATGTCATTTATGATGACTTGTATGTTTTGCATTAAAGCTGTACCTTATACTTTTTCATTAAAAGCAGTACCTCACTTTGTAAAAAAGTAAAACCTTTATCAACCTCCCTTAATGCATCTACAAAAGAGAGGCAACCAGACAGTGTCCTATACATTGACTTTGTACATCATACATTAAATGGTCAAACCTTCAATAAATCCTTGTTACAGATTATTTTCGATACCAATGGGTTTCTGTTTCGACCCATTGGCATCGAGATAATGCCGACCAAAGCAAAATATCGTAGCGAAAAACATAAAACTTATGAAAGGATACATAATAAGTGTCTTAACTTTTATGTCATTAATTCATAATAAAACCAAACACCTTCACCCCCAATTATCCCCCCACAATTACAAGCTTATACCCAAAAGAAAAAAAATTAACCATTTCTCCTTATGTACATCACCCCCAAAAATTACACAAGGAAGAACAACATCTAAAACAACAAAAACAAAACCAATTAATAACCCTAAACCCCCCTTATCTTTCCCATTTCACCATTTTATACCCCTCACCCCCAAATCTTACCCCTTTTTTTATTGCTTTACACATCTAAAGCACGAAAAGTATCAACACCCAAAATCGCGCTCCCTAACCCCAAAAACGTAATAAAACTTCACCTTGGTTTTGGTGATGCAAAGGACCAAATAGGACGGACTAGTCTTTGAGCCGAAGGGCTGCCCATAAAAGAAGCTTGAGATCGAGTCAACATCTCAACCATTGAGGGAGTTTGATAGGCTTGGACCAAGCTTGAACCATCGGTTGAGTCTCCACGAGCTGTGGCTCTTTGCCATGAGTGTGAGCTTAGCCCTGATAATATATAAGCACGTCCTGATGCTTCGTACATGTGTCTACTAGCCATCCTATCTTGCATTTCCTTGAGCTCAGCATCGAGTGCCGCACATAGCCGGTCACCTGACTTAGCTGAGACTGTTTCGAACAGAACCCGCCGGCAGTTTTCCAAGGTGCAAATGGCTTGCGCCAGATCACCTTCTTCCGCTGCTGTTCTTGCTTGTGCCATGGCTTCAGCTGCTTGTAACCTATTCTTTTGTCTATCCACTTCGATTGAAACAATGACTTTTTGGTCAAGATTTTCTGGCCTTTGAATCCCGACATTTACACTCTCTAAGTTGACCGTCTCTTTGGTTAACGGATCTGTGTAATGACATTTAACTTTCAACAGACAAGTCTCGTTAGAAGTCAACTCTATTGGAATGTTGACCGAAACAAGAAAATCCCTTTCTTCATCAGCATACAAATCCCCCACATCGATACTACCAGATTTCCCATCTGCCATCAACCGATTCTTGTAACTGCCAGCTTTTAAGGACCCGATAACAACGTTAGTGTTAAGACTCTCGACGATAATTCGAGCATCCTTGACCACAACACTCAAAAGTCCGCCTATACATTGTGCAAAGGCATCTTGAATCACACCTTCAGTTTCAATAAACGAGAACGTTCCACCAGAAATCTCAGAAATCGAATGCATCGAAGATGCATCATGGTCCGTCCCGAACCCGAACGCATGGACCGGTATTTTGATTCCCGAGTTCCCATCACCGCCGTAAATAGACTGTGGGAGGAGTAATTCGTAATTTAACTGATTCTTGCGCGAACCGTTTTTCGAATTCGAATTTCCGTTCACCGTATAAGTATCTTGTCCATCTGATAGCAAAATAATACTTCCAACCGGGTTATTCTCCCTTCGATCTTCCATCACTTTAGCACCTTTTCTTAAACCTTCAGCAATATTAGTGCCTCCGTTTGCAACCAATGAGTTGACTGCTTGAAGGGCCTGTTGCTTTCCCGCATCCGACATTTTCCGTAAGGGAAAGAGGCGGCGAGCAGTGGACGAGAAAGCGATCACCGCCAGCCTATCAGCAGGTCCAAGATTCTGTATCACAAAACCCATGGCCCGCTTTAATAAAGCAAGTTTTGTACCCGCCATACTACCACTTGTATCAAGAACCGTCACAAGATCAACAGGGGCACGTGGCGTCTGATTAACTTGACTAAAGGTGGGACCTTGGTTTGAGTTACTAGAGTTAACCCCTGAAACAGATGCCGGGGCTTTAAGGTTGATCAAAACTGTGAAATCGTCATTAGTACTCAACCGTGGAACAGCTGGAACCTCTGTGTATGTTTTTACTAATACCCGTTTTAGAGAACAGCTTTCCGAAGAGGTTTTGTTGGAAAGTTTAAGGTTTAATGGTTCATCGTCGTTAAAGACGTTTGGTTCAGGTTTTGGGAAAACTGAGGTGGTTGCATGACGGGGGCTGTTCGGACGAGGTGGTATTGGGCGGAGTAAAGTCATTACTGGATCATTTGACCAATTGACAGGATTTATTCGTGTTCTTCCTAAAGGTGGACCCGAACTGGTGGGACCTTGTAATGGAACTTCTTTCCATATTGCTCTGCAAACCGGACAGATTTGATTACCGTGTTTCACATTTGAAGCGATACACTGGAAATGGAAGGAATGTGAACATTCTGCTGTAAAAATGGCTTGACCTTCTCCTCGTTTCATTGAAGCTAAACATATTGTGCATGTTTTCTGTCAAAACAAAAAAAAGCTTTTTAGCAGAAAAATAAGAAGATATTTGCATAATAATTCCAAAAAGATGAATAATTTGACCTCTAAACCTGATTGAATACTATAAACAGCAAGCAGTCTTTACAGTTGACTATTAAAAGTCAAACCTATGTACTTATTAATCCAGAAACAATTATGGTTACTTTTTGTTTAGAATATTATGTAATTTAAAGCAGCTATTAATTTATGTGGAACCTAAACAATTCCGTTTCGATTTCAAAGTCAAAGAAGAATTCCGTTTGACATTCAAAAGTCAAAACAAGATTCGTTTACACAAAGAACATACGAAGAAGGCGAAACAAGATGGATTTGGTAACTACAAGACAATATGCAAGACAAGTACTTCAAAAACAACAACAACTAAATCCCAAAACCAAGAAAAGTTCATCATAAAAGGTTAAGACAGAATATTGGGTTGTTTTCGGATTTTCCTTCGTCTTTTTTCCTAATTCATTAGTATTTGATTATGATGTTTAAGGAACCAAGAAATTGATAGTCAACAAATGAGGCCATCAGCACCTCTAAATCTTTACTTTTACCTAAAGATGGGTCATATCATCATATAGTAAAAGATAAATGTAAAGCATTAATAATTGCTAAATTAGTAATTTATTAAGCAATAATCCTTAAGTGCCATTAAAATGATTCGTCCATTTGCCCTTATTTTAATTCCATAAAGATAAGCTGATATCATCAACTTTACTCATTTACCATACAAATGTTTCTTCTGCATCTTGTAGCAATTCAATCAAATTATCAAAATATGCATATATTCCCAAATTGACACATACATGACAAGATTTAAATATACTAGTACTAGGTCCTTTTGTTTATGTTTTGCAAATCTATGTCACAAGTGATGTAGTTAAGTGAGGTTACAAATAAAACATATATGAATGATTAATCACAAGATCAAACCCAAACAACCATAGGGAAGAACATTGATGTAGCAATTACATCAAAACTAATTTATTAACACAAAAGTTTTAAAGAGCTATAAACATGCAAATTTACTTGAACCAAAATCCAAGAAAATCTTATCACACCAATAAAAGCATAAAATCTGATCCAGAAAATTAATTTTCTAAAAGAATATAATATTCTTTCAGTTCACCTTTTTCTCTTGATATTAGTCATCTTTGGGAAGCTAATTTGACTTAATTTTATTCTCCACTTTTTAACCAACAAAACAAAACAAACAAAAAAACAAACACAACTACCAAAAAAACCAAACATAAAAACAAAACAATTAAGCTTATTTGTGGGCTTATGAGCTTATTTGATTTCGGGTTATATTTCATAATCTCAAATTTTCTGACTTATTTTGAACTTATGGGCTTATATCAGTTTATTATATAAGTCCCAAAATAAGCCAGAAATTTTGAGTTTATGAAAAATAAGCCGAAATCAGATAAGCTCATAAGCCCACAAATAAGCTTAAAAAAATATCAAAAAACCAAACCTTAGAAGATCTGTTGAAGCTTTTAGACAAACGTAAACTAGGACTAGCCGGACGAGTGACCGGAGACAGCAACGCAGCATCGGAAAACCCACCGGAATGAGCCACGTCATCGTGATGAGCATCATCATTATGAGCAGTAGGAACATAAACACAAAGATTAGAAACCAAAGCCATCTTAACTTTCCTCCATTTACTCCCCATTAGAACCAACCAAACCCAGATCTTGAAAATAATTGAAGGTGGCACAGAAACCAATGGAGGGTTAAGTTTTTAAAGAGAGAGAAAGATGTTAGTAGCGTTTACTATTGTTAGTGGCGGCCATTAATGTTGTTGTTTGCAGATTGGTTTCCTTTAGTGGTGGTGGTTTGACTTGTTTTTGTGTTTTGTTTAGTTTAAGTGAGTGAAGTGGTGTGACTTTGTGTAGTTGTGCCTTGTGTGTGTATGGATGTTCTTTTTTATACCCTTTAATTTTCAACTCTCTTTCAAGTCTTTGCCAAAAGTCTTACAACAACTAGTGTTTTATTTTATTTTGTGGCTTATTTATTTTTTATAATCTTTAAACTAATTCATCCATTAACTAGACTAGACGGGACATTGCAACGGCAAATGATTATAGTTGTGATATTTTGTTTAAGTATTACGTGTAATGTTTATGTATACAACGTAAAATGATCAAATGTTGTAACAAATGACAATTCAGCTGAATATGAAATATGACAACAATTAATTAAAACATTTATTTTTTCTTTTTTTAAAAAAAATAGTTTTTTCTACAATTGATGTGTTAGATATATAGTTGAAATGATAAATATATATAGTATGTGTTATATGTGATTAGTAAACTTTTTAATGATAGTTGTAAGACAACATATTTAAAAACAAATCAAACTATTTTATGTGGGATAGTATAACATAAATAAAATTTAAAAGGGTATTTTAAGTTCAACACATTACTCATTTTTAAGTTTTAAGAAAAATTATTTAATTTTTATACGTAGTATAAATAACTATAGACGACAGTTTTGAAGCGAGATGAAACGCAACCAAAATTTAACAAGGGTTAAAATTGACGCAACCAAAACCCAAGCCAGTAGAATGCGTGCCCGAGAAGGAATGCATATTATTTGATTGTTGCAAAATGCAACGGCTACTTCTTTTCTTCTTGTTTTTTTTTAAGTTAATATACTCTAATTTTAAACACAATCATTTTTCACTCTATATAAACCTTTTTACACAATCTTTATTTCTTTACTATATCACAAACTAAAAATGCCTCAACATCCAAATGATCCTTTCTTCAATTACCTTCTCGGGATGTCGCAACATCCAAACTCATCATCTTCGTAAAATCCCGCTACACCTTCATGTGCACACTCAATATATTCCTCAACACAACCTCAATTTTCTCTGTTTGGTAGCCAATATATTATGCCACTATATACACCTAAGCAATGTTATCTTTAACATCGTCAACAAAATCTACCACAATTTTATCCACCGGAACAAACACATCCACCACCACCACCACACCAACACCAACATAAACCGAACAAGCACCACAAGAAACCCGTGAAGAAAAAACGCGAATAAAAGGCAAAAGACCTGCCAAAAAAACAACTGCCACCTTCACCACAAATCCCGAAAAGGTAATCATGTTGACTATGACAATCTTGGTCAAGGGACTAGTCTAGAGTATAAAACACATGTTTTGGACCTCCAGCGATGATAACGTCCAACTTTGTCCCATCGCGATGCGCATGAACAAGTTTAGGGACCAACTGTGTATTTTAGTCTTTTTTTTATAATTTTCGTATGATATTTTCCGTGTAATATGTATTTTTATTTGAATTAATAAAAAAAAAATAGTTAGTTTTGAAAAAAAAAATGGGAAGAAAAATAAAATTGTGTGTTAAGTGAAGTTTTAGCTTAAGTTACTTTTTGGATGTGTATAAATGAGATGTAAGTAAAAAAGGAAAAAGAACTCGTATTATTACACTCAGTGCTCTAAAAAAAATCTAAAATCCTACTTTCAACTACTCATTTTAATTGAAGATGTTGAGTTGCTGACCCAAATGACTTTTATTTATGAACCAAATGACTTTGTTTGTACAAGCACTCTTCAGTCTTGACCATTGTCCCCTTCACTTGCCCCACTTTTTTTCACCTGTTCTTTAAAGGCAAAAGTTCAATATAGAACCAAAATTTACCATAGATCCAATCAATCAATAATAGCCATTCATTTTTTTATTATGATAAACTTTCACCCTTTTTAAAAAAATTAAATATCTCGCAAACCGTTAATCGTTATGCGATAAAAATTATACCATCGTGACGAGAATTAAATTATCTTTCTATGATATGCTACTATATATTTTTTAACAACTTTTTTTCAAAATTTCGGTCAACAAAAATCATATATGATTTGTGAAAATCATATATGATTCGATTTTTACGAATCACATATGAATTTTGAGAATCATATATGATTGTAAAAATCATATATGATTCGTAAAAATCGAATCATACATGATTTTTAAAATCATATATGATTCGTAAAAATCATATATGATTTTTTCGGACGGAATTTTTGAAAAAAAATTTTGTCGAAAATATTGTAAAGTGCATATCATAGAAATAATTTAATTCTCGTCACGATAGTGTATTTTTTATATTTTGAAGATTTACCGTTTGTAAGATATGTTGTTTTAAAAAAAAAAGGTAGAAAATGATTTTGTATTAATTTAGATAAAAAATGAAGGGTTATGATTGGTTCATTTGTTCTATGACAAATATGAGTTCTATATTGATCTCAACTCGTTCTTTAAATAATGTTGAAATTGGATAAAGGATACTTTATCTGGATTTTGGGTATATTTGGCGCAATGGCTAGGGCTGGGGTTTGGGGTAGGTTAGAGTTGGGGCTTTTATTATAAGCCGAAGTTAAAATTTGTATTTTTGTAAACTTGTTTGGCAAATGGTCTTAAGCTTAAGCTTATTATTGCAAAATTACTAAAAATGACATAATTAAATGAGTTTTTGTATATGTTAGATATTTTTGTGGGTAAATAAGTAACTTATTGTTTAAAAGCCCATGACTAAAGTTTTTAGCCCCTTTTATGGGGCTAAAGTTTTAAGTCCTTTTTATGAGGCTAAAGTTTTAAGTCCCTTTTAGGGGCTTATGATTTCGTAAGCTCGCATGACAAACGGGACTTATTTTATAAGCCGACTTATTTTAAAAGCCCAAGCCCCATAAGCCCCTCCCCAAACACAGCCAAAAATCATTTAAAGTTATTTTATTTTAATTTTTTGTGATGCATTTGTCAATCTTTTATATAATAAAAGAATTACTATCATTTTAGAAATACTTTTTTTAAAATAATCTTATTATAAATTACGTCAATTAGGCTGCTTTATTTTGACACGTAGCAAAATCGAGCATTCTTATTAGTTAATTGAAAAAAAAAAAAAAAAAAAAAAAAAGGTCGAACTTTGAGAAATTTGGTGAAGACAAAAAGCATAAAAACATAAGTGATAAATTTGTGAAAATAAAAACTTAGAAAAAGATAGAATGATTAATAAAACTTTAGTTATTTAATTTTAAATAAATTATATGAAGTTAAATGTAAGCTTATAAGTTTTCATGTTTTTTAATAACTGTAAATAAAATAAACAAATACCATTTTAGACTTTATGTCCCCTAGATTTGATATTTTAAAAATACAACATATATGTTGTTTTATAAATACCACATGTATACGCACGATATTATAAATATCAAAATGAAAGTACGAGTTATTGTGTATGTAAATAAATACATGAGGTTGTACATATATGACCAACTCATGTTATTGCTCTTTATGAGTTTAAGTAAACATATCCGGGAAAAAAAAATACTATATGCATTCATCAATGACTCATGTTATTCCTTTTTATAAGTTTAACCTATGCGTACATTGGTTTGAAAATTAAACACGTCTAAATTATTATTAATGATAATATAAATTTCAAATGTAACCACGGGGTTACTGTGATATGAAAATAAATATACGTGATTGTACTTATAACAACGACTCGTGTAATTTCTTTTAAAAGTTTATATAAGGATACCTTGTAAAAAAAAGTTCAAAAAACTTTATATTTTAACTTCGTTAGCGGTCATTATGCGCTATTAAACTCGCATATTGTGTACAACATTATATCAATACTTAATTTAAATAACGACATCAACCTCAACACCCATGTCACTTAAACAAAGTTAAATTTTTCATCCAAAAAAAATCTTTATAAAATATTAATCGATATTAATACCTAATGAAAAAATTTATGTAAAAACTCGTACATAATTATTAGTTGTACTTATATCACAATTACAAAACATTAAACACGGGCAAATTTTTTATATGTCCGCATATTAAAAAAAATTGATTCATGTGTAAACCACATACGTACACGGGACTCATAACTAGTGCTCTTAATAAAATAGTCACATCATTTTTATTTATAAGAAACATAAAAAGTGAAGAATGTTAACTATAAGTATTAATAAAATCAAGATATTTAAAATATTGAGTTGTAAATCAAGTAGCGTGTACATGGTTAACTTTTTACTAACAAAGTATCCGCATCTTGTAGTGTTGGGCAACTTATAATCAAAATCTTTAGCGAATAATGTTTTAATTATATATTTTTCATGACAATAACTTTATAAATGACAAAAAAAAATTAGGTTAAAATAGCTTTAAGCAATGACAAAATAATTCATATAATAAACCCTCGTACGGAATTGCAGTAATATAGAATCGTTAGTAAGTAATATTATGAAGATAGAATGTCAAAGTGGTTGGTAACGACTTATATTACCATGTAGTTAGTAAACGGTGTGAAAAACCTAATTACCTTGTATACGTCAAAAAAGTTGTTGGGTTCAGTGAATACCCAAACCCCTTAATTCTATTATTTGAATAGAAATACCCCAAGCGTTTATAACCTTAATCACTAACAAGTCACTGAGCGCATAGCCACTCAGTGAGTCATCTTCAGGATACTCAGTGCGAGACAAAGAAGAAAAGTCTCTCCACTAAGTGAGGCGGAACTCAAGGGGTGAAAACTGAGTCAAGAAGAAGATGGTGGATTCAGCGAGTGATGACAGTAACTCACTGAATCCCAAAACTCCTCCACAACTATTACCACTGAAGACAAGACTGAAGATCAAGACTGAAGGCTAAGAAGACTGAAAAATGGGCTGGACAAGGCGGGAAAAGTTTGAACAGATAAGACGAAGTCCTTATCAACCCGAAGTCAAACTTTCCCTGAAACGCTAACAACCAAGATCAGTGTCATCACTGACAAGAAGAAAGCATCCTTCTATCTTACCCAATATAGCCTTTGTAAATAGAGACAAAATACATCATTATTTTGTCTTCTGTAACCGTGTCAGTTTGTCTTCTAGGATAGAGTCAAAAATCATACTTGTATAAATTGCCATAAGGTATGAGTGAAAGATTAAGCTTGTGCATTAATTGTGAAAAACACACACAAGCATCTTTCACTCCTCCAAATACGACTATGTCCCTGAGATAGCTCAGTGGTACCTGAATAGTTGTGCTTAGACTTAGCCTAAGCTTAATGAGGAGTCACACCCATACTTGTCATTTCAATCCCAAGTGCTGTTCCGCAAGTACTTGGGTAATGTATTATTTTTTATTCATTTTAATAAAGAATATAAACGTTGGAAAAATCCTTTGTGTTTTATCTTGTTAAAACTGAATTTTAAATTGCTTTACTTCAGTCATGATTCACAATTAGTATTAAAAATTGTTTTAGCTATTTGTGAAACGGTAACAACAAGTGGTATCAGAGCAGGCTGATGTATAAAACCATTTTAAGCTACTAAAATACGTTTTTAAAATCAGGATCCCAATATGGCTGAAAGTGAAGTTCCCTAACTTGTCGATAAAAAGGGTGGAGCTTATGCTGCTGTTGCCCCTCGACTTCAAGTTGGTAAATTTAACAAGTGAAAGAAGCGAATGCTTTGCTACTTTGTGGAAAACTATAAGGGGGGTTGAATAGTTAACCGATTAAAAACTTTGTTTTGAAACTTATTGAAAGATCAATTGACATTGATCTTAGATATGTTAGTGAATGATAATCAATATGCAAGCAATATATATAAAGAGTAGATAAGGAAAGAAACAATCAAACCACGACAAGTTTTTTATAGTGGTTCGGTCTACAAGGACTATTTTTCCTTTCCCTACTCCACTCCCCGAGTCTCACACTCGAGAGTTTAACTTCACTAGTCAACAAGCTCCTTTCACCGGCGGAGAAACCTTTACACTTCGCTTACACACTATTTCCGACACTAAGCTAGATGTCGAGTTCTTTTCCAAGGGCACAACCACTCCCACACACAATGTATTTTAAGGACTAAAATACTAACCACTCACACTTACAAGTTTATGATGGTTTGGTATAAATAATGATGTATGAATCAACATTAGATCATACAACAACAAACAAACAAGACTTCCAACTATTTTTTGAAGCTTGAATATGCCTTGATCTTCTTTGCTACAAAAGAGGATCACTATAATGATATGAAACTGAGTTAGAAATGTTAGAGAGAAGGAATGTATGTGAATATGCTAGAAAGGGATGAGAAAACAACTTGGTTTGGCTTTGCTATTTATAGCTAAAATGATCAGCAGGCACCTCGGACCACGGAACCCATAAAAGGGTTCCGCCCGTGTAAAGTTTTGGTGCCGCCGGGGTTTGACAAAGAAGATCACCAAAATCTTATCAAAGTCAACCATATCTATCCAAGATTGTGTAAGATATGTAGAGTTTAAATCTACACAAAATATCTAGTGAAATCTTCTAGAGATTTCAATGATACACTACATGATGTCATGTGTTGTTTTCTATTTTTAGAAATATGTTAAATGTAAATACACATGTAATGTTTTGTTTTAAGAAACTAAAACATGCTTGATCTAAAAAATGTTAACATACATTATGGTTTAGAGTCATATCAATAATATGATTAATCAAAATGTAAATGCTTGAGTGATGAAGATATTACTTGATGAAAAGCTTGTTTTAATATCTATTAAACTTGACAAGCTTTAAGCTTTATAAAAATTAAATTTACTTTTGTCGTTAACAAAACTTAGGTAAAGATCATAGAATATAAATAACGTTTAATGACGATATTTGTATTAACAATCTCCCCATTTTTGTTGAGGACAAAACATAAATTTTATTTTTATAAAAGATGTAAAGTTTGTACAAGAGTGATAAAAATATGAAATTAATTTTAGAACTTGAAAGATTTAGAAAAAGATGATAATACTAGTATGTCCAATTTAGACATGATATTGACTTTTTAGAAAGTCAAAGTATGCAGTTGACTTTATTTAAAAGTCAAAATCTTCATTAGTCAAAGTGTGATGTTGACTTTTCAGAAAGTCAAAGTATGCATTTGACTTTTATAGAAAGTCAAAGTCCAAGTTCTATAATATTTCTCCCCCTTTTTGTCTCAACAAAACGAAGCTGCGAGGCGGAATACGTAATGAGCCCGAGCCATTATCTCCCCTTTGGCCAAAGCTCCCCCTAAATTGGGTGCCAAGAGAAAGATACATAGATTGTGAAAAAGCTACAAAAAAATATGTTAGTAATAATCATCATCATAAGCATTTCCAATCACCATGTAACAAATAACAACAATATAAGAAACATCATTCATTTGTTAAAATTTTTCATGATATGAAAATCATGAAAAGGAACACAATAATGTGTTAGTACATGAAGGAAATCCTAGAAATGAAAATAATCCTAGAAAATTAGAAAAAATACAAAGAAAATCCTAGAAAAATAAAAATACTAAAAAGATAGCTAGGAATCTCCTATTGAGGTGGTGGATGAGTAAGAGCATTAATGCGCTCTAGGATGTGGTTGAGGATGAACCTCATTTCATCTTGAAACTCATGGACCATCACCCGGGTCCGTTTGGTAATGTCAATTTGAGCAACCGTGTCTAGGAGGGTAATATGGTTCATGATTTTGAGGTGGTGGAATGGTAGAGTTATTGGTGTTGGTAGTTGGAGTGGTGATTATGGAGGCTAGCAAAGCACTTTGCATTTGCATGATTTCACTAAGGTGGGAGTCCACCATATTGGAGAATTGGTGGAGATAATTTAGCTCGGCTTCAATCTCCTCTCTAGTTGGGTGATCATCCCACATGGATTCCTCAATGTCCTCTATATAAGGAGGCATGGATGTTGGAGGTAGTGGATGATCCCCATACCAAGGACCATGAATTTCCTTGTGAATAGGATGGAAAAAAGAGGTTTAGGCCCTAACGGGTCGTTTGGGTCAAATGATGGGCGTTGGGACTCATGAGCTATTCGCTCAATAGTACCAAAGGATGGTAGTGGTGGTGGATGATTGGGCCTAGGAGGCAAGTCCTCCAAGAATGGGTTTGGAGATGTAGGTGGTGTAGAGAATAACTCTAATGGGATGAGTGTTGGAGATTTAATAGGTGATGGTGACTTGGATGTTTGGATAGGAGCCGGAGGTGGTGAGCTAGTTATGGGAGTCTTTGTTGGAGGTGGAGTAGTGACAATTATAGGTGATTTTGGAGGTGGTGTAATAGTAGCCAAAGTAAGGAAGTTCTCATCTCTTATGAGAGATGAGATGGTTAAGGGAGAGGAATCAGAAGAGGAGCTTATGTTGACAAAGCAACATGGTCTTACGCTCATTCTAGCCGTTCTCTTGCAAGGCTTGTTTGATGGAGAAGACTTAGTCATTTTTGCTTAAGGTTTTGCTAGTAGATGAGAATATTTAAGAAAGTGTGGGGATGATCATTTTAGAGGCTCTTAATTTATAGGATTATGAAATTATGGAGAAATGTGTTTTATTTGATGTTAAACCATAGAAGAGATGAGGTTCCTAATGATTTAGAAGTGGTTTTAATGCTAGTCATATCACCTAAGTCAATCCATACAAGAAGGATGGAGTGAAGTGACAAAGATATGCAATAAATGTGTTCTAATCATTGTGGGATCTTTAGAATCAGATCACCCACGGATTGCAAGGAACCAAATTTTTGGTTCCTTCCTTTATGAAAAAGGGTTCCTTGGGTGAATTTTTGGAATTTTTAAATTTTGGTGGGAAATGGATATCCTATATGCCTAAGTGTGTTAAACTAGTTCTAATATGGGTAAAAACTAGTAAAAACTATCCTAGAAGCAAGTTATGGTAATTTGGAATGTTGAAATAAGCGAAATTTAGAAAGTTCCCTGTAGGTTCCACGGCACCAATTTTTTACACAGGCGGAACCCTTATTTTGGTGCCGCCTGTATAGGTTTGGCGGTACCAAAAAGTACAACAGACGGAACCAAAAAGATGGTGCCGTCTGGTCCGTGGTGATCAGATTTCATCACAGACCCATTTTTTAACCGTCGAGGACCTTTTCGAAACCCGAAATTTTTCTTAAAACATATTGTGGAAAACTAGAAGGGGGGGGGGGTTGAATAGTTTTACCAATTTAAAACTTCCTTTTAAATATTTAGATCAACTTATGTCAATCTATTTGATTGTTTATGTTGGACGTTGATAGATAAATATATAAACGTGTAATGAAATATAAAGAGTAAGAAACACATCACCATGACACAAGTTATTTATAGTGGTTCGGCTACAAGGACACCTTCCTTGCCCTACTCCACTCCCCGAGTCACCTACTCGAGAGTTCGTAAGCACTACACCAACTCCTTGTGGCGGAGAAGCCTTCACAACGTCGCTTAACCTTTTCCGGTACAAAGCTAAATACCGAGTTCTTTCACACCAAAGCGAACCACACCTAACACAACGTCGCCTACCCTTTATACGGTGCTAGGCTAACCACCGAGTTCTTTCACACCTTAGGAGAACTAATCCTATCACAACGTCGCCTACCCTTTATTAGGTACTAGGCTAAGCACCTAATTTCATTGTTATGGAGGAACTACTACCCTTCATGACACAACACCTAATCTCAAGGAGATCTACTCCTTGTTACAACACCATCAAGGATATCACCATCCTTGGAAACAAACAAACAAATACTTATATGTATAACGACGCACCTCATCTATTATACGACCTAGGCATTCTTCCCAAATGCGACTTGATTTGATTCTTCGGCATCCTTCACTAATGCCTTTGACACAACGCTTGGCACCCTTCACTAATGTCTTTGACACAACACTTGGCACCTTTCACTAATGCCTTCGTCTTGACACCTTTAGCATTCTTCACTAATGCTTTGACACGGATGATGAACATCTTTCACTAATGCTTTCATCTTGACACTTTCGGCATTCTTCACTAATGCCTTCAACCCAACATCTATGGAGAAAGGAAGAACTATCAACAAGAGAACCTTAGTAGTCTTGATGATGACGAAGCATGGCAACTCATGGACTTGAGCTTGCACGTCTTCAAGAAGTGGTGATCTCTCCTTTAAGAGGAAACTAGAAGATCACACAAAAACAAAAGACAAACTACATAAATCACTTAGATCTGAGGTTAGAGGGTTAGAATACTTTGGAGAAGTATGTGTATGAAGTTATACATAGAAAGGAAGAAATGGCTCTCTATTTATAGAGAAAATTCTCTACTGTTCCCCGGATCCCACGGATCCCTTCCACTTGGGATCCGGCTAGCACAAAGCTAGGGATCCGTGGAACACTCCTCTTTACCCATGGGTATTTTTGGTTATGGGTCATGGGTCATGGGTCATGGGTTATGGGTTGATCCATGGTTTTCTTTCAAGATTCAATGAACTTGGTTAAGTGGTATATATAAAACCATGGATTATGGGTCAATACCATTTGCTAGTTTTTACCCATTTTGGTATTTACATGTTTTTACCCATTTTAGTATTTACATGTTTTTACCCATTTTAGTATACTTAGTTTAAGTATATGTTAACCCAATATGTAAACACTAGTTGTTGTACATATATATCTAAATCATAAAATCACTTAAGCTTGTTTTAGTGTTTTATGTGAAAACGTAAGTATGTTAGAAAACTATTAACTCAAACTATTTACGTATCCTTTTGTTTCGTTAAAATGATTTTACGTTTGTTATCGACAAAACATTAGAAGATCGTAAAATATAAATAAACGTTTTTACGGCTTATTTGTATTAACAATCTCCCCCTTTTTGTTGATGACAAAACATAAAATTATTTTAAGGAAAAGCTAAAATTCGTAAAAGTGCGAATTTGTAGTTTTTACTTTCTTTTCCCCCTTTTTGTCGAAACAAAAAGTGTTGAAAGAAACTAACACAATTTTTATAAGAAAAATGTAAAAATGTAAAGAGAGCAAGTGACGGGAATGGTACTCGTCTTAACTCCCCCTTGACGAGTCCATCCTTTTGAAAAAGGCTTCAAGGACATAACGTAAAATAAACTAATTGTGTTTGCAATTAAGTTTGCAAATGGTTCGTCTAAGTGACGAAAGCTTGCTCCCCCTTGAATATTGCAATGTTGCAATGGGGTGTCATGAAGTGTAATCCAAAATTGGATTAAGTTGCAAATGATTTTGCAATGTTGTTTGACACAAAGCTCCCCCTAGCTTTATGGTGTCAATATCTTCATGTGTATTTTGAATAACTACAAAACAAAGGTTAGAAAACAAGAGTATAGTGCAAAATTTCCTGCAAATAAAACTCAAATTAGTAGAAATTTGTGCTTCTGTACCACAGATCCCACGGTTCCCTTCAAGGAGGGATCCGTCTAGGTGTTTTGGAAGGATCTGGCTATCTGATGACAGTTTCTTCAGCAGAAATGTCAAGCAATGCAAAAAAAATGAGATATATGTACAATATATCAAGCACAACACAAAATAATCATAGCATGTAAGTATTCATTCAATAAAACAAGAGATACACAACCAAATCTCTAAAACTAAGAGAATGAACTAGCCAAACAAGTGCTATTAATGCTAGAGAGTTACCCAAATTCAAGGTTCAACTAAGGCTAAATGATGATCAAAGATGAGAAAGGTTTCCTAAACGTTCTAAGTTTGAGCTTTTGAATATGATGCTCATTGTAGTTTAGGCTTGTTAACCTCTTCGAAACGTTCGAGGAGGTGATAAAACATGAAACGTTGCTCTTCACGTAGTTCATGTATCAACCTTTCAACATGTTTACAATGATAGCAATCCTTGTCATGGTTTTGAGTTTCTTGAAGTGAAAGTTCAAGTGAAGTGGGTTGAGGATCTTCAAATGAAGGAGGATTTGGTGGAGGCTCATTAAGTGGTGGCTCTACAATGTTTGAGGGTAGAGGTAAAGAAGCATCAACTTCCATTTGGTCGGGTGGTTGCCTTTGATGTCTTCTCATAATCCAAAATGGACTATTGGGAGGAATGATAGAGTTTGCTTTAGGAGCAAGTGTTGATTCAACACTTTGATTTTGTTGCTCAATCTTTTCAAGTGAATTAGTTGGTAATGGTGAAAGATGAGATGGCCAAGAGGGTAAATCTTCTACATTGTGAGAGTGTGGAGATGATTGTGAGGTGGCTCTAGGCACTAATGATGTTGGTTGAGTTGTGGAGGGTATGTTTGGTATAGTAGAATTTAGTGATGAACTCTTAGTGGGAACTCTCTTCTTGGGGATTAGTTTGATTGGTTTCCTTGGTGTAGGGGAAATCCTAGCATTGGTGGACTTAACCGGAGATGATTCGGTTGAGGAAACTTCATGTATGATTCTAGCATGTTTCTTTGGTGGTTCTTGAGTGAATGAGTAAGCACTAGGAGCTTTTCTCATGATGAGATGACTAAAGAGGATGGTAGCAATTGCTGATAATTATGTTTGTGTTTGATGACTAAAGTGTTCTTGGCAATATGGGTTATAAAGGGAAGAACTTTGCAATTGCATTTAAGACTTAATCCACTAATGTTCTTGGAAATGTGATGATTAACATGCACAAGGTTGAGATTCATAGTTTCACTGATCTAGGAACTCATTTAAGATGAGATGGAGTGTTTGAGTTAGGAAGATGAGTTGAAATGATTGTTTTAGCTATGTTTGACATAAACTGTCACCCGGATCCCACGGTTCCCTCCTTGAAGGGATCCGGCTAGGCTAATCCTAGGGATCCAGCTCTCAGCAGTTGTGACAGGTTTGAAATGAGGTTTCTAGGAGCTAAAGCCTATCTCATTTTGAATGTTTCAGTTCTCCTAAGTGTTTAAGATGAAAAGGTACTTGAATGATTAAAGGTAATAAGTGTTATAGCAAATGATTGCTTTTTATGGAAGAGGAATGGGACAAGATGACTACCAATGGATGTCCAAGGATAACAACAAGAGTTATGAAGGTGTCAAGTCATAATAAATGATCCTAGTGATCAGATTTAAGCTTGAGGTGATATTAAGAAAAAATCTTAAAAATCACAAGAATTGAAAAACTAATTTTTGTCTTACTTTGAGATAGAAATGACTAGAAGCAATTTCCTAAAACTGTTTAACTTGTCCTCTTTAAGTGTTTTGAGAGATGAGAAATAGTTTGTGAGTAGTTGAGGCGGAAATATGGTGAGTTTAGATGTGTTGATAAAATTAGACTAAGATCTTAAGTAAGCCTTTAGTGAGTCTAAGCCTTTCTCATCCTTGAAGTGGACTTAGTTGTGTTCTAAAATCATATGCAAAGCTAATGTGATGTTATCTAGAAAGCTATTTTGATGTAATGAATGCTGTATTGCTGATCTGATGTCACGGATCCCACGGTTCCCTCAAGGGAGGGATCCGGCTAGGCTAATCCTAGGGATCCGGCATCTGCAGATCAGAACCAACACATAAATAATGCGCAGTTTATGCACACTAGTAAATCCAAGGACAAGCAATAGAAACAAGCATGTTTATCACAAAACACTAGTTAAAGAACCATGATGAAAAGACAATATCCAAGTTACCATAAACCGAAAGTGCTAAAATGTAATCGTCAAAACATAAGATAAAGAAAATAATCACAATCCTATTGTCTCTTTCGTCAATCCTTTCTTTTCCTTTTTGACGGCTTAGTGAGGTTGTATGCGAGGTTTTGAATCATGCCCCTCAATTGCTTAAATTCCGCGGTCTCGTTTGGAATGGTTGAAAGTTGTTTGTGGTATTCAAGGATTTCCAATTTGATGTTGGCTACGGGGTCGACATCTTCTTCTTCTTCACCGGCCGAGGAGTCCGAGAGAGCTTCCGATTGCTCTCCATTGACCATGAACCGTTTAGAGGGTCGTTTGGTAAGAGGTACCATGACGTAATCGGAAAGGTAATGATCATCGTTGATAGGAGATGGTTGCAATGTACCAACATACTTACAAAGTCGTGTTAGAAGCATACCATACGGAAGTACCATGTTGGAAGCTTTGAATACCCCAGCCATTCTCCTTACCATGTAATAGGCAAGATTAAATGGCCTTTGGTGGATAAGACAATAGATCATTTGCACAAGACATGCGTTTGGATGATCTTTGTTTCCAACTAGGCTAATGACATTTTCCCTAAGGATTTCTTCCCATTTTCTAAACATGGGATGCATTTCGAAAAGTTCCATTTGAAATGGATTACGGTGAATGAGCTTCTTGTTTCGGTCGAAACGGGATTGGTCGGCTCTTATTTTGAAAATAGTGTCTTGGATGGTTTCGGGTTCATCAATAGGAGTGTTATAGAGAGGTTTAGGATCAAGTGCAAGATTTTGAGCGTTAATTGCCCAATCTTGAGAGTACATACAAATTCCTTCACAAGGAATGCGAAGAATTTGAGCAAAGGTGTTGAGAGGAAGAGTGAAGTTTTGTTTATTGATGATGAAAGCGATTGAAATGCTATCATCGACGTTTCGAATGATCCTAATGCTTTTATAAAATTCAAAAATGAAAACCGGACAAATTTGTTCATCTATGTCAAGGAGACAATCAAAGTTGATTGTCGAGAAAACTTGACGAATGTCGGTATCTTCAAGGAAACATTCCTTGACTACACGACCTTCGTGGATAAGTCGTTTTACAAGGCTTTTGAAAATTTTACTGTCGGTTTTGGTCAATCCCTTTTTACGATAGTAATGAGTAAGGTAGTGAACGGTGTCATGATGATCTTGTTGAGTAGCTTTGGGCATGGTTGGTCCTAAAAATACAAATTTTTCCAATTAGGTAAAATTAGTTAGGATGGGTTTATGGTTTTGATTTGTATTAACAATGTTGTGAACACAATGTGATTTTGTTAAAAGCCCCTTTTCATGATTAATTTAAAAAGCCCTAATTAAATTAATTGATTAAAAATTAAAAGACCATAAACCCTAGGATGAGGATGATGAAAATTAGAACAAGTTAATGTAATTACTTACAATGATGTTCTAGGAAGGAATACTTGAGAGTATGGAAGCCAATGAGGATGGATTCAATAGCTTAGTCGTTTTAGTGTTATGTGAATAGAGGGAAAAAGATCAGTGGT
The DNA here is from genome assembly GCA_910596185.1 of Chrysanthemum makinoi. Taxonomy (NCBI): domain Eukaryota; kingdom Viridiplantae; phylum Streptophyta; class Magnoliopsida; order Asterales; family Asteraceae; genus Chrysanthemum; species Chrysanthemum makinoi. The sequence continues at coordinate 195,260,193 of OU343218.1, read as the reverse complement.
GAATTTTTGAAAGCATATAGCTGAGTTCTGTTCCACGGTTCCCCCGGATCCTTTGTATTTGGGATCCGGCTAGTACAACTAGAGGGATCCGGCTACTGTGGACAGAAAATGAGTTGTTTGGCATTATTTTTGTAGTAGACTTATAAGTTAGCTTGCAAAAAAAAAACAGTTCGAAGGTATTAGATGAAGATTGTTTTTTAATGATGACTTTTGATGAATTACATATCGAGGGTTCATATGTGATGACGGTGTTAGTTTGACCAAAGAATAATAATATCATTCCCGATGTTGAAAAAGACGAAAAGGTGACGAAAGAGACTTCTAATGATGTTAGTGATTAATAAACAAAGAGAACTTATGACAATAAATAGAACTCATGTAACCTATCTAATGAAGAGTAAAACATACCTCTATGCTTCTTGGTTTGGCATAATACCAAAAATACTTCATGAGCTTTTAAAGTAATCCTTTGTACTTGGTGTACGTAAGTTGTGATTACTTTTTAGATCCTTCCTTGAATGTTGACTTCATTATTCTTTGAATGAAGATTTTGGAGAGATTCTAGCATGAAGATTTCTTAAGAGCAAAAGTGGTTAGAATCATCTATCAATGTCCAACATAATGATTTAAAAAAAATATGACTAACAAAAAAAAATCCTTCTTTGTAGTTTTCAAACATACACGGATCGTATCAAGTCTTTAAAGTACAACATACTTTAAAAAACTTGGTAACGAAGCTCTGATGCCAATTATGGAAAACTAGAAGGGGGGGGGGGCTGAATAGTTTTACCAATTTAAAACTTCCTTTTAAATATTTAGATCGACTTATGTCAATCTATTTGATTGTTTATGTTGGACGTTGATAGATAAATATATAAACGTGTAATGAAATATAAAGAGTAAGAAACACATCACCACGACACAAGTTATTTATAGTGGTTCGGCTACAAGGACACCTTCCTTGCCCTACTCCACTCCCCGAGTCACCTACTCGAGAGTTCGTAAGCACTACACCAACTCCTTGTAGCGGAGAAGCCTTCACAACGTCGCTTAACCTTTTTCCGGTACAAAGCTAAATACCGAGTTCTTTCACACCAAGGCGAACCACACCTAACACAACGTCGCCTACCCTTTATACGGTGCTAGGCTAACCACCGAGTTCTTTCACACCTTAGGAGAACTAATCCTATCACAACGTCGCCTACCCTTTATTAGGTACTAGGCTAAGCACCTAGTTCCATTGTTATGGAGGAACTACTACCCTTCACGACACAACACCTAATCTCAAGGAGATCTACTCCTTGTTACAACACCATCAAGGATATCACCATCCTTGGAAACAAACAAACAAATACTTATATGTATAACGACGCACCTCATCTATTATACGACCTAGGCATTCTTCCCAAATGCGACTTGATTTGATTCTTCGGCATCCTTCACTAATGCCTTTGACACAACGCTTGGCACCCTTCACTAACGCCTTTGACACAACGCTTGGCACCTTTCACTAATGCCTTCGTCTTGACACCTTTAGCATTCTTCACTAATGCTTTGACACGGATGATGAACATCTTTCACTAATGCTTTCATCTTGACACTTTCGGCATTCTTCACTAATGCCTTCAACCCAACATCTATGGAGAAAGGAAGAATTATCAACAAGAGAACCTTAGTAGTCTTGATGATGACGAAGCATGGCAACTCATGGACTTGAGCTTGCACGTCTTCAAGAAGTGGTGATCTCTCCTTTAAGAGGAACCTAGAAGATCACACAAAAACAAAAGACAAACTACATAGATCACTTAGATCTGAGGTTAGAGGGTTAGAATACTTTGGAGAAGTATGTGTGTGAAGTCATACATAGAAAGGAAGAAATGGATCTCTATTTATAGAGAAAATTCTCTACTGTTCCCCGGATCCCACAGATCCTTTCCACTTGGGATCCGGCTAGCACAAAGCTAGGGATCCGTGGAACGATCCTCTTTACCCATGTGTATTTTTGGTTATGGGTCATGGGTCATGGGTTATGGGTTGATCTATGGTTTTCTTTCAAGATTCAATAAACTTGGTTAAGTGGTATATATAAAACCATGGATTATGGGTCAATACCATTTGCTAGTTTTTATCCATTTTGGTATTTACATGTTTTTACCCATTTTAGTATTTACATGTTTTTACCCATTTTAGTATACTTAGTTTAAGTATATGTTAACCCAATATGTAAACACTAGTTGTTGTACATATATATCTAAATCATAAAATTACTTAAGCTTGTTTTAGTGTTTTATGTGAAAACGTAAGTATGTTAGAAAACTATTAACTCAAACTATTTACGTATCCTTTTGTTTCGTTAAAATGATTTTACGTTTGTTATCGACAAAACATTAGAAGATCGTAAAATATAAATAAACGTTTTTACGGCTTATTTGTATTAACACATATGACATTAATTATTTATAGTTAGAAAAAGTCGATAACACATGCACAAACATAGTGGAACATAAACTTTGACCAAGGGCTAGCGATTTTCACATAAAAGTGAAAATGGGTAAAATTTGATAACACACTTGTGCTATCCCCCTGCATCAACCGGTTAGCATACAACATTGTTTCAAGTTATTTTATCATCCTACAAAGTAAAAATGACCAAATAATATCATACATCATTGTTTTAAGCTTGTTCCAAACACTCCTTTAAAAACCTCACTTATCCAACTTTTTGTAGATCTTTGTCATCATCATTCCAAGGTACTTGAACATTCCCTTGGTTTGCTTGAACTCCGCCGATTCATTCTCAATCTCGGGAAGAGATGCATAGTATTCCTTAGGTGGTAGTCGAGAATTTGGAAGACCGTCTTCGGAGCTATTTGATGATGATGATGAAGGAGTTAGAGGTTTTGCCCTTTACCTTTAGTCTTAGCCACTCGCTCGTCACTCAAGGGCACAAATATGTGAGGGATGAGAGCATAGTCTAGCTTCAACCCTTTTGGGCTTGGTGGAATGGGTGCAAATGCTCTATAGAGACGGGTGAGTAGCATCCCGTATGGAAGAGCAACGGATCCTTGAGTAGGAATATCTACCATTCTTCTAGCAATGTAGTAGGCTAAATTGAATGGTTGACGAGTGGACAAGTTGTAGAGCATGTGACAAAGGCAAGCATTGATATGGTCTCTATTTCCTATAGTGCTAATGACATTGGCTCTAAGGAGTTCCTCCCACTTTTTGAATTCGGGCTTAAGCACATTGAGATCCATACCATATGGATCTCGGTTCACTTCCTTTCCCTTTCGGGTGACACGGGTTGGAGCTGCCCTTTCGTTAAAAAGGTGCTCATGGATGATGTCCTTATCCGCCAAAGGAGTTTGGTAGGGAAGAAAGCGGTCATTGATTGCATCAAGGATAGTGAGTGACCACTTATCCGAATAAACACATGTACCACGGTTAGGAATTCCTAGCACTTGAGCAAATCGGTCTAGGGAGATGGTGTAGTTAGTTTGATTGATCCTAAACCTAAGAGCCATTTGATTGTCCTCATCAGTGAAAGAGACAACACTAGTATAGAATTCTAAGACAAACCTAGGACAAATGGGTTCATCGATGTCGAGGAGACAATCGAAGTTGATAGTGGCAAGCTCTTGATGGAGATTAGTTCCATCGACAAAGGAGGAATGAATGATCCTACCCTCATGGAAGTACCTTTGCTCTAGACTCTTAAAGATTTTGACTTGTTCTTTGGTGACGCCTTTGGTTTTGTGGTGTTTAGGGATGTAGCTAAGAGTATCCTTGTGATCATAGAATTTTGCGGCTACTATTGTTGTTCCTATGAGCAAAGATTTGTATGTTAAAAAAATAAATAAATAAATAAATAACAAACTTAGCGTTTTGGTTTTTGTGTGTGCCTATATGAAAACAATTTGGAGTTGCGGCTATCTCGACTCATTTTATGCATAAAATGGTTTTTAATGGGGGTGTTTGGCAAAAGGCATGAGATAACCCAAACGCTCCTAATTCAATGTGGCTTCATTTGAATATACCCGGGAATGCATATTAGTTATGCATTAGCTTTAGTATTCAAGAGCATTATGCAAGTGATGAAAAATTTACGTTTCTATTTGTATTAACAATGAAAAATTGTTTTCCTATAAGTGAGAAGCTTTTCAAAATTTTGACATGGGGTTTTTGTTTAATTAGAATAAGGCCTTATAGAAATTATCTTTTAAGTAGTGGGAAACGTGATTAGTTTATGCAATGTGACAATGTAGTACCTAATTTCGATATCTAGTTATGCAATTTGCCAATTGAATCCATGTTTTGTACAAGAATATACATAATCCCCATGTAATGATTTTGTGCACAAATTAGAATCCTAGACTCAGAATTAAGAGAAGTAATGTAGTTGGGATACTTACAATGATGTTATCTTAAGTGATTAATGGGTAAGAAAGTCTCAACAATGAGGTAGGTGTGTTGTTGATACGTTTTGGTAAAGTGGGTTGTGAGGAAGAAGATGTTTTGTAAGTGGTATTTTTGCTACTGTTGTCACCACGGACCAGACGGCACCAAATTTTTGGTTCCGTCCTTGTTGTCGTTTGGTGCCGTGGGAACAGTAGCAGCTTTAAGCTAATTTGTTTTGTTTTGTTTGTTCTAAAGTTTAGACTATGTTTTAACTACATGTTTGGTTCCATTAATCCTAAGCCAAGTCTAAGAAGATTAAATGGTTCTCGTTTGAGAGGCTTAGTTAGGATGTCGGCAATGTTGTCTTCGAAGGATACTTTCTCAATTGCGATGTTTCCTTTTTAAACATTGTCGCGAAGAAAGTGATGGCGGATTTCAATATGCTTCGTACGAGCATGTTTAACGGGATTTTTGCTGAGATCAATAGCTCCTTTGTTGTCGCAAAGTATAGAGATATCGTTGAGATGAATTCCGTAATCCATGAGAGCTTGCTTCATCCAAAGAGCTTGTTGACATGCTTTTCCGGCTGAGATGTATTCGGCTTCATTAGTTGAGATAGCTAGAGCCGTTTGTTTCTTTGCGAACCATGAGGTGAGACAATGTCCAGCAAAAGTACAAATACCACTTGTACTTTTTCTATCGACATAGTCACCAGCATGGTCCGAGTCGGCATACACTATAGTTTCTACACCGGTTCCTTTGGGATACCATAATCCTAAACATGTTGTTCCCTTAATGTATCTAAAAATCCTTTTCAAGGCTTCTAAGTGTGATGCTTTGGTATTTTCTTGAAAGCGAGCACATAGACAAACACTAAACATAATGTCGGGTCTACTAGCCGTGAGATAGAGTAGGCTACCGATCATTCCTCTATATTTAGTGTTATCTACCGATTCACCTTCCTCATCCTTGGTGAGTTTAGTGTCCGAGGACATGGGTGTCTTAGTTGGTTTTGATTCTTCAAGACCAAATTTCTTAAGCATATCTTTTATGTATTTAGATTGGTTAAAGAATATGCCATCTTCTAGTTGTTTAATTTGAAGTCCTAGAAAGAAGTTTAACTCACCCATCATACTCAACTCAAACTCGTCGTGCATGATTTTAGAAAAATCATCACATAGCTCTTGACAAATTGATCCGAATATGATGTCATCAACGTATATTTGAACTATGATAATGTGTGATTCCTTTTTCTTGGTAAAAAGAGTATTATCTAATAATCCCATGGTATATTTGTTTTCTACTAGAAAAGTCTTAAGTCGATCGTACCAAGCTTTTGGTGCTTGCTTAAGTCCGTATAATGCCTTATTGAGTTTGAAGACATGATGTGGTTTCTCAAAGTCGGTAAAACTGGAAGGTTGAGCAACATATACTTCTTCGTTAATAAACCCATTAAGGAATGCACTATTAACATCCATTTGAAATAATTTAAAGTCATAAGCACATGCATATGCTAGTAAGATTCTAATAGACTCGAGCCTAGCTACGGGTGCATAAGTTTCGTCGTAATCAATCCTTTCTTATTGATTATAACCTTGTGCGACAAGCCTAGCTTTGTTTCTAGATACTATACCATTTTCGTCCATTTTCTTTCGAAAAACCAATTTTGTTCCAATTATAGTTTGATCTTTAGGTTTTGGAACCAACTTCCAAACATCATTTCTAACAAATTGGTTAAACTCTTCTTGCATAGCAATTACCCAAGATTCATCTTTTATTGCTTCGTTTATGTTTTTCGGTTCAATGGTTGATACAAAGCAAAAGTAATTACTTTGATTTTGGGCTTGTGATCTTAATGTTCTTTGATTTAGTTGTCATATGACCTTTTCTAAAGGATGACTTTTTGATTATTTGATGTTTATAATTTCATTATTTAATGGTTCATTTTCCTTGTCATTTTCAATCATTTCTTGACTTTCTACAAGTTGACTTTCAACTAATTCATCATCTACCAAAGGTGATGTCTTAGAGGGAGGTGGACTTTCGTCGAATGTTATGTTCAACGATTCCTCGACTCTCATTGTTTCTTTGTTTAAGACTATGTAAGCTTTACTAGTTTGTGAGTAACCAAGAAATACACCTTCATAAGACTTTGGGTCAAACTTGGTGAGATAGTCTTTAGTATTAAGAATGAAACATTTACATCCAAACACTCTAAAATATCATAAAGTTGGCTTTTTGCCTTTATATAATTCATATGGTGTTTTGTTTAAGAAAGGACGTATTAAAACTATATTTTAAATATATGTAGAAGTGTCAACGGCGTTACACCAAAACTTTTGAGGTATATTTTGTTCATTAAGCATTGTTCTACTCATTTCTTGAATGGTTCTATTTTTACGTTCTACAACTCCATTAGATTGAGGTGTTCGAGGAGCCGAGAAGTTATGTGTTATACCATTTGTATCACAAAAGTTTCCAAATTGTGTTTCATTGTCAAATTCACGACCATGATCCGTTCGAATCGAAACAATGTTAACACCTAGTTGATTTTGAAATTTCTTGCTAAGTATTTCAAATTTATCAAAAGCTTCATTTTTAGTTTTCAAAAATAATGTCCAAGTAAACCTTAAGTAATCATCTGCTATAACCAAATTGTATAAGTTGCCTCAATAGCTTTTTATAGCAGATGGACCAAACAAGTCCATATGCAAAAGCTCTAGACACTTAGATGTGGACACCATGTTTTTAGGCTTATGGCTACTATGAGTTAGTTTACCAATTTTGCAAGCGTCGCAAAAATGTTGGTCATATTTTAGTTTTGGTAAATTTCTAACTAGCTCTTTTGAAGATAGGTTTTGGATAAGTCTCATATTAGCGTGAACTAAGCGTCTATGCCAAAGAGTTGAGTTATCATCTAAGGTTGCTAGACAAAGTTTGTTATTAGATGTTTTATCTATTTTTATGACGTATATGTTATTTTTCCTAACTCCTTTAGCTATGGTGATACCATCTTTTAGTATTTTACTACCATTTTCTTCAAATAGTACTTTATACTTTTTATCACATAATTGGCTAATACTAAGTAGATTAAATCTTAACCTATCGACATGAGCAACATTTTCAGTAGTTAAGGAGTTATGAGCGATCGTACCTTTGCCAATGATTTTGCTACCAAAAGTGACATTACCTCCGTCATACTCTTGGTATGTTGAGAAGAGGCTTTTGTTGCCCGTCATGTTTCGTGAGCATCCACTATATTTTATCCATTCATCAGGTTCTAATCCAAATTTCAAGCATACCTATGACACAAATAACTCAAGCGTTTGGTCCCAAATATCTCATGGGTCCGTTTGGGTAAATATACCATTTACTTGGTTCATATATGGAAATGATGGGTAAGGGTTCCATTGAATGTAATTTGGAGTTTGATATGGTCTAGGGAAGTTTTGATTCCAACTGGTATGTTGATAGTTGGGTTGTATGTTGTGGTTGCTCTTGGGAAAGGGGCGTTTGGCAATATGTGTTTTAGACCGTTGTTGAATAGTTTTAGATCTAAATTCATTTCTAGCAAGTCCTACTCCTAATGTAACATCAGGTTTTAGTTTAACATTATCCTTGGTTTTCTTTGTTACTTTGACAAATTCACTACGGTCCGTATTGCAAACATTCTGTCCTGCTGCAGTCCTCACGACACCAATTCTTACAACGGACGGAACCCTATTTTTGGGTTCGTCTGGTCCGTGCTGTACTGCAACAGTTTTTACAGTTTGTTTGTCTTTTTCGGCCATTTTGGTTTGACTATTTGGAATTTGTACTTCATTAAAACCTAAACCACTTGTGTTTCCTGGTACCTCTTGAATTCTAACTATTTCATCGTCACAAGAAATGTTTTTGTTAAAATGTTTGAATTTAGAGTTATGTTCGATGAGAACTTCTTGTGTGAGCTTTAGTTTTTCTATTTCAAGACTAAGCCCTTGACATGATTTGCAACCATCGTCATTTGCTTTCCCCTTTTCCAATCGTTTTGCCTTTTCTTTTAACTCATAGACTTCATTTTCTAAAAATTCATTTTTAGTCTTTAAAAACTTGTTTTTGGTTATGATTTTTAAACTAAGCTCACACAATTGATTATATTTTTTTTGCAAAGTGTCATCATCAATAGAAGAATAAGATGAGTCGGAATGTACCTCGTTTGATTCATGTGCCATTAGAGATATCTCATCCTTGCTTGATTCTTTATCATCCTCACTATCACTCCAAGCACCACTTACAAAAGCTCGTTGAGTTTTGCTTTTAGGTGGCTTTGGGCAATCTCCTATTAGATGACTTGTATCACCGCATCTAAAACACTTTCTTTCGCCTTTTCCCTTTTTGTCATCTCGGTCTTTTCGGAATGGCTTCTTTTCTTCTCGGGGTTGTCTTACGAACTTTCCTATTCTTCTAAAGAACTTTTTGAAATCTCTAATGGCCATAGCATACTCCTCATCTGCACTACCGGAGCAAGATTCGTCATCATCACTTGATTCCGTTCTTGCCTTTAGAGCAACGGATTTGACTTTCTCTCTTTTTCCTTTGATGATTTCCGAATCTTTCTCCATCACCATTTCGTGCACTTTGAGGTTTCAGATTAGCTTGTCAAGTGACATTTTTAAGAGATCTTTTGATTCCTCAATAGCCGTTACCAAAGTCAATCATATCTATCTAAGATTGTGTAAGATATGTAGAGTCTAAATCTACACAAAATATCTAGTGAAATCTTCTAGAGATTTCAATGATGCACTACATGATGTCATGTGTTGTTTTCTATTTTTAGAAATATGTTAAATGTAAATACATATGTAATGTTTTGTTTTAAGAAAATAAAACATGCTTGATCTAAAAAATGTTAACATACATTATGGTTTAGAGTCATATCAATAATATGATTAATCAAAATGTAAATGCTTGAGTGATGAAGATATTACTTGATGAAAAGCTTGTTTTAATATCTATTAAACTTGACAAGCTTTAAGCTTTATAAAAATTAAATTTACTTTTGTCGTTAACAAAACTTAGGTAAAGATCATAGAATATAAATAACGTTTAATGGCGATATTTGTATTAACATACTTGACTGGGATGGAACCTTATTACATTAAGTGTATTAATGAAGGTCCATTTGTCGCAAAGACTGCTGAAGGTTTACCTAAACCTGAAGCTCAATGGACCCAAGATGAGAGGAGGGTGGTCAACCAGGACCAAAGACTCAAAAGCATCATCATATCTTGTCTTCCTAATGATGTAATAGAGTCTGTCATTAGCTGTAGTACAACCAAACAAACCTGGAATGACCTGGTCCACAGCTATGAAGGTCCCTCAGATACCAAAGAAAACATGATCATGGACCTGAAACTTGAGTACAATACCTTCAGAGCCAAAGACTCATAAATCCTCTCTCAAACTTACACCCGTTATAAAACTTTATTAAATGAATTGTCAAATGATGGTGTCAAGTTGTCCAAACATACAATTAATGTTGGTTTTGTTAACAGTATCCCTAAGAAGTGGTTGAATTTTTCTTAAGGACTTAGAAATGCAAATCATATTCAGAATCTTGAACTTCTTGAATTCTATGAGGAATTCGCCTATGAAGGTAATCTCATCAATAGACGATACCCTGATTTGAAAAAGTCTCAGGAAGTCAAAAAGACCCTGACAACCACTTCAACACCCATTTCTACTGCTTTTTATTCAAACGGTGTGGTTCAGGATTTTCAGGAAAATTCTGACAATGAGGCTGATGAGAGAACAAGCGAGGAGTACCTAAATGACTTAAACATTGAGTTTCAGGAAAGGGCACTCCTTGCTAACTCTAAAAGGTTTATAAGAAAGAACAAAAGTTTTTCTAATGCGAAAGCTAATGAGGACACTAAGTGTTTTAAATGTCACAAAAAGGGTCATTTTGCTAAAGACTGTTTCTTAAAAACTATTTATGAACCCTCTTACAAACCCTCAGGGTCAAACCAGTCCTTAGGTTTTAGCAAATTTCAAACGAAGCTATTTCAGTCTCATCAAAATTTTCAAAACAAGTCTCACCAAAACAAAGCTGTTGATTTTGAAGCTAAGTATAGGAAAGCCAAGGCTAAGCTAGCTATTCTTGAGGCCACTCCCTCATAAACAACACAAAATGTTAAATCTGTGCAGGGTAAAAACAATGGCCTGGTGGCTGAAGTCTTTGACTGAGAGTAAGTTGTTGCCAAGAAAGCCACAATAACCAAAAGTTGACCTCCGAGTAGTGGGACAACCAGCCCAATCAACATCCGAATACACAACTAATGAGGAGGTAGAAGAGGAAAAATAATTGTAACCCATTGTCTAAAGTACCCTGAATATACCATAAATCCGCTTAAGAGCCGAGAAGTGAGGCTCCCGTGGATCATGCATATAAAGACAACCCTGCTGCACTGCATAGGAAATATCAGGTCTAGTAAAAGTGAGATACTGAAGAGAACCCGCAAGACTCCGATATAAGGTCGGATTAGATACCAGATCACCATTATCACCCAGTTTAGACTCATTATCGACAGAAGCCCGACAACCAACTATGTGAGCTCGGTCTAGAATCTCAGTAGCATACTTACGCTAAGATAAGAACATCCCTGAAGATTTTCGTGTAACAGACATGACTAGAAAATAATTCATACATCCCAAATCTGTCATAGAAAACTCTTTATGCAAAGAAGCTATAACCCGCTGTAACAAACTCTCAGAAGAAGCTATTAGGACAATATCATCAGCATACAATAATAACTAAGTAGGATCAGTCACCTGTCGATAGATAAAGAATATTGTGTCACAACGACTATAAGTAAATCCAACCCGAAGAATATAAGCAGCAAAACGTTGAAAACAAGCCCGAGGAGCCTGCTTGAGACGATAAAGAGACCTCTGTAATAAAAAAAAAACATAATCAGGATGTGCCGGATCCCAAAAACCAGGAGGCTGATGCATGTAAACAGTCTCAGTCAAATCACCATGCAAAAAGGCATTCTTGACATCAAGCTGATGAACCAACCAATGTCGAGAAATAGCGAAACTAAGAACCGTCCGAATAGTACCTGGTTTAACAATTGGGTTAAAGTTTTCATCAACATCTATACCCTCAATATGGGTACAGCCATTCGCAACAACTCGAGCCTTGTAGCGACTAAGGGTACTATCTGCTAAAAACTTGTGGCGAAATCACATACATCGAATAATATTTACATCTGTGGGCCTGGCCACTAGAATCCAAGTGTTATTCTTAATAAGTGCATTGTACTCATTTGACATAGCATTTTGCAAATTAGGATCATTAAACGCATCATTATATGATTTTGGTATGGGGGAGAGAGACGACACATGAAGATTTAAACGTTAAGTGGGACGACTAGTCCCAACACGAGGACGTGTAACCATGGGATGAACTGAAACCAAGTTTGGGTTAATAGTTGTAGGTGGTGGATCTTGGGAAACAAAAATGGAGTTGAGTTCGGTTTCATGGGTTGGAAGTGGGATGTCAATATGTAGAGGGGATTCAGCGGTAGCGATGGTGGGACTTTGTGTCTGGACTGGTGAACGTGGGTCGTTTGTATGGGAACTGGGATCATCAGTGTGAATAGTGGGGTTAATGGTAACAGGAGTGTTTAGTTGAGGTAAATCAGTTGGTGAAGTGGTAGTAGGTGTGGGTGATAGTTTGATTATATTTGAGGAGTCATCCAAAAAATTCATATGAGGGACTTACATTGGGTGTCATGGAACCAAACGGAAAAACTGTTTCATCAAATGTAACATGGCGTGAAATGATAATTTTATTCTTGTTTAGGTCCAGGCAACGATAACCACGGTGATTAGAGGCATGCCCCCAAAATATGGAAGTGTAGCCCGGGCTCCAAGTTTGTGTTCGGTATCAAAGTGAGGATAACAAAGACAACCAAAAACACATAAAAGGCTATAATCAGGTTTGGTTCCAAAAAGACGGGTAAAGGGAACTTCATTTTCAATGGCACGTGATGGTAAAATATTTAATAAGTAAACGGCCATATTGATGGCTTTAGTCCAACAATTAAGTGGTAGGTGAGCTTGAAACAGTAATTTCCGAATAATGTTATTAATGGTGCGAATTATCCTTTCAGATTTTCCATTATGTTGAGAAGTGCGTGGACATGAGAAACGAAACTAAATTCCATTATCGGCAAATAATTTCTGAAATGCGTGGTTGTCAAATTCACGACCATGGTCACACTGAAACGACTATATATCACACTTGAATTGATTTTTAACAAATGAATGGAACAACATAAATTTGGACAAAACATAAGATTTATTTACTAAAGGATAAACCAAGACAAATTACGAATATTGATCTAAAAATAAAACATAGTATCGAAATCCATAAAGACTCAGAATTGGAGAAGTCCACAAGTACGAGTGAACAATGTCAAAATAAGACTGAACAAAATTTGAGGAACTAACAAATGGAAGTCGCATGTGCTTGCCAAGCTGGCAGGCATGACAAAGCACGGAGACTTCTCCTTATTACATGAAATAGAATTATTTGAAATGACACTGCGTAGCACTTCAGTCCCTGGATGTCCAAGACGTTGATGCCATGTGTACTGACTGGTGAGATAGACCTGAGGAATTGGAAAAGGCTTCGTAACAGGGTAGAGATGTCCAGTGCTATCAGAGCAGAGCAGAACCCGACGAGTTTGGAAGTCCTTAACAGAAAAACCAAAAGGATCAAATTCAATGGTACAATAATTGTCACAAACAAACTGACAAACACAAATTAAATCTTTTGCGATATTAGGAGTGATTAAGACATTGTTTAAGTGAAGGGGTCGAAATTGTGTAGGCAAAATACTATGTCCAGAGTTGGTCACGGGAATGGAACGCCCGTCACCAACTGCTACAGATGAATAAATACACGAATTAAAAACATCACTAAGATTATTGACAAAATCATTAAGGTGAGATGACGTACCTATATCCATATTCTAATTACCGGGTAGGGTGTTCAAAAAATCCGATAAACCGACGAACCGAGCCGAACCGTAAAAACCCGAAACCGAAAAAAACCGAAACCGAAATAACCCGCTTATCACGGTTCGGTTTCGGTTTTTATTTTTGATATACGCGGTTAACCGAACCGAACCGTGCTTAATCCATGAAGGTTTTCTTTAACTAAATATTCAAAAAATCGTACAAGTAGTAATTATATTATTGCACTATTTTATTGTATAACCCCTTTTTTGCTTATAATGTAAAAATTTCTAAATATTTATGTGTGAAAGTTGATAAATGTGATCATAATCTATAGACGTCAAATAACTATTACTTGTTAAATGATTATGTATGGATATTTGAATGCCGTTATTCTAATGGGATAACTTTTTTGTGTGGCTATTATCAATTAAATGTCATCTAATTATAACAAAATGACATTTTACATTCTAAAACATGTTATTGTTTATATGGTTAAGCTCGAAATGGTTAACCGTGACCCGAACTGCGGGTAACCGCTCATTTTGGGTACCCGCTTGTCCGGTTACCCGCCTAGTACGGTTCGGTTTCGGGTAGTAAAATTAATTACCCGCTCCTTGATGGATAGTTAAAATCGTCCAACTAACTGAACCGAACCGCCCCACGAACACCCCTATTACCGGGAGCTGGATCCTAAAGTGTCCCTGTAGTAAAGGCATGTGGTAAAATGATTTCTTAACCCAAGTTGCCCCAAACCAGCCATAAAACCCGATAGTGACTACTGTTGACCAGAGACACCGAATGGACCATGCGGTTGATCTGTCATAACACACTGACCCCCATCCCTTGTGGACTTTCCTGTTGACCCCCAAACTAAACAAACCCAAACCTTGTGGACTCGCCTACTGACCCGCCAAACTAAACTGACCCCCAATCCCAAGTGACCCATTTGCGTAGTATTCTGACTCGGGTATAAGATGTGACCTGGGTATGTATTGTGACCAAGTGTAAGGGTTTGAGCGGGCTGGGTTGTCTGTTGGGCCGAAGGAGGGACAAATCCTGCTGGAGCATGGGCCGTGTATATGGGTAAGTTGACAACACTGGGCTGGCCGATACTTGTATAAAAGGCCACTGGTAGTGCGTTTTGGTTTGAGGAAGTAGAGACACCTACTGTATTAGAAAGATTATTACAAGTCCCATTACAACCAAGCCTAGCCAATAAATTTTGCAAATTTTGGATATCCGTAGGTGTCAATGGTGAGGTTGGTATATCATTTGAGCCAGATGTACGAGTAGCAAGACCATGTACCCCATTATGTAAGAACTTGCAAGACACCCCAAATCGACATGAACCTTTATTAAAATTGAAAGACGATTTATTTACCTTATCCGTGGAGGAGGTGAAGCGACGAGCATTAGGACCGGAATTTGCCAATAGAACCATCGGTGAGGATGACGTAACATCTACAAGTGTATCTTGTTCCCGTGACTTCATCCGCATCTCTTCCGTGGTGAGCACAGATCGAACGGTCTTGAGGTCCGAAAACGGGTCCTGATGAGCACCAATGGTGGAGATGTTATCAAACCTTGTGGGTAGGCCTTCAAGTGCAAATGTAACCACATCATCCGAGCTCTTAGGCGACCCAAGAGAGGTCAAAATTGTCGCAATAGATTCAATTTTGCGAAAATAAGCATCGATGGTCAAGTCTCCAAGTTTCAAGGAATGTAGTTCCGCCTTCAAGGCAATGGAGCGTGCATGTTTGTTGTCATGGAAAATATCGAAAAGTATGTCCACGATTCCTTAGCCGATTGCGGATTTTCAACAAGTCTTTATTGAAGGGTTTTGGACATTGTGACAAAGATCCAAGAGAGGATAATGAAGTCAACCTTTGGCCATTCGGCATCTGGAGGCGTCGTGGCGCTTGAGGATGCGTCCTCCGTGTCCTTGGCCATGATATGATCCAAAAGGGAATGTCCCTTACAAAGATGTTGGAAAAAATAGACCCAAGATGCGTAGTTAATCTCAAAGAATATCTAACTTAATGGGAATGAGGTTATTAAGGTTGGTGATAGTCATTAGTTTGTCGGAAAGTAAGATTAGTGTTTGAGGTGGAGGATCAATGACGGTCATGATGTAATGTGTTTGAGCTGTGAGTATGTGGGTTGTGATATGTAAAGGATGGTTAGGGTTTAGTTATTTGAATGAAACGGTGAATGGAGGATGAAACAGTGACTATATTAAGGTTTAGGTGATGACAATAAATTAGAAACAACAATAAAGAACCAAACAGTTAAGTCGACCAGTAATTTGATGATACCAACGATCGACACAAGGTAAGAAACTTATCAAACAAGAAAAGCGATTGGCTATCACAAAGCCAACGATCGACCTTCAAACAAATAAACTGGTCGACTGGTAATTTATTATACCAACGATCGACAACAATAACAGATTTAAGAGGATCGAATGTTGTAGTGGTTTAGGCTTTGGCTCAATGGTGGCTGATACCATGTGATCGTATGTATTGTAATTTGGTTTATTGATTGATACCTGTTAGTGCAAATATTACGATATTTAATCTATACAGTCTCGTTTGTTTTGATTGATGACAAACATGTAACTTGTAATACATAACGTAAAATGTACAAGTTACTTGTAATTACATTTGTCTCAACATACATTCAACACCTCTCGATGTCTCAAGTCCTCGTATGTTACAACACAGGTTCGTACATGTTTGTTATGTGGCATTATGATCAAACACATTAACAAATCATTTAGAATGTTTAAAATACGTTTAGAGTCACTAAGTATTTTAATAGGTTAACCATTCTATTTCGAACCTCATTTTACATTTTGTATTCACAAGTATTTTATACAAATACATCTTTTGTAAAATGTCTAACAAATATATACTTTTATTTGTACAAGTAAACTAACTATAATATTCATACAAGTATTAAAGTTTACTTACACTTGACAAAATATATTTTATTTTGACAAGCACTCAACTAGATATTTTATTTTACAAAAGGTTACTTACATTTTATTTACAAGTAACTTACCTTTTTAATAAGTATATACATTTGTTTAAATGTATTTTTCATAAAAAGGAAAACACTCTTTTATTACCTCATGCATAGTGTCACCTAAATCTTTAAAAGATTTTGGAAGATATTCTAAGATATCAAATCTAATAAATTATTATATTTTTGATTACCACTTTTGGTTATAAATACCATCCCATGGTTTTCTCATATCTTCATCCCTTCCAACATATATTCTCTCTAACATTCTTTCATCACTTAGATCTATAGAAAAACATGTAGTAGCATACATCAATCACCCTCACCATCACATGATCATGATGCTTCTAATATTCATCTTTGTTGTAAGCATATTTTACATTTTGATCAACCAAGGAAAGTTTAGAGATCTAGCCATCCTCATTCACCAAAGCATATCAACATATGAAGATTCAAGATCTCTTGATAGCCTCATTGATTGAAGACTTCTTATTTAAGAAGATCATTTAGATTAGTCATTCATATCCATTAGACATTTATGTCATGGATCATCATTGTAAATATCATTGCATCATCACAACACTTTAACCAAACTAGATTAGATGGTTTATGTGTTTGTACCATAAAACACAAGGTTTGTTATGTTGGGCCATAAAACATAGTGGGAGTGGTTGTACCCTTAACTCGACATCTAGCTTAGTGTCGGAAATATTGTTAGGCGATGTTAGGTTGGTTCTACCTCGAACTAGAACCCGGTATTTAGCTTTGTACCGAAAAAGTGTAACGTTTAATTATTGTAAGGTTTTCTCCGCCGAGAAGGGAGCTTGTTGATTTAGTGAAGTAACTCTCGAGTTTGGTACTCGGGAGTGGAGTAGGGCGGAGAGGAGATCCCGTGACCGAACCACTATAAATCCTCGTGTTCGGTTTGCACTTTCCTTTCTTTATCTCTTTACTTTTATAATTGTTTATGATGTGGTTTGATGATGATGCTTGTGTGACAACTTGGTTTACTATGCTTTATATTAGTCATAAACAATAATTGGAACTTTCATATTATAACAAGCTTCATAAGCGATTTGATACTAAAGATCTAAAGTTTTTAAATGGTAACGTATTCACCCCCTCTCTACGTTTCCACAATACCTATTACACAAAGATAGGAGATATATATGCACACTATACAAGAGTATTTTGGGAAAATACTAATTACCCACTAAGCATCTGATGTGCTATTTCATCCTGCTTTTAATATTTATAAAACTTAGACAACTTAGGATAAACACATACTAACGGGCAGAGAACCCGATAAGATGTAGTAAAGCCTTAGGTAAATACGAGTATCGTCCCAAGAGAGCTGTGACCTTGAAAGAACTAAACTGATTATAAATGATACTGATAATATATTGGTATGATAAGATTGTAATAATTCATCCAAATGCTATAGTTATTCTAATCACACAGACACCAGAATTTTAGGATAAAGAGATAGATAAGCGAAGCTTAATGAAGAATACAAGTACGAATTAATTCTCGATATAAAGGTTCTATATAGTGGTTAATTATCGCTAGACTCCTTTGGTCAATTCGTCATGGCCTATGGTTCTTAGATTCCTCACCAAGAAGAATAAGTCACCCGAGATCATTCGGCAACCTAATAGCAGTCATTAAGGGCCAAATCTACTAGATCTAGTCTATGGAAACCCGGCCGTTAGGAACTTAGATTTCCCCTAACCTCTTAAATACCTCCACTTGATAGGTGATCATTTGGTCGGTTCAACACACGAAGAGTGGTTGTACTATGGCCAATTCCTTCCATACTTCGCAACCTATTAGACTTAGGTCAGTTGGTCATATCTTTCAGCCCTTCAGATACTAACAAGCTTATAATATTACCGAGACTAGTGATCTATGATAAGACTAGTAAATGTCTATAAAGAAATAAAGAGAAGATCAATAACATAAATGCAAACTTCAATTAATAACATGAATTCATAGTATAATCCCTAGAAAAATATAAAAGAAATTCAAACTCGAATACAACTGAAATCGTAGACGAGAACTTCGTTATTCAATGCTCCTAAACCATGTTTCTTTTTCTGTGTTTGATCTCCCCAAACCCTAGAAGGTTTGGGAAAGGAGAGATGATTAAAACTGATGAAATCTTCGACTATTTATAGGCCGGATACCAGTTACGGCGTAACACTTATTAATTAGTTACGCCGTAACTCTTCAAAATCTTGTGCTTATCCATGGTTACAGCGTAACCTGAGCTGGGGGTTACGCCGTAGTCTTCGTAAATCATATGCATTTCTTCTGCTACGGCGAACCCCTGCTGATGGTTACGCCATATCTTTTGTAACTTTGATGTTTATCCGTTATTACGGCGTAACCTGAGCTGAGGGTTACGCCGTATCTCTAGTCAAGTACGCAGCTTCAAGTTCAGTAGTTATGTTACGGCGTAATTATATTTCATTGTTACGCCGTAATCTTCATAATCATTATTACGCCATAACTTCATTACTTGGTTACGCATTAATTGAGAGAAAAGTCATCCTTTGGGCTTGGAAATGTCCATTCAATGCTTCCTTTCATAAAATAAGTCTTGAAATGAAATAATAAGGAATAAGGATGTTCTCACTAGCAATTAACTCATAATTTGATGATAAATGGGGAAATTAACGCTTAGAATATCAGGATAATTTGATGTTATCAAATATCCCCCACTTGAACTGTACTTGCCCTCAAGTAGACCATTTTAGACTGCAAAAGATACATCCACAAGAAATGTGCAGTTAAGATTTCCATACTAGAATATTTATACGAGCCGAACACCTCACGAAATGGGAACGAAAACACTCTCACACTCATCCTAATCTAAGTGTTAATTTCGGGGTGATCACTCGATTGCACGGGCATAGCAAGTATTCTATTATATGCTTGGCAATTACACTCATCTTCACCGCTAGAGCTAAGGTTAAGACATTTTTTAGAAAGCAATGTTGGGTTGACAGTGATTCAAATTCTATGGGGCAGTGTCATTACTAACGCGTCACGGCGAAGTGGACAAAATCAATGATACATGACCAAATCCATGGCCAAGACATCAAGGATTGCTCGCTGCATCACCTAGACACGCTTCACGACAAAAAGGGTAAAGTAAGGCATGAGATATTTTAATGGGTGAAAAGAAAAAGAAAACAAATAGTCTTAACTTAAAACCAAGTTGCCATCACCCCACCGTTCATTCAAGGTTCATCTTCATGGTACGGAAATAGGATCATAATTTGTTACGGGAATACACCATTTGAATATTTTTCCTTCTTGAACTGATGGTGTCTTGACTATCTTCCAATCTTCGAATGTGATCGAGGTGTTTATTTCCGATGCTAATTTCTTATAATCACATAGTGCTTATAATATTCGGCATTTTTATTAACAAATACTGTTACACATTTTTTTTTTTTTTTTTTTTAATATACATCCCCCCACTTGAGATGAGCATAAGGAGATAATTGGGGATCTTTAATGATCTTCAAAATAAGATGTAGTTGATTTGGTACGCCTTCCAGAACTTTTACTCAAACCTCGAACTAGAGCGAAAAATGACTCCAAGATCAAAAGATAAGACTACACGGTAGGCTAAGGTGTAAAGGTGTAATGAAAATAAGGGTTAGAAAATGAAAGGATAGGCTCAAATAGGTGAAACTAGTGGATCTTGCACTAAAGGAGAGTGCAACCAAAAGGGTTAACACGGAGGTCGAAAAGTCAATGTGACTAATCGATAAACACACACAAGTAAACACATATGGGCTATTTGGGTTTAATCCTAAAACATTTGCTTTTTTCAAATTGCCTCTTCTAAATGCACCAAGCTAACCTGATACACTACTCGTTTATGGTCTCGAAGTGATGTAAAAGCCAAGTTCTAAAGTTTACAATATTATCGACACACTCAATATTTGGGTATAATGGGGGAAACGGAAAAGCTAAATCTCACCAATGACAATAAAGGTTATAGTGTGCTTGGCTATATGAAATTCTAGATTGGTTAAAAATATGACAAAGATTTTCAAATGAGCTTAAAATTTTAAAACCAACTAGAAAATTAAGGCAAGTAGGCTAATTAATCATACATTTCATTTCTATTCTTATCCCCCCACTTGAAGTGTACAAAGTCACATTTGTACGAAAAAGGAAAAAGAAAATAGAAATGAAAAATAACCGAGAAAGAAATAAACTCCCCTCTCAAATGGTTGCCCAAGATGTCTCACTAAAGGTTGAAGGTGGGTCAGGAGGTTGCTAATGCATATCTTATTATGCCGTAACTTCATAATCATTATTACGCCGTAACTTCATTACTTGGTTACGCCGTAATTGAGAGAAAACTAATCCTTTGGGCTTGGAAATATCCATTTAATGCTTCCTTTCATAAAATAAGTCTTGAAATGAAATAATAAGAGATAAGGATGTTCTCACTAGCAATTAACTCATAATGTGATGATAAATGGGGAAAATTAACACTTAGAATATCAGGATAATTTGATGTTATCAGCATCCAAATCTCCAGCTAATGATACAGATAAGACCATATCAATTACACTAAATGTACAATTAACCAATAAAACCATATCAATTACAATAAATGTACAACTAACAAGTATGACCTACTAGTAAATTCTAAGCTATACTTTAGGCTGGCTGCAATAGTCTCGATCGAGGGAAGTAAGATCGATTGTGGCGATCGATTCACCATTGATCGTCTTGTTGTGTGTCCACTCGATCGCCAGCTATCGCAAGTGTTTTTCGGTCGTATATACGATCGACTAAATTACACACATAAAAACAAAACACTCACTTTGTAATTAATTTTATTAAATGTCGTCTTTACTGGGGCACCTAATCGTCTGAAGGTCGCTGGAGAGAGAAAACTGACGTTGCAGTGAAAAGTAAGGGGATTGAATCCCCCTTACTGGGGCAGCCTTATACAACTCATATATTCTCCGTTCTCGTGTGTTACTGACTTATTGTGAAGAAAGAGTTGTATGAGTGGACTTTTTCAGTTTTCTGAGAGTGTCTTCAATTCCTGCATAAAGACGATACAAAGTAGGTCAAAAATTGAATTGAGTACACACTATTAAACTATCTTTTACCCATTAATTAAAGTGGTGGGCATACTAGAAACATAAGATTTGTATGCACATACACTACTTGTGGGTTGGCACATCTACTAAATGTGCTATCTATAATGTTAGGTGACGATGCCAACTAATACTACACCAGGCACAAAGTGGTGTACGTATATGTAGAAGGAAAGCTACATCCTTTGCTTGTTTCAAACATGTCACTTTGAGAAGCGATATCTTAGTTATATTAGCTTCAGTTTCGACATGTAACGTAACATCACGAAGATCACATACCAAAAAAAAAAAGGTTTTATTTACGTAGCTGGTGATAATTGCTTGTTTTGAAACTGTGTATGAACTTAAGCTGTGGTGCGTGCGACGAGCTTTAAGTATATACGCTATTCTTATAAATTGTGACTCGGGCATTGTACGAGTACTACCATAGTTAAGGCTCATCATCTAAAGCGAGACTTCAAGTTCCATTTGAGTCAATGGTTTATAATTAATTGGTAGTAAGTGTGTTAGGTTTCCTTTAAATCAGAGTTGAAAACAATATTACTCGTCATTATAGTCAAAGTTTATTAGGTCATTTTCATTACAAGTTCCTTTCCCATCATTACCTTTTACGCTGTGTTCTTGAGTTTTTTCATTAAAGAAAAGGGAAGTAAAGTGGAAGTAAACACTTTACTTCCATTTCCTCCCACTTTTGGGAGGAAACACTTTCCTTCCAAAATCACCTAAATAAGCCTAATTTTACTTCCATTTCATTTCCTTTTCCTCCTTAAGTAAAACTCAAGAACACAATGCGGAAGTAAATATCTTCACTTTACTTCCATTTCATTTTCTTTTCCTTATTAATCCGACTCGAGAACACAGCGTTAGAATTTTCAACAAACCGTAGATCAATCATATCTTTAAGAAAACATTTAAATCAAACTATATATAAAGTATAAGAGCATGGGGTATGGTTGATTTCGTTTCTCGCCGAAGCTGACATGGAGCCTCGCCACTTCATTTCGTGGCTCGCCACGATACCATGCCCCACACAAGCAATCTCGCGTTACAACGAAACACAAAACGACAACTAAAAATCGAATATATCCGTTTCTTTTTCAAACGGTTTAATTTCAAAAAACTTTTATTTTAATATAAAAACTTTACCCACCCTCTTATAAATAATACCTCATTTTCATAAAATCATCCACACTTTTTTCTTTCAAATCATTCACACACTACTCTTTCAACTCTTTACAAAGCAAAAAAAACATAAGTGGTTCGGATTCCGATCTTGTTGATATAGAAGATATCAAGATGATTCAACGCCGCAGTTATGGGCAATCGTTGGGAGAAGATGAAGTGAAAGTTCACGCATGTAATTACATCTGGCGTGGACCGTGAAATTGTTTAAAAACGTCTTATATCGGACTATTTTTCGATCCTCCAAAATATCCGGAGTACTATTTTAGGCGTCGATTTCGTATGGTAGTCAACTATTCTTACAAATAGTACAAGGTATTGAAAATTATATTCAAACTGTTGATCCTCTTCCACTGCATTTTGATTTCTTTAGAGTCCACCGATCGTGTGGTGTAATGAGTATGAGTGTAATTATGAAATGCACATCGCCTGTGACGCCAATTGGCCTCACGACCGCACTGATGCATTTGATGAATATTTGCAAATGGGGTCACACTCGGCACGCGATTGTCTAGATTTTTTTACTATGTGTGTAATTGAATTGTTTATGCCCGAGTTTCTAAGAAAGCCTAATTTGGGTGACATTCACAATTTATATAACGCATACATAACACCGTCCATGGGTTTCCGGAATGCTTGGGAGCATTGATTGTATGCACTGAATGGAAAACTGCCCCGTTGAGTGGCAAGGGCAATTTCATAGAGGTGATAAAAAATATCCAACTATTATGCTTGAAGCCGTTGCATCATACGATTTATGGATTTGGCATGTATTTTTTGGGGTAGCGGTGCGAATAATGATTTAACTGTTTTGAATAATTCACCGTTATTCGACGACCTTCTTGATGACATCGCCCCAAGGTTCCGTTTCAAGTAAACGGTGCAACATTTGAAAACGGGTATTACCTAGTTGACGGGATTTACCCAACTTGGTCATCTTTTGTCAAATCTTTCTCCACTGCATATTCGGAGAAAAATGCCTTGTTTAAACAAAAACAAGAAAGTGCTCGCAGGGCGTTGAAAGAGCTTTGGTCCTTCAAGGGCGTTGGCATATTATAAGCCAACGGCCGTACGCGTGCTTGGACTATCAACAAGCTAGAAGAATCATGTACACGTGCGTATCATATTGCATAACATGATTTTGAAAGATCAGCAGTTGCGATATCGAATTGAGCGATATTTATGTTTGTCCGCGAGCAAATATACAACGGACATGGATTGAGCGACGATCTACAACGAAGAATGCCAAAGAACTGCGTGATAAAGCAACGCACGCAAGACTTCAACGAAATATCATTGAGCATGTTTGGCAACTACATCAGCAACAACAACATTAGTTTAAATTTCTTATGTTTTTTATTTCGCAATGTATTTTAAATTTAGTATGTTTTTTCGCAAAGTGTATTTTTTTTATGTTGTATTTTTATTTTAAATGAATGGAATGAATTTAATTGTGTTTGGAAAATATGGAAAAGAAATAAAATGAGGGTGGGTGGGGCCCAAATGAAGAGAAGTGAGTAAGTTGTGATTGGGGGGTATTTTTTAGTTAGTGTGTTTGAGTGATGTAGAGGTGATGTGGCATACGTGGGGCCCAAATGAGGAGAAGTGGTAAACTTATGATACCCCATGCTCTAAAGCATATATACATGCATGCACGTACAAAAACCATACAAATGTTTTAGATAAAACCGTATAGCTTCATGTTTAGAGATACAAAATATACAATGATATGATCATTCCAAACTTCTATTATTTGACAACCGTAAAACCTAATCTTTTGAAAAACAATACATTTTCTTGATCTTCTATATGGATCAAGATTATAGACACATAAAATACTAACTAGGGATAGATTAGTAAATTAGTATAATGCATGATTCTAAGTATTTGAGTGGAGTTCCCTATTCCCACTTTACGCCCAATTCGTAAAGCCAAAGAATGCCCCATCTTTTGAAGGGTGCAAAAGTTAAATATTCCCTACCCCCACAAGACAACATTTACTAACAACCAACACATATTTCTTACTCTTTTCCAATTTCACCCTTCTTTTAAGACCACACATGACCACCATTTTGTTTGTGTTTGAAATATATAGTGCGAGTTATGAATTTGAGATGGACAGATTCCATTAGCAGAGAAAGAATCAAGCATTTGTTTAAACAACCACGATTAAGGTTTTATAAGGTCAAATGGGTTATTATATATATAGAAAAAAATATTAGAAATCATGCATGTAATAGTGTAACTGTGTATGATAAGACCCCGGATAGATATATAACAAGCATCTTCAATTTGTCAACTTGTTTTATCTCAAATAACCACATTTTGCAATTAATTTATGGAGAAAAAACTATGGTTGACATAATGACATGAAAAAATGCTTGTTTGGAATGAAAGTAATGGAATCAATCCATTATACACTTGTTTGGTATGCAACTATCACAATGAAAAGGTGTCATCATAGTCATAGAACCATACCAGGGGTGAGTGGTGACTTTTACTACTCATTCATTTATTATCTTCTCTCACCTCTAATTTTTACTAAATTATTTCACTTTTCTTATAAATCTTCCATTAATCCAAATATAATTTTGTAGTATCTTATTAACACTAAAGTTGTTGATGCTTCGTAAGCTTCACCGGAGCAGGATACTAGTCACACACTGTAACAGTTCACCGTTGGCCGGAGTCGGATCAAAGTCACCGGTTCATAGTCATTGTGGTTGCCAAAGCTGGAGTATACAAATCACCCTTTTCATGTTCCATTTATGAATTTTTCTTCTTATTTCTTATTTACTTTAACACAATAATTAAAACTATTGAATTTCATCTATAAATTTATATTTTGGGTCTGGAACGTGGGTTGTAATTTGTAAATGGTCATATATTTTTTTTTATCTGCTAGTGCTTCAAAAATAAGGATGAAAATGATAGTCTATATGGAATAAATTTATGAGGAAAAGCATGTCATGCATTTTATTTTTTATTTTTTTTCTTATGTTCTGTTTTTTTTTGTTTCACATAATATGAATGATAAAAAATAAGAATGAAACTACCATACCTAATTAATTAAACCAAACAGTTTTTTTTGTAATGATTGATTCATTGTCATTCCACCTTATACTGATACCTATATCCATTGTGATTCATGACAACAAACCAAACGCCCCCTTAATAACCATGTATTGTTTGCCATGATAGTTAAGTTTTCGCTTATGCAAAATAATCGTTGACATCAGTATCAATCTATGGATACTATACTAAAGTTGTATATATGTGTTATGCAAGTCTGATTTTCAGAAAATGGTTGTGAAGGATCAAATAATATACTAGAACGTACACATTCAAGCCTTGAAATGTATGTGGTTGGATGCATATATATTTTCTGAACTCTATATAACCTGAACTTAATGATGTTTTCCCCTGGCAAGCAGCTCGAATTTGTCCACAAAGCACATGATCTTGTTTGATGCCGTAGTTCAAACCACTCTATGGACCATGGCGTTTTCAAGATGAATAAACCTTAGCTACTAAGGACCAAATTAAAGAACGATATCATTCTAAACGATATCAAGCAATACAATTTTTTTGTGGATTTCTAATGCTTTTAGCTAGCTAACCTTTCCATCTCTTGTGTTTCTTGCCTAGCTCTTTGCTTTGTCGTTTATTGAAAATACTGTACGGAAAAGGTCATTAGAATCAATAATTGCTCTTGAGTATGTGTTCTCAAAGTAGTTAAATAACTTTTAGAATCACAATCAACTAGTTCTTTGATTATAAGTATGCATGTATGGTTAAGTAATTTATATCTACTGTTAACAACTCTGTAGTTTTATCCAAATATGATTATAGCTCCAAAACATAATGATACGAAAATTGCTTGGTAGCACGCTTGAAGTCTCGAACATCCCACTAGATGTATAGCAACATCATATTAAGCTCATATCTTACTACTATATCTCTAGCTAGTTGTAATAAGCCAAAAACACGTCTATTCTAGATAACGATTCAAGATAACTTTTTCGACTGATATTAACTCGTCCATGAAATGACTCGATCGATATGTATACAAACTAGTAAAGTAAAACGAAACAAAACGATGGACACTTCAATGTTTTTGAAGGGCTCAAAGAAAAAATAAATAGTTGCCACGTTTTTTATTTATCTGTTTTCAATCAACACCAAAAAACATATCTACTAGAGTTGAGTTGGAGCATCAAATACTATCTGATCAAGACCTGAAAATTCCATATAAATGGACAAAAGTGTTGATAAAATTATTTAAAAGTAGGAGTAAAATTTGTTGAAGGGTATAGGATTCCCTTTAGCACCTCTAAATTTGCAGACTTTTCAAGAGGTGAAGTCAACTCAAAAGCTGACTCTTTTTCTTGCTTTTACTTAAGTATTCAAAATTCTGCTCTAATGGTGCTCCCCCACTGGGGTCTCTCATTAATTTACACAAGTTTTTTGTTTTGCTTACACACATATTTATGACTTTTTAATACAGTTTTTATCTTTTTCCAATGAATTTAACGTTGGGTTAATCTAATCTCCTAATAATCCAGTTTTGACCATGGTTTTTCTAACCCAAAATATGTTATCTCAAGATCTTGGGTCTCACATCTCTCAAATAAATATTTTTTTTCAAGAAAACTATAAGATAATAAAATTTAAAACCTTTATCTAATACATATATTTAAAAATGGGGATAACTTGGCTACAATTATTGTAGTTAATTGGCTACAATCTTTCACATAAACTACATAGGAAAGTCTCAGGGACCCACTAAAAAGATTCAAAGACCCACAAAGATGTTGAGTTTATAATATATAAAACATACAATAAACATATAGACATCAAGAGTACACAGCGGAAGACTTAAGATCATAACAAATAAATTAATTAACTGAAAGTATGCGTAACGTACCTCTTTCAAATGTCAAATCCCTCGAGCAAAGCAAAACAAACCTCGAGCAAAGCAAAACAAAGAAGTACTTATTGGTGTAAGAATAATGTCTTACAACCACGCTTGCACCCACGAATGATTAACCAACGAATCAAGCGTTTATCTAGATCTAACACAAGTCCTCGTTTAAGAAAAACGAAACCAAACTCCCTTACAAATGGGGTGCTTGGCCGAATATTAGACTGGAGAGAGGAGATGAGAGATCTAGGGTTAATTCAATGCGCAAGTGTATGAAACCCTAGAACCTAACCCTCTTTATATACTAGTAGGTAAACTTAGGGAACAATTTTATGAATTAGGGCTTTAGAAGGCCCCTATGGCCGGCCATGTAGACAAGCCCAAAGCCAAACCCATAAATTTTCCAAGTTTTCCATTTCTAGTCCTTTTCTTTTCCATTTAACGGTCGTTAGTCATTTTTCCGTTAAATACTTAACGATCGTTAACCGGACTTAATGTGCAATAATTAATCGTAAACATAAACATTAATTATTAACTTTAATTCTCATTCGCTAATGTGTGCAATCCCGTGGTCACGAGTTCGAATCCGGACATTCATATGTTTGTAAATATATACATTTCCAACAGCTTCCACTTGGATATGTTTACAAAACGTGAAATGACATTGGTTAGCGTCTAGCAACGCGCCAATGCCCCCGGACAACTTCGTGTATGGTTTTCTGGAGAAAAACCAAGTTTGATGATTCATCATCATATTCATCCTTTTATTTCTAATACCATGTTAATAAGAATATGGATCTCACTCATTTCTTAATTAACTATTCTGTTTCGCTTTATGTGATTGATTAAGATTACCAATTCTTCTGAACATATTCCAGAAGACCTTGGGTATGGCCATACAAACATCTTAACAATCCTACGAGGGCCCAGTAGATATTATACTTCAAAATAAATTTGAAGGAAACAAATCCCATTTTGACTACAAGCAGGATTCACAAATTTTGCAACACTTCTGAAAACAATCCTTATAACTACCAGTTACGTATAGCGTTAGATTGCTTCACAGAAATGCACTACATCCATGACATATCTCTTGCATCTCAAGTCAGAGGATAAATATTCATGATATACTTAATGACTAAGATCCATAAAGTATCATCATGTGGGTGGATAAGTCCTATACTCAATTCATTGAATATCATCAGAAATTAGTCATGCTACGCATCAATATACTTTCAAGTATATTCTAACTAATACTCAGATTTGTCTTAATTCAATATCATTCCCATGTTATTGATCGACAACGGACTATTTAGAATAACTTAAGTTATTCAAGGATTTAAACATGCAAATACAAGACACAATATTATAAATGAAATTAAACGTATATCGTACTTTAATTCATTATAAATAATAATTGTTTAACATCCTTTATCCAAATACTAAATAGATCAATGCATGATAATACTAGTTAATGAATTTTGCCACAAGTCATGAAAATCATACTTGTTGACAAGGCATAATTTCAATTAACTTTGATCTATAGGAATTTTGAGAATACTTATTTCAAGAATTCAATAAGTGAATTTCTTGTATATGTTTACACATATCTTGATATTGTCATATCATTCCATAAGGTGCGTGATAACCTGAACCACCCTTTTATGACAATTATCTTTCAAAACTTTAAAGTTTTAAAGTATTCTTTATTTTTTAATGTATAATGCAACTATGCTCTTAGTTGAGCATAACTAGTCAACATGGTCATCATCAAGGATACCATGACTAGAATTGAGTGGCATCTCAATTATACCAAAGATCATTGTGTTCAACAATATGCTCTTTAAATATCCGTAAACTTTTGAACAGTTCTAGTGTAATGTTGGTGCCTACCAAAACTCAAGTTTGTTGGCAATGACAATTATGAAACAATTGTCATATAATCATCCATAGAATCTAGGAGCATCTCCAGATTGTGGAATGTGATTCTAAATCCAAACATATTCCTTTAAAATATTTATTACACTAACAACTTTCAATGTTGTTAAATCATCTTGTAATCAAGCATGACACAACAACTTTATACACAACATGATGTTCATGATGAATCTTCAAGTTAAACTTTAAGATCTCATCTATCTTGTCAAAGAATGTATTCATCATGTTCTATTTGACTCATTTATTTACCGCATATGTTTATAATAATAAACATGTATTCCAAAGTTGTATATATTATTTCCAAATCTTACAAACGAAGTTTCATTCCCAACTAAAACTTAATTTAAGTGGAATGTAGTTGCCCATACAACATATAAGATTTAAGAAAAATAAATAATACTCCCACTAGCTTTCAAGAATACTTATGAGCAATCTTATTTTAATTATTAAATCAAACATGGATTTAATATTAAACATAAGAAACATCTCCTAGATGCTTGCATATATCCATTCATGAATTCTTGCAGTTTGTACATATCCAAGGATTATTTGAATTCATAAAACTTCTTTGTATTACTCATCGTCCTCGCAAAAGTAATTTCACAACAAAGAGTTATGACATTCATTGTCAAAATTTCATATCAATGAAACTAAGTATGACAATTATAATCTTTATACTTCTATTTAATGTATATAGGAAAGAATATTCAATCATAGTTAATTGCTTAAGTATGATTGATATTATTATCACTAGACATACATTAAATACATGTACAATATTGTCCATATGATTTCTACACAAAGATTTAAACCACTCGGGTTTCCATCCTTTGAAGAAACTCATTTTCATTATTAAGATAAACCAAGTATCTAAAGTTGATTATCTTTATGGACAGCATCTCTACATTCATAGTATGATTGATTTACCACAATTTAACATTTGGAAAATTCATCATTATGATTACAGCTTACCATGATCCCAGTAACTCATATTCCTCAATATATTAAATATCTGAGATATCCTTGCGGATCTATGAATGACAATTCCATCATATTGAGATCTATCATATACATGTTTAGCCTCATCATGATATTTGCTAGTGCATTTTAGAAGATTATGTATTTTGTAATTCAATCTTTCAAGATCTAAACAAAACTCCCACTTGCCTTTAAAAATTTAAAGATTACCTTTAAATAGTTTAGCAAGTAGAGCAACAATACATTGTTCTCTTTTGGGATATTACAAAAACATTGACAGTTCCTAACCTTAGTTTGTTACAACTCATTCTATAAGTAGTTTAACAAATTCAGAACTTCATTTATAAGACTTAATGTGATTTATCACATTCCATAAACAAATGGTGTCTTATTAATCTTCTAGGTTGGAGTCTTATTGAGTATATTCAATCTATACTCAATCTACTAACCTTGATAACTTTTGGAAGAAACTATAGTTATCTTGAATCAAATAATGCCAACAAATTTTGATTCTTCTAACAGAACATACCATAAAACTATGGTATTTCCTTAGAATTAATATTGTAAGAAAATCTAACAATATTTTAGATAACCATTTACTCTTTTGGCTTACCTATTTACCAACAAAGTAAAACTTAATGGTACAATAGAATTACCAAGTCAATTGCATGTATTATAACACAAATATTTTTGACCAAGTCAAAAGACATATTAGTTATAATCCCACTATACGTTATAAGTCATTGATCAACTCATTGACTTCATGCATATGTCTTAAAACATAGCAAGTTAACATCTTACTTTATATTGTAAGTCTTGTATTAAAAGACTTCATATTTGTGACTTTACAAAATCATAAACATTTATAATTAAAGTAATTATGAACACCACCTCAGGTTTCAATTCATATTTCAAGTTTATATTTACTACATATATTTAAGTCATTCAACGAATACTCAAATTCAAGGTAGTATTAGATTACTTCATTTAATTATGTCATTCCATGAAATGTTCCATGTAAGAAACTGCAGAATCATCCATGATCGTTCTCACGACACGTGGATATTTTACCTTGGGCTACAATCTAGTTCACGTTCTCACGTAAGATAAATTGTAACTACAAGTGTTTCTTAAATATTGAATGACATAAATATTTAAAATAAAGTAGTATTTGTTATCATCTTGACACATGTTCTTAATAGGGCAATCATACATATATAAATGTATACTTCCTATTAGAACGTTATTCTCTTACTTTACAATCAAGAGAATCTTTTTAAATCATATTAATATGTGTTGTACCTTGCACACAATAAGATTTCTCCCACTTGTGCGTGGAACAACATCATGTAGCATATAAACAACACGATACACGTTCGTTTATTTGATTAATATGATTTGTGTCATAGATATAACAAGTAGATGTAGAACTATATTTTTTTTTAGTAAGGAAACGCGTACCGACTATCCTTAAAAACATAAGTGTCTACAATTGGAAAGTAATTATCTTTGAAGATAATCTGGGTTACTACACAGGAAATAAGGCTTGTACCTCCCACTGAATTAGAAATCAATAAAACAACTTCTTATTCAGTAATGCATCACAAATGCTCCCACCTGAATCGACAACATTGTAAGTGTTGCATAACCAGTGAAAACAACTTGCTTACTTTTTTACTTTCCTACACCTTTGAAGAACCATACGTAATCATTACTAAGGTACTAAAAGGTGTATTCTACTATATGAATGATAGGTTATCCATCAATGTTATTAACTCGAAAAATTGGGTATGCAATTTCTTCCTCAACAGGCCTACCATCCCCATACTGGTATGTAGTACCTTTAAAGGATAAAGCAAAACAACTAGATAAAAATATGCTAGTTTGCCTTTTACCAATTTTTGCGGTAATTAGTCTAGCTTCTAATCTAGTAACTCATATACATGTTTTCCGGTTAACCAACATTCATGTTGTTACAAAGGATTCATTCACCAAATGAGGGTAATGAAATCTTTATGGAAAATAAGATGTGCAATTCATTGCTAAGAGTTACATTAGAATTTAGACAATTCAAATGTTCCTATTATACCTTTCTCATTCATGAAAAGGAATAGGATTGAGTCTCATGCTTCTCCCATGGAAAAGAGACTTCATTTGTCTTATCAGTAAATTATTCTCGATCAAACATTTGTTTGAATGCTAGAATTGATCAATTTACTAATCAAAGACTAAACCACGTTTACGGTTAAATGTTGCATTTATACATTCAAAAGAATTACAAAATTCAATTTTAGTATTTTCGATAATTAACCTTTTCAATAAACAATTAAATACCCAAGGTTCATATTCATATAACCAATTAATTATTATTGAAAACTAGGATCCAAATTGTCATAATTTCATCACGTCAGTTGATCTGCTAGTAATGAACCTTATACAAAATGGTAGAGCTTTTGCTCAATTGCCAATTTCAATTGCAATTCCTAGATTTATGGGATTTACATATAGCCAATATCAATCGCCATGTAAACATGTTTTATCCCATCTTATGCCTTGAGTTGCCAGCTCTCACTACAAAACTTAATTAAGTTGTCCAACTTAAGAAACTGCAAAATCGTCCATGCCCGCCTCACGACACGTGGACATTTTACCCTTTGATTACGATCTAAGTCACGATCTCACGCAAATAGAAAGTAATCTTAGGTGTTTCCGTTTCGTTGGATGGCATATAACTTAAATTAAAGGGTAATAGTTTTGATGTTAAATCAAATATGTACAAAGATGTCATGCATTCATCTTTGTAGCATAGTTTTTATTAAAACATTTATATCTTGTTTTAATGTATAAGCTTTTCATCATCAAACTTTAATTGAGGTATTGGGTTCACCAATCAAGGAATTTAGTGTTAATTATCATCCATTATACCGTACTTTTGCATAAGTGTAAACACTTAGTGTTTCGGATAATTACCACCGAAGTGGCGCATGGAATTAAAACTAATTCGGCCTTAAGATGAGCTTGCACATTTAATGGCTTACTAAGTAGCTCCACTCGAACTTACAGGCAGAGGACAGTGCACGCTAAAGCACAACCTTAGACATCCTTTCAGGATGTGCGCACTTCTTTAAACCCCTTTTGTTAGTTCATTCTCATGGGTGAGCCGTTCAGACCATTTGTACCAAAGTCATCAATCAATTAAACGATTATGATTACTAGTCTTAAAATACATGTTTCACCATTGTTTAGGTCAGTTTATTTTTTCTTGTAAAAATACCCTTGTTACACATAACAAACAAGCAAGTATTTATAAAAAATAAACAAATAAACAATGAATGCATAACAAATAAAAGTCATGCATATCAAATAGCCACATGCAAACGGTTTGATAAATCCTATTAATAACCAATTCAAGATTTGACAATATGCATATATTTAATTAAGACTTTCATCCGTTTTCATCTATGTACAAGGTGAACCACATGCATCGATTCATCGATTGCGCAAGTCAAAATTAAATACATACCACATAGCACATAATTGATTAAATTAATAATTATTGAGGTCTTCCCCAATTTTAGATCAATCAAAAATTAGTGTATATCACTTAAACAAGAAAGACATACAATAAAAGCAGATCCATGATAAAACATGCAGATAATTATCATGGACATAAAATTACACTTAACAATTAATGCAATTAAATCAAAGTTACGCATATACACATAAAGTTGCATGCATCTTAGGGTTTGTAATCCAATTAAAACAATAGTTTACAAAACCCTAATTAGGGCACCATAAAAAAAACGCCCCCCCTTCAAAATTAGGGTTTAGGTTTTGCAAACCCTAGATCTAAGCATACAAATAATAACACATTCATGTTTATTTTAATTATGTGTTTCAGTAATTAATTACTTGTTATACAAGGCTCTGATACCACTGTTGAGTTTATAATATATAAAACATACAATAAACATATAGACATCAAGAGTACACAGCGGAAGACTTAAGATCATAACAAATAAATTAATTAACTGAAAGTATGCGTAACGTACCTCTTGCGAATGTCAAATCCCTCGAGCAAAGCAAAACAACCCTCGAGCAAAGCAAAACAAAGAAGTACTTATTGGTGTAAGAATAATGTCTTACAACCACGTTCTTGTACACACAAATTAACCAACGAATAAGCGATTGCTAGATCTAACACAAGTCCTCGTTTAAGAAAAACGAAACCAAACTCCCTTACAAATGGGGTGCTTGGCCGAATATTAGACTGGAGAGAGGAGAGGAGAGATCTAGGGTTAATTCAATGCACAAGTGTATGAAACCCTAGAACCTAACCCTCTTTATATACTAGTAGGTAAACTTAGGGAACAAGTTTATGAATTAGGGCTTTAGAAGGCCCCTATGGCCGGCCATGTAGACAAGCCCAAAGCCAAACCCATAAATTTTCCAAGTTTTCCATTTCTAGTCCTTCTTTTTTCCATTTAACGGTTAGTCATTTTTCCGTTAAATACTTAACGATCGTTAACCGGACTTAATGTGCAATAATTAATCGTAAACATAAACATTAATTATTAACTTTAATTCTCATTCGCTAATGTGTGCAATCCCGTGGTCACGAGTTCGAATCCGGACATTCACATGTTTGTAAATATATACATTTCCAACAAAAGACCCACAAATTAGAGCACAAATTGTAGGGAGTTGGCTACAATGCAATTGTAGCTAATATATTCCCTTTAAAAATACAATATATAGAGCGTGTATGGCAAAATTAGCACTAACAGCAGTAAGCACTAGTTATGGGCATAACTTAAAAATATTTGGTAACATAGTTGTAGGTGTAATCATAATGTATAAAACAATTCTTAAATGTTCGACGCTTTTAAATGCGAAAAATGATCATTTCGAAAAAATAGATAAAACTATTTGTTGTTGCCAAACAATGCTCAATACTCACACCGCTAAATGCTTCGCACGAAACACACTTACAGTAACAAGTTTGTCATTTTGCAGTTTCTTTGAGATACACTATGTACATATTCTATGGTATCAAAGCTTGGTCGTAAACTCTTCTCAGATATAGAATCGACAACGCAACTAATACGTTACTATGTTTAATCCCATACTCGAATCTGAAATCTCAATACTGTTGGAAAAATTCATTTTGCAAAATGAGTTTTTGCAAATTTTGGACATTATTTAATATATGTATTTTATATATATTTATATTTCTTGGTAGCTTTGCGTTCTCCTCGACGAGAGCTTCGCAACGAGCTAAAGTATGTCCAAAATGGAGTTAATATGAATGAGATATCGTGTCTCAAAGTGGGGCACGTGAAACACAAAATTTGGAAAATAAACACATCCCACATCGCCTAGAAAAAGAAGTGGGAGTGTGTTTATATAGAAATCATGAAATAGACCTTCAAAATAATTTGTTGGTTTTACTCCAACACATACGTGCACACGCGTAGGGGGTGCAGATTTCTAGATTTTTGGGCCAAAATGGGTTCGAAGAACTCATGCGACCTACGGACACGAATGCAGTTTCGAAACCTCGCATGCGTGCGAATAATCGTGTTTATAGCAATAACAGATTTGAAGAATCCTTTTATTTTAAGCTGATATTTATCACAGCTTTTCCGTGAATTTTCAAGCAAGTTTGTCAGGTCCGGCTGTACAACAGCTTTGAACGTTGTACCCTGGGAAACAGGGGAAAGGATTCTCTCAAGTAGGTTTTACAACTTGAGTCAAGTTAAGAGAACGTGAACCATTGGATTTGATCCAATGGTTAAAATCAAAAGAAGTTATTTTGATTTTAGCCATTGGATCAAATCCAATGGCTCACATATCTCTAACTTGACTCAAGTTGTAAAAAGAACTTGAGAGAATCCTTCTCCGGGAAACAGACGGCGAATTTGTTTTAAGGGAATCGTGTTTAACAGAGTCTCGGTCACGACCTTTTACTGCTTTCTTTTATGTATCGCTATAGAGTCTGTCTTCTGCATCTACACATTCTGTCTGTTCGTTAATTTATTTATTGTAATTATAATCTGATTTTCATAAATAAAGTGTACAACGTTTCCCACAAATACTGATGTGTCACTCATGTAACGCTAAGTCGAAAGCTCTTTGGTATCAACAACTATTAATTTATCTAGTTAGGTGTTATGTGCAAGCTTAAGACTTGATAATATGCGTGTATTTAGCCTAAACATTCAATGTATAACATGATTATGCATAGATAAAGTGTAAGGTTAAGTAATAAGTGAACCTTTTGCCACTTTTCTTATGTTAATGATTGTGTTCACATGTGTGTGTGTTTAATGATAATGAACTCGACCCATCTCAAGTCAAACACTAATACATGCATTCATGACCATTATGGACCAAGGTGGGTTCCTAAAACATCATTTTGGGGTGTTGGTTCATGATTTGGCATGCACATGAGTACCCACGCACCTTAAACATATATCGAACATTAATCTATTGTAAGGTTAACTTAGATTATGTGATAACAATAATTAAAGGATATTGGATTATGTGATAACAATAATTAAAGGATATAATCGACTGTGATAAAGTGCGATACAGAAGATAGTCTTTTGATGTATTTATCTTCGTCTGAATGTTTTAGTTGAGTTCTAAGATATCTATAAGTGTGCTTGGTGCGGTGATAACGAATAAAACGTTATTCGTCTGCCACCTTAACACCAACTAATCAAGCTTTCAATAACACATCAACAACTAAAATACCTTCCCCAACAAAAAAACTCAATAATATGTTAATGGTACCACAAAAAACCCACTCACTCAAAAAAAAAACCAAAAAAACAAACGGAACGAATGGCGTCAGTGGAGGGATTGGCGAAATTACATACGGCGGACGAATGACGGAGGTGACGGTGCAGCATAAGACGTCATTCGTCTGGTTTTGGTACAAATGGCGGACGAAATTTGCTCCCACACCAAGCTCTCTAAGTAAAAAGATTAACAATAACTTTTTTCGGTAACTAAAGGAGAACTATCGTGCAACTAATATCAAACTTATTTTCCAAATATGGAAATACTATTTCTGAACAATTAGATATCAAATGCAAAATCAGTTCTCAAAACATAGAAACCCAATTTTATCGACTTCACATTGTAACAAAACAAATTGTCAGTTCTAAAACGTAAATCTAGACACCTGATGGCCCAATACTTCGGTTTATTTGCAACTTAAATCATAAGAGCAAAGGTTATGTTAAGCCTTAACTTAGTTGCGTTAAGGTGGTTTTTAACCACACCATTCATTGTGTTAAGGCAGCGTTCACGAGGGTCCGTTAACCCTTAATGCTACGTTAAAGTAACATTCAAATTTAAAAAAAAAAAAAAAAAAAAAAAATCATAAACACCCCCACAACGGCTAAACTATCCGTTGTGTTAAAAAAACTTGCACCCCCTTAGGTTAAACGGCTAGTTTGGTTTTTAAAAAAAAAAACCATTTTCCTACCACTATAAATATCTAGTTAACACACAATTTTTTTTCGCACTTTCACAACTTAATCAAATCTATCTTATATTTCCATTTGCTAAAAAAATGTCGGGAGATAACAACAACGAATATTCTTTCATAAATCTCCTCGGTGGGTGGAATACCTCAAACCCGGGTTCATCTTCAAACACGAACGCGGGTTCATCTTCAAACCCGAACGCGGGTTCATCATCACCCAACATCTCTTTTCCTAACCCACTCGGCTTGTCGAGCCAGGAACTTCACCTACAACATCAACGATTTCTATATTGGGAAGAAAGCTAACAAAACACACTAAACACCAATTTTCAAAATCTACAATTCTCACAACATTCACAAACCGAAACACATGAGGTTCCCGAAACACCCACGTCTCCTCCAAAGCCCAAAAGTCGTGCTAAATGAAAGTCCAGAAAATCCAAAGACCCGAACCAATCGATGAGGATGAAGAAATTCTCAACTTCGTCCCTACAAATTGGCAACCAAAAGAGGAAGAATTACTTGTCACCTGTTATGTAGCCGCTACGGAGGATCCGCTTCTCGAGCGTGCACAAGATCGCTACACATTTTGGCAGCGGGGAAAAAATGAGTTCAATAAACTCAATTTTCAACCACGCAACAAGGATATGATACAAAGCAAGTGGAAAACGTTGAACCGTGAATGCACAAAGTTCAATGTGTATTACAAACGTTCGCAACGGAAACAAAAAAGTGAGATGGATATCCTCAAACGGGCGAAACAAATGTATCGTGACCAGCACAAAACTGCGTCGTTTGCCAACGATTAGGCTTGGGAGGTTTTGCGTGGTCATAAAAAATGGGACGCGTCGGATCCGGTTGATTTAACCGGCGATGTCCCAAGCCAAACAAACGAGGCTTTGTTTAGTCATGATGAACAACCACGTCCCATGGGCAAAAAGCGTGCTTCGAAGAAATCCAGATCCGAGAGCACGACAAGTACTGGGGGAGCGAGCACCGGAGGAACGAGCTCGTCAAGCCAATTCACCGAGATTATGACAACCGAGTATCGTATAAAACGGGAAACCGTCCAAGCGGCGTATCGTGCGGCCCAAGTAAAAGATGAAACCATAACAAGGTTGGAAGAGATGAAATTTTTGATTATTGACACTAACGGCAAAGATCCAAACGTTGTGACTTGAATCAATGAAGAAAATGACCGAATCATCAACAAATATAACTTGCAACCTCGTTACTGGATTTAATTGTATTTTCGTCATTTCCTTTTTTATTTATTTTTATTATTATTTTTTATTTTTTTAGTTGCAACATTTTTTTTTTAATTTCATATTGTTAAATGTTTAAGAATTAATGATATGTTTTTTAATAAATGAAGTGTTAGTTTTAGTTTAGGGGTTGAATTTGAAAATATTTGAGTTAAAGTGAGTCAAGGTTTAGTTATGATAAAGGGTGTTTTTTTTGTTGAGTTTAGGTGAAAGGTTAAAGCTGACGTGGCATTGATGTCACAGTGTGTTAAACCTTAACTTGTGTTATGATACGGCTTGCTCTAAGCCAATTATAGGACTTGATTTGGTTTCGATCTGATATTTGATTTACTTTTTGGTTTATCGGACACTAAACCAACCACCGTACAAATCACCACCCTAATTTTGCCTGAGTTATTCATTAGACTAGCGATAATAAGGCTTCGAGGACCCGTCTTCGAGCCTTATACCACGCGTACTCCTTGTTACACACACCCACACACCACGCGTCTTGGAGCATAAAAAAGAGAAGTCAGTCGTGTTTTTGACCGAATCGTGGAAGCGTGAAAATGAGGCCAACGGTCAAAATTTCGAGTCGTTGGGCATTTATTATAAAAAATTTCAACCTTTATAAAAAATTTATCCCTACAAATACCCCCAATGCTTTTCATGTTTATTCACACATTCAAACACATTCTTTTTTATACACTCTAAACTTCTCATCTAAAATAAATGAATTCCGAATAATTCATGTTTGCATCCTCGAATGAAAAAAAAAGATAATAGTATCGAGCTAGAGTTTAAAAAGAGACGACGACATACAATATGAATGATCAAACTTCTACTTCTAGAGTCCCCAAAACCTCGATACCACAAAACACGATACATAGAGATCGTTACGGTGCTCATGATCGTCTAGTGATCGCTTACTTCTCTCAAAACCCAATTGATGATGAAGATTTTTTTTACACGGTTCTGAATGAGTCGATCACTATTCACATGCATTGTTTGAGAAATAATTGATAATTTTTCGTATTTTCAACAATGTAGTGATTGTTCCGGAGAGTTGGCATTTTCTCATTGATGAAGTGTATCTTTGCAATTTGTCAATTGACATACGACACCGTTTCTGATGCTCAAGACGAATATCGGAAAGTGCATGAAGCAGCAAAAAAAGATGTGGAATGAGCGTTTAGCGTGCTAAAGAAAGAGTGGGCTACAATAAAAAAAAATCTAGCACGGTCGATGACTCTTAAGAAAAATAACGGATATGATGTACACATGCATAATATGATTATAAAAGACAAAGGGAAGACAATCTCTTTCGAATTTTATCGAGAGGAGCAACATCATGATGATGATCTTATACAAACGCATGAAGAAACATTACAAGTTGTTAGCGATTTAGTCAAAGAGGAAACTTATCTGAGCCTTAAAGCTGATTTATTGGACCACATTTGACGTCCAACAAATGAACATTAATTTGTGGTTTCATTTTATTTCAATTTTATTGTAAGTTTTTTATTTTATTTGAATTATTAATGTAATGTGTTATAATTATTAATGACATTTTAATTTTAGTGTTTAAAAAAATAGAAGTTGTTGGTGAAGTTGGTTGTAGTGACTCCTTATTATCGCTAGCGTTACGTTGGATGTAATAAAGAGACCCTAAGACCGCATTTACCACTTCCACCTCAACGTCACATCTTTCTACGACCAACTTCACCACGAACTTAGTGTATTAAGAAAATAAACTTCACTACCAAAAAATACCTCACTTAACACACAAATATACATCACCAAAACACGCGCACACACACAAACACAAAAACACACTCCACACGACTCGGTCTTGACATCGACCGAGTCTTCATTTTTTTGGTTAAAGACGTGTGCTCAAAACGAGCCGTAATAAAGCCTACACGTCTTGGGTGATCTGAAACTCGGTCGTGGCACCCTTATTGCGCCTAGTCTTTATGTTTTAAGTCAAGACAATGCTATAAAGTGCAGTCGGCAAAACAGTAAGGACTGGAAACAGAAATATGAAAAAGCCTATATAGGTCTGAGTGTCTGACTTCTGTGAGTCTGAGGTGATAAGTGATAACCGGCCATCACTAAATACAAATTTATGTTTGTCTGGACGTCTGGCCCAAAGAAAATATTGGGCTGAATAAACATGTTGAATCACATGGGTTTCTTATCATTTTTGTTTAACTAAGGAGTAGACACATATAAATTGGAAATGGGTCAAAAAGTGAGACTGAAGTCAATCTAAATACAAGTAATAGGACGTCTTGGTGTCATAACGATACTTTTAACAGACATTTAATTTATAACCTGGTACATTCCATGTGTCACGTAAACTAATTGATCTTACAGAGGGAACAAAATCGAATAAGCCAACTAATCATAGCTAGTAAAACAATATTAAAGCATGTTACCATTGTTGTGGTCATCATTTCATATATTACAAGTCTAAAGACAATAAATAAAAAATAGATAGCTTTATGATTGAAAAGTGATTTCAAAATCTTTTTAAACGGTTTCATCTTACTATCTGAATTTACTATTAACATTTCCACGAGATAGTTGTCTTAGGCCTTGTTTCTTTTTATTTGTGGATTAAGTGGATTTAAAATCATGTGAGACCCTTTTCTCTTATTTCATCTGATTGGGGACTGGTGGGGTTTTTTCCCTCTATGGATATAGAAGATTTAGCAGATTTTAGTGGACCCCAACCTAAAGAAAAACATTAATATATTATTTGGGCCCACATTGTTACCACACAAGCAATTTAACACAAAAAAGAAACGTCCCTTTAGTGTCTAGTTGAGTTTGATTTTGATCCTCTAGTTTACTACTTTAATACTATTCAATAAACATAACTTGGTTGGTATATCTTTATCTCATGAGAGCATGCGGTATCATCACTTGACAAGTGAGTGAAAGCTTAACTTTTATGAGTTAAGGGCTAAGTAATCATATTGCCCAAATGAGTTAAGGCATTGAGTTAAGGGGCGCGTTACAACCTTAACGCTACGTTAAGAAGCAAATAATCAAAATAAATAAATAAATAAATAAATAAATAAAATTACATATTTGCCCCTTAAAATGTGGTGTTTTTTTTTAGTTAAGGTTGAGTTATGATAAGGGGCGTGTTTTTTTTAGTTAAGATTAAAATGATAAAGCTAATGTGACGCTGACGTGAACTGAGTGAAAGTTTAACCCAATGTACCACACTCTCTGCTCTGAATATAAGGTGTTTTCTCCTTTTAACTAACAGAGGTGATAGATTTGACAAAAGCTTGCAACTATTATTACTAAAATACATAATGTCTCGCCAACCTCATGGATTAGTGATGATTGACTCAGACCTCATGAATTAGTCGACAAAAAGATGATAAACCATTGTCATAAAAAAAATTGGCTAATGGGTTGTCTTTGATACTTAGGATGTTTGTGAACAAAAAAATAGAGATCTTGTAAATAAATAGAAGGTTTGCACTAAGGGTTACGTTTTAGAAAACAAATGCATAACCGGTGTCTGGTGGGCACATAGAGTCGGTTGTGAGAGGTTAGATTAAGCAATTTATATGAATAAACTAGCTCGGTTAGCCCGCGCGTTGCTGCGGGTTTATTTTTTCACTTCTTTTTTGTTGGCGTTGTTGATACAATATAAAGTATTCACTTGATGAAGATCGTTTTGGTAAAGAAGTATGTAAAACCTTGAATATATTTATTGATCACAGTATCATACAACTTGAGACCAATCGCTAATGTCATGTTAATGCGGAATGCGCATACATAAAATTTTAGTATAAACATGTACATACAATTAAGAAAGTTGAGGTTATCAATCTGACGACTGCAAATAATATACATCTTAGAAGACACCGAATCGTCAACATCCGAATTGAACTTCTCAAAACGATGAATGTTTGATGCATCAAGTTGCCTGCACATTCGTGTGAAGTGCATTCATCATATACCCATATTGGAAACCATTATGATAGAGATAGTAATTGAAGTGTATACATGATGTCAATGTTATTTACACTTTACACTTTACATGATGTGAACGCAAGAGAGGAGGATGATAACGGAATCCAGACGGATAGAGTAAGAGTTGATCATTGCGAGTTCTGAAAACCTTTTGGATTGCGTTACTCTCTTTTGCTTGCTGTAGTTTAGATCGTTGGCTCTCAAGTTTACTATATAACAGCCAGAATTCATCATAAATATGGAAAATTAGATCAGAGTTACAAAGTACGTCAAGACTAAATGTAGACGAATTTTAATGTTATTATCCAGAAAAACAAATAGCACATTACTCATGTTTTAGACTTGTATCATGATAAGAAAATAACAAATAGTACATTATTAGTTTTGGATCTGTATAGGCAGAGATAGGAAGACAGTCAACATTAGACCGCCAAATGCATCGTAATAAAGGATTTTTGGGAATACATATTTTCCTACTTTTCTACTTAGGTACCAAGTAATAAGAAGTGCTTCGGATTACATATGTTTTCTACTTTTGGGTTTATATACTTTTTTATAACTGCAACTAATAAGGAGATTCGGAAATTCAGTTTGCTGACCTTAACCCGTTTGCCCAACCCGCATTTGAGCAACATAGATTGGTGTAAATCATAGAAAAGTTACTAACCTTGGCTTGCTGATTTTTTTGATGCGCACGTCTACCCGCTACCCAACCCACCCAGTTTACCCCAAAGTGAAAAAATTTACTTGATTCACCAGTTTAACTGTTGCTTACCCCCAATGACTTCATCCTTTGAACGTGAACATCAGTTAACTCTACTTCTCCAATTTCAACAGCGTCTGTTGTGTCAGAAGCATAAGAAGAGTTAGCTGTTAATTCATCACAACCATCCATCATCATTTATGTAAAAAGAGTATGGTCACAATATATAAAAGTACAAAAAAATAACCAAAGTACATTTAAGGGGAACAAATCAAGCACCGCAGTTGAGAAATAAAGTAAATAACTTAACTTGTATAATCGTATTTGTTAAACTTTGTTGCTGATGCTTTTCATGACGATCAGTCTCGAATTCGACATCGTCCTACAAATTCACAATTCAAAATAGCGTTAGAAGTAACAAAAATATCAGATTTCAAGCCAAAGAGCCGGGAAATTGATATTCGAGTTTGAAAGTTAACCTTGAAATTTTTGCCTTCCAACTATTTTTGCTTTTCGGCTTTATTTGGCGCAGCTACAGCTACAACGCGATACCAAAACTCTATAACAATTCAAAGATGGGGTTTCACAGATGCATACACTCATATTTT
Source organism: Chrysanthemum makinoi (assembly GCA_910596185.1). Lineage (NCBI taxonomy): Eukaryota > Viridiplantae > Streptophyta > Magnoliopsida > Asterales > Asteraceae > Chrysanthemum > Chrysanthemum makinoi. Next base: position 195,215,547 of record OU343218.1, on the reverse strand, counting down.
TTTTTTTTTTTTTGACATGTAAGCCTGGCCCTTTAGCGCATTTTGACCTGTCAAGTAAAATTAAATGCATACCGGGTATTTTTTTGGCGTTGTTAATGTGATTCGTAGGTAGGCAGTGTTTTAGCCTTTTAGAAAAGTCACGTTTCTAGCTGGAACATACCTGAAAGGAAGATACCAAACTCAGTTAGGAACATAATAAGCTAATGCAAAGCACCCATGTAACTTAGTATCTGCATATAAGCTAATCCAAACACTCTAGGTATCACAGATAAACCATTACCTTGTCAAATGTACTTTTTTTTCGTCTGCTTCTCTGTTCTCTGATTCCCCTTGTATCCGTGTGTCAGAATCTCCACTTCCAGCGTGGGTTGTGAGTTTTCTTCTCGCTTCACCACACCATCATCCTGGAGGTTCTTTAGACCTAATTGAATCTGCAAAAGCATACACCCAGAATTGAGTTATGATTCAAGCTGATATCGACATAGAAGAAACAAAAATGCATAAAATTATATGTTCATGATACCAGAATTGAGTTATGATCCAAATATAGACATAAAAAGTATCCAAGTACTAAAATTTTGCGACAAATAACTGGCTCAAACATGTAAGTAGGGTTCAAGTAAAAAAATCATCCTTATTCTGTAATGGGTGCAAACAAACACGGTAAGAAGCCCATCAACACAACTAACAGTTCACGACATCAATAAATGTTATATTGTATAATTGAAGAACAAAATATCTTTGTCATATCCAAAATATAAGAGTATGAGTTTGACTGAAAATGGGAGGGTCTGTTTATACTCTAATTGACAAAATATATTAATCAGAAACTAACATAAGGTAGATTTACAATTACAATGGGCATGTCTATCTTACCTAGCTTCTGATAATCTTGTGCGAATTCAATCTGGGCTTGATATTTGGTTAATGCTGCAAATGGAAGATTTTGTCTGAAAAAGAGGATTACTTCAAGCAATAGATAGACCGAAATCATTGCACAATTAAGCTCGAAATTATTTTGTGAAACATCAAGTCTACTCTTACCATAATAGAAGTTCATCACCTGAATCCGTTTTCTAATACATCCATTCAGGGGCAAACTCTTGCAACAATCTTAGCCAGTCATGAGCTTCTGCTGTAAGGCAAACAATCAAGATACGGATCAGTAAGCTTGAAAAAAAATGCTTCTAATATATTTTTTTGGTTTGACAGATTACAAATGTATTCATTTGTAACAAACATAGAAACCTAATGAATTGGATAAAACGATACTTACAAACCTCGATAACCACGCCAACGAAGCAACCACATCCTCACCCCTTTTCGAAATCGATATAGTTCTCGGCAATTCCACCAACAATATCACATCAGACATTACTTAAAAAAAACAATGTTAAACATATTTATAACACAAATAGATTAAAAAAAGATAGTATAATTAGTACAACCTCAAAATGAGATAATCGAGGAGATCGATTATAATAGAGAAGCTTGATAAGTTTTTGCCATGACCTAATTAATTAGTTTCTACATATTATAAAAAGATATAATCTGATATCAATCAATCATTCCATAAGTTTGATTAGTACCTGATCCGAGATCGCCATATCACTCAGAACTGCGTGAGAAAATAAAAAATAAAGGGTAAAAAGTTTTGTTGTTGAAGTCTTGTTGCTGAGTCTTTCATAACGAAGCTTCCAAATTGAAGATGCAAATCTAAAGGGGTTTTGGTTGTTTGTTTCCGTTAAGGGGTTTTGATTAGTGTTTATGTTATTTTTGCATCTTTCAGATTTGTAGAAGAATTACAGTATTCTCCATCGGGTGTGTGTTAAGTGATTTGGTGGGAATAAGAGTCGAGAGATTAATGAAAAGGATGTGTGTTTAGAAGATTTGAGAGAGACATAGATGAAAAAGGATAGTGATTACTGTAGTAGAGAATTGATGGAGAAGATGAATGAGAGAGGCGGTGGATTTTACTGATGGAGAGGATGAATGAGAGAAAGGGGTGGATCTTTTTTAATGAGAGAGAGGCGGTGGAATTTAGTGATGGAGAAGATGAATGAGAGACGTGCATTCAATGTTTCTATGTAATACAAATGCTTCTAGCCGCCATACTGTTCATTCATTGGATACACTTAAATTTCCTAGCCAATCATACAATGGCAAGTGTAAAAAATTACACTAATGACATAGAACTAACCAATAGAATGTGAGATTAAGATACTAATGACCATGTAAATCCCTTGCTTTGGGCCACCCACAAAACGCTCTTTAGTATATATATATAACGAGTTGGGCGACGGTCCGCCGTGTTGCGGCGGGGCGTTGTTTTAGGCCGTTGATCATTGCACGGTATTTTTTTTAAGTAGAAAGCCGAACTGTTTTTGTGTTGTTTGCATGTTATAAAATAACCAACTTTGTTTTGTTTGGCTAGTTTATGACCACTTTACCTTGTATTTGGCTTCAGCATAAGTTTTCAATATTCATATTGTAGAACAACATATTATGAAACAATGCTAGTATTATTTAACAAAGCTGTTGAATATTTTGTATAGCAAATAGCAATACATTACTTCATAACCTATCATAAGGAGCTACTGAAAAATTATTTTTACCTCTTGCTTTAATAATACCCTCTGCAAGAACAAAACCTATCCTTAAAACAGTAAAGTCTGTTTGAATCTTTTAACAACCTGTCTCTCCACATCCTTAGAAATATATTCATACTATGTATCAAGAAACATGCATCCTCACAATTTTAGTCAATTCACCAGATGACCTGTAATGTGTTAAGAACAAAGTACTCATTCTGACCTGTTGCGTAAGACAGCGTGTTTGTGCAGCTTTGATCATGTCTAAGAACGCATTCTTTAAAGAAAGCTCACATGGACGATCTCATAGATAGTTAAAGAACGACGCTATATGAACACTTTCACTACTATGTACCTTTCGGCGCTGTTAACAAACCAACATGATGGATTCCAACATCTGGAAATAAAAATAAATAAATTCACATACTAAATAGTTGATATATTTCTTGAAACTATAAACAGAACCAAGGATCAAAGTAGATAATAGGAATACCTATAGCGATATGAATGCTTCAATCATTGTGACTACAAACTATAATTACAATGCCAATAAGAAGTAAGAAATTAATAAATCATGGTTGGCCGAAAGATAAAAAACGACTAACCTTGTATAGCTCAAATCATGTCAGCTTAGACTGGTTGGCAACCTATGTAACCCACTTAACCTTGTTTCTTTTACAGGTCATTTTTTAGCTATTCGCTTGCATTTGTTAAAAATATAATATCGCTGAAATAAGTCCGTTTACATTTGGTTCATGGTTTGTAGGCAAAGCGGTTACGCCACAACTCAATATTGTTGCACACATACAGTAACAAAAGCAGATGGATAAAAATTGATGCATGTCATCGTTAGTATAGGAAACTACATGTCAGTGTAAAGGCTAACCATCTTATACCAGATAGCTAGCCGCAACTGGTAACTTGAATATATAAAAGATAAAACCATAGATAGTATACCAGTTGGAGAGGTTGCTGGGGGTGTAAATGGTGCTGGAAGAGTTGTATATGGCGCTAAAGAACAAAGTATTTTCTCAACTAATGCAACAATATAACTCAAAAAAGGATGTCAAAACTGGCCTGTGTAAACTGTAGAAAGCCGCTTGGGCTCGATATTTCTTGAACCTGCGAGATATATAGTGAATGATTATATCGAAACACGATTCTGTTGATTATAAATTGGATACACAGAACAAAGAAATTATAGAGACTAATTCCGTAGACACCGAGCACAGGAGAACATGTAGTAAAGCTCAAAACTTTCTATATGCTACTTAAGTTTGAGGGTGCTATACAGAAACTTACATAGCCGTTGAACTTCCTCACAGCTTCCTCAGCTTAGTTGACGGATGACATAGTAACAAAGCCAAAACCATTACTTCCTCAGCTTAGTTGACTGTGTGCGGTGTATCCCCTGCAGGGATTTCATCGGGGGCTTGTGAACTCTTACGATTTCCTTATCTGCAAACATGATAAAGGGTAACGTAAGCAAGTATACTAAAACATAAGAACATATGCTTATATAGTGAAATGATACTACTTATGTCTCTCTCTTTCTCTCAACAAACTATAACCATAGATACAAAAAAACTCTATATACATATTATGAGCTAACAGAGGAATATAATAAAATGTAATTTCGATGAACTAACATACCAATATATTAAAACTAAAGAGCTCGAATAAACTATTATTCATAAGCCCATCAATCAAACCCAAAACTAAACTTTTCATTTTTCCCAACTAAAAAAATGGTATAAACCCAAGAAATAAGCTAATCGAAACACTCACTAACAATATTTTTAATCATTTTACAGTAAAAAAACACTTTTTTTACAACATATACTTCAAATAGTCATAAAACTTCAACTTGGCAACACATATATCAAATTTACAACATATAAACAAAATAATCTGTAAATCTCACTTGCTACATAACATAGTTAGCTGTGAGTGACATCAGTTTTCGAAAATGAGCAAGGCAAATACCCAAGTATGCATCATATATAACCGTGACTATTCCTACATGAACTTAAAACTGAAATGCTAAGTAAAAAAACAAAAGGTGTGAATATCTCATGTATAGTATCAAAACCACCTATAAACATTATCGGGTTACTTGATCGGGCAAAAAAATTAAGGGTTACCTTTGAAACCCTAAGTTTTTGCTTCCTGAAATCAAACGCACACAAAAGCGAACAATCCGAATGAGATGGAAGATTATCCAGGTAAGCGGCAAGAGGCGTGAAGTTCATCTAGAACTTTTGAGAAACCCAAAGTTGCAGAATCTGTATATGTTAACTAATTTTATAAAAACTAACGGGCTAGCAGGCTGTATTGGGCTTACTGAAATGGGCCAAGGACACTGTTAACGGAACGACGTCGTTTTAAACGACTTATAATATATATAGTAATATAAAGGTTGCATAGATTGAAATTTGCGAGTTTAGTTAACTGTTATGTACAAACTGACAAATGACAATTACGAATAAGAAGTCCACAGGAAGAATTACGACCCAAAGTATTAGCAAAAGCTGGTTTAGCCCATTTGCACAAAAGCCCATATTCTTATTATTGTGTCTAGATACAGTAAAACCTCTATAAATTAATAGTGTTTGGACCAGAATATTTTATTAATTTAACGAGATATTATTATATCGATAAATTAATAATTTATTAATTTAAAGAGGTTTTACGTATAACCATTAAATTTTCAAGTCTAATATACTAGCTTGTTACAATATATACTCATTAGATCGAGACGAAATAAATTACTAGAAAACAAGTTCCAATTAACATTTTATAAATTAACATTCACACTTTATGAAAATAAAATTAACACTTTTTATTACGAGTAAGACAACGCGACCAACTATTTAGTAAGGAGATTTTAAGATAAACAATATATGTTTGAGTTCAACAAAACAATTAATTATTGATTCATTTTTACTAAACAATCTTGTGATTTGAAGATCTCTCTACCACACACACACACACATATATACATATATATAAAAATTTTAGTAATTATTAATTTATAGTTTCGTTGGAACTAATATATATACACTGGGTTTTCAAAAAAATTATTATCTTATTATTTTATCGATAGGCCCAATTTGATTGGTCCCAAGTAACTGAATAAATTATTAATTTTATCGGGTTATTATTTATCTAAAGATTAATTTATAGAGGTTTTAATGATAAGATTTCATATATATAGTCTCGCAAAGTTCAATATGTAACCAAAAATTTACCATGATCCAATCAACTAATAATAAATGCATTCATTTTTATTATGATAACTTTTCACCATTTTTTTAAAATTAAACACTCGCAAACCGTTAATCGTTACGCGATAATTATAATATCAAGGATTTGTTAAGTTTCTTCTTTCTATAGATATACGACTACTATATATTTTAACAACTTTTTTTTTCACAACAAAAATCACATATATGATTTCAGAAAATCATATATGATTCGATTTTTACTGAATCACATATGATGGAGAATCATATATGATTGTAAAATCATATATTGATTCAAAAAATCGAATCATACATGATTTTTTAAAATCATATATGATTCGTAAAAATCATATATGATTTTTCGGACGAATTTTGAAAATGTTTGTCGGAAAATACGTAAAAGTCTTATATCTATAGAAAGATAATTTAATTCTCGTCACGCAAGCGTATTTTTATATTTCAAGATTTACGTTTGTAAAGAGCTTGCTTTAAAAAAAAAAAAGTAAAATGATTTCAGATAATTGTATAAAAAACGGGTTATGATTGGTTCATTTGTTCTATGACAAATATGAGTTCTATATTGATCTAACTCATATAGTCTCATATAGCACTATAGCAGTATAGACCTAAAGTCACACATCTGTACCCAGATTTAGTTATCTTCTTAAGCCCGTACAAAAGTTTTTGGGCAATAATATGTGAGTGCGAGTACAAAAGTCCTCGACTTCAATGTCGTGTAGTTTTATTTTCACTTTTGGCTGTATTTCAAGTTAAACCGGAGTACAGTTATAAGACCAAGTGTAATGGGTGGTGTTCATATCGGTCTTCATGTTGGTCGACCAACAAAAAAGAACGCATCCCTCCATTACAACCCAATACAAGATGTGTCCATATTTGGGTTTTTGCAAGAACTCGGTCGAAATAACGACCGACTTATGTGGGTGTTTATTTAATTGATTTTATGCGGATATTTTTGTTGTGTCTCGTCTCCTTATTACACCGTTTGATCATGTTGTTGAGCGAAAATCTGATATGACAGTGTGTCCTTTTGCTCACAGGTCAACACATCACACTTAGTCTAATACCTTTTTTTTTTTTTTTTTTTTTCAAATGATCTATTAAGGTATAACAAGTAACATAACCAAATATTTTACATTTTTAAGAGCATGTTTGGCGCGAGAGATTGTGGAAGACTATTGAGGCCTGCAATTTATTTTATTAAAAGATATGCTTTGGTTAAAAAATAATATTTGTTTGAGTGACAAATATTGTGGATTATTTTAGAAAAAGAAGTTATCAGAAAATAAGTTCCTAAAACCATCTTTTAAAAGATTATAGAGATTTATTTTTCAAAGAACAATACCAGCACTACAAAAAAATCTACAATGTTAATCTTTTTCTGCAACAATATCAGCACTAGCATCAACAATAATAACATTTATTTTTTCCAAACATACCCTAGGTAAAATGAGTTGGTGGAAATTTGCCATTGAAGATTATGGACATCAGTACATACATGTACGACGTAGCCATACATACATATCCACTATACATGTGGGTTGAACTAAACATGCGTTGTAGCCATACATACACATGCACTAAATGCATCAACGAAGGCGAAGGTGTCCATCATACATCTAGCTATGCATCTCCTGATGATTTGGATGTGACGATGAATCTTTACATCAAAACCTTACTTTATTAGGTGGATCATTGGGGACTACACTCGTCGGGTTTCGTGTATGTGTCGATGATTTCATTGTTATCGACTATTTTAGTTAATTGCGGAGACTGATGGGATGTCATACTCGGATGCGAGTAGGGAAGTGTGGAATGCACACTTGTTTTAGCCGATATGTTTCCACCACGACAAAAACATCAGTGTCAAAGGGCAGAGCCCCTTGTTGGGGTCGCGCTCTATTTGGTGTTCTAAATTACGTACCTGTTTTTTCTCGTTTTCCCCAACCGATGTAACTGTTGGATAACAATTGTGACTATTGGTTTTTAACCAACTTTAACCGCTTCTAACTTTCAAATAGAATATGTTTATTAGAAGATTCATTGTCTAATCTTGAATGTACGAAAAACAAACAATTCCTCTTTGTTTTGCTTAGTTTTAACCAACTAAAGGCCCGTTTGGATTATAGGTTTTGGTCTATATGATTGGTTTAGATATCATAAAACAAGTTTGGTATATATACATATTATTTGAAAGTGGGTACCATGTCAAACAAAATGATTGAAAGACATAAAAGTGTGACTAATTATATACCTAAATAAATGTAACAATAAGTTATTGGTTTGTGAAGAAGCGGATCCCCTCTGCTGGCAGCAACAGGATACTGTTACATAGGGTGGATACGAGACGAGCCGAGTCCGAGCCTGCCGGAGCTCGAGCTCAGCTTGTTTAAGTTTTAAAAAGCTCGAGCTCGAGCTTGGCTCGTTTCGAGCCTTAAATTTTAAGCTCGAGCTTGGCTCGTGGTATTTTATATAGGCTCGGGCTCGTGGTATGTTATGTAGGCTCGGGCTAGGCTCGTTTATACGATTGACAATAAAAAGTTAAAGCTTGGTAGAGCTCGAACTCGGATCGTAATATATCTTTATTGAGCTAATTAATAAGCTCGAGCTCGCCTCGTATATATATTTAATACTTAAAATATAATAATGTCGTATAGGCTCGCGAGCAAAAATGAGCTTTGTATGTAAAGCTCGGACTCGAGCAAGATTAATAAATGAGCTGCATCTTAGGCTCGAGCTCGTTTGGGCTCGACTCGTTCGAGCTTTTTACCGATCTGATCCTGAGCTTTTTACGAGCGGCTCGGCTCATTTCCACCTTTACTAGCACATAGTTTAGGCATATAATTAGACATATTAGTTAAACATGCCAATCAATGCTCCCATATCAAAATGGCATGAGTTATTCATACGGTGGCTATGTTTTTATTCATACGGTGGCTATATTTTTTGTTTTTTTTTTGTTTTTTTTTTTATTTTTTTTTATTTTTATAATTTTGTTTATATCAAAAAGCTATAAACCTGAAAATGCGGAACAGTAAATATAAAGTTTAATACGTCAAACGTTTAAAACTGTCAGAAATCGTAACATTAAACCCAACAAAAACTGTTGACTGTATCTTGAAAAAATGAGGGACAAAGGGGAATATTCCCCTATGATTTGACATCATAGCGGGTATTAATAGTATGACCCATCAAAATATTTGGATTGCAGAAAAATAGGGTACTAGTAGCAAGATAGTGGGTCCATTTTATTCTTAGCCACATTTTTTTTGTTACTTTTTAATATCAATATAATAGTTTTAAATGTATCAAATCTTAATTAAAATTTAAAGACTAGAATACACCGTTGGTGTCTAAACTTGTCATTGCATCGTAATGGAACAAAACTTGCATTTATCATGGTGGGGAGTCCAAAACTTGTGTCTTATACTCTAGACAAATCCCTTGACCAATATTCTGTTAGTCAACGTCTGTTATTTTTCCTATGTGCCTTGCACATGAGGGCAAAATGGTCATTTCACTGTTTTGGTTAATTACTCTTCATCTTCATCTTCCTCATGTTTAAACCCAGATTCCGACGACCATAAACCCAAAATTCGACGACCAAGAATTATATAATGTGTATCATATTCTTTTTTATATACACTTCACACTGCCTGTTAAACATACCTGATAACCTCAGAATCTGTTCCAACACTAAAATACATAATATGACCTATAATATCCACTTTTTCTAAGTCAGCTGTGCAAGCATATCTTGCTTGTATCCCATGCATTAACAAGCAATCAATGTCTTGGATGTTTGGGGTTAGACTCGTGTTCCGGGTTGGGTGTGTCCAATGTTTTTTGCTTCGCAGGGCTGCTTCTTGGTTGGTTAAACAGGTTAGTGTGAAACTTGGAGTGAATTCTCGTGCCCATCCAACATCTATACAGTAACATGACCATAAGAGGGGAGGGAGTGGGCATCGGGTACCAAATCGGGTAGGTGTACCCGATCGGTAACACCGCCGCCGCCCTTGGGTATGCAAATCGGGTACAAAAATCGGTTCTGCCGAAGAGTGTTATTTGGTGATTTTGGATGGGATTTTTGACCGTTGTGAGCCAAACGGCTCTTTTGGTGCTTCAAATAAAAAAAAAAAAAAAAAAATTTCCCTTTAAAACCAAATATTACTCTCATTATTTTCAAATAAAACACACACTAAAATCTCTCAAAAACAAAAAATAATTACCAAAATGTCTTCGATTCTTCGAATTCGAATGCATTATTCCATCTTCGTCCGACGAGATATCCACGGGTAGCTAGTTGCAATACTTGCTTCAATCGGCTCAGTATCTTGAAGACACCTGCAACCTCTAGCGAACTTACGTTAATCGTCACCGGGAAATAGGTCTTCAAACGTTAGAGAATGATTGGTTCGTAGAAACACCAAAGTACAACGAAGAGTACTTTAAAAAAAATTCGAATGGAGAAGAGCATGTTTTTGCAAATAGTGGCCGACATTGAGCTTGGAGATACCCATATTTCAAGAAGGCTGCGACGCGCGTTCAAAAAAAGTTTCACGGCGAAACAAAAAATCACTTTAGCCGTTAGGCAACTCGCAACCGGTAATCCCCCGGATGAGTATGATGAATATTTATGCATGGTCGCAAGAGCGTCACGTGAAACTCTTGATTATTTTGTGAGGCCATCATTCATTATGCGGTTCGAGTACCTCGTAGGCCGACAGCCACGACCTTGCTGCATTTACCATGCCCTGAAGCGAAGCATCACCTCCACAGGATTCTTGGTAGCATCGACTGTACACACGTCAGATGGAAAAATTGTCCTAGACATTTGAGAGGGCAATACACTAGAGGTGACTATGGTGTTCCAACTATTGTGCTTGAAGTCACCGCGTCACAAGATATGTGGATTTGGCATGCTTTTTTGGGTCCACCGGGGTCAAACAACGATATCAGCGTATTGAATCGGTCGACTTGTATCTTCAGAACGAAATGGAGCGGCGATGAACGGTTCATTAGCGTGAATGGACGGTTTTACAAAGCGGCTACTATTTGGCAGATGGAATCTATCCTAAGTGGTCCACATTTGTTAAAGCATACCCGTATCCAAGTGACCCAAAGGAAAGGAGATTTACAAAGTTACAAAGAGGCGAGAAAGGATGTCGAGCGAGCTTTTGGTGCTCTCAAAGGAAAATGGAAAATTCTCGACGACTCTCCGAGCTATGACCAGCGAAGATTGCCAAACGAGGTTCATGCGTGTGTTATTTTGCACAATATGGTTATAAAAGCGAGGAGGGCATTCTCACGGTTCATATAATGGATGAGCGGTCGGCCGAGTCTACGGACGGTGTGGTAGCGAGTTACTAGGCAAGTTCTCCATGACCGTCTTGATATGATCTCCGCGAACACGTAGCACGTCAATACTTGCCGCATCTCGATAATTAATGGGTTTTATTTTTATTTTAATGTAGTTATTTTTAAGTATTATGTTATGTTTTAAGTATTATGTTTATGTTTTTTTAAGTATTATGTAATGTGTTTTTTTATTTATTTAATGAAATGGTATGTTTTTATTTTAAATATTGTATGTGATTTTATGTATGAAAAAATAAAATAAAAAATCGGGTAGTCAGGTGACCACTCCTCCACTTAGGTATGGTTAGGGTAGGTAAGATGCTTTTGATGTGTAAGGTTTTATTGGATGGAGGTGAGGTGTAGGTATTAGGTGACCACTCCCTCACCTCTAAAAAAGGTTTACATAATACCTTCTTTTATTGTTAAAAAGCTTCTGTTGGAAAATTGGTTGGCAAAAGTGACTTTTGACCAACTTTGGACACAATTATCTATATGTATATGTCACATATATGAGTAATAGTTTGTAGGTTTGCGTTCTCCTCGAAGAGAGCTTCGCACTAAGCCTTTATGTGTCCAAAATAGAGTTGATGAATGAGATGAGATATCGGGTTAAAAGTTAGGCATGGTACCATGCCTAAAGAGGAAAAGTAGTTTATTTTCAATCCCACATCGGTGGGATGAGTAAACTTAGAGGGAGTCTATTGTGTATAAATAGAGGCCCTAATTCCACAAGTTTCACAAACATCAAATCAATAGTTATTATTGATTTCCAACATATGGAATACGCATCTCTTAAGATGAAATTCAAGGCAGTTTAGTTAAGTCGACAGTACAACTTACTTTGTTTTGGTACATTTGTATACTGGAAAGCAGGGCGAATCTTTTAAGGCGTGTCAAACACGTGCCTCGGCTTTTAGTGCTTCTTTGTTGATCTTTATTTTGGTGATCAAGTAAGTCTTTTGACTATTTTATTATTTTATTTAATTATCGTTTATGCCTTACATTCTGTTTGTATTTAATTTTACATTATTTATTCTTGTTAATTTTATTTATTTAGATTTTATTAATAAAAGTGTAACCGTTTCCTTACAGTCTTAAAACATATTACGTTTACAGAATTAAAACACTTTTATTAAAATCGGTTTATTTTAATTACAGATTTATACAAACTGTTTTTCTGCTGAAACCAAGGTTGTGTTTATTTGAAAATCAGTTTTATAACTAAACAGAATTTTAATTAACAGATTTGGTATATGATTTATAAAGATTTTTAAAGCAGTTTATTGAATCGGTTTATATTGAAACCATGATGAGTTTCTTTTCAAACTGATTTATTTAGTTTGTTTATTGCACGTGTTATTATTTAAATCGGATCTGAAACCAAGCTTGTGTTTCTCGGAATCATATTTGGTACAAGTTTACATAAACCATGTCGAGTTTATTAGATACCATATTGTTTTAACAGTTTTTTAAGCGTTTTGTGTTTAAATATTCACAAGTTACTGATGGTAACATAATTTGTGACCCTAGTGAATCTTGCGAATGTAATTGGTGCGCCAATTACTAACATGGTTAAAAATCATGATGAAATTAGATTCATTGAAACCAAGTGGAGTTTCTTTGAAACAAATCTCATAAAATACAAGTTGTTATTTTATTAGATTACTAGAACGTGTTTATTGAAACCAAGATGAGTTTGTTTGAAACAAAATCTGATAATATACAATTTGTTATCATATTTTGTGTAAAAGTTTCTTTGACTTGTTTAGCTTATTTAAACCAGGTTGAGTTAATTATAAACTTAATATAATTCTTGAAACTTTATGCATTTGAAAGTAGATCTATAGAAACCTTGTTGAGTTTCTTTGAAAGAGTAAATCTATTTTGAAACCTTGTCGAGTTTCATTGTAGAATTATATACCATGTGATGCAGATCTATTAAGATATTCTTAAGAAGATTGACAAAATCATATTACAAATTTGTTTTTGTTTAAAAACATTATGTAATATGCGATATTGTTTAATTGAAATACTTGTTTAAAAACGGTTTTGTATAATGGATCTTACAAAACAGTAGTGTTTTAAACAAAATTTGATGTTATCGTGTTTGTTAAGAAACACTTTGTGATATAGCAAGTTGTTAATTATTCCAAATTTAGTGTTACACTAATAACGAAATATTAACAGAATGTTCGGAATGTCATGAGTGACATCTAAAAAATCTGCTCCCGAACTTGATGAAAAGGAGACCGATACTCGAGTTATGTGTACGGTAGATGCTTTAAAGGATTCAGATTTTATGTGCCATAACTATGGGTTAAATGGCTTGAATGAAATAAAAATTGTTGCCAAGGTCCGGCATTAGAAAATGGTGGATTAACACTTGGGCATCATGTCATGAGTATAATGATAAGAGTTTGGTTAACTCTTTCAAAGTAGCAGAAAATGGAGAGATGCAATCTATGGGCAACTCTATAGCTGCTAATAGCAAGGAAAAGAAATGTGATGTTGACATTCACATGTGGAAAAGAGCTTAAGTGAACCAACACGTTGTATGTGCTAGTGATTCGTAGGAATCTTGGTGCGGATGGTTGCTTAATAAATTTGGCTTTATTTTTATTTTAATCAAATAAAATTGAGTTAGCATTGAACAAAATTTTTGGTGGTAGCGGGTTATGCCCTTCATTAAATGTTTAAAATTTGAATCTATTTTTTAATAAAATGACTATGAATTAGCTTATTTGATCTGTGAATGTATAGCATGGCCAACTCGGACATGTTAATTTAACTCAATACGTTGTTTAATTAAATAAACGAACACGGATTATAAAAGAAAAACTTATGTTGAAGCCAAATTGACAAGCTTGTCTTTTCACTTTCGGTTGACCGTATATTAACCGAACCCTTGATTCACATAGTTTTATGTGATTTGGAATCGATACCTACTAAGGTAGCAATTAGGTACTTCATCGTAATTGTTGATGGTAGCACAAAATATTGCGACTTTTACTTACTTGAGAGTAATGATATAGACAAGATTGATCTATACAAATAAGTTAAGAATCAACTTATTATCGAAAACAAGGCTGTTCGAAGTGATATTGGAGGTGAATATGTGTCTCCATTTCATGTATGTTCTAAACATGGAATAAGACATAAATTTATTGCTCCTTATACACCACAACATAATTGTTGATAGGAAAGAACTGTGCCTTAAAGATATCGTTATGCCATGTTGTTAAAGTCATGGTTTAAGCCATGACATGTTGGGGAAAGCGGTTTTATTGGCTACTTATCTTTTAGATAAGATCCCCTGTAAGGAAAAGAAGATAGTTTTATGAACTATGGATGGGAAGAAAACCATCCTATAAGTACTGAATGTGGGGAGGTGTCTATATGCTACGACACCCAAGGTTCAAAATATTAGACCTAAAACTGTGGTTTGCATAATTTTGGATATGCTCATAATTTAGTGCTTATCATTTCTTTGTATGTGATTCGGAAGCGATAAATATACACAAAGATACGATAACCGAATCAAGGAAAACTTTCATTGTATGAAACCGTGTTTCCTTGATTATTAGAGGAGAATGGATGTTCATCTAGGCTTGGTGGTAAAGTTGTCCATGATGAGAGGCAACCAATGGAAGTCCTTCATGATGAGAAACATCAAGATGATAATGTTGTTCGTGATAAGAGACAACAAAGGAGTTGATAATGATCTCCAAGATGAGAGACAAGATCAAACTGAGGAAGAAGAGGTTGAACCTAGAATAAGCAAAAGGCGAAGCAGAAATCGTTTGGACCCAATTTTTGTTTTTATGGTTGAAAACCTACCATATCGGTTTCCTCAGAAGGGCCTCAATGGGAAGAAGCCATTAAAAGTGAAATAGGCCTCAATGGAAAGAAGCCATTAAAAGTGAAATAGATTCTATTTTACAAAATCATACTTGGGAGCTCATGGATTTACCTCTTGGTTGTAAACCACTAGGCTATAAATGGATCTTCAAAAAGAAGATGAAAGCCGATGGCACCATTGACAAGTATAAAGCAAGATTAGTAATCAAAGGATTTAGACAACGAGAAGGTCTTGATTAATTTGATACATATTCGCTGTTGCGAATAACCTCGATTAGGATGATACTTGCTATTGCCGCTTTAAGAAATTTGGAAGTTCACCAAATGGATGTGAAAACGGCATTTCTAAGCGGAGATTTAGAAGAAGAAATCTACATGAACCAAACCGAGGGTTTCATGGCTCTGACAAGAGAACAAAGTTTGTAGGCTTGTTAAGTCATTATATGGCTTAAAGCAAGCTCCCAAATAATGACATCAATTTTTTCACGTGTCATGAGCGTGGATTTAAAAATAGCGGATGTTTGTGGAAAGAAATAATTCTTTGGTATATGTAATCATGTGTCTATACATAGATGGTATACTTATCACTGAAAGTGATAACAAGATGATCAAATCCACTAATGAAATGTTGGAGTCAAGATTTGACATGAACTACATTGGCTACTCGATATGGTTCTTGGAACTAAGATCATATGAAACCAAATGGATTTGTTTTGAAGTCAAAAACACTATAAGGACAATATTCTTGAGAGGTTCAATGTGGGGGATTCTGGCCTAGCTAGAATTCCAATGACATCTTTAAATCGTTATAATAGAGGTAGAGGTGTTGCCTATTTTGAATACTCAAAGAATATGTCTTATGTGTCTAATGGCGTGTGTAAGACTTGATTTAGAAGTTATAATCAAGTTAAGTAAATATACCAATAATTCAAGTGATGACCATTTGAATAGTATTACACAAGTACTATGATACTTACGATATTGCATTTTGGAAGATATCCAATTGCTATCTAATGATAGAGTAATGCAAATATGGATTCTTACATAAAAGAATCTAGATCCACTAAGTGTATTGACTCTTGGGAAGGCGTGTCTTGGAAATCTTGAAAGTATTTCAAACAGACTTTTATAGCTAAATCTATGATGGAATTTGAATTTATCATTTGAGATAAATTTATAGAATATGCGGATATCTGCGTTAATTCGTAGAGGACATACCAAGATGGCATAAACCGGTAACGACCATCTATATAAAGTGTGATAGTCAATTGGAAATTGACATAGCTCATATCACAATGTAAAACGGTAAGTCCAGACATATCCATCATAGGCGTTGATTGGTGCGACAACTACTCTCAACTAGAGTTATCACGATTGACTACGTAAAGTCAATGGATAACATCGCGGATCCGCTTACGAAAGGCTTAAGCAGCGAGTTAGTTAGTAAGTCGTCTAAAGGAATGGGACTAAAGCCCTTAAAGGAATGAGTTTCTATGAAGGAAAACCTAACAGGTTATTTGGAGATCCCAGATCTGGTTCAATAGGACAACCTAATCATATAAATGTGGGGGAAGTCACGTCAATATAGGGGAGTTACTTAACATTGTAACTTTCTAGTCCATTCCTATAACAAATGTGACTTGTTGAGAGGTTAAACATATGGCTTTAATGATTAAGGATGAAATCACAAAGCATAATGATTTGAGATGAAATCACAAAACATATGTTTTTAATGATTCAAGATGAAATCACCTATGAGAGAGAGAAGTGGAATTAAACTTTGAAGGGAATTGTAGGCAAATCCTAAGAGCTCTTCTTGAACCGGGCAAATGTTGAGGACCATAATGAACACGCATGACTATGAGGGCTTAACAATGTGTTAGGAGAGTCTTGTGTGGAAATGTATTGTAGATGCGTAGCAGTGAGTTCAAGGACTTATCGCGTCTCTTTGGATCTAGGAGACTAAGTGCATCCTCCTGAGGGGAAGGTTCAAAGGTCTACCTATCACTTTGCAAGATTCAACTATTGGAATTTCATCATTGGGCATTGTATTCTGACCGATCTCGTTCATGTGGGGGATTGTTGGAAAATTGGTTGGCAAAAGTGACTTTTGACCAACTTTGGACCCAATTATCTATATGTATATGTCACATATATGAGTAATAGTTTGTAGGTTAGCGTTATATAGAAGAGCTTACGCTAAGCCTTTATGTGTCCAAAATAGAGTTGTTGTGAATGAGATATCGGGTCTCAAAGTTAGGCATTCGTGACCATGCCTAAGAGGAAAAGTAGTTTATTTTCAATCCCCCATCGGTGGGATGATAACTTAGAGGTAGCTATGTGTATAAATAGAGGCCCTAATTCCACAAGTTTCACACACATCAAATCAATAGTTATTATTGATTTCCAACATATGGAAACGCATCTCTTAAGATGAAATTCTGGCAGTTTAGTTAAGTCCGACAGTACACTTACGTTTTGGCTGTTGTACCACTGGGAAACAGACGACGAATCTGTTTTAAAGGAAGCGTGTCAAACACGTGCCTCGGCTTTTAGTGCTTCTTTGTTGATCTTTATTTTGGTGATCAAGTAAGTCTTTTGACTATTTTATTATTTTATTTAATTATCGTTTATCTGCTTACATTCTGTTTGTATTTAATTTTCTGTTATTTATTTACTGTTAATTTTATTTATTTAGATTTTATTAATAAAAGTATAACCGTTTCCCTACAGCTTCACGAAAAATCAATTAAACTACGACCAACCCAATTGAGATACCATTGGTAATCAAGTACCCCACCAACAAAAAATTAAATCCCACCAAATAAACCCTTTAAACTCACTTATAGCAAAACCCCATATCAAAGAATCATCCAAACCAATTAGACCACCAAACAAATTGTACTACCGATGGAAATAGAGGCGACTGGTGGCGCGGATGTGGATGCTTTTGACCTCGGTGGTGGTGGCGACGGCGTATGTGGGTGGTCGCTACGGTTGAGTTGGCTGGTTGGCTTAGGTTTGTTGAAGATGATAAGATTATTAGTGATGTTTTTGGTTAGATGAAAACTAAGATGCATGTGAATTTGGTTGTTAAAGATTGGAATTTTATGACAAAGTAAAAAATTCATACCGGTTAGTTATCATCAAATCAAAAAATTTACTATATAATCTTGGTTGTACAAAAGTAAATATTGGATCTTTGTTGTAAAAAAGTAGAAGCAATAGAGAAAGAAAGAAAGAGATAATGAGAGATAAAGAAGCAGTTAGGTAAATGAGATATGAGTAAAGTGTTTAGTACTTTCTGATTAAAGTCAAAATAATGTAGGTTAGATTCTCTTTAGACATAACCATTTTCAAATCATATAAACATGACATGTTTCTCTTTAATTGCCAGCCAAACAAATGCGGCACTAATATGAATAGTAAAACAGAAATCAACTTTGACTTTTACGGAATCTAACCTACATTAAGTTAATTTTTTGAGTTTTTAATATAATCTACATGATTTGAAAATGGCGATAATGTTAATTTTAGAGAGAGAATGGTAATGGTGTTTGATTGAGATTATATTTTTTTGTGGAGGAGTTTATGAGATTTGAGAATAGTGATTGTGTTAATTTTAGAGAGAGAAGCAGAAATTTAGAGAGAGAAGCAGGAAAAAAAAGATAAAGGGTGGAGGGTGGTGGTGATGGTATAATTTTATTGATCAAATACACCGTTAGTCCCTAAAGTTGTACCAGTACCACCAAAACAATGAAATGACCATTTTGCCCTCATGTGCAACGCACATGGGGTAAATAACAGACGTTGACTAACAGAAAATTGGTCAAGGGACTTGTCTAGAGTATAAAACCCAAGTTTTGGACTCCCCGCGATGATAAATGCAAGATTTGTCCCATTACGATGCGCAGTAATAAGTTTATGGACCAACCGTGTATTTTAGTCTAATTTAAATTTAAATTCTAATCCAAAATCCATCTACAAATCAAACAACTCTAGTGTTTTTTGTGAATCATCTCAATAAAATTTTTGTGATATCCATAGTTCCATACATTAAAAAGTAAAATAGTTTACACCATTTAAGAAAGATAATCAAAGTACCAAAAATTTTATCACAACCCTTACCCATCAAATCTTTAATGGATAGTAGACTATAAAGCTCAACAGGTCCATAATAACTAACTAGTGACCTGAAATAGTCATTTCCAGTCTTTAGTTATAGAAAACCCCTAAACTCAAAGGAAAAAAAACCAAAATGTCAGACAACATCCCATTTGAAATCCAATCTGAAATCATCAAAAGGCTTCCTGTCAAACCATTGATTCAATTCAGGTCAGTTTCAAAAGCATGGAAATCTCTTATCGATAGCTCCAAGTTTGTCGCTAATTACCACGCCCGCGAAACTCAGCCGAAACATCATTTACTTGTAAGTTACACTGATACTAATAGTATTTCTGTCGAAAACTATGTTTCCATTGCGGACGATGATACTTTCCCCCAGCACACTTTTCCCTTAACTGCCCCCGTTTCCCTTAAGGAACCAACAATAGTTAGCTCTCAAGGCTTGATATGTTTTTGTGCTTATGATTATGAATACAGAAAAGCTATTATTTGGAACCCGACAATTAGGAAATCGGTTTCTATTGTTGTGCCTAATGATATACTAGATTCATCTTATGAAACCGTTTTTGGTTTTGGGGTTTGTCCTAGGACCTGTGACCCTAAGCTTGTCAAGGTTGCATTTAATCGTAGTTCTTCGGCTGGTAGCGGGACTGTTGTTGAGGTTTTTTCGTTAGGTGTAGGGGCTTGGAGAAGACTAGATGTTAATTTGCCTCGTAAATCAATTGCATTCACGGAGAATAGCGTAGCGATAGATAGGTTTATATATTGGCTTGCTTATCAACAGATTAATAGTTTGGATGGTGGATCTCACTGGTGTGATTTGATTGTGTCGTTTGATATGATGAGCGAAGAATTTATGGAAATACGCCTCCCTGATAGTTTAGCACTTGATCTCGAAAGTAGTTTTTTTATATCTAAGCGGGTGGAATCTTTGGTTGTCGTTCAAATCAAGATAGAGGCCGGTGAAGAAATTTATAGTGTTTGGGAGATGGAAGATGGTGTTCCTAAATCGTTCAAAAAGCTATTCACTATTAAAGAGACACCACATGAAGTTAAAGACGTGCTTGGATTCACAAAAAGTGGTGAAGCTATAATTGAAATGGAAATTGATCTTGAAAAAGCTGCACTCTTTGTTTATGAACCTAACTCAGAAAACAGTGCTCATATTGGGATTACAGTAAAGCCATATTCATGCTCTATGAGCTCCTACATGGAAACACTACTTTTGCTTGATCACTAAGATTGTTGTAGTTACTTTCACGTGAGGACAAAGATAATGGCAACATTGCAACATGTGGTGTTTATTAACTTGTTTTGGAGCATGTAAGCATAGTGAGAATTAGTTAAAAGTAATGAAAAGTTGGATGTGCTACATGTGAATTGCTGATTGTGTTGCTAGTGAGATTATGTTTCCAAAATATATCAAGAAGAATCTCACTTTCTGTTTTTTTGCGAACAACAAGGATTTGTATGCCCGCACGTTGCCGTGTGAGCATTGTGTCGAAGCATATAGTCCATGCTACAAACCGATTATTTTCTATAAGAACGCTACAAACCGGTTATTTTCTATAAGAACATGCCTAAGTGACCCGTTAGTCATTTATTCGGTAAACAGTAGATAATGTTCCACCCGGTCCATCTGGTACAACGCCATATAACGCTACCACGTTTGGATGATGAAGATCTGACAGCATTTGTGCTTCTCTTCGAAAGTCTTCTTTATCGCATAAATTATTGTTCATGTCTTAAGGTATTATGACTTACCAAGCGTTCTTGTTCTGATGATTTCCTTGCAAAACAACTTTTTCTTACTCGCTTCATAGCAACATGTGTTCCCCTCCACTTCTCATGATAAACAGTTCCAAATGTACCCCAGAAAACAATTGCTTATTAACCTTTTTCCTAATAACAACCATCTTTCATTGCACATGAAAATACAAAATTTCTTAGGACATTAAGAGTCATGACGATAAACTTCTATTCTAGCAAAAAAAGTTGACAAACAATTGCTTATTAAACTTTATAGGATAAACATATATGCTTATTAAACTTAGGAGGTTTGGTTTAACCTTATTTTTCCGAGGCTACAAATGCACTTTGGAATACATCATTAGTAGGATGAACATATATGCTTATTAAACTTAGGAGGTTTTCGTTTAAACTTATTTTTCCGGCTTATGGGCTTCCGATCTTTTGAAAAGCTAATTAGCTCAAATTTTAATTCATAACCTCAAGTTGATAAGGCTTCTGAACTTTTGAAAAGCTAATTAGCTCAAATTTTAATTCATAACCTCAAGTTGATAAGCTTATAGGCCCCAAAAAAAGTAAGCTTATAGGCTATTCAAAAGGTCAATAAGCTCGTAAAGCGGAAAAATAAGCCTTAACAAACACCCCTTAGAACACTTAAAATATGAATTTTCCGATGACGAAATAAACTTTGTGCAACATATCTTGGCTCTAGTTGTTTAGATTGGAGTACGCTGCAATACTCATGCTTGAAACATAAGTGTTATTAATACAAATAGAGATCTATGCTACCACTTAATTATTGAAGAGTAGTACACTTTAATTAATACTACCATAACCGAGATCGATCCATTCTTGATAAATCTATCAATCTAGCCACCATATTGCTTTAGTTGTTTCTTCGTGAGCTTGTAATCGGTGTAGTACCTGAAATATTAGAAGATCATAAGTAATTTATGTAATTATGTCAATGCCAATTGAATTAAGATGTCTTTCAAGAAAAAAACAAATTACCTACTCCACCCTTGTACATGCTTCAACTTTTTCCCAGAAACAACCATCTTTCACTGCACATGCAAATACAAAATTTCTTAGGACATTAAGAGTCATGGCAATAAACTTCTATTCTAGCAAAAAGTTATTTGTATCAATACATCAAAAACCTATATATCATGTCACGTCGTGTTAATATGCTGAACAATTGAGCACAATAAAACAACGAAGCTTGTTCGGTAGATGAAATGATCCAATCTCTTTCTCAAGACACACCAAATCAAGTAGATAACCTACGGCAGGAATTGCGTTCGACTGGTGCAGACCTCTTGCCAAATTGGCGGCATCGTACATAAAAGTAACATGTATAACAATCATAATAAATGGTGTATGATATAATTCAACCTAATCTTAGCCTAATACGTTGTTCAACATTTAAATGAATAACCTTTTTTTTACAATGTCTTACCAAAAACTGAGTTTGTTTTCTGGTTGTCGAAAATATTTTTTCATAAAAAAGAACACAGAAAGCCTGGCGTACCTGGTTCATTGTGATCAAAACTTTTGAAATAGAATAAGAAAGGTAAAATAATTGAAACTGAAAATCATACGAAGAGAAAGTAAATAAAAAACATTTAAAAGTTTTTGGGAGTGGTTCTGATAAAAGGAAATTGGCAGGAAGTAGGTCGGCGTTCCTATATTGTTCATTGTGCTTAATCCTATATCGCTCATTGTATGATAGAGCCAAAATAAGATATTCAAACTACTTCGATAAGATAGACACAACTCGTGTTCTACTTGTTTCACCCAGACACGGTCTGCTTGACCCATCATTCTACACGGATCCTTTTTCAGCCATTTGAGCCACCAACTTAATTTCCAAAAAATTTTATTGTGCTAATATTGTTGCGACGTTTCTGTTTCTAGGACTGGTCAAATCCGATCATATGGCTGCATAATTCTCTTATTTTGCGTCTAGTGTTATTTATAAACTCATAACCACCTCAGATGCATCAAAGTTGCTTATAATTTACACGATTAGTCTTTTCCAACACAAATTCCATTGATGTCATGGCCAGTAATTGTAATTAATCTAGTGCTTTTTATAAGTTAAGAAGTAGATGACTACACATGATCTACACTTACTCGTGGGTCCATGGCTGCATTAAATAACGAACTTATCTCTGGAGGAGCCACCATCCTCCATTGTGACCTTTGTTGTCCGACTCTGCCTTCCTCACCTGAAATCATTAAAGAAACACGACCAACCATGTTTATAACAGCTGTAGATGGTAGTTAATAACAAAACCCCTAAAAATGGCAAAGTAACTACACCTTCGGCAATAGAACATATGAAATAAGGAACCAAGGGATGAAGCCCTGCATCAGTCACCAATTTGTCAAAGATGATCGAGTTTGGCCTACTTACAGTGAGATCTGTAATCTTTTCAAAGTAAAGCTGCAACATAGCCAAAACTAAGTAAGTTATAACACATTTAATGCACGATCATGTACCCATCACCTATTCTAGCAGAAAATATACCTAAAGCTCTATCGATAGCACATGTTTTACATGATTATTAATGTCAACAGATAGTCCATCTTATTTTGAATCGAATGATTAGGTTTCTTATTCTCAAATGGGATTGAAAGTACTGCAAAGTGCAAACATAAGTCCCTTCTTCAAGTGTCCATTCTTGTGCGACTGGATCCTTATGCACAACCGATGTAAGTCCAACCGAAGAAGCTCTTTCCATTACAATTTTTTTTTTTTTGTATGAGGCTCAACCTCACTTTCCCTTCTATATTTAGGAAGATGGTCGTATGTTTCAGCATTCTGATTTTGAAAGCTTGGATCCAATCTCAATTTCTTCTCCAGCTCTGTCAAAACCGCTTCCTGTGGGCCACACTCCGGTTGGAAGGCCCACATGCTGTGGAGTGTGAGTAGTGAATTTTCTCACTTTCCAATCTCGGTCGACTGATTTCACACCTGGGACCCGCCTAAGAATCTCTGCTTGATGACTGACAATCACTACAACAGCAACCACCTTTAGAGACAGAAAGCTTGGACGCAAAAAAGTAGAAGTTTTTGGTCGCTAATGCTTTTTGCGACAGAGGGTTGTCGCCCAAAGGGTTGACGCCTATAGTCAGTCGCTAAAAGTTTTTGCGTCAACATCTTTCAACTTTTTGCGACAGACTGTGGGACCCACAAATTTTCATTCAAACTCACTTGACCGAAGTGGGCCCTTCATTTTAGCGACCACACCAGATTTACTTTTTTTTTTAAATAAATATTAATAAATAAAATAAACCGGGTCATTTTTGTGTGGGTGACTTTTGGAGACAGATTAAGGCTGTCGCTAAAAACTGCTGTGGAGAAAAAAAATGCAGCAGCATTAAGCAATTCCAGATTTTTTCCGGAATTTTTTCCCAAAAAAACCTACCAAAACCAATGCTGTAAATCACCCTAATCAATAATCAATAATACAAATGCTACAATTCATTCATTCATTCAAAACCGTCCAATTACAAAATATGATCCATACAAATATTAATAATTTTGGTAATATTCTTACATAATTCAGATAACAAAACAAGATCCATACATCATTCTTATTAATACTACCATCATCACCAAACTCTTTACTCGTCATCATCAAACTCACTACTAATACCACCATCACCAACATCGTACCACTATCATCAACACCATCATCATCTTCGTCAACACTTACCGGCTTGTAACAATTATCAAGGTCGAGATTAAAACTAGGGTCGGAATGAGTAGTACTAGGTTCGCCACGAGTATATGTAGATCCAGGAAACATAGTAGTGGATGAATCTGGAATTTGAAACTGTGAAGCGGGTTTACCTTGTTGACGGTTGTAAAATCAGAAAGCTTAAACAAGTATCTTTGCTCCTGTAGCTCCATAGCATGCTCTTTCATCTCTTCATCTCTTCCATCTCCTCCCTGGTACATAAACCTGTGTCCACACTGTGTGCTCCTAGAACTTCGAACCCGTGCCGGTACCACCACTGCCAACACCCATGATATGTCCCGATTTTGAGAATCCAGAACTTCATCAATGATCTCGAGGTCTGTCTTGGGATCAAAATGTTTTCTTTGACCGCATCTTGAAGAGCCTTCATTTCTCCTATGTAGTTCAAAATAATAAGAAAGTTAATATAACAAATGACGGATACGGCCAGATTCTTCCTGTCAATTAACAAATAATTAATACCAAATAACTAAGTTTCATTTGTCAATTCACTACCTACATTTTGATCGAGCTATTATTATTACCATAACTAACTAATTTCGATTATTATGTCTTAATTTTGTTATCAGATTCATCATTAACTGCTCATCTCTATCACCAGCAAACTATAAGTTGTTAATTCCTAACATTTTCATCACCTATGTTTTATTTATATTATTTCGGTACATATTCGAATGAGTTTTGTGCAAGATTTATCTCTTAATGTGACTTAACTGCTAGTTTTGTTCACTAGATCACAAACACGAAATAAATAAAAATAAAATAAAAAATGGGCTTATGAGTTTTTCCAAATTTAAATAATACCAAATAATAACGATAAAGTCATTACTTACATTATATCCTTTCGTTTTCCTTAGTCGTGAACCGGCCCTTTTTGTCACTATGACAGCGCCTCCAAGTTTCGACCAAGTCCTCGCGATACCTTTTTTTTGAGAACTATAAATAAACAATATAAAACAGATTATTAACAAACTATATATAAACAACATAAACACCTTAAAACAATGGTTGTTGCAGCAGTTTAAGGGGTGTTTGGGTCATACAAATTGGTGTCTTCCTTGCGCGAAAGACATTGATCCTTGATGTGTTGTCACTTTGTTCTTGGATCTATTCCTCGAATTCCTCTCTGACTGTTTCATTCGTTCCGGACTAGCCCAGAAGTTAACGAGCTTCTGCCACTCATCATCTCCTGCTTTCCACTTTGGCGGTTTTCGGTTTCTTGCTTCTTCTACTGAATTATTCGCTGAATCAAACCATCTCTTCTTGAACTTATTTTTATTATCTTTGTAGGACTTAGCAAAATCCTTCTGGAGCCCGGCTCTCACTAAGCTCCCGCCGTCCTTTTTTTTTCATTTTTCACGAGGATCAGTCACTGGGTCGCGGAGTGTGTCGTTCAACTGGAAATACCTCTGTAAATAAATACACACTCTTATATAAACACACTTTAAAATAAACACACATATCTAAACATTTGATAACAACAAAACTATAAATAAAATAATGAAGACCTGGAGGTTAGGGATTAACGTCGCCTTTTATGCTCCGGGGACTTTATCCCATGACTCGTAATATTGGGGAATTTTCCTAACTAATTCCCCAATATATGTAGACAAGTTAGCCGCATCAACGCCTCTGGTTTGAACGTCTTCAGATCCCCCACATCGAATTCTATCTCAAGGGGTTTGTTGTTATTTTGTTTGAAGTTCTTTTTCAACGCCTTATGTTTGGTTGGACCGCGTTTCCCAGATCCTGCACATATGATTGATGAGTCGTAAAAATACAAGTAATCAAATTAAAGTTCATAATAATCCGTAATTTCTTACCTTCACACTGGTAGGGTAAACGCTTAGGTTGTCAATCCTCGGGAGGATCACCACCTGCATCCCCTCCGTGGTGGCCAGGAGCAACACATGCCATCTGTAATCATAATCACATATTTCACAAATTATACCCACTTTCAAACGCATACCAACCAAACGCATATTCTTAATCAAATATAATTCAAATACCATTCCAACACCAAATACATTTACCAAACAAGCGTAAACACAAAATAATTGAATTATATACAAATAAAGAAACACAAAATAATTGAGTAAAAAAACATACTTTCGACGGTTTACGTGCGAAAAAGGAGAAGAGAGGAAGAAAGGAAGAGAGGTAGTGATGTTGTGATGGTCCTGCACAAGCATAAACAAAATCAAACACTAACATAAATAAACTATATAGTAAACAAAAACAATACTCGATAACTTAAACTTTCTACCAAACAAAACAATAGCTCGATAAGAACGACTTAAAACAAACATAATATCTTAGACAACCATAACATAAAACGTGACCATTCACCTCTTGAACCAGACCACCAACAATTAGACAAGCCAAAAAATATAACCATACACTTGACTCCCTCCAAAAACATAACCCAAACGCCCCATAACTCCACATAACCCCTCTCCTAAACACTCTTAACTCCACCAAAACACCAACTCTGCACAAACCATTACCTATTAAGACTAGAATAAAAATTCTTACCATCATTACAATTTACCACACTAAAATCCCAAATCCCAGCTGCCTCTATAGCTTCTCTAGAGGATATATATTGACAATACAACCACACAACCAACAAATTCCAAAATTACTAGTATCTATGACCACCTTGATTTCTATACCACAAATAACAGGACAGTAGAAAAACAAATATCAAAGAGCCATACCACAAAAACTTCTTCATACATAAAACCAAGACTCCTATCAGCAATCCAATCACAACCAAATAAAACACCAAATTTCCATGCTCTTACAAACACTCTTTATCAGCAAAATAAGCAACAAAAAAGACTTCATGTCCAACAGTAATGGCAAAATAAGAACAGCTCCTCCAAATTAGCACCCTTGCATCCACTTTGTTTTTTACACCATAAAATGATTCACAACATTTATATATTTTATATTCAGTTAAACCCATTTATTAAATGGACTTAATGAATTGTCAAAGACCCTGAGATTAAACAACTCCGGCATACACAAATACCAAACATACCTTTAACAAACAGCAGGATTGACAGCGGCAGTGGTTCAACTGTGGTGGGTCCGGTGAAACAGCAGGAGGAGGAAGAGGCGGCGACGGCGGTACTACCAAAATCAAACACAAAAACATTTTTTAAAAAAAACCATTAAACATTAATTAAACAAAACAAACAAAACACATTAAACAAAAAACGAACCTTTCAACAAAATAGATGGACTGGATGTGGTGGTCGGCGGTGGCAGACGACGACGGCAACAGCGAACGGTGGTGGGTTCAAGACGGCAATGGTGGCTGTGAGAAAGTAAATAAAATCATAAACCAAATTAAAAATAAAATCCAAATCATAAAAACAAACTAAAATCATATACCAAATAAAAAAAAACAAAACAAACTAGTCATTTACCTCTAATTGGTGGCTGTGGTGGTATTTGTGGTTTCGAGTGTGGTGGTGCTGATTTATGGTTTTGGATGAAGGTGAAAAGAGTTCACAATGAGAGAGTTTTTTTTTGCAAAACCCAGATCCACTTTTTAGAGAGTAGGTGGTGATGTGGTGTAATTTAAATTATTTTAGTGATGAAAGAGGGATATATTGGCGGGTTA
Source organism: Chrysanthemum makinoi (assembly GCA_910596185.1). Taxonomy (NCBI): domain Eukaryota; kingdom Viridiplantae; phylum Streptophyta; class Magnoliopsida; order Asterales; family Asteraceae; genus Chrysanthemum; species Chrysanthemum makinoi. Next base: position 195,187,199 of record OU343218.1, on the reverse strand, counting down.
TATTTTCCTGAAGGAGGGAAATGAAATTTTTCTAACAAAAATAAAATAAAATGTAACCTTGGTCAAACAATCACAAAATCGTTGAATATGGTGGGCCCCTCTTAACATTTAGCGACCAATACCTGCTGTCTCCAAATGTCTCCGTCTCTAAAAGCCCTTTGTGGTGTAGTGAATACACAACAAACCCTTTGTTTCAAGCTAATCGGCATAGAGTAAAATCAACAAAAAATTCGCTTGAAAATGGGAAAATCTGGGATCATTTAATTGCTCAAACTTAAACATATATAAGCTTATTGCTTCATTCATGTGTGTTCAGGCCATCGCCAAACATTCAAATACGTATCATGTAATCTATTTCCAGCAATAATCTCTCTATTAATTGTTATTAGTGATCATACGATAAACTGAATCACTTAACTTGATTAACCTCAAGCATCCGAAAAGATACCACTTTTAGTAAAATAAACCAATTAAAAGACTTGACAAAATTACCAGTAGTTCCATTGGAAGCGACTCAAGTTGTGACTCGTAATCCCCATTTCCATTTTCAGGGCGCGGTGTACTTATAACAGGTCCATATCTAAATCGTTGAGGCGATAAAATTATAACAGTCTTATTCCCAGACTTATTCTCAAACAAACCACCACCAACATCATTCTCAACATCCAAAACAACAACCCTTTTCTTCCTAAGGTCCATACATGACTTAGGGCCTGTTTCTTTTTTTTGTTCAATTAAGATGCTTATAAACAACAGTGGGTCCCGTTCTCTTATCTCATCTGATTGGGGAGTGGTGCTCTTTTGAGTCTTTAGTCATTTAGAGAATATAAGGGCAATATGTGGGCCCAAATAAAAAAGAAACACAATTTTTTTCTGAATGGGGCCAAATCTGTTAGCTATCATCTCAATAAGTCAAAAATAAACAGACCCTTAGACTTCAATCCCGACCCTGATGCTGACGCAACTTATAGTAGTCTTTGAATGCAGAAAACAATATATCGTGCTTTTCATGGCTTGGAGAAGTTGACACACCATAGATCTGTGGTTAAGTTGGCACACCATAGATCTTAGCCATCCATTCGGTACGAATAAAATCTCAAAAAGTCAAAAGTCAACACCTCGGTATACTTCAGGATTTAGGTCCATGTAATAGGATGTCTTAGGATCAGGTTCCTGATTGCATATTGACACATTAACATTTATAACCAAGGCTTACAATACAACAATACTTGTGTTGACAGTGATGAAAAAAGTTGGAACAAAATATTGGGAGGTCATATTCTAGTAACTAACATTAAAGTTACATATGTGAACTCATGTGTATCATATTGGACAAAGATCAAGCAAGTGTAATAAATATGAATCGCAAATAAATTAGCATTATCATTTAAAAGAACATTACCTGCATAACATCACTCAAACAAACTCAAATATGCAGTAGTCGATAAAAGCACCATAAAACCCAAATCAGTGATTAAACTTCAAAAAAGAAACTAAACACATATTACATGTATGTTCATGGAGATGATCATAAAGAAGGGCCACTGATCTAGCAATAAAGGGGGGTCCCCAATGAGAAGCGATGCTACCAAAATCCGCATGGTCGTCAAGGTGTTGAGATGACCATTTGACTTGTCTTGACCTTGACTTTTTTGGGTCTTCGGTAACAGTGCTGAAAAGACAAAAGAAAGATTGTTTAAAGAGGTCCCAGGGCTGAGCCCGGGGGAAGCCGCTCCGACAATCAAGTTAGTATTGATCTTTAGGTATTAAAAACATATAGTCATGCATTAGAATGTAGTAATATGATGAGAAGAATTGGTGTCTCCTTAAATTGAAGAGATAGTACCAATTTATAGAACCAAATTTACTTTGAGATAAGGATACAAGTGTGTAGTCTACTTGCTTTACTTATCAAGTTGCAGATGTATTATTTGTTCAGTTGGTTCACTTGTAAAGTTACAAGTGTTCATCCAACCTTCTAGTTCATTGTATGTGTATTCCAACTTGGTTAGTTCATTGTATGAACTAAGAAGAACATTACTAATCATCATATCAACAAGTAAGACCCATTTATCGCAATTGGTGTGTTTACTTCATGAGTAAGTAGTTATACATAGTTGTACATACATCTCTCAATAATATAATGTCCATCAGATAGTTTCATGAATGTGTTGTAATGTGATTCAACTTCACTATATTGGGTCATGTATTCATGTGTGTGTGCTGCAATTATCAATCTGTTGTCTCCATAAATAGTAAAACACGGGTCGCACCATTAAACCCCAGAGTCTATGTCTGCGAATTATAGATGTAGCATGCATTGACTTTAGTAATAACTGAGAGCATTTTTAACTAGTACCCATGTGAATATTGTGCAAGTAATACCTTCATGAACGCGTTAGTTAAAGTTTTGCAAACACGTTTATGGATCATGATTACATAGATAACCATGACACTAGAGTCACAAAAGTAATAATGTATAGTTTGTGTTTTGACACAAGTGTGGTATTTTGAGAAATTAAAACATAAATTGAAGTATCGAACATGAGGGAATTTTAGCCGATTACCCGTGGAGGCAGGAGGGTTTAAGAGACGAGAGAACACTATTGTAAGTAAGCTTTCCAGAATTTAGAAGTAGGCGATCCATAAAAAAATAGTCAATAGAAATACTCCTACCATTTAACCAGTGAAAATAAGCAGAATCTCAAGTGTGCTATCATGGTGAGACATTTTCGAACTCAATAAATACGTAACTGATGCAAGCGTTATTATTTATTAAACATGTCTTAAAGCCTAAATGGTAGTCTTTATCAATTACCACAACCAAAAAACTAACAAGTGAGAGACTATGCAACAACAACGAACAAAGATCTTTTAACTTTATTTGGTTACACCTGTGACTAAGGTTTTGTCTGTAAAAGATGAGATCAATCATATATACACACACATAAAATTATTTTAAAATTTTGCAGTAATTTGCACCATGTAAGATTGGTAAAACCAACTAATTGCTTTTCTATGGTTTTATTGGAATGACAATGTCTTTATTCGGACATTGCCACATGTATGTATATATTGAGATTTGTAATATATTTATTGCCTTTGTATGGCTTTAATGATGAGACAATGTCTTGATTTCGACATTGTTGATATTATGTATTAAGTTATGTGTTATGGCTTCAACAGCGGGAAAATATATTGATTTGAACATTATTGCCGTCATATATGAACATTTGGGTAATCGCAATTAATTGCCTTTTTTATGTTTTAGTGGTGTAACGATGTCTTGATTTGAACATTGTTGATATTATTTATTAAGTTATGCGTGTTCGCAATTATGCCTTCCGACGTGATTAAGTTCGTATTCAAACCTTGTTTCTTAGCTATATATCAAGCTCTGTGCATTCGTTTATAGTTCCCATCCCTTTGTTTTTTTGCAGGATGATGTTCACATCAACTTTGCTACTTATAGCTCATTATCCCATTAATAACGGGATGATGTCGTTATTAGATTTCTGACACTTCTTTATGTACGTACAAGTGTAGCTATTTTTATCTTTCATTCAACCCCTTTAATGGTGGGATTAGTGTCACTGAAACGGTCATGTCGTTGATTTTTTCTGATTGTGTTTCACATCTTCGGGTGAACTTGACACTTAGCATGACACATGACAGAATTTCAACTCTAAGGGGTGATTGTGATGTTGATGCATGAATGTTTTTCGTGTCTTTTTAGTGTACATGCCACTTGGCACGTTAGGTTTCGTGTCTTTGTAATTGACATTTCATGTTGCAGTATTATACATAGGTCTGTTGAAGGATCCATGCTTGCTTATGTAATTTGTGTCAGAGGTGAACCATGTAGGAAAACACAATTTAAACCAACAACAGATCTTGAATCTAAATCCAAGATCAACTTCTTTTATTCAACCAAAACTATCCAGATCAATAAGCAACTGATCTTAATCAGAACAACCCAGAAACATCACATGAATCACAAACAACTGAATATCAACACAATCCTTCCCACTACTACTCAGGTGAAAGGCTATTGACTACTTATCAATAGTTTTACAATATAAGAAACCTCACAATCACTCTTAAGCAATATTAGTAACAATCAGAAAGTAGTTTTGGTTGAGAGAAGATCGACTGCAATCTTCACCTTTTAGAGAGAATGAAAACTGATATGAAACCCTAGCAATGTTGAGAGACTATATAGCCTTGACTACTCTTTGACTGCATCTTTCCAGATATAGCACAAAAGCCCCTTCAACTATCAACAACTTTCACTTTGCCACCAAACCTCAAAACCAGCTTACAACTGAGAATACATAATGCACAATATTAGTCCCTATAGTATAATGTTTCAGATATTGAGTTATATTTTAACAAACCATATTAATGTTCTGTAAACCTGAAGAAAACACGCAACTTTGTTTCTCATAGTTTGTTAGATATACAATCATTAAAAGAAGACGAGTACTTTTAGTGTTGACATAAATAGACTCTAAGCCATAACTCTAAGATATGTCAGTATGGAACTGTGAAAGTGAAGTGCAGAGAAAATGTGTTGCATCATGAACATTGGTAAATGAATAAGGATCCATCCTTCTGCTATGTTTGTGTAATGAACCTGCTTTCGATCATATAGGTTTATGTGAATAGCATATGCATAATGGAATGATACAAAAAAATTTACCTCGTCCTTGCTCCATTCCTTTAACCATGTCATGGTAAATCCATAATAGTTCATCATGGGTACTTGTACAAGGATACATCACTTGCCCCCTTGTTTTCCTTAATTCATAAAGTTGTGAGATTGCTTTACTAGGAACAAGTAAAGCATTTTGCCTCATGGTGGGTAGGGCACTCTTATTGAGATATTGTAAATGTTCAACATTATGTGTAATATCTAAGGGGATGCTTGGTTGGGGGTAATTGGGGGGGGGGGGGAATAGGAAAGGTAATGATTAAACATGTCTGGTTAGGAGTTTGGAATACAATCTTGTTTAGTATTGGGTAATGAGGCATTACACAGTAAATTGAGAGGTATGGTAATGATTACCCACCACCACCACCACCAGTAGCCACCACCACCACCACCACTTTGGAGGTTAACGTATTTTTCTTAAACCGAGCACTATCAAAGATAATGATAATCTCCATTTCATTTCTTTGCATTTCATTTGCCTTTCCCTTTTCCATTCCTCATTTTGAACCAAGCGCACCCTAAGATTTATATGTAACCCTTTCTGATGTGTATCACCTACAACCGGGTTGTTACTGACCTCATGTCTCATTGCTTTTCATGCCTTGGTACTTTTGAAATAAAATTACTCGTGCGTTACACCAATATATATTTTTGTGAACGATACAAATATTGCACTTGTTCAAATGCATGTTGTTGAGACAACATGCATTTGAACAAAGTCAAATTCATAATGTGAGACTCATATTATGAATTTGACTTTGCTGTCGGGAACATAGGTTAATAAAATGGAACATAGCTAAGTAAAACACAAATTAAATGTAACACCCGAAACCCATTTTTAAGTATTTTAGTGATATAGCGCCTTGAATGAGTTTTACTACGACTATAATAAATTTGAAGATTTTACATGATTGGTTAGTCAAACTATAAGTATAAATATTGTGTAAATGGTTTCAGAAGGTTTAATGTGTCACAAATATAAAAGAAAAATACTTGAGGGACCTAAGTTGTCAAAATCCAAAACTAGTACTGGAACCAACTTGTTTTACTACTAGAACCACCTTGTTATAGCATGTAGGGACTATTCCTGCAACATTTACAACCTAATACTAGAACCACATTGTTATAGCATGCAGGGACCATTCCTGTCACATTTACAAACTAGTACTAAATACACCTTGTTATAGCCTGCAAGGACCATTCGTGCCACATTTACAAACTAGTACTAGAACCAACTTGTTATAGCCTGCAAGGACTATTCTTGCCACACTTCCAAAGATGTGACTAGCTTATGAGCTAAGTAAGTCTTAGACTTTCTCATATCTTCCAAAATGTTCAAGAGTGTTCTTGTGTGTGTGGGAGGTGATGAACCAAAGGAAGAAGAGAGGAGGGAAAAACTAATCTCGATAAGCTATTGATAAAGGAATTATACTTCCATGATTAAGGGTTAAGTTCATAGCAAATCTCCTGCAAGTAAGTAATCTTATATTCAGTTAATAGGTGAATTGAAGAATTAGGGTTTATGTACCCAATTTGGGGAAAATGAGTAAATGATATTTTAAGCTAATTAATGAGGTTTTAGTGTTTATGGGTTATGCTTAATTTGAATAAAGTAAGGGTTTCATCATATGATCAAGATATGATCATATGATGACTAGAGATAATGATATAGGGTGGAAATTGGGTAAGTTATGGGTTGTATAAACCCTTGTTATTGATATTGCTTTTTTGTGAAAATAGGTTTTGATGATGATGGTGTTCTTGGTATTATAGCTTGGATGAGAGGTGAGTAAAATTGGTGATAATATGTTATTGTATTGATTTTATCATATTAAGTGTTATGTGTTGTGTGTATGTGTTTGTGTAGATGAAGTAAATATATTTGGTAGTTCTTGACTTATGTGATTGGTTGAGGTAGAAGGAGGGTTAGTTGGTATAGTTAGCCAAGAAGATGGGTAGAATTGTTGTGGGACAAGTTAAGGTGTGTAAGTTTAGTTGTTGTAGAATGAAGAGGTGTAGGTGCTTTATGTAAGAATTGGTGTAGACAAGTCTTGTGGTATGCATGTGATGCTTATATGATTGATGATGTATAATCGTATGTTATTACTCGTTTTACTTTCTAAGCAAAAAGCTTACAATTTAGTTGTTTAACCATTTTGTAGGTAGCATGATTTAAGGATGGCACATATAGTAGCTTATGGCGCTAACAAATGACTGAAGAACTTGTAGTTGCTAGATAAGTAGATATGGTAGAAATCGAGCTCGAAGCGATGTTGAACCCCAAGTTTCATGTGAGTCTTGTAGTCTTTGAAAAGTGTAGAGCCGTGAAAAGTAATTATGGGGTTAAGTATGTATTTGCAAATTTTCAAGTGTATGCTAGTGTCTTATGTATGTGGCATTTGAAAGCGGGTCAAAAAGGGGTGTTTGGCAAAACACCAGTAGCTTTGTAAAGTATATGCTCAAGGGTCGTTTAGACAACAAATGTTTATAAAAGTGAAGTATATGTTATGTTATTGAATTCTGGAAGTTCTTATGTTGTGTTGGTATGTGGAATTCGAGTTTAGTCAAGTATGAAAACGGGACCAAGTAATGCATTAAATTGTGTTGTATTTGAAAAATCATATCTAATAAACCATAAGTCGTTAGAAGTCGTGTCACCCGTCGTTTTAAAGGTATTTGAGTCTAGTTTCATTTAACAATACGTTCAGGAGGCTGGCTTGTAATAGATTTGCACCAGTTTAATGATTAGTAACCATATATCTTTTTCGTGTCAAGCCGTTGCGCAAAATTTTTGGTCAAAGCAAGGAATGGGCGTTTCATTAAATTAGTTTCATATTTTTCATAAATGTATTATAGTATAATATTTAAAAATAAAAACCTAACAATGTTCTCACATTAAATTTCAAAAACTAGAAATGATAAATCTTAACAACTTTATTCTTTAATGTAGTTTGTAAATCAAGAGGGGAGACTTTTGTTTTTTATTTAATTCTAACATTAATAATGTCTAAAAAATCTTTCACGTTTCTACTATACAACACACCATAAACTTATTTTTACTATTGTGTTAATTCATAATTAAGTTTGTTGATATAGTTTATAAGTTGATGTAAATGAATGATAAAAAAAATGTTGATGTTATCGTTGAACAAAAATGAGGTTAGTATTAGAGTGCTCTTGCTGAAATTTCTCTTACTCAATTTGAAGAAGACATGTTCCCTTTCACACTCAAGAGAAAACGGTTCCCTATGCGCCTTATCTTTGCGATGACTATCAATAAAGCTCAGGACCACACAATTCTAAATGTAGGTGTCTATTTTCCGGTATCTGTTTTATTGCATGTTTTAGCTCTATTTTGCGTTGTCTATAAGGATATCACGTAGAACTACAAAGGTATTAGTGTAGATTGTCCAAGAGTTTATTCAAGAACGAGTCTACACCTCAAATGTCGTGTACCAAGAAGTTTTACGTGACGAATAACGTGCATTGTTAGTTTTTTCATCATAGATGTTATTTTTTCTTTTCAATTTCACTAAAGTTTTTATATGTTTTTTGATACATTTTAAGAAATTTCCTTTGAGTCGAATTATCGCATGTTACAACATTTTTTAATTACATTTTTACGTTTTATGTATTAACGTTACACGAAACACTTAACCACATTATCACAACTATAAATGTTTGTCACTAAAAAATCCCGTTACTATACACGGATACTCGTATAATCTCTAATTAAAAGTTTACATTTCATGGTTTGAATCACCACTCAACCTTAAAACAAAATCTGTTAGTGCAAATATTACGATATTTAATCTATACAGTCTCGTTTGTTTTGATTGATGACAAACATGTAACTTGTAATACATAACGTAAAATGTACAAGTTACTTGTAATCACATTTTGTCTCAACATACATTCAACACCTCTCGATGACTCAAGTCCTCATATGTTACAACACAGGTTCGTACATGTTTGTTATGTGGCATTATGATCAAACCCATTAACAAATCATTTAGAATGTTTAAAATACGTTTAGAGTCACTAAGTATTTTAATAGGTTAACAATTCTATTTCGAACCTCATTTTACATTTTGCATTCACAAGTATTTCATACAAATACTAAAGTTTACTTACACTTGACAAAATATATTTTGTTTTGACAAGCACTCTTTACAAAGGTAACTAGATATTTTATTAACTAGTTACATAATATATTTTACAAGTTTACCTTGATAAACTCTTTAATCTAAAAATGGAAATACATGTTACATCATGTCATGCATCATCTTTGAAATCCTTGGAAGATCACTTGAATATTTTGGTTAGATTGACACTCAATATATCAAATGTGATCTTGGTAAGATATGGCAATATCTTGAAAAGATTTGAAGAAAGATTTTTTAGATTTCATGTCAGGCATCCACGGAACCCTTTTTTATAAAGGACGGAACCCTTTAAAGGGCTCCTTGGTCCGTGGACGCTCCTGACCACTTTTGGCTATAAATAGAAGCCCATTGTTTTCCCATTTCTTCACCACTTGAAAACACATCTTCTCCACCTTCTTGCATACATTTAGATCTATCATTAACAATGTAATAACATACATTAAACACCCTAATGATCATGATCATAATGCTTCTAACATTCATCTTTGTTATAAGCATACTCTTTGATCAACCAAGGAAAGCTTGGAGATCTAGCCATCCCCACTCACCACAAGTTGAAGATCTATCACAACAAGTTTAGGGAACTTGTGATCTTCATCATGAAGGCTTCCTATCAATGGAAGTTCATTTAGAAGTAGTTATTCATATCCATTAGACATTTGTGTCATGGATCATTAGTGTAAACATCATTGCATCATAACAACACTTTCACAAAACTAGATTAGATGGTTTATGTGTTTGTGCCATAAAACACAAGGTTTATTATGTTGGGCCATAAAACATATTGGGAGTGGTTGTACCCTTGTAAAAGAACTCGACATCTAGCTTAGTGTCGGAAATATTGTATAGGCGACGTTAGGTTGGTTCTACCTCGAACTAGAACCCGGTATTTAGCTTTGTAAAAAAGTGTAAGCGATGATTGTAAGGTTTTCTCCGCCGAGAAGGGAGCTTGTTGATTTAGTGAAGTAACTCTCGAGTTGGGTACTCGGGAAATGGAGTAGGGCGGAAGGAGATCTGTGACCGAACCACTATAAATCCTCGTGTTCGGTTTGCACTTTCCTTTCTTTATCTCTTTACTTTTATACTTGCACTATACTATTGTTTGTGATGTGGTTTGATGTTCATGATTGTGTGACAACTTGGTTTACCATGCTTTATATTAGTCACAAACAATAATTGGTACTTTCATATTATAACAAGCTTCATAAGCGATTTGATACAAAAGATCTAAAGTTTTTAAACGATAACGTATTCACCCCCCCTCTACGTTTCCACAATTGGTATCAGAGCCACGTAGCTTGTATTTTCAAAACAAATGGTTTTTAAAATATAGTACGATCCATGTATCAAATTACCATTGAAGCGAAAAATAATATGAAAAATGCTTTGCTTGTTATACTTAGAAATTTTGTTGTTAAATGTAACTTTGTATACAATCTTCAAGGTTTTCTTGAAAAATAAAATAAAAGTTTGTTGAAAGAACTAGTAAGTATTGTATTGTGTGCTTATAGAAAATTTACGAAGAAATATGATTTTAAAGGAGTGTTTGGGATAACTATAAATTTAGTTGAAAAATCACCTCCGTAAATGTTTAAGATAAGTTACATAAGTAGATATGTTGTTAAATATGTGTATTATATGTTTACTATGAAATCTAGTAAGTCACACACGTTTTCTCTATGTCAAATACTAGTTTTGGTGAATCTGTCTCAGAGGACCACGGCACCAAATCTTATAAAGGGCGGATCCCTTTATTTGGTTCCGTGGAATCCGTGTGTACAGTATGCAGTTTTTTGGGCAACTTCAAAAAATCATAACTAATTAACCGTAAGTCCGTACGAGTCGAGCCACCTATCATTTTAAAGGGAATTGAGTCTACTTTCACTTAAAAATACTTTCATGGCCTGAGTCTAATTTTAAATAAGTAAAATAGACCAAATACTATAGTATGTCTAAAATATTAAGTTTCGCTTTAACATAAAAACTCAAAATTTTGAATCAAACAATTTAAGTTGGTATTCTTAGAACTTTGATACAACTTCCTTTGAAACTAAATAATTTGGTAATATGTTTAAATAAAACTAATCAAGCTTGGTATACATCGTCTTATTTAAACGCAAAATGACAAAAGTGTCTTTCTTGTTATGCTATGCTAAATGATCACTTGTTTATTTTGTTTGCATATATGTTGCTTGCTTATTTTCAAATTGTTGTTTACACTTGTTTGTTTGCATAATATAAGTGTCAATCTTGCCATGTTATTTATTTGATTGTTTGACGATTTCTTGTTTATGCACAATAGGATATTTGCTAGATTTTGTGCACTAAGTTGGAAAATTGTTTTACCATCGCTTGTAGAATTAGATCACTTTCTTTGCATAGGTTATACTAACATCTCGCATAACTTATGAAATGTCATAACTCACTTAGCAATGTGTACTAAGTAAATTAGTCAAGTACTTTGAAAAATGAAGGTTTTAAGAGAGTGTTTGGTACAAGGACAAAAACAATGTTGTATGATATAATTTATTTATTTTTCTTTGTAGGATGATAATATGACTTAAAACAATGTTGTATGCTAACCGGCTTATGCAGGGGGATAGCACAAGTGTGTTATCAAATTTTACCCATTTTCACTTTTATGTGAAAATCGTTAGCCCTTGGTCAAAATCTATGCTCCACTATGTTTGTATATGTGTTATTGACTTTTCCTAACTAGAAATGATTAATGTCACATGTTTTAAGTAAAATTTCAGGTTTCGAAAATTCCCGACACCTAAAAAATGGGTCTGTGAAGTTTTCTGGTGTCCACGGATTAGACGGCACCAAACATTTGGTACCGTCTGTTACGCATTTTGGTACCGCACGCTGTACAGGCGGACCGGCGGCACCAAATTAAGGGTTCCGCCTGTGCAAAAAATTGGTGCCGTGGATTCTACAGGTAAGTTGTTTAATTTTACTAAATCCGCAATCTAATTTACCAAATTTCGTTTCTAGGATAGCTGTTAATGCATATCTTTCATACCTCACTCAACACATCCTCAATGGATTAACTTAGGATGTTTGACATGATCTTAGACACTTCCGTCTCATTAGAAACTACCATCTTTGTATGGATTAACATCAAGTCTGTGAATCCTTAATTCCATAAATCGACACATTCAGGATGGTCATTTTCACACCTTCACTGTTACTTTTCCTCAAGCTTAGCATTTCTTAAAGCAAAGTCAAAATGACTAAATCCTCAACCTCAAATAAGCCACTTAAGAAAACCACTAGGATTAGCATTCGATCTTGTTGCTACATTAACTTGAACTCTTCATCCTTAGATTCATTACCTCTCAACATCTCATCACCCATTCAAGATGTGAACTTTCTAAAGTTAAGTATTCCAACTCCACCATCAAAATCACCCACCATTATGACTACTTCACAACCATCAAAAACACCTTCACTACCAAAGTATCCAAAACTTGTACTTTGTGCAAACACCACCAACATCTCCTAACCCGTTTACGGATGACTTAGATGACTTACCAAGACTAACAAATATGGACTCATTATTTGCAAAGATATCATACACAAGTGTAACATATGACTATAGATATTGTTTTGTATCTACATGTATTGCCTCACTTGGTTAACATGAAAATAATGTGTCATCCTTCAAGACGATAAGTATTTACATAGAGTCATAACTCACACGTATGTTAAAGACATACTATCAAGTCTTGTTATCCTTGAGTTCAATCTAAGCTTTATAATCTCAACAAATTAGGATTGACAACTTAAGTATTTCATCCGAAATATTCAAGTATATGCGACTTACGATTGTAGTCATTAAAAGTCATATCCAAAAATCAACACCCAAGTATTTTAACAAAACATGTTGAAACACTTATCCAAAACAAACAACCCACTGTGCCACTTATCCCTCTTTGACACTTACTATCCCTCTTCCATCTTTTGGCACCATTGAGCGTGTTGCTCATGAACTTCCAAAAGCATCCTTTAAACCAAACGTTCCCTTTCAAGGTGAACCTATACCTCAACCCCTAAGCTTCATAGACATAACCAAAACTTCAAGCACTTCACCCACTAGTTGTAGCAATCAATGAACCATAAGAATTAGTATCCATACTTTTTATGTTCAACATCTATGGACAAATAATCAACCTAAGTACTCCCATAGCACAACAAACCCCTACATCACCACATCCTTATTTAGACACACTAGAAGACCTACCACCTAGATCAACCAATCCACCATCCTTACCATCATTTGAATTCGTTGAGTGTATTGCTCAAAAAGCCCTTGTGTCCAACACTTGTACTGAATCAAATGCACGTTTGAACAAACTCAAACATCCTTTCCAACATATAAGGACTTAGATAATTCATTATGGCTAGAACCTCAACTATCAAATAAGCATGGTGCTCTTGGTAATTGTTGTCAATTTCCACTAGGTATAAGTAGTACTACCTTCACAAATTATCAAAGTATTAGTAATACTTTGTCGTTAAACTTCTGCATAAATTTCGTTAAACCTCAAATCAACATTTTAACAACATATGTTAAAATGCAATCTCAAAGCCAACATCATACACCCCAAGCAACAATGACCTTTGAGGAGTATACATAAGAAACTCGAGTGAATTCCTCTTGTCATCATCTAGTGAATATAATCTTGAGACCAAGTTTATTTAGATGGGACTATCCGATTCAAACACTTTGGCTTCATATCTTCATTTAGGAAAACATGATGTTTTGAAGAACATTATGACTAAGATTCATGCGTTAAGCTTTCATTTTGTTAAAAGGATATTGTATATCCTATGCATCACTCTTGCGACATAAATAGTTGTGTTACAAGAGATTTCATTACACCTCATTGGCTAAATGATCTTGAAACAAACATCTACAAGTTCTATGAACTAGCATATCCAATTCATCTTGTCATACTTGTTTTCATAAGCATGATAACTTTATCCCATGGGATAATCTCATTTGTTGAAAGATACTTCCTTTCAAGCGTACATCATAACCTAACCTTGCTCAAACCTTGTGCACATCCAAGGTTAAAACTACACATCTTTAGAGCATACACAAGATCTATTGAAGTTGGTAACCTTACTTAGATTCTTGTTAAATAATATTCCAAAGAGCTCTCTTGAGAACGTTCTTAGTTTAACATATTCCATTCTCTAGTCTTAGATGATCAATTCACATTTAAAGTACACACTTCAACTCAACATAAAAGATGTCATCCATTAGATCATACAATTAGCTGTGTAATTTGAACAACTTTAGATTCTAAACACAAGATTCAAACACATTGTTTATCAAACACACCATTGTTAAAATTCATGTGTATAACATGACGTCTTCATCACCTTAGTTATATTGCATATTAGTTAAGTCACATTAAGCCAAGTATTGGTAAACTATCATCTTTTATGCACTTTAATAGGCAAAAGTAGGAATTCCCATCTTTCTAACATGAGAATGACTATTGGAGAACCTATTGCACTAGAAACTCAATTTGACCTAACGGTTGAATTGCTTCCTGGAGAGAAGTTGGGTATGTGGAATCACCCGTTAAAATGGTCGTGTTTAGCCTTAATTGAGCACCGCTAGTAATAGTCTCATATTCATTCTCCAACTTGAAAAATCTGTATTCCTATACTTGCCTAAAGTAAGTGTTAAAACATTGATAGTTTGCCTCGCCTTAGGAATACTAATCAAACAAGTAGTATATATGACTTTTCTTTTAAAACCACTTGCATTGCACTTACATGTGTTGATTACATGTTCTTGTTTGATACGATAAGTTGATTTGACATTATCTTAGTGTTTGATAACTAGTCAAATGTGTAAACCTTAGTACGATTTTATCTTTATAATGCTTGTATCCTTGTTTCATGCTACTGAACGTTTAAACCTAAACTTTATTTGCATGATACTTACTTTTGAATTATCTTTAGCATGATTAACATGTTGCTTATGAACTCATAATATGTCATTTTGATACGTGATAATTTTGATATGATATATTTGTGTTTGAAAGCTATTAGTTGGCATTCATTACATCTATGTGTAGTACGATCTAAATGATACATGCTCCAAATTGTTATGTCTTAAACATGGCTTGCATGATTCTTTCATCTTGTTTCTTTTGCTTCTTGTCACATTATTTGTTTGCTACGTGTGCACATATAATCTGTCAAAGTGCTTTTGGTATGACAAACTTTTAGAAGCCTTTTTATCTTACAAATTAATCACATAGATTATTTTTTATCCAAGTATGCTTAAGTGTCTAAGTCTAACGACAAAACAATCTCATAATGAAATGTCTTGAATAAAGTCGTATTCTTGCATAATATGATTGTTTTGATGCTATCTTGTGTGGTGATTTCTTGTCTACTAAGTGCAATGTGTTGTTTTTGCTTATATAATATGTTATCATTTGATTTCTATCATGTTAACATCTTTTGTCACTAACAAATTTGTTTTGTAGGTTGATAACAAATTATTTGTTATCTCACTTGGTTCTAACTTTTATATGCTCATTTTGCATAATCCCCTTTATTGCTACGTAGATTAGTACTATGCTTTATGGGACCCCTACACTTGCATATAGTTTAAAAGCATATAGAATTAAGTTGTAGAGGGTTGGCTTTGCATTTTTGTCTTTCAACCGACCTCTTTCCAAATCTCATTTTTGCTTCCGCTTTCCAAAAAATCATTTCCATCATTATTTAGTTATAACAATACTCTAATCCTCTTCACTTCCTATTAGGAATCCACATGCCTCATCATACGATCATCTCGTATTAATCGAGAAGAGGTACGTGACTTTAAGGATGAAGTTCATTGTATGCTAACCATCATCCAGTAAAACATCACTAAGCTCACCTCTTTCGTTAACCCGAATAACCTCCTAAACACTTTGTTGTCATTCCTTATTTGATACATTACACATTATGTTGGATGTCCACCAATTAAGGGGGAGAGAAATTCATTCACATAATTGTCTTCTGTCAAATTTTATGTCTCTTAGACTCTACAATACCAACACATAGGTAAACACCACTTAGCTAAAACCGGTTCATGAAACCACAACTAGTTCAACCTTTTTCGCACCAATACCTCATCAAGTGAAAAACGCATCATGTGTTTTTACAAAACGTCTTCATCTCCACATATAGGATTTTCCTTAAACTAGCACCTTACAACTTCACTATCTAGAACACCATCATAGGATCTTATCCTTTTCTCGCTTATCATGCATGTCCTTGTCAGTGCAAACGATATATTAATCAAAACAGCCATCTCCAACACGTTGGTCCATCCAACTCTCACTCATATGATGTCATTCTCATCCTCATATAGGTACTTATTATTAGTATTTTCCATATTGTCTTCACTTCTTTTCAAAGTGATAATCATCCATGTTGTTCAAAACCATGCTAATACTACCTTTCCCATTGTCACCTAGAATAGGTCATTTTATAATTCGTGTCAATCAATGAACGAATTTATCTTCATCACTTTTATATCTTTTGGTATCTTCATTATATTATTCTTAGATAGAACGCATTATTGATTACTCTTGGGTTGAAGCATATGAGAACTTGCTCAAAACAATAGATTGTTAGCATCAATAAATCATTCAAATCATAATCCTTATGCATCATTGAAATGCAATGTCTATTCACATTTTTTCCTCTTAGCTTTGGTCACTTGACATGACGAAAGGATTGCATGAGTCCATATTTTTATATTTGCTATACATACGAGTTTCTAACTCCTTAATAGCTTCCTACCTAATCACCACCACCTTCCATCACCACTTTCACTAATCATCACCACCATGGATTAGCGAAAACTTACTTTTGTAACTCTCGAGTCATCTACCATCACCACATGAATCCTACTAGTAAACCGACACCAACACTAGCACCACTAGTGGCACACCCGGTGGAAGACTTCATATCTTCTTTCTAGGAACTATTTTGTAGGCTTTTATCATATTATATTCTCACTTTTCTTATGATTGTAATTAGGAGACTACACTTCATGAGATCTTTGATTATATCATTTATCACATATATACATCTTATTTTTCTTTGTGAAAAGATGAAATATATTGCACTAATGTTTTTCATTGTAGGTTCATCATCATATACACTCGATTGTATATAACTTACTCATCTAAGGATGAAGTTTGCATCAATTATTTTTCTTATTTTAGGTGCTTCTTGACACCCTAGAACAAGGAGGAATATCCTTTAAGCACTCATATTGCATCTTCTATACACTTGGTTGTATATGACATATTTGTCTAAAGACAAAGCTTCTATTATACTAATATTTATTTTGAAGGTTCATCTTGACGCCCTAGAGCAAGGGGAGCTTCCGTCAAGAATTTACTGAATGCATCTTATACACACTTTGTTGTATAACACTTACTCGTCCAATGACGAATATAGTTTTGCACTAATATTTGTTTTGTAGGTTTTTAATCATACCCTGACGCCTCAAACAAGGGGGAGCAACCGTCCAGGGGGAGCATGCACGCATTTAGCATCATTCTCACTTTTCAACAAGCATTTGTGCTTCGATAAAAAGTGGAGAAAATAGGCTAACATTGCTATGCCTTTTTCTTTTCATATATTTCTCATAATTTTTGTTGCATAAAACTAACCTTGATGTAGGTTAAGCCTCTTTATTTGATCCATGGATCCGCTACCAAACAAGGGACGGATTGAAGTAGACGATTTAACTTCACTAGGGATGATGCAAGCTCGCCTTTTTAGGGAGAAATGAAGTTAAACTCCAAGGACACGCCCTTTTTGTTTCGACAAAAGGGGGAAAAGAGTGTAAACGGAGAAGGTAATGTAAAGGTAGTAAGGATACAAGTAACCTTTTACATTTTACTTTCTATTACGTTTACATATATTTGTCATCATCAAAAAGGGGGAGATTGTTAGTGCAAATATTACGATATTTAATCTATACAGTCTCGTTTGTTTTGATTGATGACAAACATGTAACTTG
Source organism: Chrysanthemum makinoi (assembly GCA_910596185.1). Taxonomy (NCBI): domain Eukaryota; kingdom Viridiplantae; phylum Streptophyta; class Magnoliopsida; order Asterales; family Asteraceae; genus Chrysanthemum; species Chrysanthemum makinoi. Next base: position 195,169,258 of record OU343218.1, on the reverse strand, counting down.
TAATACATAACGTAAAATGTACAAGTTACTTGTAATCACATTTGTCTCAACATACATTCAACACCTCTCGATGTCTCAAGTCCTCATATGTTACAACACAGGTTAGTACATGTTTGTTATGTGGCATTATGATCAAACCCATTAACAAATCATTTAGAATGTTTAAAATACGTTTAGAGTCACTAAGTATTTTAATAGGTTAACCATTCTATTTCGAACCTCATTTTACATTTTGCATTTACAAGTATTTCATACAAATACTAAACTTTACTTACACTTGACAAAATATATTTTATTTTGACAAGCACTCTTTTACAAAAGGTAACTAGATATTTTATTAACTAGTTACATAATACATTTTACAAGTTTACCTTGATAAACTCTTTAATCTAAAAATGGAAATACATGTTACATCATGTCATGCATCATCTTTGAAATCCTTAGAAGATCACTTGAATATTTTAGTTAGATTGACACTCAATATATCAAATGTGATCTTGGTAAGATATGGTAATATCTTGAAAAGATTTGAAGAAAGATTTTTTAGATTTCATGTCAGGCATCCACGGAACCCTTTTTATAAAGGGCGGAACCCTTTAAAGGGCTCCTTGGTCCGTGGACGCTCCTGACCACTTTTGGCTATAAATAGAAGCCCATTGTTTTCCCATTTCTTCACCACTTGAAAACACATCTTCTCCACCTTCTTGCATACATTTAGATCAATCATTAACAATGTAATAACATACATTAAACACCCTAATGATCATGATCATAATGCTTCTAACATTCATCTTTGTTGTAAGCATACTCTTTGATCAACCAAGGAAAGCTTGGAGATCTAGCCATCCCCACTCACCACAAGTTGAAGATCTATCACAACAAGTTTAGGGAACTTGTGATCTTCATCATGAAGGCTTCCTATCAATGGAAGTTCATTTAGAAGTAGTTATTCATATCCATTAGACATTTGTGTCATGGATCATTAGTGTAAACATCATTGCATCATAACAACACTTTCACAAAACTAGATTAGATGGTTTATGTGTTTGTGCCATAAAACACAAGGTTTATTATGTTGGGCCATAAAACATATTGGGAGTGGTTGTACCATTGTAAAAGAACTCGACATCTAGCTTAGTGTCGGAAATATTGTATAGGCGACGTTAGGTTGGTTCTACCTCGAACTAGAACCCGATATTTAGCTTTGTACCGGAAAAAGTGTAAGCGATGATTGTAAGGTTTTCTCCGCCGAGAAGGAAGCTTGTTGATTTAGTGAAGTAACTCTCGAGTTGGGTACTCGAGGAGTGGAGTAGGGCGGAAAGGAGATCCGTGACCGAACCACTATAAATCCTCGTGTTTGGTTTGCACTTTCCTTTCTTTATCTCTTTACTTTTATACTTGCACTATACTATTGTTTGTGATGTGGTTTGATGTTCATGATTGTGTGATAACTTGGTTTACCATGCTTTATATTAGTCACAAACAATAATTGGTACTTTCATATTATAACAAGCTTCATAAGCGATTTGATACAAAAGATCTAAAGTTTTTAAACGATAACGTATTCACCCCCTTTACGTTTCCACAAAATCATTTCCTCAATCTCCCCTTAATATCAATTCACAAACAATCTTAAATGAATAGTTAAACAAGGGCAATTTAGTCCTTATATATGATATATCAACTAGCATTCCTTACAATTTTTAAATAACACCCAATCATCTTATCTTTCAACTATAAACTCGTAATGCTCCACTTTTTTTCTTTCTTTCTTACATTTACCTTATTTAACTTTTTACTAATACGTATGATGTTAAATGCTTTTTTTAACGCTCCCCGCACACATTCAACAAACTTTCTCAGGCGCCTAACATACAATACGCTTTTATCTTGGCATATGAAAACTTTGTTAAAATTATGTTTTGATGTTGCGGTCACTAAAGGATTAAGGTTATGTTTGGCAACGAGACTTATGAGGATTGAGTTTTTAAAATAAGCTAACTAATAAATTAAGCATGTCATACGGGTTTATGAAAGCTCTTTAAGCTATAAGCCTCATAAGCCCAAGTCCATAAAAAAAAAGGCTTATAGGAGTTACAGCTAGTCAATTTATTTAAAAGGCATCGCATTAGGCGGAAAACCTTGATTTTTTTGTCTTTTCGAAACTCGAACTCTGGGTAAAACCTCTCTCAAACTCTAGAAGGAGCCCAAATAGCCAACTGAGCTAAACAAATTGGTTAATAGTCAAATTATTTAAATAAACTTTAAAATATAATGGATTATCATATAAAGTTAAGAATATATGTGAATTTAATTTGATGTGTACATTAATAGTCAGCTCAAACAAATTCTTTAAACAATTCTATACAGTAAAACCTCTATAAATTAATACTCGATAAACTAATAACCTCGATAAAATTAATAATTTGTCCAGTCCCAACTTAGGACCAGTACAAATTTAGCCCTCAATCGATAAAATAATAAGATAATAATTTTTTTGAAACTCCATTGTATATATATTGGTCCCAAATAAACTATAAATTAATAATTACTAAAAAATTTCATTTATATATATAAAGGCCATAAGTAATTGGAACTTGTACAAATTCATATAATTCAATTAAGGCTATACGTAACTGGAACTTGTCCCAACGAAACTAACTTTTTACTTATTTATAAAAAATGAACTTGACAAATTCAATTAATTTGTGAATGTGAATTCATAAAGTGATAATCAGAACTTATTTTTCTAATTTATTTTTCATCTATAACTAGTATACATAGTAACTAGTATAATTTAAATTAATAAATTATTAATTTATCGATATAATAATATCTCGCTAAATTAATAAAATATCCTGGTCACAACACTATTAATTTATAGAGGTTTTACTGTATAAATATAAACTTCAGTTTTCAGCTTATAATATAAGCCTCAGCTCCGGTCCATTAAGCCATCGTGACAAAAAAAAAAAAAAAAAAAAAAATAAAATAACTTAAATAAAAAAATACCGTACTAAAAAGGATTGAATGAAAAGAAATGATAGAATAGGGTTGGTGAGGTGAGATAGCCGACGATATTTACTGATTTACCCACTCCCAAAAGACCCATCTTCACCTATAAATACCCTCACTCCCCTCCGATCTATTCGCGTCTTCAACCCCTCTTACCAAACACACCTTTTTTGCATATCTTAATTCAACAACCCAAACAAGTAGCAAAATGGCTGAGTATGAAGGAATATTGTTGGGTATGGGTAACCCCCTTCTTGACATTTCTGCTGTTGTCGACGAAGCCTTCCTCAACAAGTAATTATTTTTATTTTTAATGATGAAATGTTTGGATCTGACTTTATTTCATTATGATCTGCTAAAGTTTTTGGTTTTATGCTGTTTGTTAGGTGGAGATCTATTGTTGTTTTGATTTAGTATGTTTAGATCTAGATTATTTGATGATGTGAAATGTAGTAGTGTAGAATGAGATTAGAGTAGCTGAATTTAAGTCTAAGCTAGCTTATGTTGTAGTTTAGATTTAGAGGTTAGGACATTTATCGAGGCAAATATGTTGTTAGATGTATTATCGTGCAACTGTTATATAGTTTTAGATCCAATGTGAACGGATCAATTGCATAGGTCAATATTTAGTTACAATCTCCTTTAGATAAATATTACTATATTCCTTGCAGTTATTGGTGGTTTAAGCTTGTCTTTAGTTAATAAAGGGTACCTTGCTTAAAGTTTACTTGAGGTTGCATTTATTTAATTAAGGGGGTGTTTTGTTTGAGCTTATATGTGGGATTATGAGCGCATTTGATTTCGCCTAATATTTCATAAGCCCTATTTTTCCGGCTTATTTTGGGACTTATGGGCTTATATAAGTTTATCATATATAAGCTCACAAGTCTCAAAATAAGCCGGAAAATTAGGACTTATGAAATATAAGCCGAAAAACAAATAAGCTCATTGGCCACATATAAGCTTAAACAATTGTTGTTTGAAATTATACGTATGTTTTAGTTGTTTGGTTTGGTAGTATTGAATATCAACTAGTGACTTGTGATCATTTGAGGATGAAAGTTTGTTGTCTGCTAATCAATGGTTATTTGAAATTATAGGTACGATGTCAAGCTAAACAATGCTATTCTTGCTGAAGACAAGCATTTGCCCATGTAAGTGCTCCTTCCGTTAATTCATTAGTTTAACAAAATTGTTACCGACTTATAGATGATGTTTGGATTAACATTGTCTAATTTAACTTCTCACACCGTAATTGTAAATATTTTTTATTGGGTATGAGTATAAGGTGTATACACCAGGAATAGAAATAAGCCTATTTTTGCGTTTGGACAGGCTTATGAGCTTATTTTTCGGGGGTCTCTATAAACTTTTTTTATGTGGCTTATTTCAGAATGCTGGCTTATTTAACCTTTTTGATTATGTTACAAGCATAAGCCAATCGAAACACCTAGCTTATTAGCTTATAATTATAAGCTAATACAATCACTCACCATGAGCTTATTTCTTGAAAGCCGTAAGCTGCTTATTATAAATGAGCATCATGAAATAAGCCTAGCAAACACCACCTAATTCATGATCCTGAAAAGCGACGTCACATGTTGTTTGTTTTGTTGTCGATTATGATTAGTTTTCATATGCCCTTATTCTGGTTCGGCTTCTTTTCAGGTACGATGAATTGTCTGCTAAAGACAATGTCGAGTACATTGCTGGAGGTGCTACTCAGAACTCAATCAGAGTTGCCCAGGTATGTAGCTGCAAATCCTGTAATGTTGTCTAATTTGGATTTATTTAATCGGACCTACTGGTTTACCATGTTTGTGTGCTTACTGCAGTGGATGCTTCAAATCCCTGGTGCTACCAGCTACATGGGTTGTATTGGAAAGGACAAGTATGGGGAGGAGATGACAAAGAACTCAAAGAAGGCTGGGCTTAACGTACTAATCTTAACTGTTTTCATTTGTTTGCAGTCTTTTTGTTTTTTATTTGTTACATTGAATGAATTACCTATTGTTGTATTGATGATGTTTATTAGGTGCACTATTACGAGGATGAAACCGCACCAACTGGTACATGTGCTGTCTGTGTTGTTGGTGGCGAGAGGTTGGTAGACATTTATTCATCCAGAAGTCATTTATTGCTATTATATGCTGTTGCGATTCTTGACATTGATAATCTAATTATACCTGTTTCATTATGACCAGATCACTTATCGCTAATTTGTCTGCTGCTAACTGCTACAAGTCAGAGCACTTGAAACGCCCTGAGAACTGGGCTCTTGGTAATGATTCCTGACTTGACTTTTCTAGGATTCATGTGTTTTCATGCATTGTCAAACTTCGCTAAGACTAGCCATTTTGGACAGTTGAGAAGGCCAAGTACTTCTACATTGCTGGCTTTTTCCTTACCGTGTCCCCTGACTCAATCCAGCTTGTCGCTGAACATGCAGCTGCAACCAACAAGGTAATTATTAATATCTCATATAATTTATAAATATCTCCTAGTACCTTTTGCAGGTTCATTGTTTCTGACATCCTTAAAACCTGTAGATTTTCACAATGAACCTTTCTGCCCCATTCATCTGTGAATTCTTCAAGGATGCTCAAGAGAAAGCTCTTCCGTAAGTATTATTATGTCGCCCTATCAAATTACTTTTCACACTCGGAAATGTCTTATCTTTTTTGTATTCACTAATGCAGGTATGTTGATTATGTTTTTGGAAATGAAACCGAAGCAAGAACATTCTCAAAGGTTCATGGCTGGGAGGTAAGACTCATTTAGCAGTTGACAACATCAGATAATTTTATACTGCTAAAAGATCTCAAATGTTTATAAATAGATAATTGCTCTTCTTTCAGACTGATGACGTGGAGGTGATTGCAATCAAGATCTCTCAATTGCCAAAAGCATCAGGAACACACAAGAGGATTACTGTCATCACCCAGGGTGCCGATCCCGTTGTAGTTGCTCAGGATGGAAAAGTTTCAAAATATCCCGTCATTTACTTGCCAAAGGAGAAACTTGTTGATACCAATGGAGCAGGTGATGCATTCGTTGGAGGATTTTTGTCTCAATTGGTTCAAGAGAAGCCCATCGAGGAATGTGTGAGAGCCGGTTGCTATGCATCCAATGTGATCATCCAACGATCAGGATGCACCTACCCAGAGAAGCCCGATTTTAGCTAGATTGGCAATTCCAAAAGTTACAATTTACTGTCTCCCAGTTGAATGTGGTGGAGCCAATTTTCTTGTGCGAGTTCTTAGGGGTTGTGCTATCATTATTGTCGTGTTGCGTTATTATTGGACCTTAAAACCAAATTTGTTGGTGAAATTGAGGCATCTTTTCTCTCTACTATACTTGTCTACTACTTTTGATTTTGGTTCATTTGAAATTGCTGTATGTTTAATGAGGCCTGAGTTGTGTGGTGTTGGCCTCACAATATACGTTTTACAGCGAGTAATAAGTTTTGTTGTAACTTCTTTGCGTAAGATTATGAAAAGGCTTAGTGATTGATTCTGGTTCACACCTTATGTGTTTTTCTACTGTATCTTACCGAGTGCACATCTTTCCTGTTATGTGCATTCTTGTGTCATAGAACCCCCCTCACCATCTCACTGCCTTTCAACCTTTAAACACCATCCTCGGGTATTACCCTCTAACCACCTGCAGAATCAATCAGTAACTACTTCAATTACACGGCTGTTGGCATGAGCGATACATTAACATAGATAAACAAATAACCCCTAATGCCTCCTATCACTGTCTTGGTTGCTGCCATTGTATGGTTTTGGATCCGCTTCTAAACTCGGTTAAATGTACTCAGATTTGCTTTATGAAAGCTCTAAAACAGAGAAATGATCTGAAACAAGAACCAAGAATCAAATCATATATGGTTAATGGTTTGTTGTGGTTGAATATCCTACCAAGTGTACAAACTAGTGGTAGTGAACTACAAACTAATTGTCCTTTATGGAAAATTAGTGTGGCTAAAAAAATGAATTGAATGATCGATAACACTCTAAGGCTAGACACAGTGGCGAACTAGTTCGTCTGTGTCACATCAGCTTTCTCTCTCCGACGACCTAGTTGCCACAGTGGTGACCTAGTTTTTTTTTTTTTTTTTTTTTTTTTAATTTAAATATTTTTAAAAACAAAATTAAACTTCATTAATAAAAATACTTAACATTACAACAATAATTAAAAACTTAAACTAATAAAACGTAGACGTTACAATACTTATTAAAAACTGCAACTTAATAATCTAAGTTGTAGCGTTCTTTGATTCTGCTTAAGTTGTTCAAATTCTTGTAGTTGTCGCGGCGGCATATTTGTGTCGAGGGTGTGTCGTAGAAAATTAAATCTTGCGTCGTTTGATTGTGTGCCAATGCAAGCTGCTGCGTTAGAGCTCAAGTTTCTCCCTTTTGAACTTCTCGGCTCGCCTTGCCCTTGCCTCTGCAAGCTCCATCTCTTTTTGCTTCAACTTTATGTATTCCTCTTCCATATTCTTGTTTTTTTCCTTACTTCAACTTTTGATCTTGAAAAAGTTCTTGGCCATATTAGTAACAAATGAAGCGGATGGCTCGTGTGCTTTCTTCTTGGCTGCGTCGACCTTTGGTCGTGATTCTCGAGTCTCTTCTTCTTCAGAATCATCCACGTCTTAGGGATGAAAAGGACCTTTTGTTGACCCGGGTGGTTTAGAAGTCTTGGATTTCTTCCGACTAGTCGTGGTGAAAGCAGGCATCTCAATAGTTTTCCAAGCAGAATGCCCTCTCAAAACTTTCCAACACTCCTTCAATGTAAACTCATGCTTGTGAAGCACACGGTATTCGTTACAAGCCTTTTCATAGTCGTCTTCGTCATTCTCACCGCTTCCGTGATTATCCTTGATATTATCCATAATTGCACAAAAGAAACCAACCCTAGAACGAATCCTACCCTTCCATTTGGTCATTATGGAGTCGTAGGTTCTTGTTGAACCAGTTTCATTTTCAAAGTACGCTATCACCTCATCCCAAAATCCACTCCGGTTGATAGCGTTCCCTCTTTCTGAATTTTCTGACACATGTACCCAAGCTCTACAAAGCGCGACCTCTTCCGCTTTTGTCCGTGGTTTTGACGGGTGCGGTTGCAACATTCTTGCCCTTCCCCTTTGTAGCCCGTTTTGAACCCTTCTTTGATTTGACGGGTGACGTCTCTTCGACAGCGTCTTCAATACGAATAGAACCGTGGTATGAACCGTGCCCCGAACCTTGTCCCATCGAAGCATCTTGAGTGGGGTATTGTTGAGGCGTGTAGCATTGGCAGGAGGGAATTTCATAAAATGCTCAAAATCCATATCAAGATTAACAGCATGAAGCGGTGAAAACGATTGATTAGGTTGGGAAGATTGGGAGAAATCCATGTTAGGATGATATGGCGACCCGCTTGGTGCTTGGTTTTGATTGATACTCGGACGACCCGGTGGGAAATATGGACGATTGACGTAAAATGGGTTTTGATTGTGGTTGGGTTGTGGTAGTCGTGTTTCATAATCAAAACCGGGTGCTTGAAAACGAATACCCCGATTTTGTGGTGGTGTTAAACCGGTTAATTGAAACGGTGGATCCGGTGAGAAATTCTGTCACACCCCCAAATTACCTGTTTTGCAGCGGAATGGAATTCCTGGGGGTTGACTGTCATAGCATCAAAGTTACGGTTATATCGAACGACCTAAAGTGTCGTTTTGAAAATATCGTTTGATTCTGTAAAATAATCAGAGTTTACAAAACATAAGTCCCAATAGATTTCCAAGGTACGAAAATAAGTTTGTTACAATCAAACGATAGTTAAGTGCATAAAATATAGGTGAGACGCGTCGACACCGCGACTCTATGAGAAATCCACATGCATGCCATGAAGTGAATGCCTTAGATACCTGAGATAAAACATGCTAAAAGTGTCAACACAATGGTTGAGTGAGTTCATAGAGTTTGGTTAACAAGTAAAGCTTTTAAAGAGCGATCATGCAACAAAGGCAAAGTTTTTGGTTATTTAGAATAGTCCACAAAGCAAAGGCATCGTAAATCCACTTTCCAAGTTCGCCCATACAAAACTTGCAACCTGTGTGTTCACAACCCACTGCCAAAAGTAGTATGTCTAGCAGTCAAGTGCACATTATCATAAGAGGTCACAAAGCAAAGGCATTGTAAATCCACTCAGTTCCAAGTTCCGCCCATACAAAACTTGCAACCTGTGTGTTCACAACCCATTGCCAAAATATGTATAGTTTAATAGTCAAGTTATGCGATGTCATAATAGTTCACAATATAACACCACGTATATAATAATTCAGGGATGCTCCGGACATGGGAGACTTTGCCTTTGCTCCAACAAGGGAGACTCCTTTGTCATTCGACCACCTAGGCGAGAATTATTGAGAACACTCCACCATTAAGGCGAGAATTATTGAGAACACTCCACCGACAAGGCGAGAATTATTGAGAACACTCCACAAACAAGGCGAGAATTTATAGTGATGCTCCGAACATGGGAGACTTTATAGTGATGCTCCGATCATAGGAGACTTTATAGTGATGCTCCGATCATAGGAGACTTTAGGTCAAGGTCATAACACGTCCGGTTCAATAAGTTCAAACAAGTCATAAGTTTGTATTTAAGTTCAAGGGTTCCATTCAAAAGTTTGTAATTAAGTTCAAAGATTTAAGTCGAGTTCAAAAGTTCAAAACAGTCAAAGAGCTCGAATAATATCAAAAGGTTCAAGATAGTCGAAGCGTTCAAAATCACGTCAAACAAGTTTAAAATATATCAAAAGGGTCCTTGTACAAGTTAAAAGAGTTTAACTATATGTCAAAAGGTTCATATCAAGTCCAAAGTGTTCACTTATATGTTAAAGGGTTCGAATCAATTTAAAAGAGCTCAAATATACATGTCGAAGGGTTCAAAATCAAGGAAAGTATTTCAACTAATAGCGTTCATAACATAGTGAACAATTTAGTTCGGGCATAATCTACTTACGCGCACGTAGAGTGAAACAAAAGATATTAAAGTTCATATAAATGTAAAGTAAAAGCAAGTAGTTGAGCATGTATCTCCCCCGAAGAGTTTATAAAACAATTAAACGAGTAAAAGTGGGGCTACGAACTCACCTGGTGCAATGTTTATGATGACAAAAGTAGATACACTGAAATGAGGTGCGATCTCTATCCTCAACCTAATATGAATGATGTGCTCTAATATAAGTCATGAAACAATGTCGTACATGCAAACTCATATGATATCCATACCACTTGTACACTTTTGAAAATAAAGTTTATTGTCTAAAAATAATCTTATAATGTCTTGACAATTTATAATTTATTTTACATGTATTTACGTTGAAATGATATCCTACGATAATCATTTAGTGATTTATTATGAAATTATAACTTTTCGTCGTAAAATAATGTCATTGAAAATTTCATGAAAGTGAATAAACGGCCTTGAAAAGCTAGTCATAAAATGGTGCACATCGAATGTTAGGAAACAAACTCAACGGTTTTGGGAAGCTTGTATCATTATCTCAAAGTTTTAGCATTTAAGTTTTCATCCTAGAGGTCTCGATCATGGAGAAAAATATAGGTAAAGTATGGTACTTGTGTCCACAATATTGTTTAAGGGTGGTTTTCGGCAAAATTTAAGTGACCGTATTTTATTCGTTACAACTCCGCTTGACGAACGGTTGGACATTTTGGAAAATATGCTTGGCGAACTTACTTTTACTAGAAGACATCAGGTTATAAAAAGTACTACATCCATGTTAAAAGCGACCCTCAATATGGTCATTTGTGGCCGTAATATTTGTCTAATAGAAATATACTAGTTTTGCTTATTTAATATAGTTACGGCAACTTATGTAAACGCGTGTAATTTAATCGTTACAAGTCCGTTTTCTATGTTTTATATATCCTTAGCTTCGTATCAAAGTATACTAATATATTTTTGATAAGCCGACACATTTCATAATGCTTAAGTCTCATTTTTGACTCGTAAAAAGTGGAAGTAATATGCTGAAATTTCAGAATTTTATAGTTTTCGTCGTCTAACTTGAAAAATTCATATCTTCTTCGTTATAACTCCGTTTTAACCCGTTCAAGCGGCCACGTTTTTGTTTTAAAGTATATTTTCTAAATATCTAGTCCAAAAATTTTTACCTACTGTCGAAAATTCCAGAATTCAAAAATATGGACAGACCCTTAAGTAAACTTGTCGAAATGAGTTTTTCTCGCGCCAAACCTATTCCAACCAATTCAAACCAACTCCGAAGCTATTCCAATCCTACCATACACCTTATTAGGGTGTCATGGGTTCCTAGACATCACCAAAAGTGATATATTTCAAGGAGTAATTATAGGAGGATAAATATATACTTATAACTCTTAAAAACAACAAAAAGTGATATAAACATCAATATGACTTGCATGTTTTTATTAAATATGATGAAATGAACATAAAATGAATATGAAAAATGTATATGAACATGATATGCTTACTAGTAGCTTGATGAGGTTCAATGAACAAGGTTAATCCTAAACACCATAGGTTTTTATTTCAAAACCTTAACTAAGAGTGTAACTAGATTGATATAAACTTGACTAGAAAATTTTTGGTGATCTCCTTCTTGTTCTTCAAGGCGGCTGGTTCTTAGGGGAGAAGAGGAAGAGATGATAGCTTTTTTTTTCACCTTTTGATATTTAGTTGTATGTGTGTATGTGTAAGTATAAAACATTGTAAATGTATTTAAGTTAGATATTTAGTGAATGAGGTGTGACTCATCCCTTTGTGGGTCGACATACACAAAAAAAAAAAAGAGACTAGTTGTAGTTTGTAATAATTAAATGTATAAGTGAAAGTAAATGTGTAGTTATTTAAGGATAGTTGATAACTTGTGTACATATTTAAGCATTTAGGGTAGCGTTAACTAAAAATAAATTTTAACGGATCAAAATAAAATATATTGAAGTCATAAAAATTATAAAAATACATTTCTTGCAAAATTTGAGTGAAATAATAATTTTCGTGTAATCTTTACGAAAACCGTCGTAATTATATAAATATAACAATTTATATACTAAATAAATTTAAAACACCGAGTAAACTAATAATATTTTTTTTAATCTTAATATGAGTATAAAAATATATCGGGATAATTTTTGGAAGTATCGGATCAATTGTTCAAAATAATTAATTACGCGATAACGTTTATTTAATAAGGAATTATGCGTTTAACGTGAATGCAAAACCATGCATGAACTAATATGATGAATATTGAGTTTGAGAAATGACCGGAAATTGAGAATTGTGACATTCAAGTTCGGGGAATTTTGGGGAAGTCGGGATCGTCGGTTTTTTGAGTTGAGAGTTTTTCTTTGTGACATGATGAATATTGATTGATGAGAAGTTGTTTGAATTGTGTTTGAAATTGTGTGTTTAAAAATGTGTTTGAGGTTGGTATTTATAATGTTGTAAAAGTGGTAAAATTTTGGAAAAAAGGAGTTTGAGCTTGTGACACTCGGTTGTGTGCTCAACCGAGTTCCCATTTCTTCTCTCCCCAACCGACGACAACCGATGGCCTCACAGTGGGTCGACCTTGCTCGACCGAGGGACTCAACCGACGACAACCTTGGCCATTGTGGCTAGCCTAATAGTCAGCTTCATTATGAACATTTCATCATAATATATGCTTTTTTAACGAGAAACACTTATAATCTCGCACAAATTTCTGGTTAATTGGATGATAGCAATATTGTTGAGTCAAAGACCTATAAATTTATATATTGCTCGTTAGTCTTGAAATAAGCGTTCAATTTAATAGTTATGGTTTTATAAAAGTATAAATTAGAGGTGACAATTTGTGTCAAAAATAAAAAAAATAGACTAATTTTGACTATTGTAAAAGATTTTGGCACATTTAGCCAATTTTTTTTTTTTTTTTTGAAATAGACATATATAGCCAATTTAAAAGTTAAATGGACATTTACGGACACCTATTTTCCTAAATAATCCACTATTAAGTATGAACTAATTAACTACTAGTATTATTTTGTAATTGAATTAATATATTGATTCAATATAGCTAGCAAATTCTCTAAAGATCCAATGTGTAAATCCTCACAACTCTTTTTTTTTTTTTTTTATCAAAATTAAAAAAAAAAAGCACTTATCACCTTATTTTTGAAAATAAAATATTTTGCAAAAAGTAAATCGTTAAGCGACAAAAAATACACAATCGCGATGATATGTTATTTTTCAGATGAGCATTTCAATATACTTTCGACAAATTTTTTTTTTTCGAATTTTGTTTTAGTATTAAAATTTGCGTTTAAAAAAATCAGATGTTATTTGTTATTTAATTGATAATCGATAACACAAATTTAAAACACTTAACATCCGATGAATAAATTATTCAAAAAGTTCACTTCCTTTCCCTTTCTAGCAAGTACAAAACAAAAACTGCAGATAAGCAAATCAGGCATCTTATTCAGTTGGCGTACTTTATCACAACCGTACCACACTATGCTAAAATACGCACCAACATTACCCACCAAATAAATAAACCCACACACTAAAAACACACACACATAATCTCATTGAAGGTCAAACAGGTTCAATTCATTTTCATTTTCAATTTTGCCCTAATTTTATATTTTCTAGGGTTAGGGTTTCAAAATTATATATATAATAATAGGTTATGATTCTGTTAGTTTATTGTTAGGATTAGTTATTGTAATGAGGGACGTGTCAATACCTAATTGGCTAAAGGAACTGCCGTTAGCTCCCGTGTTTTACCCGACCGATACCGAATTCGCCGATCCCATTGCGTATATTTCCAAAATAGAGAAACAAGCTAGCGCTTTTGGTATATGTAAAGTTATTCCCCCGTTACCTAAACCGTCGAAAAAATACGTTGTTAACAACTTAAATAAGTCGCTTTTGAAGTCTCCCGAGTTAGGGCGTAATGTGAATGTAGGTAAAGATAATCGCGCGGTTTTTACGACTAGGCATCAGGAGTTAGGTTGTGATAATGGGAAGGGAGGGAAAGAGGTTAATAAGCAAGTGTGGCAAAGCGGGGAGATATATACGTTGGAACAATATGAGTTGAAGTCGAAGGTGTTTGCGAAGAGTCAGTTAGGTGTGGTTAAGGATGTTACGCCGTTGGATGTGGAGTCGCGGTTTTGGAAGGCGGCTGGTGAGAAGCCGATTTATATTGAGTATGCGAATGATGTGCCCGGGTCGGGGTTTGGTGAACCGGTTAGTGCGTCTAGGTTTATGCGTAAGCGTAGGAGGAGGAGAAGGAATTTTAAACGATATGGTAACAATAGCGATGAACGGAAAGGTGAACGTGAATCTGTAAAGTGTAGTGGTAGTGGTAGTTCTGAAGTAGATGTGTTGAAAAAGGATACGAGTTTAGTAGACGATGGTCGTGAGGTTGAAGGAACTGCCGGATGGAAGCTTTCTAATTGTCCTTGGAATTTACAAGTTATTGCACGATCGCCTGGTTCTCTTACGCGTTTTATGCCAGATGATATTCCGGGTGTTACTTCTCCCATGGTATATCTTGGCATGTTGTTCAGCTGGTTTGCGTGGCATGTTGAAGATCACGAGCTTCATAGTTTGAATTTTCTTCACATTGGCGCTCCCAAGACGTGGTATTCAGTCCCAGGGGATTATGCTTTCACATTTGAGGAAGTAATTCGTTCAAAGGCTTATGGAGGAATAGATCGATTAGGTATGGATAAACTGCTTACTCTATACTGTATTATTGCTATGCACTTATAAAGCTTGTTATAGTACTATCGTATAATGGTAATATCTCCTATAATGGCAGTTTTTGATGTGTGTTACTAAGTATATTTGCTTACTAGTTTATGTTCTGAAAAGGGCGTTGTTGTGTTGATTATATGATTATTAGAAACTTACAGCTGGACTCACTTTTCTACCATATGAGTGATCTGACTTAGTCACCTATACATATTATTTTATATATTTCTATAGAATTAAAGAAATCCTTAGTGCAGCATAGATACGTTATTGACTTATTGTCTATCTTGCAACTTATTACATCGACAATAATGGAACCTATAGTTCAAACTTTTAGGGTTGGCTGAGTATGCTACTCATTGAATCATTGAAGTATATAGAATTTCAAAATGGATAGCTAAACTTAGATAGGGTATTTTAAATCCAATAATATGCTTGTGTGCCAACAACTGCACTTTAGCCACATAGGCCATCCTTTAGAAGTTTCCTAGTGGTACCAAGGTGTTGTTCAACCAGAAGGTCGTGGGATCAAGTTTCAACGTGGACAGAAAGGTTGTAGATTAGGGTGTGCTTGTGTCTTGTCCGTTTTAAATAAAATTCTTTAGCTTCATTAGGATTTGAATCTGGGGCAAATCTCATTGCCCATTGTACCAATTCAAGATTTTGTGATGGGTGATGGCTTCGTCAGTGACACCCCTTAAAATGTTAAAGTTGCCCACTTGTTCAAGATGTGTGTACATCCTCACAAAACATTCCGAGTAGTCCCTTTTTGGGCATAGTTTTGTGGTCCTTCTCACATAGTCATATGGTCCAAGACCTCACTTACATGGGGTGGAATTGGACCCATTTAATTGATAAATGTGACTAAATCTCTTTTTGTTTAACAGCTGCACTAACACTGTTGGGCGAAAAGACTACTCTTCTATCACCTGAGACTGTTGTTGCATCTGGCATTCCATGCTGCAGGTCTGTTATTTCTTTTTTAAAATTATTGCTTTCATCTCTTGTACTTTACATTGTACTTATGGATGACATTAAGAACATTCTATGTAACAGTAATTATGTACAATATATGATGGTTACTTGACGTTTGTGATCTTTTACTAAAGTTTCTGGGGATTTATCACAGGTTAGTTCAGTATCCGGGCGAATTTGTAGTGACTTTTCCGAGGGCTTACCACATAGGCTTTAGCCATGGTAATCTTTTTGCGGTTGTTGTTTTCTTATATCAAATTTCACTTAATATTGTTTGTCGACTCTAATATAAGGTCATTGTATCCATAAGGTTTTAATTGTGGGGAAGCTGCTAATTTTGGAACTCCAAAATGGCTTTCGGTAGCTAAGGGAGCTGCAGTGCGCAGAGCTGCTATGAACTTTCTTCCTATGCTTTCACATCAACAATTGCTTTACTTGTTAACAATGTCGTTTATTCCAAGGTTAGCTACAACTACACGTTTTACATAATTCTATTTAATGCTATCATTCTATTGCTGTGAATCTGTTCCTGATATGATATTCTTCAATTGTTTAATAAATGGCAGAGTGCCTAAATCATTGCTGCCTGGGATACGAAGCTCTCGTTCAAAAGATCGCCAAAAAGAAGAGCGCGAGCTCTTGGTAAAGAAAAAATTCATCGAGGATATACTAAAGGAAAATAAGTTAATTAATCATATTCTTCAAAGCAATTCTGCTTACCATGCAGTCCTATGGGATCTCGAATCCCTATCACCATCTGTAATCACAGAATCTGACTTGAAGAATATTGATGATATTCATGTTAAAAACGACAATAACTTGGATACCGAGACAGTTGTCAACATAGAGGATGAGGACATGTCAAGTGATTTTCAAATTGATTCTGGTTCGTTACCTTGTGTGGCTTGTGGTGTTCTTGGTTATCCTTTCATGTCTGTTATACAACCAACAACAAAGATGTTGATTGATGAAATGCCTGTCACGGGTCATGGCGTGGAATTGGTTAATGCCAAGTATCGGTCTCTTGAAGCTTCAACAAATTCATGTGAAATGAATGTTGAAAAGGGATGGAACATATCTAATGGATTTTTAAGACCTCAGATATTCTGTTTAAAGCATGCAAGTAAAGTCATAGAACTATTAGATTCTATGGGTGGGGCAAAGCTGCTTATAATATGCCATTCAGGTGATCATTAACCTATACTACATGGTCCCATCGTACTTAAACCCTCTAATGTGTGCCTGATGACAGTTTCCTTTTAAGATCTTTTTGTCTCGTGCTAGGAGCATATGGTTGCACATGTGTTTTTTCTTTAGGCATCAAGACTCGTCGTTCAGATTTTAACTTGCTTTTTTTTTTTCCTTTGTAGATTTTCTGAAAATTAAGATACAAGTTTCAGCCATTGCAGAACAGATTGGTAGCACATTCAGATATAACGAGGTTCGATTAGATGAAGCAACGCAGGATGATTTGGACCTGATAAACCTTGCAATTGACAATGAGCAGGACGACGAGTCTGTAGATGATTGGACTCTGAAATTGAATGTTAATCTTCGACAGTCTGTTAAACTCAGGCCTAAATTATCACCTGACAAGATACACAATGCTTTGATTATGGATGCATTATTTGCTGACACCCCCACCTCAAGTGTTGACTCCCATGCTATGATTTTTAGGTGGAAAGCCACAAAATCACGCTCAAATAGAAAGCTAAACAGTTCAATCAAGAAATTTTCAAAGACTGTTGATGTCGAGGTGATAGACAATATATCTGAAGCTCAAATCCCTAAAAAGGGAGGGAGTTCAATTCAGTATTCAAGAAGAAAATTCAAGTCAAAGAGGCAAGATTCTGTAGCTATTCTCAGCAAAGACAGAAATGAAGACAATTTTTTGGTCTCGGGTGATTTATCAACTCCTGGAAACCCCGATACACAGCAGGAAAAGGTGGATTCTGTTCTATCACAAGTTGGAGTGGATGTTATTGCACCTCCTGTGGCTGAAGATACTGAGCCACACACTTCCATGGAGATGGAGGGAGGTTCAGAGTCATGTGCTACGACTCTTGAAAAATCTGGAACTGAGAATGGTGAAGAAAGCGACTTGCAAAATGAAACCAGCTTTGTGGCAACTGATAATGGTTCTTTAGCGCAGGGTAGTGAAGATGGTTCGATGCAAGAAGACACTGAATTGACTAAGGATGGTGGGTCCTCTGCTGATGAACCTGTTATCGACTCGAATGATAAGGTAAAGAAAGATCATACCACTGATAATGACGAAAATAACCATGTTTCAGATTCAAAAAGTGGAAGTAAAAGGAAGAGAGAGGTGGAGTTGTTGCAAAGAGAGGAAAAATCTGACTTCGATGGATTTGTAAAAAGCCCATGTGAAGGATTGAGACCTAGAGGTGGGAAAGATTCTCTAAAAGGTGGGATTAATATCTCAACAAAAACAATTCCAGAAAAACTTGCTAAGAAATCAAAACCTTCCAATGTCAGTGAAAAACACGCAAAGAAAGCAAAGGCTTCCAATGTCAAAACCCCTGAAAAAACTGAGCACAAGTCCCACAAGTGCGACATAGAAGGTTGCAAACTGAGTTTCAAGACCAAAACCGAACTAAGATTGCACCGACAGAACAGGTGCCCTCATGTAGGATGTGGGAAGAAGTTCAAGTCACACAAATACGCAGTGATCCATGTACGTGTTCATGAAGATCACCGACCTCTTAAATGCACATGGAAAGGTTGTAAGATGACTTTTAAGTGGGCGTGGGCCCGGACCGAGCATATAAGGGTCCACACTGGAGAGAGACCCTATAAATGCAGTGTTGAAGGGTGCGGGCTCAACTTCAGGTTTGTTTCTGACTTTAGCCGACACAGAAGGAAAACTGGGCATAATGTACATGTAAAATCCTGATAATTGTTTGTTCTTATAAGGGTTAGTTCCGTAAATCAGCATTTCCGAAGTATGGGTTGCGGGTTTATTGGAATTAAGCAGATTGAAAGTTAGTGTAACTTTTTTAAAAACTATATTTCTAAAGTTAGGGCTAGACTGGTAAAATGTGTAGCTAGGGATCAATTGTTCTGCCAAGTTTGATGTATTTTTAGCAGTTCAGGGTTCAGATTCTTTTGTTGTGTATTGCTTCTGGGTACAGTTTCATATGCTGATATTTTCTGTTGTGAATTTCTTGATAATGGTAAGAATTCACTTTTCATAGTGCTACTTGTAATTCATGACTGCGTATGAAGTTGCAATAACACAAGTTGCAGGATATATCGTTTGGACACGTGTCTGTAGCATGAAGTTGTGATAATTTGGTAAAAGAGTATCTGACAAATTTAGATTATCTAGTAAGTTAATAACTAAGCTGACCAAGAAAAATAATTTGGGGCTCGTGTTAACATATGATTTGGTTGTGTAAAATATTATTCACTGTTAATTCTCGGCATCCATAAATTAATTGCTACAGAAAATATTAAATCGAAAAACATTGTTAACAGAAAATTCTAATTACGTTTATTAGGACACTTTTTACAAGAACATATCATATTTATTCATATTATCAAAGTGAACTAAAAGTATATTTACACACTCACAAACGCGTTTGAAGGCATGTGCATGCCCTCCCATGCACCGGATTTTATTATTATAGGATATCGTTCTACTTAACCACTTACACAAAAATTCAAATCACATAGGGTCCGTTTGGTTTGTAGATGAGTTTAGGATTAGGATTTGGGTTTGGATTTTAATTTGGATTAGGATATGGATTTGAATCTAGTTTCATTTAAAAATAGTTTCATTCAAATTACTTAGGGTCCGTTTGGTTTGTACACACTAACAAACCGTAGATCGTTAGAGGTCGTGCCTCTTGTCGTTTTAAAAGTAATTAAGTCTAGTTTCATTTAAAAATAGTCTTAAAGGCTGATTAGTAATAGATACTTGTTAGTTTATAAAAAAGTAACAGGAGGTCCGTTATAATCAAAGCGTTTCCGCGAAAAAGATTTAAATCTTCATTATTTTGAATCAAGTCGGTCACAGGGCGTTTCAATAACTACATCATCGAGCTCAAAATAAAACATGAAGACTATTCGTCGGTCAATATCGAGTCAATTTGAATCAAGTCGGTCACAGGGCGTTTCAATAACTACATCATCGAGCTCAAAATAAAACATGAAGACTATTCGTCGGTCAATACCGAGTCAATTTTCGAGCTTGACAATGTTGATTCATTATTCCCCGTTCGTCGTTGTTAAAACTAAAATTAAAAATAGAGTAAACTCCAAAATACATCTATGTGGTTTACCCCGATTCGCACTATACATTCCTCTCGCAAAAGTTTCAACAAATACATCACTCCGTTAGTAAAAGTTAACATATATACATCCCTCCGTTAAATAAGGACAAACGGTGCAAATTATTTCTCCGTTATCTCCTATAGAGATATAAAATATTTACACCATTAGTCCTGTGGGTTAACTATATTTGCACCGTTAGTCCTTTTTTAACGTTTTTGTTAGGTTTTTTTACGTTTTTGTTCGTTTTTTACGTTTTCGCTCGTTTTTTTACGTTTACGTCCGTTTTTTTATGTTTTCGTTAGTTTTTTTTACGTTTTTGTCCATTTTTAAGTTTTCGCCTTTTTACATTTTTGTCTTTTATGTTTTCGTCCGTTTTTAACGTTTCCGTCCGTTTTTTACGTTTTTGTCTACTTTTTACGTTTTCGCCATTTTTTTATGTTTTCGTCGTTTTTTACGTTTTCGTCCGTTTTTTTACGTTTTTCATTTTTTAATGTTTTTGTCTTTTTTACGTTTTCGTCCATCTTTTTACATTTTCGTCCGCTTCTTTACGTTTTTCGTCCATTTTTTAAGTTTTCGTTTGTTTTTTTTACATTTTCGTCTGTAAGTATAGTTTACATATAGTCTATTATCTTACATGTGTGAAATCAAATGAAAGAACTTTCTGAGAGAGAAAAGTATAGTATCCTTTTATATAATAATTTTCTTAAACAATATAACATAAAACTAGATAGATAGTTACATAAAACACTTTATAATACATCGGCGAACGTCTTTGTAAATGTTTGTTGTTTGAATAATTGTATCTTATAGCTTCTTGTTAGTTTTATTATCGTATATTGCTGCTCAAAGAAAGTTTAAAATAAAATGATCATGTGTAATAAACAGGAGGTAGTAAACGACTACTAGTTGTCAAAGATAACAACATTTAACTAAAACCTTACCAAGAAATTTTGCATTTTTATATATAGTATGGTCTATGAAATATTGTTGTACTATTTTAACAAACAAAAGAAGTTCTGATTTTGACTATTCTCATCTCATTTTGAAATAAAACTAGGTCTCATCACAAATATTAGTTTTTTGGAGTCATAAAACCTCTAAAAGGTAAAAAAACCCTCGATATATCCTTCGACAAAACCCTCGATATATCCTTCGACTAAAAAGGCTTCATATTTGCCTAATCTTTGAATATAACTTTTGCTAAAACAAGTTAATACAACATGAGAGTGAGACAAGAGTAAAAAAGATCTCAAGTTTGTATCTCAAAACGTAAAAAATCATATGAAAACATAAAAAATGGACGAAAACGAAAAAAAGGGACAAAAACCTAACAAAATGGATGAAAACGTAAGAAAATGGATGAAAACATAAAAAAGCGGACGAAAACGAAAAAACGGACGAAAACATAAAAAAGTGGACGAAAATGAAAAAAAACGTACGAAAACGTAAAAAAGCGGACTAAAACGTAGAAAAGCAGATGAAAACGTAAAAATGGACGAAAACGTGAAAAAAAACGAATGAAAACGTAAAAAATCGGATGAAAACGTAAAAAAATGGACGAAAAAGTAAAAAAGCAAATGAAAACGTAATAAAATGGATGAAAACGTAAAAAGCGGACGAAAAAGTAAAAGAATGGACGAAAACGTAAAATAATGGAAGAAAAAAACGGACGAAAACTTTAAAAAACGGACGAAAAAGTAAAAAAAAAAAGACTAACGGTGGTGCAAATACAATTAACCCAGAGGACTAACGGTGTAAAATTTTTTCTATCTCATTAGGAGATAACGAAGAAATTATTTGCGCCATTTGTCCTTATTTTAACTGAGAGATGTATATAGATTAACTTTTACTAATGGAGTGATGTATTTGTTAAAAATTTTGCGAAAAATATGTATAGTGCGAATCTAGGTAAACCACATGGATGTATTTTGGAGTTTCCTTTTAAAAATAAAAAATAAAAAATCTGAATGTTCATGTTTGAGTTTGAGGGACTAGTTGTGTAATTTTCCCATCGTTATTCTTATGTCGGTTTCAGCCCCTTTATATATACACAATAACATTAAAACAACGATAGTACTACGTATAACGAAACGTTTAACCTTTGCTACAAGCAGTGCGATTCTTGTAGCCCCACCCCTTTATTCTTAGCAGCGAAGTTGTTGATCAAATCATTGTGGTTAACACCCTTCATGGTATGTTTGATGCAGTTCCTCAATCAAGATTTTCTTTGCTTTTATTTTTGTTGAATTTGTTATCTTATTTGTTATTGTGGTTTGAAGCTTAATTCATGATTTTGAGTAGCTTTGAAGATGATACTTTTTGACTACTTACTGATAACCTTATTTTTAAGCAGCTTAATGAGTAATTATTTAAGCAGACACATAAGCAAAAACACCTAAATCTTGTATATATCATATTAGTTGTTGGTGTTAGAATAACCATAGGTTGAAGTTTGGTTGTTGATTTTGAATACATTGCTTATATGTTTAGAGCTTCTTCTTACAGGCTATGGACAACATCATCGATGATTATGAGGAGTATATCCCCGTTGCGAAGCGAAGAAGGGCAATAGAGGCACAAAAGATTCTTCAACGTAAGGGTCAAGCTTCAACGACTGAAGACGAAACAGAAAAGGCGAAACAAGTGGAAACGAAACCGAGTTTGCTTGTTAAAGCTTCACAGCTTAAGCGTAAGCAGCCTGAGGTTACCCCCACTGAACAAGCAGTTCAGCAAGAGAAAGAAATGATGGAAAATCTGTCGGATAAGAAGAAATTGATGTCTGTTCGTGAGCTTGCTAATGGGATCACTTATTCGGAACCTTTGCCAACGGGATGGAAGCCGCCTTTGCCTATAAGACGCATGTCTCAAAAAGCTTGTGATGGTATTAGGAAACAATGGCATATCATTGTTGATGGTGATGAAATCCCGCCGCCGGTTAAAAACTTTAAAGACATGAGATTTCCGGGCCCTGTTTTGAAAAAGTTGAAAGAAAAAGGAATAGTACAACCGACACCTATTCAAGTTCAAGGACTGCCCGTTATTCTATCAGGAAGAGATATGATTGGGATAGCGTTCACGGGGTCTGGAAAAACATTGGTATTCGTGTTACCATTGATCATGATGGCATTGCAGGAAGAGATTATGATGCCGATTGCTGCAGGTGAAGGCCCGTTTGGATTAATTATATGCCCGTCTAGAGAGTTGGCTAGACAGACGTATGAAGTTGTTGAGGAGTTTTTAATACCATTGAAGGAATCTGGATTTCCGGAAATAAGACCTTTGCTTTGCATTGGAGGTGTTGATATGCGGTCACAGTTGGATATTGTCAAGAGAGGTGTCCATATTGTGGTAGCTACCCCTGGAAGGTTGAAAGATCTCCTGGCCAAAAAGAGGATGAATCTTGACAATTGCCGGTAAGCACTCCTAATGTGTTGAGCATAAATTTAATGGTGTATGAGATTGCTTATTAAAACTGATACAGCAGCAGCGTCGACTATTGAGAGTGTTTTGAACAAGCTGTTTGACGCAATAAGCAATCCCAAACACCCCATATGTGTAGGTGAAGGTGGTAGATTGGGTGGGTCGGGTGCGTGGATTGGGTAACATTTTAAAATGGGTTGTCTGCTTTAAATTTTTTATAAATATCAAATGTAGTCATTATTATTCAAAACAGTATTGAAAGAATAACATAATTCCTTTTGATAAAACAAATCGGAAAGTTTACGCACTTTAGTACACATTTTGGGTGACTTTCAACATGTTGGAATGCTTGAAATTTTAGTTACTTCTTATTTCATTTTCGTTAAAGAATATTATAAGCCGGATTGACTAATATTAGGAAAATGAGCTGAAATTTCCATCTCTATTATGCGGTTTTTCAGGAGTTCCAAGTTTCGTGAAATTATTATTTCAGTTATGCAGTTATGTACTATAGATGCGTGATTTTCTAAACTTGTGGTTTCATGCAGGTATTTGACATTAGATGAAGCAGATAGATTGGTAGATCTTGGATTTGAAGATGACATCAGAGAAGTTTTCGATCACTTCAAAGCACAAAGACAAACTCTCTTATTTTCTGCAACCATGCCTGCAAAGATCCAAAACTTTGCGAGAAGCGCTTTGGTCAAACCTGTCACAGTCAACGTGGGTCGAGCAGGAGCAGCAAATCTTGATGTCGTCCAAGAAGTTGAATATGTGAAACAAGAAGCTAAACTCGTGTACCTCCTTGAATGCCTACAAAAAACACCACCTCCGGTTTTAGTGTTTTGTGAAAACAAAGCTGATGTGGACGATAATCACGAGTACCTTTTATTAAAAGGAGCGGAAGCAGTAGCCATCCATGGTGGAAAAGATCAGGAGGAACGTGAATACGCAATTTCGTCTTTTAAAGCGGGTAAAAAAGATATTTTGGTAGCTACTGATGTTGCGTCAAAGGGTTTGGATTTCCCTGATATCCAACACGTGATAAACTACGATATGCCTGCAGAAATTGAAAACTATGTCCATAGGATCGGAAGAACCGGAAGATGTGGGAAAACAGGAATTGCCACGACTTTTATCAACAAGAATCAAAGTGAAACTACACTTCTTGATTTGAAACATTTGTTACAAGAAGCCAAACAGACGATGCCCCCGGTTTTGGCTGAACTGAATGATCCTATGGAAGACATTGAAGCGATTGCGAATGCAAGTGGTGTGAAGGGCTGTGCGTATTGTGGTGGACTTGGTCATCGTATTACGGATTGCCCTAAATTAGAGCATCAGAAAAGTCAACAGATCGCTTGTTCGAAGAGGGATTACTTCGGTTCAGGAGGATACAGAGGAGAAATATGAGGGGTATTCGGTTTTGGTGTAAGAATAGATTGTTAGTGTTCTTGAAATTCTTTAACCTCACACATTGTAAAGTACCCAGTAGTTTTTCTCCATTTAAAGAAGCAATATTTTGTTGTAAAATGACAAATTTATTGATCAAGATTAGTTTATGGGTCTGTTTTGGCTGATCTGGTTTTGGTAAATCAAGAATTGATCTAATCAAGGACCATGTGTTTTGCTCTCCAAGTAATATTTATTTTGGACTGTTTGGTAGAGAAAATAATATAGAGAAATAAAACCCGTGGAGAATTTAGTAAATTCCCGTATTTGGTAACAACAAAGAATTGATCAAAAGAAATGAAAAATAAAATAAAATAAAATAAAATAGTGCTAATTTGTCAAACTAGGTTGGCGTTGGAGCGTAAAGTGAAGGAATTGGTTAAGGATGGAGTTTGGAAATGGCCTCAAGGTTGGTAGGAGAAATCAGTTCCCCCTATCACCTCACACAAACTTCTTTTTAGATATGCTGTAACCAAGTGTCCTTAATGTAACTATGTAAGACAATTGCAGACTCACATGCGAGTCAATTACTCTAAACGTGAATATAATATCAACCTATTGTAAACCAGCTTGATGAAACAAATCTTATTAGATCGAAAAAGAATTCGTTTTACTAATTTCATAGATATTGATTTTCTTTGTCGTATTTGGACGAAAAAAATGCACCTGTTCCATACAAAATGTGTCAATAAACAAAAGCATAGGCTGCTGGTATGACATAATAAGGTTTATGATCACAAAACCTGTGAATAAAATTATTGAAAGCAGAATTAAGAGATTGGTCTTCTTTGCTAGAAATTGGATAGTACTCGAGGAAATGGATATACAGGGATACTGATTTGCTGTGCAAAATCAAAAGCATCTTTGAACTAGTTAGAAATAAGTGTACGCGCTGTGGGTTGTCATGTCTGAAGAAAAATTAGCAGAATTTTAGATTTTATAATTGGGAGGTAGAAATCAAAGTCAACAAAAATTGAAAGCCAGATTAGATATCTGCCACCATGAGTCTCGGAATCAATCAATCGATCACTCGTTCTGAGTAGTAACGAACCCCTTTTTTTAATCGAGTTGTGGGTTCCCAAGTATACATCAGCCTACCACTAGTCCAAATTTTATGTGAGAGAGAGCCGTGAAATGCGTCATGGTTGTTTTAATGCTCTAAGTCTTTTGAACCTCATTCCAGCGCGGCTCAGTTGCTCATGGGCATTTTCCTATAAGAGCAGTCCACTTTTTGTTGTTCGATTGCGGGGTTATACACAATACATTTGATAGTAGACAAGACATTTCACCAACAGCTGAAAGTAAAAATAGTTCAAGAGTCTAAGCATTTTAATAAATATTTGTAAAACCTGACGACATATGATATGGTGATGTTAACTTTGCATAGAGTGCGATTAGCCGATTACTTAAAGCGACATTTGCAGATCGTGCACCTAATTGTGCGCAGCTTATAGGTTTCGTCATGTTTCTTTTACTGCATAAGTTTTAACCCGCGTATTTAACCTATGCATTATTCTTAACGCATATGAGGTTTGAATCAATCAACCGATCAAGTCTAATGCAATTATAAGCGACAAACTTTATTGTATATAAAAGACGTTAACATGTGTGCGATGAGAGAATGATGTGGTCAAAACTGCTTTTGGCAGGCTTTAGCCTACACAAAAAATTCTTTCCCCTAAGCAATATCTTATGTTTAATAAAACACATTACAAAGTGTCTGCAACAAGACTTCTTTCCAACTTTAACACACCTGAATTTTCTAAATCCAAATCCGAAAGAAAGTGTGAAAGCGACGACTTCTTGCCAAGAATATTCGAAACCACCAATAATAAACTTTGGCACGCTTGAAAATCGTCTACAAATTCACTCACGGTTGATACATCCTTCCACGGCTGTTCAAATGACCTGTACATTGTTCAGAAGAATTATTTACAAAAACCATACAAAAACGTTATAAGCAGACCAAAATGATACGAGGAGAGATGAATATGTTACCATCTCCACAAAGGATTGACTTCAACGGGGCAATGTATTCTGGATAGCAACGATGTCAATTCACTTGTGTGGGAAGAATCAGGAAAGAGTAACAAACAAAGTGAAGTAACAACCGACATAATCACTTCACATTTCCTCCCAAGAATCTGTTGAAGATAATATATGGTAGCTGCTAATACTTCTTCAGAACCCGATGCCATCCGACTTACTGACCATTCTGTCTCCAGAAAAGATTGCAATGTTCCTGGTAACGTGTTTTCAAGATTATGTTTCGATTCCTCAACTCCCAATTGCCGTGACGGCCTTGCTAGAATCACAGAAGCAGCTAGCCAACGTAAAAGCTTTGATAGCAATGAATCATTGGTCTGTTCACAAGGCTCGTCAGATTGAAGAGCAACCGAGGCTGCCCAAAGAACAAACTTCTGAAGCTTTTCCTGATCCTGCAAAAACACATAAAACCAACTCAAATATTGCATATTTATGAGATAAAAAATTTAGAAAAATATGTTGTGTGTGGCTCGTAAAGATAGAGAGTAATACCATGTTAAGTATTGCTGCTTGGGGAGTGCTCATTAGTACAACTTTAAGTCCTAACTCTGCGTTGCAATTTACATCAATTGCTTGGGACAATTGATATAGACCTTCAACTGAAAATGTGAAATGTGGTTGGAACGCATCTCTGTTTTGTGATAACATCAACGTTGAAGAAATAACTTCCAAAACTGAGTCAACCGAGTGAATTTCTTTCACAAGTTCGAAGTTATCTACAAACAGTGCATACAAATGGCATGAAAGCTGTGTTAGTTGCTCCACAGAACGTGTTTCTAACCACTGATCTGTGTTCCTTGAAGTGACAACTATGTTTGCTACCTCCAGTATTACAGCCAGTTGAGACTGTATAACACCCTTCTGTTCTTGGTGCGTACTACTACAGAAACTTGAAATGAGAGACGATAACCATGAAATCACACCGCAGTGTTCAATTAAATATCTAGACGTCTTATCAAATTTCAAAGACTTCTTTACAACCTGCACCACACACGACATTTTACAATAAGTCAAAGTGACGGTGGTATGACGGTATCAAATTAAAAATGCACAACTTAGAAATCACATAAATATACATTACCTGAAGAATTAATTCCCTTGATTCATTATCTGAAAAAGGAGAACTATAAAAGCTAAGCAGTTTCTCTAACGTTGAGCTCCTGGCATAAATCTGACCATCATCTTCTAAGTTTAAACCAGAATATAGTAGGCGAAGAATCCATATCCTGTCTGATTTAAAATCCACAGAATTACTCCAAAAGAACTCATCAAAGAATGATACCATCTGCAAGATAAATAAGAAATACACAAAACGTTTACTAACTGAACATTAAATATTTAATTGTATAACAAAAAGAAGGCAGCAAGATGGTTTCATACCTTGGTGTTCATAGGGGAGTGTAGGAGAAGTTTAGTTATAGTTTTGTAATGATTATTCGAAGGATCCAATAACAATACGGATGCTTCTGCAGCAAATATAGCATGTACAGAAGGAATCCTCTGCCATGCCTCACTTATACCATTTTGCACATAATTTAGCAATGGCCGAAGTCGGTTGACTTCTTTTCTCTTTAGACTTGCCTGACAAATTTAAGCATCATAACTATATGAATAAAACATATATTGCAAATGAGTGAACTTGCATGACAACATTACTAACCTCTAATGCATCCCTGAAAACTGCCAGAACCTTATAGCCCAATTTTCTGATCTCTTCATCAGGTGAGGATAAACTAACAAATGCGACTGCAAGCAGCCCTAAGTTCGCATATTCAATAGGCTCGAGGTAATCCATCGACAGACCATGCAATGACATCCGCAAGATGAAAACAGGATCATATACCTGAATTGCAAAATAAAAATATAAATGGGCCAATTTGGGATGTACTTAACTCAAAAGATCAAATAGAAAGATTTAGCTATAACAGGAGCACTTCAAACTGATATAGTATATTTTTCAGTGCATATAGTTCTTCAAAACCATGTTACTAACAAATTAAGACTATTACAGCAATAATAATGCTTATGTAATTACAACTGCGCATTCTATATTTATATAAAAAATGTACGAAATGGACAACCAATGTATTACCTCATGCACATGCCCAGCAATATCATCTGTAAGCTTGTTACAGGATAAAGCTCCTGAACTTAAGCTTCTGTCATAGGGAAAATGAAGTACAGTAGCTGCACACATTCTGGGGTCAATTGGAAGATTTTCTCTGAATTGACTTTTTCGGTGTTTTTCAATGTCATCCGCGTCATCAGACGAAAGACCATGCTCTGTCTCACGTACTTTCCTCACTCTTGTAGCAGCAGCTCCCCACATATAATCCATATCACCAATATAATTTTTGCTCGACTCTTCCACGCGCTCAAGTTCTTGCATGATTTTATAAATTTCCATGTCCTTTTCACTTACGGTAGCACCATAAGATGACAGAAGCAAGAACATCAATTCTTTGGTATTTATCCCAATATCTTGTTCAAACCCGGTCCTAAAATGGCATAACACCCCAAGCAATTTAACAAGTTTTAACTGTTTCATGTACAGTTCAGATGAGGGTGACTTGTAATCCGTACTAGCAAAAGTAAGTGATCTCAGAATACTAGACATGGGTCTAAATATGATACCAAATTGTACAGAACTGGAAGATTTGGACGCAGATTGAATGGTGGGTGCAAATTGAGAATGAGCCAACAAAAGCTGAAGAATTTGAATATGCAACGATTTATCTTCAGCTTCAAAAGTCAAAACATTTTGAAGCATGCTGAGTGTTGCAGAATCCTCAAATCTGTGAAGAAGACAAGATTTTGCAAGCTGTTCAAGCTTAACGGCAGAATTTGATTCCGTATCAGAATTCTTACGCATCTCTGTAATAACTTCAACAAAAATCTTTGAAAGGAAGATTTCCAAAAGTCGGAACAATGAAAACTTTGAGCCTTCAACTTCAGATTGAGAAGTCGACTTCAAAGAAAACTTTTTGACAATTAACCGCCATGTGGATATCAATGTATTTATGAGCAGTACACTTCTCAACTGTTCTTTGTTAGACATTACTTCCAAAGAAGGAAGTTCACTTTCCCCCTTAGTGAATAATAACATCTTGCAGAGACGTACCTTTGTGACAACCTTCATAACAAGGTTCAAAGATTGATCAATGGAGTAATGATCAATTTCGAGAGCATTACAGTCCAGAAGGCTATCAGTCCCAGATGGAATTAAAGAATCAAATAACTTCAATCTTTTGCTCCGTTTGACAGTGGCCCCGCTTGATACAAGATGCTGCTGCATGACAGCAACTGACCTTCCAAGAAGACTGGTGTCAAAACAAACACAAAGCTCTTCCACAGTTGAAGGCACAGATTTGTCTAGTGTTACATGAAATAAGTCTCTAGAAACAAAATTCTTCCAGTTAGAAAACCCATCGGATAATATATCCCAATATAACGACCGTATGTTTCCAACATGCTTGTAACACTTGTCCCCGTATCTTATGGAAATAAAACTCAAGAATGATAGAGCAGTTGGCAGAAGCATCACCAAGTCGTCATCACGTGCACCAGCCTTCCTCTTTTTGCCAACTGAAGATTTGTTCACCATCTCCATAAAAGGAAGTCCGAAGAAAGATAGATGAATGAGACTCAACTCGGTCAAACGAAACAATAGTTGACTCTTAACCTTGCTAGGCTTTTTGAGGCATTTTGAAAGCAGATTCATGGGTGTGCTTGCAACTACCCTAGACATAACCATGGATTGTGGAAGAGATTGAGAAGTGCAACCACTACGTGTATTAACAATCTTGAAGGCTTTCAGCAAACAAACATCTGCAGCAAGTAGTTCAGAACAAGAGGCAATCTCGACTACATGAAAATACACTTTCTCAAATAGAGTAACATCAGTTTCTTGCATGAAGTCGAATGCACAACCAGCAATATTTAATGCAACAGAAAGGGCGGAAATTTTTGAAGATTTATGAACAGAAGAAAGGTCGATTCTGGAGAACATCCAATAAGCCAATTCAAGTAACTCCTGAGGGGATATAAACCGAACCAAAGTGTAAATAGCAAATAATGTTGGGATCAGGGGAAGCGGATCTTTGGATTCTATGAACTGGTCAAATCTGTTTTTTAACATCAGTACCAACTTCTGGATGATGCACTTGAAAGCCCTTGTAATCCGCTTATTTACATCATTGCTTAATGAGAACTGGTTACAAAATATCTCTAGAACTTGCAAGAGATGATAGTCCATTCTATGAATTCCTTCTTTTGCTGAACAAAGAAAATCATCTACTGATTGCTCAAATATATTGTCTTTTAGCTCACTGTTCACAGATAATGGGCTCTCTACAACACCAACGACTGCAGGATGGCAGAAAATGGTTTCAGCAATTTCTTGGACATAATGACTGGCTGAAAGGTGTCCCAACATGCTCTTAATGAGGGAGAAACAGATTTCAGAAATCTTAACAAGCTCTTCCGCTTGTTCATCATGGTAAGAAGATCGTATGTGATGTAACCAGAAAAACACAAGACGAAAAGAGCAGACAAAATTATCAGATATCTCTTTCGACAGCTTAGCCAACAGCAAGTTCTGAAGTTTGGCCGACTCTGATAAGTACAAGCCTTCAGTGCTTACGATAGCTGGAAATAGCACATAAAACGGAACCTTATTCAGAAAATAAGAAAATGCTTCGAATTGTGTTGAATCCATGCTAGAGAAATCCCCATTGCTTTGATCATGGAGTTCAGCGACAACCCGTTCTAAACCCAAAAACGACAATTCGGGCCAAGACTTACAAACATCGTTAAGGAAACCCCTTTCAAGGAAACAGATATACAGTAGAATAGAAAAAGGAACACCGCCCAGGTTCTTTGAAATAGATATAACTGCTGGGAAATGCTGCAGTATTAGATCAGGTGAAGCAGATAGCATTGACGATGAAAAAGCTGTGGTTATCCCAGCATTGCACTCACTTTCTGCTAGACTTGTAAATTCACCAAGACGACTGACAAATGAATCATCATCATTAAGGACCCGCTTATCAATTGGAGAAAGCATGCAACTTTCTTTATTCTGGACGCCCTAAAAGTGCAGCAAACTTTTCAATGGCCTCCACTCACGGGAATCAACATCAATATGCTCGAGTCTGTCGGATAATGTAAGGCGTATCAGAGAAGATAGAAATCCAGCTTCTACCTGCATGTCATGCATGAAAATTAGCATACCGTCTTCTGATATCAAATGATATTCTCATATATGCCTAAACTATATATAACATTACATACCTGAGTTTGCAAGAGATATCTTAAGGTGTTGCTAACATACATGGATATCATTGATTTCTCAGGCAAAGTAAACGTCGCAGACTCGAACAAGCAAGCAACCTTGCGACTTCTCAAGGACACAAACAAAGAGAGGACTGAACTGAAATTTTACATCTGAAAGATATAAAGTATAACATTTAGTTAAACATTCATGAAAACTATTAGACATTATCAGCAAAAAAGAAATCAAACCTTTCACGTTTTCCAAACGGTGGATTTGAGACCTGAGAAGATCCCAATATTTGAATAAATTGTTTCCAACTGTGGAAACAGCATCACATAAGAAAGAAACAACAACAGAAGATAAATTCTGGGTCGTTTCAATCCAATTCTCCTCAGTAGATTTTGTACTAAACCCGGGAAGAAACAAAAGCCATGCATTGATTTCTGATGTAGCATTGTCAAATGCTCCACTACTTAACATGGCTGCTTGCGCCAGCACATAAGCTTGATCTTTTATGTCTTTGACGGGTGAATTTACAACCAAATTGATAAAATGGGTTAAATGTTTGTACATCAGTGGTGGGAATCTGACAGGAGTGTCTTGCTTAGAAGACCAACCGATATGTTCAACTAATAGCGACAACAAAGATTGCTGCAGAATAGCTGGTAATGATAAAGCATTGCTAGGTAGAACTTTGAAGAAATCAAATGAACCCTCTAGGATCGATGGCATGGTACGCTGCAAGTTAACAACATCCAACTGTCAGAAACCAATATTAAACTGAAATTTTTATATGAAAATTAGTACTTACGTGATAAACTTTGAGAGCATCGAGCAACTTCGAGTAGAAATATAATTCTTCGTCCTCTGCAGCCACGTTCAGGTTGTTGCTATCATGTGATTCCCACAGGTCTACGATTAATCTAGATTCTTCCTTTAGATTATCAACCTCGTTCACATTATCATCTTCCTCCATTTCTCCATTATCAGCTGTAGTCATAATGTCGTCCAAAGAAGAACTAATGCCACCAACAAGAATATCTGTTTCCTCATTTGAAGAACGTGTTTTTAACTTCTTTTACTGGCGTTTATTTTCAAGTAAAACAGTTTTATCTGCACCTCTCTTCAAAGTTCGTTCCTCACTCTTGTAACGGTTATTATGCGAGGAAATCAATGACAACAAGACTTGATGATCAGGGAGCAATAATTGCACTTCATTTTGAATATCTTGTTTGAGAGACATCCACTTGAGCTCATTTTTCTTGTTAGATTTTGATCTAAGCCGTATAGCAGAAAAAAGAGAATCTAGTAGCTTTAGTGACTCTAAAACAAGACGTAATGTGCCATGCTGTATATGAGAATCCGAATGAAGTAATCCTTTATTAATCACTATTCTGTTAAAAGTACGTGGACCTATACACTTTATTATACTTTGAACTTCAGGGCTATTTAGAGATGTTGGCTCATGAGGCTGAGAATCAAGAAACTCGTAAGACAGACCTGCATTCACCGACGAGATCAAGTTTGCAGCCAACGAAACAGCTGCAAACCTGCAAGTACTTCAGTAATATTATAAATGAAAAATAAATACTAAAAGACACATATAGAAGGATTCTGCAGCTGATTCGTGCTTTTGCGAACCATTTTTTTTTCAACCCATTGCACCAATTTTTATTCATCGCTATTTTCTAGTGCTCAAAGTGTAAAACAACAGTGTACCAGACACGAGTCAGCACCAAAATCCCTTCCTATACTTTTTAGGTTAAGAATTATCTTATCCTGTCTCTAAAGGGATATATGTTAATGGGGATCTTAATGTTATCCTGCCTCTAAAGGGAAATATATCTACATTATACACAAAACAAAAAGGGGTTAAAACTAATATAACCAGGTGGTAGGATCGTCAAGGTTGTAAGGGAAGTCATCCAAATACGCAGAACCAAATGTCGGCCTTCCATACACAATCCCCAACAGCAAATCCCTATGAAACTCAATCTCAGTAGCCTTAAGTTTCTTCATAACACCCAACAGCCGCGTCACATTTCCCTTCAAGGAAGCCTTTGCATCCGGCATCAACCCATTAGCCGAATCCGTACACACCATAAACAACACCTTCTTCGCCACTTCAACACCCTCACCCCCATCCCCCCGTCCCGAAACCTCAACCAGCTGCTCCAACGTAACACTCCCAAACAACACACTCCTCAACCCAACGCCCACCAACGACTCCTTCACAAGAACCTTATCTCTCAACGTACCCAACACATACCCAACCGTCTCATCCTCATCACTCCCTAACCCACGCAACACCCCAGAAAACATCTCCTTTTGCTGCAACACCCATCTCAACAACCTAGTATCACCAACTTCCAAAAACGACATAGCAAACCTTATAAACGCCCTCCTAGTACTCACACCCTTCCTTTTCACAACCACATCTTTCCTCCTCCTCTTATCATACTCCGCCAATTTCAAAAACCCCGGCATCTTAAAATTAAAACTTTTCGCCACGTCAGCAGCCAAACCCGACCCACGCCTCACAACCGACCCTAACAACAACAAGGCCGCGTTTTTCGCTCTACTTTCCTTCCCATTCATCTCCTTATAAACATCATCCATCTTTTCCTCAAGTACTAACCTAGCTAACTTATCTAATGCCCGACTAAGCGAAATCCTATCAATATCACTAGCATTATACAAACCATCTCTATGACTTAGCATAACATTAAGTAAGGACATAATGTAGGACAAGCCGCCTTTCGAACAACGTAAATTCCAAGCGTTTAAGAGTTCGGAACATTTAGGGGATGTTTGGATGTACTTTTTTAAAAGGGTCCCACCTGTTTCGGATTTTAATAAGGTTATAAACTCTTTTGAGGATTCTGAACATAGTTGGATGTCTACTGAGGTTATGTTTCGTAGGAGCTGGGTTAGTTTGGCTTCGTGTGAGGGTGTGGTTGAGAAGATGGGGGGTGTTTGGATGTTTGGATTAGTGGGTTCGTTGGTTTCCATTGTTAGTGGTGGTTTATGGTGGCGGCTGTGTAAGGGTTTATGGAGGGGATGGACCAGGGTTTTATTCAGGGTTTGGTTTTTTTAGTTTAAGATGGTGTTTTGGGTTTATCACTTAAGTACTTAACTAAGCAAAGTAAAGAAGTTTCTTTTTCCTCAAATGTTTTAGAGATTTTAACAATTTTACAATACTGCAAAACAAAAAAAAAAAACGATTTAGATTCTACATGAAGTATATAGGATTTTTGCAATCTTAAGATCTTATAGATCTCGATCTTAACCATACAAACTTAAGATCTAATGTGATCTGATCTTACTTTTCTCGGATTACAAACTAAAAAACTACAAATTTATAGGTTGTTTTTTTTTGTAGAATTCAAAACAACATGTTAATCTTTTAAATATTTTATAATCATAATTTATGACAATATTTCTATGGAATATTCATAGTAGTATTTTGTGTTTATAATGTATAATAATTTGTAGATTTGTATAATATTACAAAAACTATTAAGAAATAACACTAAAGTAGGATCTTAAGATCCCGATCCGATCTTTTTACACGCATCTTGCAAAGACTAAAACAATCATGGTTAGGATCCCGATCTTGAAAACCTTGGTTTTATGTCCGCTATAAATCATGGATTTGAAGTCTTTAAGATATAAGAAGTGATCACACTGAAAAATAATTTACAAAGAAAAAAAAAATCATTTTTGCCTCTTATGTCTAGAAATAAACAAACACACTTTTTTCTCCTTTTTCCGCTTGAAAACATAAGACTAAAGTCTAAAACAAATGCACTTATTTTCATTTCCTTCCGGGCAAACATAAGAGGAAAAAATAAATGCACTTTTGATTTCTCTTCTGCTTGCAGAAAAAAGTGAAAACAAGTGCTTCTTTTAAAAAACAAACATTGCCTTAAAGAAACTAAAGAAAATAAAGTGAAACACAAGTATGTATGAAATGGAGGGAAAAAAATATAGGCTACATGCAGCAAGGGATTATAAAAAATTAATTTCAAGTATGTTATGTCTCGCAAACAAAACTTATATTGTAACTTGTAAGTATGTTATTATTATTTTTAAATAAGTATTATTCTTTTACAAGCCGAACTTGGTTTATGTTTTGCTGCAAGTGATAAGCACATTTTTAAATGTAAACAACTAAATAACTTGATGTCTTCACATGTGTAAAAGTTTAAACCTTAGTAAAAATTTTGAAAATGATAACGGGATAACTGGTTAGGCCATGCACATTTTAGTAAATAATTTGCCATTATCAAGTAACCAAAACAGATAAATTAAAACCTCATTCATTTACATTGCTAAAGGTATGGTCTGAGTTGTTTTTGCTTATTTTTATTTCTAACAAAAAGTTAAATAATTTTAGAATGAGCAGAATAACTTGAAGTTTACACAAATAAATATGTGTGTAAATGGTTAGGTTCGAATGATAACTCTCATAAACCATTAAATCAACAAATTTCTCATTAAAATATAGGGCAAATCACTTGTAAATGTATTTAACTTACCATTTTTTCTCATTGTGTGTAACTTTTTTTTCTCATTCACACAATAAACTTTACAAAAATCTGCTCGTTATGTATCAGTCACTTGTTTCACCTCCTGGTCCTAACGTGAGCAAGTTACATGCCACTTCATATTTTATTTATCCTTTATTTTTTGATCCAATGTGGATAAAACCACATGCCAACTTAACCCTACTTCAACTTTATGTATATCTTCTTCCCAACTTTTAAAGCCACCCATCTTTACCAAAAACTCCTAAATCCATGGCTTCCTCTTCCACTTCCAAATCAACTCCCCGAAAAGACCATGTAAGAATTATCTCTACATTAATGCTTCCATTACCATAATGTAAAGATTTATTTGTTAGGACAAATTTTATGGACCCTAACAAATCCTGTAGAAGATTCACTCCAAAGCATGTCCCATCTTGATGTCAAGAGATTGATTATCTCATAAATTTTATTATGACTCTTTCTTTATAATGTACAAGCTGTGAATGCAATAATGTACTATGCTTGGTTGTTTAGCAATAATGTACTAGGTTGGTTACTGCCTTTGTTTTAGCTATAATTTTCGTTGTTAACTTGTTTTGTAAACTTTTTCAAAGTTAATGTAATGGTTGTTTACAACTTACAATCTTGTTTGTATTTTGGTTAATGTCTTTTGTTTCAGCTTGTTTGCAACTTTTTTCAATGTTAATGTAATGCTTGTTTACAACACACACCATGGTGGTTTAGAAAGTAAAGTGCCAGCTGCTATAAGTTTGCACACAATTTACATCAAAGGATCCATTATATGGATTTACAAAAGGAGTGCATAATGTTTACAGTCACCATCCCAGGATCCTACAATATTGTTCAGCATAAAACTTAACCATCACTTCATAAAGGGTGTGGTAATCATTAGTTTAACATACATCTTACCTACATTATAGTTGCACTACACAAAAACAAAAAAGAAGTGCAATAAATTTTAACAGTTAGATATATAGACTACAATCATGTGTATGTTGCCTTTGAAGCGACCCAAAACAAACTTCGAATTCACACCACTATACAACTTCCTAAACACTTCATAAATGTGCCTAGCACACTGTCTATGCTCCGCGTGTGGCATGACCTCTTTTACAGCTTCAATCAGTCCCTAATAAACATACCATAATATAAATCATTAAACATTTAAAATACCATAATATCAATCATTAAATAGTTAACAATACTTACTTTGTGTTGATCGGACATGAGGGTCAACCCATTACCAGTAGGCATATCAAGATCATCGCCAAGTAAGTCTAGAAACCATCTCCAGTTATCCTTGTTCTCCACATTTACTACAACCCATGCTACAGGAAATATGTGATTGTTTCCATCGCGACCAATGGCGCTTAAGATTTCACCCACACTTGGCTTCTTAAGAAAACAACCATCTAAAGCTATAACATTTCTACAACCCAATTTCCATCCATCTTTCAAACCTTTGAAACATAATGTAGAATCTATCAAAATAAGTTTTATCGTGCGGATTTATGGTAACACCAACCTTAACAGTAGAACCTAGATTTGACTCTAAAATAGCCTTACCATATGACCTAATATACCCATAATGGTCCTCAATGGATGTTTCCCTTTCATTTAAAGCCCACCTTTTTGCATTCCTACAAATAGTTGGGCTAACAATGCACTTATATTTTTTGATGACTAAGTCAGCTATTTCATGCAACTTAATTTCTGGATTTTGCCTAATCTTACTACCAAAATGCTTACCAACCCATTTGTAGTTAACTAATGATCCATACTTAAACTGCCTAACACAAGTATGTTCATCAACCATAGATACTACCTGGAAAGATTTCTCGGTATTCATCTCCTTACCGTTACCTCCATGGACGATTAGAACTAGGAACCTCTTCAGAACGGGTATCTTTTCCACTTGCTTTGTTTTCCTTTCTCAGGCTCCTTAATCCTTTCTGGTCGTAAACCACATTTTGCAATGAGCGTGTCTTTGAACTACGTAGAACCATAGAGAGAACCCGTTGGCAAGACCATAGTAAGTCAAGCACTCTTTAAGTTGGTCAACATCGACAAACTTCTCACCAACCTACAAAATAACATAAATAATAGGGACTGTATGAGAATAGGTTCAAGTTGAGTTAACTAAGAGTAAAGAGAAATAATAGCATAAGTATTCACCTTGGGTTTTCGCATCCTCCAGTGAGTGTCAACATCATGTATGGG
The DNA here is from genome assembly GCA_910596185.1 of Chrysanthemum makinoi. NCBI lineage: Eukaryota > Viridiplantae > Streptophyta > Magnoliopsida > Asterales > Asteraceae > Chrysanthemum > Chrysanthemum makinoi. The sequence continues at coordinate 195,130,210 of OU343218.1, read as the reverse complement.
AAAATTTTCAACTTTAGACTCGACAATCGTGAATGGATCAGTCATATCATCACCACCATCTGTTAGTTGTCTGAGTAAATCATCCATGAATTCTTTGTGCTCAATAATAGTTTCACTATCACCAACTCTATATAGCCTCTTTTGCCTCATCCCACTAGAACTACCTTCCTTTTCAGCATGTGTTTGTTTCTTTGTAACCTTAGGTCCCTTCTTTGATTCAGTTCTTCGCTTCCTAAGTTCTCGCATCTCATCTTCACCTTCTGATAAGTAGTCAACATACTTATTTGAGTACCCGCTATCACTATCGCTATACAACTTATAGTTAATGCCTAGTGATGCATCACTCACTATCCGTATCGCTTTGCATAACAGATGGGTTATCGCTTTCTTGAATAACTATCCCTTTATTCCTCTGGCGGGTAATTTAGCGGGGCGGTGTTGTTCTACCATTATACCTTTGCCCTTATCCACGGCTTTTTAAGCGTATTATCACCATTCTGATTAGACTTTTACCCTTATCAAACAACTTACGCTTAGCAATAGGGCTTACAACTAGATTCCTAAGATGGATATCATCTTCATCATCCACACTGTTCAATACAACCTCATCATCTACCACATTGTTGAATACAACCTCATCATCTACCACATCGTTCAATACAACCTCATCATCTACCACATTGTTCAGCATAACCTCATCATCTACCACATTTTCCACAACTACTTTCTTTTTAGGTGTTCTTAACTTTTCTGGTGTGTATCGTGTTCGAGCATCTTCTTCAGCCCATGCAATAAGCTCATCTACACTCATATTAGAGGCATCTTTCACCATAATTTCATGAATCCTCAACCTAGATGTATCCCCATCCCCAAATTGTCCCATGTTAAGATTTTTAAAATAAAACTCAGCCAAGTTTTGGTGAACATGAGTCATGTATATGTTTAACTTACCATATGAATCAGCATATTCATACATTGAAGCAACATCAAGATCAGTTTCTATGATTTTCAATCCTATTTCTAGTTCACATTGTGGTAAGCGTAATACAAACCATAAATCCTATATGGTGCTCTTTTCCTTCAGATGCTCACACATACTTTTATAGTCCAATTTCCTATCCTTATACAACTTCCATTCATAAACAAGGTCGTTTTCATACCTAAGTGGAAGAAAATAAAAAACACCATCGTGGTGAACATCAAACCACAACGATCGTACCCGGATGGTGCCATCTTGTAAAAAATAAAAATAAAATTAAAGTAAAAAATTAATTTTGGAATGAAAAACCTAATCCGTACACTATAATAAACCTTAAATACACACAAAATATAAAGGGGACAAAGAGAATATAACAAATTGTACCTTATGCACCATCCAATTTCGATAATTTATTGAAAATGACAATCAATTGTTAAGGTTTTTTAATTAGGGTTTGTGAGAAGGTTTTAAAATGTACCTTTTTGAGGGGTCGTTAAGCCCTTATTTGATCACTTTTGTATCCGTTATTACTTAATATCATTCCTTTCACTTTTTAGGTATCTTGAAGGCAAAATCTGGAATGACACTTATTGGACGAAAAGCCTTGAATATACAAAAATGGCCAAAGTCAAGAATCGAGACACTCAGGCTGCTAAAACTGAAGGGGCGGCGTCAGGTGTGCTGCGGCCTTGTCGCATCACTTTGGCTCATTTCGGTAAATTGCTTATTTACAAGTGACGGTTCGGGTTTTAAAAGAGTAGGTCGTCGCACTTCGGGCGGCCAGATTTGATCGGGCGTCAAAGGCTGAAGAGGGCGGCGTCACAAGCATAGGTGACGCCGTCGCAATACTTACGTGGCCAAGACGAAACCCTAATGGCGGCGACCGACAACGTCACAAATCAAAGGTTGCCGTGCATATGTAATCTTATATATAGAATCCGAATTTTTTAGTTTTAGTGTGTAGTCTTTTGGAGTTAAAACCTAAACCGAACCAAGGCTGTCTTGTACATTATTTTAGGGTTCCAAACCCTATCTTACATCAAGATAAGTGTTTTACTTCATTAATTTAATTATGTCTTCAATTACTTGTGTGTATGCTTGCATGTTCTCCATGTCGAGCTAATTTACTTTTGTGTTTGCTTAGGGAATATGAAACTTAATTATTGAATATTGATTGGTTGTCTCTTATCTTAATTGTTAATGATCTAGTAATGCGATAGGTCATCCGTTATGTAGTTAATGCTTGATTAATCTTTGTGAACCTTAGTTTATAACACCTAGAGTTGTTGTAGGCTAAACCATCCGAAGAGTACCTTAGAGTTAAAGTTTATAAATCCTAGAGACTTTGTAGACGATAACCTTTGGTAGTTTCAAAGAGTTAGGATAAACGCATACCCTACGACCTTAGACACACAACGCGATTAAGAATAAGGGCGTGACAATTCAACCATCAATAGGAGATAATTAGGAGTAATAAAACCTAAGTAAACACATCTTTAAACCATCATACGAGCACACAAATAATTAGACATAGACTACCCTCACCTTAGTTAATTAGATAATTAGATAGTAGAAGTAATCGGTAGAAATACCAACCCCAAATCAAACCCGAGATTCGTACCTTTCCATTTCCTAAAAAACATAAAAAGATAAAAAATAATCTTCCTCAACCCCAACCTTGGCATAGTAACTTCTCACTAGCATTCCTATTCCCCAGAGAGCGATATCAATTCCGTGGCTTACCCTAATACTACACTACAACGATTAGGTTCCTTTGCCAGGGTGTTGAAAAACTTGCTTTCGACGAAAAGTTCCTTTGACCCCGAGCAGCTGCGTAAAAGCGTATAAGTTTTGGCTTACATTTGCGGGAATAGAATAGCTAGTTAGAGTCCACCGTTTGGTTTCTTTGCTTGATTCCTATCAAGTAATTTTTTTCTCAATTTTAGCTTCCTCGTAGTCTCTCCCCTTCTTCGTGACCTTTGTTCGTAACCCCATCACTTTTCATCATGGAAGGAGATAACCAACCACCAAACTGCCATTTCCCCAACCAACTCCATTAGACAACTTAGAACCAGCGGTTCCACCAAAATCCTTCTTGAACCGTTTGG
>OU343218.1:195041204-195127023 GCA_910596185.1 Chrysanthemum makinoi | reverse complement strand
GCCATCCATTCGGTAACGAAATAAAATCTCAAAAAGTCAAAAAGTCAACACACCTCGGTATACTTCAGGCCAAGAGGAATCAAGCTTTTATAATACTTCTCCTTGTATAGTGTTTCATACATGACATCATGCAAAGGATTTAGGTCCATGTAATAGGATGTCTTAGTTTCAGGTTCCTGATTGCATATTGACACATTATCAATGTAATTATGTTTGGGTAACATTTATAACCAAGGCTTACAATACAACAATATTTGTGTTGACAGTGATGAAAAAAGTTGGAACAAAATATTGGGAGGTCATATTCTACTTCTGGGAAGATAGCCAAATCAAGCACCTGCAATCAGAACATGACTGAAAGTAAATTTTATCACACAGTTGAATCTGATAGTAACTAACATTAAAGTTACATATGATATGTGAACTCATGTGTATAAGCAAGTGTAATAAATATAAATTGCAAATAAATAAGCATTATCATTTAAAAGAACATTACCTGCATAGCATCACTAGAACAAACTCAAATATGCAGTAATCGATAAAAGCACATAAAACCTAAATCAGTGATTAAACTTCAAAAAAGAAACTAAAAACATATTACATGTATGTTCATGGAGATGATCATAAAGAAGGGCCACTGATCTAGCAATAAAGGGGGGGTCCACAATGAGAAGTGATGCTACCAAAATCCGCATGCATGGTCGTCAAGTGTTGAGATGACCATTTGACTTGTCTTGACCTTGACTTTCGGGTCTTCGGTAACAGTGCTGAAAAGACAAAAGAAAGATTGTTTGAGAGGTCCCCGGGCTGAACCCGATGAACCCCCTCCGACGATCAAGTTAGTATTGATCTTTACGTATTAAAACATATAGTTATGCATTAGAATGTAGTAAATAAGATGAGAAGAATTGGTGTCTCCTTAAAGTGAAGAGATGGTACCTATTTATAGAATCAAATTTACTTTGAGATAAGGATACAAGTGTGTATTCTACTTGCTTTACTTAACAAGTTGCAGATTTATAGTTTGTTGAGTTGCTTCACTCGTAAAGTTACAAGTGTTCATCCAACCTTCTAGTTCATTGTATGTGTATTCCAACTTGGTTAGTTCATTGTATGAACTGTTGGTTTGTGGGAGTTGTAAACACACATAAACGCTAAAAGTGTGTGAGCTTATTGGGGCACACACGTTAAACACGAGAGTACGTTTATTACGTTTTGATACTTGAAGTTGACCCGACTTTGACTCATTAAACTAGACCCGGTTTATCCCTTGATCCAAACCCAATTGGCCGGTCCATTAGTGGGGCGTTTGGAGAGGATAATGGGCTAGTAAGAGTTGTAGTATGATAAGGTATGTCGGTTACTTGGTGACCAAGTTTGGAGCCCAAAGAGGCTAGGTTTTGAAGACTATAAATACCCTACGCCTAGCTCACAAACCTTACGCATATATATATAGAGGAGAGTTATCTTACATACCAAACTTTTTTTACATACCAAGGGACTCATATCCACCATCCATTTAAAAAGAAATCAATGGCTAAGATTAAAAGCATTTTATTATTTCACATATTTTTTTATAATTTATATATCTCTTAAACCGTTAATCGTTAAGCAAATATAATTACACCATCGCGACGAGTATTTAATTATCTTTCTATAGACGGACACTTTGATATACTTTCGAAAAAAGAAAAAAAATCGTGTTTTTCACGTTTTTTCGTCTTTTTTTCCTTTTTTCTTCGAAACTGGAATTTGCATGAAATATCATATATGATTTAACACTAATTTGAATATCACATGTGATATTAGTGTTAAATCACATATGATATGTAATATCATATGTGATACTATTGTTAAATCATATATGATAAATCACATATGATATCATATCATATACGATATAACACTAATATCATATATGATATAACACTAATAGTGTTATATCATATATGATTTTTTCATGTAAATTTCAGTAACGTCAAAAAACGAAAAAACTTAAAAAAAACGCAAAAAATACGAAATTTTTTTTGTCGAAAGTATATCAAAGTGCCTATCTATAGAAAGATAATTAAATGCTCATCGCAATGATATTTTTTTTCCGCTTAACGATTAACGTTTTGAAAGTTATTAATATTTGAAAAAAGAGGATGCAAGTGGGTTTTTTAAATTGTTGAGATTAATCTCATCCATTAGATCACATAAAAATGTATAGTGGAAATTGATCCCTTGGTATGTAAATAATCTTTTGTCCTCAAATAATCTTAAATCATATACTGTATATAATATCTTTCTCTGGAAAAGTAATCATGACTTGCATGCTATCCCCTAAACCGATTGTTTATTTGTGTGGTTATCACCTCACTCAAAACCAATCATTTTGTTTCTTTCTTTTGTTCTATGTGACTCGTCAAAATACAAAGCAAGATATTATACTCGTAGTATGCATGCAAATTTATTTACTTGCATGGAAATCATGCATTTGCATGGAAACCATGCGTAAGTATTATTAACATATGCTTGTCATATAAAAACAAATTTCTTTTCCTCCTTTTAATACCGATTAAAACGCACCCTGCTTAGGGTATTTGGTTGATCTTGTACAACAAGTGAAAGTATTCTAAGGGTTGTTTGGTTCGATTAGTTCAAGTATTTAACAAGGTGTTGTTTGGTTAAACGTATACGACTAGTTTTATTCGGGCATATTCGTGTTAAAGTGTTTGTGTGAGCACTCACAGAGGCATCTATTTTAAATGCTTAGTTTCGTTTGGTTTCTTGTTCGTTATTAAAGATCAATTGCCAAGCCATGTTAGGGTTTCTTTTATCCCTTTTATTAATTAATTGTTTATTAATTACGTGCTTAACCTAATTGCAAATACTAGATCCTTATTCGCTGCGTACTCGTAGAGGTTAATTGGTTAACTTGTTCTAAAATCCCAACAGTGGCATCACGAGCCATCTCGTTTTTGCGATTATGGGTTACACGTTTCTTATTAATAAACATGTTTAAAAGGCTGCATGAAACCTAATTTAGTTATTCGTTTTATTTTGTTTTGACAACTATATGCAATACTTGTCAATTTTTAATAAAAAATAACTAGTCACACACAAATTAAATTATATTGATAATTAGAATTAATTTGTTAATTTAAATTACATGTTAATTAGAATTACTTTGCTAATTGGAATTAACTTGTTAATTAGAATTACTTTGTTAATTGGAATTAAATTGTTAATTAGAATTACATGTTAATTAGAATTACTTGCTAATTAGAATTACTTTGTTAATTGGAATTAAATTGTTAATTAGAATTACATGTTAATTAGAATTACTTGCTAATTAGAATTAAATGTTTATTAGAATTAATTAACTGTTAATTAGAATTATAATGATAATTAGAATTACATATTGTTTATTACATACATAAAATTGCGTAATTACTTGTTAATTGAGATTGCCATGCGTTTTTATGTGTTTTCCGGCCACAAGACCCACTCAATTGCTTATGCGATGTATGGGGCGATCTAGATATTGTATCCTAGTGACGGTCTTATGGTTCTCCGTTTGGGGAAGACTCGCAAGAGAACTTGGAACAATATGTGTTTTACATTGATGTTTATGATTATATGTTTGTGATTCCTATATGTGCATTATTACTTTCTTTGACACATAATTGTATGCAATATGGAATAATACATATCGTAACCATAACATTAATATTGGTCTTTATTTACACGCCTAAATATCATGCTCATTGTGACCTGCTATTTGATTCGTGGAAAATCGTTTTTGTAAAATAAAGTGACCTAATATATGAAACACGTTTTCAAGAATTTAAAAACTAGACGCTATGGTTGCATTTTGCAATTAACGCTCGTCGCTTACCTCTTGTCCTATTTTTTTATACACTGGTCAGACCTATGGTAATTAAGTGGGGTTGGAAGATGGATCTTAGTCTTATTACTAATTAATTGGGTAGTTAATTCTTTTAAGAATATAATTATCGAAAATACTAGAATTAAACTTTTTATGTTCTGATTAATTGTGTTATTGCAACATAATTCGTAAACAAAGTTGTTTTTCTTTGAAAGACAAACTTAGTCTCTTTTCCTAGTAAGAAGAGTGAGACTTATACCTATCTTTTCTCCTTAGTTGACAAACTAAGATAGGATTACAAATCAATGAACTCATTTATGATTTTTCATTACCCTTTTGTGGTCTAGAGTTAATTGAAAGATAAAATATTTTGTGTAACTGGAAACATTGTGTTTAGAGCTACCAAAATAAATAACATCCTGCAATTGTCACGATGTATGAGTTTAAACCGCAAAGAGTAAAGAAATTACTAGCATATTTGCTAGGTAATCTTCTTGGAATCTTATTATTCCTAAAGTGCTAATTACCCTTGGGGTTATGTAGACGATAAAGGAGGAATTGAATGCTAAAGATTCAAGTTAATTGAATATGAGAATGGCTAGTCCATTGTCTGCATAAGTAGAACTTCATATACTCTGTTCAATACCTAAGTACATGCTACTCGTAGGCATTTGAAGAGAATAGGAAAGTATATATAACTGCTATATGCTTTCTACTTAAAATGTAACTTGTAATGTTGACAAATCCAGTGGGAGCAATTGCATTTTATTACTGAAATATCATTCATGTAATGTTGTTAATTTCAGTGGGAGCTACGGGATTTATTTCGTGTTAGTCACCCATATCATTTCAAACTAGCTTTGAAATAATCCATTACTTTCCGAATATGAACAACCATTGCTTAAAGGAAAATTGCATTTTATTTTATAAGATAACACGTAGCCTTCCTGCTGTCGCTTCCTGAAACGTTATCTATAGAATAATAATCCACAATTCCTTATTACAGGTTATGGTTCTAAAACTACTTATGATATCTATGACATTATCATATCGTTTGAACAATCAATCACGTGTTGTTTGTTTTCATAATATGATGTTGCACCATTCACAAGTGGGAGAAATCTCAAAGTGTGTGCAAGGAACAACAATATTATTGGGATCTCTTGATCGCAAGGTAAGAAAACTAATAATTCTACTAGGACTTAAACACGTTAGATGTTTAATGCCCTACTACATGTAAATAAGAATTCTACTAGGACTTAAACACGTGAGATGTTTATTGCCCTATTACATTCTAACAATGATTCTACTAGGACGTGAACACGATAGATGTTTGTTGCCCTACTACATTCAAATGTCATAATATAGTGTAAAGATACTTCAACATTTGACTACATGTTTTAGTCAGCATAATTATGGTTATATGATAATGATCATAATAATGAAGTATAAAATTAACTTGAAATTACTATAGAACTCAATAGTTTGCGTTCATAATTACTTTTGATAGTATAATTATGCTTACATGTTAAGACATAATTATAAAGTCCTTGAATTATTCAATGACTTATAACATAAAGTATATATAGTAAAAGTGTTTTGTCTTCTAGTTAACACATAAACATAAGGCCTTTGAATTATTCAAAGACTTATAATGTATTATTGACATGTTCTGTTTTCTTGTAAACACATGAACATATAATCTTTGAACAGTTCTGTCTTCTTATGAACACGTGAACATTAGGTTCTTGTATTGTTCAATGAATATACATTATTGCATGCACTTGGTTTGTAAATACTTTATATGCAATTTGGCTTGACCCAATTGACAAGTATTTGGTCTAAAGAGAATTAAGTTATCTATAGAATTCTGATATAGTTTCACAGTTCTAATAACTCATAGGATACCACTTCATCATGGTATGTCTAATGTGTTGGATCAAACCTTATTAATATTGTTTGGTTCATGATAACTTTAATTGCTCTACCTCTAAAACATATCAAGGTTAGAAATTGCGTGTGTCATGGATACACTCAATATAGTTCAAACTTAGAAGGTATTCAAGACAACCCATAACTGAAAACCCTAATTAATTAGGGATTTGAGGTTTTACCACTCAAATCAATTGAATCATAAACCCTTTTGGATTTTTTGATTTTCTACACTTCCTAGCTTGAAGATTGTAGTTTTGGTGTTCTTCCTAGCTTGACGAAACACAAAACTGTTGTTAGAATTTTTGGTTAAAAAGTGATACTAAATTAGAGTTTTTCTATAAACCTTAATTTGAGTTGTTGGAAGGATTATGTCTTGATTTAAGTTATGAATTTGTTAAAATCTTATGAAGCATTTTATTAACAAATCTTGAGATGAGAACTTAAAATGTATTTTGTGGTTCTCCATAAAGGACAATTTATTGTTGCTTAAATACTTAGTATTTAGAGAATTGTCTCTACTTACAAAAGTAAGTGGGAGTATATACATATCTCAAAGTTTTTGAGAACAGAATACTTAACCTTCTAAAATTCACTTATTAATGTCATACTAAGGTTAAACATGAAAATGTTGACCGAAGTATAGTGATTACTCTCATTCATAAATTCGAAAGGATGCCTCATCACTTGAGTGATATTTTATATCAATGCTGAGGGATATAAGTTAGAAGATTATTGTAAATCAGCTAACTAATGAAATATATTATCACATATTGAATCTGATAAATGTTTTAGAACTATGAATGATAAGATGCAGTCCTTAAAAGGCAAATCAAGTTTTGTGATTGATTGTTATTTCGCCTAACAGTTAACCTATGAGGTTGGAATGAGTTTCTTTTGAAGAATGACTCACAAGGACAAAATTGTATACATATTAATGTTTGGCATTTAATAAGAAGTTTTTAATCATACTTAAGAAATTGACTGTGATTAAATTTTCTTATATAATACACGCATTAATTATATAAAGTTATTGAATTGTCATAAATGTTCCTTGTATGAAGAATATGACAATTAAGATTTTATAACTCTTACTTTATGATTACCTTTTGCGAGGACGGTGTGTAATCAAAAGGGTTATGAATCTATGTTATCTTTATGTAGTATACAAAATTTGAGCAATCCATTTTTTTGGATTGGAACATGCATCTAAGAGCTGAGATCTTGAATTTAATTACAATATGATTCTGATTGAATTAAGATAACTCTTGAGTACATCTGACATTGAGTGAGAGCAATGTGTTTTTATTTAAAATTTACATGTTGAAAATATCATTCCAGTTAAGCTAGATATTGATCCTTAAGCTTGGAATGAAACCTCACTTGGAATCTAGAGAATAAAACAAACAACCTTGGAATACATGTTTATTTAGAATAAACAAATGCGGAAAATATTAAGTCTAACACAAATGCAATATATCATTCAAGCAAGTCTTAAATGGTACATTTTCACTTGAAATAATTTATTACATGGATGGAAACCTTATGTTGTTTTAACTAAGGATTCATCATGTATATATTATACTGTGTATAAGACTAGTTGTTGCTTTTGTACAAGAACAAAATGAGCTGATAACAACAATATCTAATTGAGAGTGTTTAGATTATTGTTTTATAAATGTTTACGAATTATAAAGCATAGTGTTGTATAAGTACAAATGATGCTAGATGATTATTTATACTAGTTGTAGTAGAATTTCATCTTTTATGATAAATCTGCTAACTAGTTGTACTCAACATAGAGCATTGTTGCATTACACATTAAGGAATGAGAATACTTTACACTTTTGGAAACTGTAAAGATGACTGTCAGTATGTCGTTAATTTATAATACCTCATGCAAGGTAAGACGACATCTCCATACTATAACTCTTGCAATAGTATGAGCATATGAGATAAGACACTCATCTTATATTTCAAATCACTCACTATAAGTGATATTTTGAATTAAGTATTCGGAAGGTTTACTCAGATGACTATTTAGTTTTTCTTTTAAAGAAAGGTTGAGAATGTTGGAAACATTAGGATTCAACTTACTAAATGAGTTTCATGCATATATGTTTTAGTATTTAGATAATTGGGATTGATAGACAATTTTTACTTTATGATGAATAAAGATACTTGGTATTTGTTATTCATTCATATAATAATTGTTATCATATATTTGCATGTTTAATCCTTGAATGATTTTATTGTTCTAAATATGTCCATTGTCGGTTAACAATATGGGAATATTGTTATGATAAAGCAAATGTGAGTGTTGGTTATATTCTAACGAAGAATGTGGATTGTTCCCACCAAACTCATATGTATTCACTAGAGATGCATATTGGATTCCCCAACTTTCAAACATTTACTTTTGGATCCTTGTCATAAGTAAAATATTGAAAATGGTTTGTTATGTTCGTCCTTAGACTTGAGATGCAAGCAAGTTCTGTTATGTGTGGATATCATTTTTTGTAAGTATACGCAAAACGCTATATGAATAAGGTAGTTATAAAAGCTATATTTCGGAGTGATGTGAAGCAGCATCCACAACACTTGTAGTCAATAAAGGATTTGTTACTCCACTTGATATGTGCCGAAAGATACCATGGCGCCTATCCAGATTTAATCAGATAGTTGTTTTGCCAAACCCAAAGGGTAATGCAAGATGATTCTTGATTACATTTGGTATATCTAAATTAAAATCTATAACAAGATTCTAAATGGTTAAACTATATGGAATGATTTGAGATCCATTATCCATGGTTTAACGGTATCTATAACAAAGGATGATTAGAGCAAGACATTGAATAACCATGCTACTGAGAAACTTTTATGAAACTATTCTCTCAGACACTTTTAGTTAAAAAGCGAGTGAGAGCGTTTGCTAGGCGTTTCCGTCGTTAGTTTTGTGTGCCATTCGACACACCAACTCCCAAGTGGGAGCTGTTGGTTTGTGGGAGTTGTAAACACACATAAATGCTAAAAGTGTGTGATCCTATTGGGGGCACACACGTTAAACACGAGAGTACGTTTATTACGTTTTGATACTTGAAGTTGACCCAACTTTGACTCATTAAACTAGACCCGATTTATCCCTTGACCCAAACCCAATTGGCCGGTCCATTAGTGGTGCGTTTGGAGAGGATAATGGGCTAGTAAGAGTTGTAGTATGATAAGGTATGTGGGTTACTTGGTGACCAAGTTTGGAGCCCAAAGAGGCTAGGTTTTGAAGGCTATAAATACCCTACACCTAGCTCACAAACCTTAAGCATATATATATATAATATCTTTCTTAGGAAAAGTAATCATGACATGCATGTTATCCCCTAAACCGATTGTTTATTTGTGTGGTTATCACCTCACTCAAAACCAATCATTTTGTTTCTTTCTTTTGTTCCATGTGACTCGTCAAAATACAAAGCAAGATATTATACTCGTGGTATGCATGCAAATTTGTTTACTTGCATGGAAACCATGCGTAAGTATTATTAACATGTGCTTGTCATATAGAAACAAATTTCTTTTCCTCCTTTTAATACCGATTAAAACGCACCCTGCTTAGGGTATTTGGTTGATCTTGTACAAAAAGTGAAAGTATTCTAAGGGTTGTTTGGTTCGAGTAGTTCAAGTATTTAACAAGGTGTTGTTTGGTTAAACGTATACGACTAGCTTTATTCGGACGTATTCGTGTTAAAGTGTTTGTGTGAGCACTCATAGAGGCATCTATTTTAGATGCTTAGTTTCGTTTGGTTTCTTGTTCGTTATTAAAGATCAATTGCCAAGCCAGGTTATGGTTTCTTTTATCCTTTTTATTAATTAATTGTTTATTAATTACGTGCTTAACCTAATTGCAAATATTAGATCCTTATCTACTGCGTACTCGTAGATGTTAATTGGTTAACTTGTTCTAAAATCCCAACATGAACTAAGAAGAATATTACTAATCATCATATCAACAAGTAAGACCCATTTATCGCAATTGGTGTGTTTACTTCATGAGTAAGTTATACATAGTTGTACATACATCTCTCAATAATGTCCATTAGATAGTTTCATGAATCTGTTGAGTCATGAATGTGTTGTAATATGATTCAACTTCAGTAGGCGAATTATAGATGTAGCATGCATCGACTTTAGTAATAATTGAGATCATTTTTAACTAGTACCCATGTGAATATTGTGCAAGTAATACCTTCATGAACTCGTTAGTTAAAGTTTTGCAAACACGTTTATGGATCATGATTACATAGATAACCATGACACTAGAGTCACAAAAGTAATCATGTGTAGTTTGTGTTTTGACCCAACAAGTGTGTCATGTGAGAAATTAAAACATAAATTGAAGTATCGAACATGAGGGAATTTTAGCCGATTAACCGATGGAGGCAAGAGGGTTTAAGAGACGAGAGAACACTATTGTAAGTAAGCTTTCCAGAATTTAGAAGTAGGCGATCCATAAAAAAATAGTCAATAGAAATACCATTTAACCAGCGAAAATAAGCAGAATCTCAAGTGTGTTATCATGTGAGACGTTTTCGAACTCAATAAATACGTAGCTGATGTGAGAGTAATTATTTATTAACCATGTCTTAAAGCCTAAATAGTAGTAGTCTTTATCAATTACCACCATTGACGGACCCACATGGGAGCCGGGTGTGGCACGGGCCACACCCCATTTTAGGTCACGAAGTATAAATTTTTGATAAAATGTGTCATTTTTTGGTACTTGCAACTCTCTTTTTTTCTGATAAATTCTTCATCGAACAACTTTAGTACTCATAATCATAAAAGAAAAAATTGTGCAACACCCTCTCAAAAATTCTCGGTCCGTCTCTGATTACCACAACCAAAAAACTAACAAGTGAGAGACTATGCAACTACAACAAACAAAGATCTTTTAAATTTATTTGATTACACCTTGTGTGACTAAGCTTTTGTCTATAAAATATGAGATCAATCATATATATACACATACACACATACAATTATTTTAAAATTTTGCACCATGTAAGATTGATAAAACCAACTAGTTGCCTTTCTATGGTTTTAATGGAATAACAATGTCTTTATTCGGGCATTGCCACATGTATGTATATATTGAGATTTGTATATATTTATTGCCTTTGGCTTTAATGACGAGACAATGTCTTGATTTCGACACTGTTGATATTATGTATTAAGTTATGCGTTATGGCTTCAACAACGGGAAAATATATTGATTTGAACATTATTGCCGTCATATATTAACATTTGGGTAATCGCAATTTTTTGCCTTTTTTTATGTTTTATTGGTGTAACGATGTCTTGATTTGAACATTGTTGATATTATTTATTAAGTCATGCGTGTTCGCAATTATGCCTTCCGACGGGATTAATTTCGTATTTAAACCTTGTTTCTTAGCTATATATCAAGCTCTGTGCATTCGTTAATAGTTCCTATCCCCTTGTTTTTTTGCGGGATGATGTTCACATCAGCTTTGCTACTTATAGCTCATTGCCTCATTATCCCTTTAATAACGGGATGATGTCCTTACTGGATTTTTGACACTTCTTTATGTTGAATATATGCAATATAAATGCAACAACAACAATGGCACCCTAACAAATGCGAACTAACAGCCCAAAGAATCACTAACTGCAACCCGAACGACAACCGAAAATCACTTCAAACAGCAACAATGAACCTGCAAGAAATTAACAAAAGGAACACAAACTGCACGGAATGACTCCTGTCCTTTAAGCTTTATACGAACTCGTATATTTGCTGCGAGTCTACAAACATACAAGCCCCAGGCTTTGATGCAGCCAACACGTGTTTATTCGGCAGCAACCGAGTCAACACAAAACACCGGTGATAGAAGAAAATGTTGCTACGAACGAAGTACGATGGGAAGTACTAACAATTCGTTTATTTGGTTTTTGTGATACCATTGAATAAAGAAGAATGCCTTTATTTATAGTAAAAATCAAACCCCCACTAAAAGATAGTTGAGGAAAAATAGGACAAAATATTTGACTGAATAAACCAACCAGTTGCATCATATTAAACGTGTAGTCAGTTAGCTTTCTACGTGCATGAGAATTTGGAGGAGAACAAGTCATCAAGACTCCACAAAGTCCTATTCTCTTGTCATGCACTAATTGCTCTTTAGATTTCACATGTTGACCTTGTATCTTATTGAATTCTAATTTATACCCCCACCATACTTGCATTATTTGTAAAGTATTAAACTATACAACCTCATCAAATATCCAACAATCCCCCTTCCAGTAGGTCATATCGCAAAGGTGTCACAAAGATTAAACCTTGCATTATAGAAGTAGGCATGGTAAAATCGATTCAATGGTGTCCTAAGATTAAACCACGTACCTTAAGATATAATGGTGTCCGAAGATTAAACCAAAATCTTTAGATTTTACCGGCATACTTGTACACATTTCCTACCGTAACCGTTGTTTTCTCACTGAGCGCTAATATGGCCATGCGCTTTAATCCTGTTTCATGACCCTCTAAAAGAGAAACCAACACTCTTCATTCAAGGCGGCACCACCTCTAGATCATATAGGCAAAGCTTTTAACATCTTCATTGCTAAGATGCCTCTAAGGCTTTGTTAAGAGGATTTACCTCATCCTTTCCTCGGCAACGTCGTACTATCTATACTATACATGAGTCAATTATGTGATAGTACCTTCTATCAATTAGTGACTTCGTTGTTACCCATTAAACTCGTGAAATAGGAACACTACAACCAAGTCGGGTTTCCATCACTAACCGATTTACATATATAGTTTCATACTCATGTCTCTAGTCACTCTCATTAAGTCTCTCGTCAGAGGCAAAATGAGATCATCAATCAATTTTAAACACTTATTAAGTCTCTCGTCAGAGGCTTAAAAAATGTAACAATTAAGTTTCTAGATTACTTAATAAACATGCCAATAATGGTACCATTCTCAATTATTTATCTCATATCATGAAATAACATGAATCACTAATTTTCGACATCTTTCGAAAATTTCTCTATACATTTCAAGTATTATTTTAGAACTTTATTTCACACTTAAAAAAAGTCTAAGATATACTTTTAATCTCAATGTACACAAAGTTTGAGTAACACAACCACATTTCAAGTATATTAAACCGACGTGACGTGACAGTGATTAAACATTACATGGAAAATATTTATATAAGCATGTGTTGCACTTCATCATACAAAACCATCATGCATGCTGTAACAATTCGCATTTTCAGGATTTCTATCTATTCTCAAATTTTTACTATTCATCTCAAGAAATTACTATTCACTTTCACTATTCATCCCGTAAAATTTTTATTTCACATTCTCGTAAGTTAAATTATTTTAGTAATATCCTGAGAGTTTGACAATCGTTAAATCATCTTCGCACAAGTTATTAAGAAAACATCGTTTTAAAGTTTTGTTTTGGTCGGAACACCATTTAAACATCTCGCGCATAACGAAAATCAACTCTGACAATTTTCCTCACATCATATTAATTTTTAGATCACTCATCATCAATTAGAGAATTTTTAAGATTTCAATGTAAATGTTACCAAATAAACCCTGAGCCGCACGAGACTAAACTTACGTTTAAAACAATTCTACGTAGACCGAGACTTCACCATTCCTGCACTGTATTTTCTAAGATGTTTTGACACTTTTACATTTTTGGAAAAGTCAAACATATTTCCCTCCTTCTTTGACCATAAAGAAATTAACCTTGTACGTTCTACATTTTTGCTTAAATCGCATAACTTTTAGACTTCAAATATAACTGTTAAGTTATCTCACGTATAACGAAAACCACATTTTGACATCTCATATCACTTATAGAATAATTTTAGTCTACTTTAAATATATTCACAGTCATTTCCCTGAATATCGTTCTTTTCTGATAAATTGCATTTTTCACGTATTTAGCTTACGTTTCCAGTTTTAACAGCGTTTACGCGACCCATTAAACTTATCACTCATTTTTATAAGATAATAATGAGTATATTGATGAGTTTAATCATTCCTATAAGTTTCATATTTTTACGATACCCGGTTTTACGTTACGTGACTTAACGGCTTACAGTTAGCGATTAACGGAACCAAAACTCACTCCGTAACCAAGATAATACCAAAACTATCCACCTAAGTCATCTTATCTTCATATGGCCGAATTTAGGGGGGGGGGAGTCATCATCTTGGTGGCTTGATCTTAACCATGCTTCATTTAAATCATTACATGTGTCCTAACTTAACCATGGTTAACATTTAACCCAATATATGGTTAACCAAACTTACCCTCCTATAAATAGCAAGTGAAATGCATCCTAAGAACCCTCATATTCTGATTTGGGTCGTTCATATCACCAAACATTCATATCTTCCATAATTTGATCTATAAACTTCAAGTTTATGCAAAGAAGTTTCAAGTAGTAAGTTACTACATCAAATCTCTAGCAAGTATAAGTGATCTTCTTGAGATTAGATCCACTCAAGTCACTTAGTACTTCATCACCAACTCTTCAAGATCACAAGGGTGCCAAGGTGTAGAAAGCTAGCTCAATCCAAGGTCCTAAGTGTTCAATCAAAGTCCGATCCTTACTAGTTACTCCTTTCTTAGTTGAAAGCCAAAAGTTGTAAGCAACTAATCACCACCATCATCTCATCTTTATTATTCATAATCTTAACAATTTCATGCTATATATATAGTTACTATGTTGATTCATGATGTACATATACTCAATCACATATTTTAATTCACATATTGTCGTAAAAGTAACAAACTAGTAAACTAGTCATATTCTACACATTCGAGACCATTAAAACCAGTCACATATGGACTTTCTAACTTACATAATATAGTAGACAAGATAAAAAGGAAAATGTAGCAATTTGAATCACCTAAAACGAGTACACGAGTCAAAAGATACGGCCAAAAGAAGTTAGCAAAACCAAAACGCCGAAACTGCCAAATTGAATCTGTTAAGGGTCTGTCTGTTTTAAAAGTGGTACTTCTGGTCCGAATCATCAAAAAGTTAAAACACGAAAGTTGACCGGAATGACGTTTTCCTTCACTTTCAAAGAAGCTCGGACCTTGAAAACGCATAAATAGGCCATATTCTTTCAAAAACTGAAACTGTCCTATATATAGTTTCACGACTATACTTTTGTCACAACTAAAATCGAAACCAAGTTATTTTCATAGCTAGTTACATATTAACTTAACAAAACTTCATTTAATCTTTGAAATAGTGTTTTCACAAGTAACGGGAAAATAACCATTTTACCCTTTTCCGGCGATTTTTACCAAGACTTCATTCTTGAACATGTTAATAAGTTGTAATCACTAGTAAACAATGAGAACTTGTAAAACCTATATATTTACTAAAAACATGATAAACTTTATGATATAACAATCTTCACTCAAAACATATGTTTTATTTACTAAGTACTACAATACTAGAGAGCTTCATATGAGGGGTTTCATTTGGGTAAAACGTATCGACGAGTTGCTGGATTTACGATTTAAAGTGTCCTAGCTCCTCGAACGTTTACTACATGACCTCTGAATTGTGATGGCCCGAACGGTAGTACGATATATATAAACTAAACACGTTTTCACAACTAGACCCTTTCTATAAACGACATACACAAAAACCATGTACTACATCATGATTAACATAGAGATGTATATAGGTTTGTTATTTTTGTCGCATCATTATTTCAAACCTAAGTCGCAACATCCTATTCTAGGTTGCTCGTAGAAGTTCTCACGACATATCCATCATTCTCATTATACATTTGCTATCATTTACTTTGAGGTGAGTTCATAGCCCCACTTTCTATTACTTAATTGTTTTACAAACCCTTGGGGGAGATACATGCTTTATTTTAAACCAAACAAATTGCTTTCAAAATGTATATTTATCTGATTGTTTTATTAGTACTAAGTTACCGCATTTGCCAAACTTAAGTCCCTTAATCATGAATCATTAATCACTAGTGAGAGTGGGCGCGAATATTGTGAATAGATCTATTGGGATTGACGAATCCCGTTTGTGTTGACCGGGTAGGCAAACAAACGCACTATATTTGAGTAACATTGGTAAAAATGGCAATTTTTACCTAAAAGGGCACGCACCGACATTTTCACCAATTAATTTTGGAACATGTTAAGTTGTTAACGCCTTGATTGCATGATGCTTAGTCTAATAATAACTGTTTTGCTTTCAAACCATTGGTGTGAATTTATAACTCACACTACAAACATAATGTGTTCAACCATCAAACAAACTCTATGAATTTCACTCAACCTTTGTGTTGACAATTTTAAGCATGTATTTCAGGTCCATATTGTACGAGGCTGGCACGGAGGAGCACGGATACTCAAGAAGGCTATAATTTTTATTATCATTCAAAAACCAATTTAATGTATTTTTTTAAACTTGGAACCATTTGGGACCTCATTTTTGTAAACTCTGATATTTATATAAATCGAATGATAAATCTTTTAAAACGACTCCATTAGAGTTCGTTTTCTATTGTTATGAATTTTGTGCCATGAAATAACACCCAGTTTGAATTCCGCTGCGTATCACGAAATTGGGGGTGTTACACATGCAAACTATCCATATGTGGAGCCATTCATGATTTAACAAGAAGCTGACCAGTGATAAGTTTTGTTTTGTTTATCACAACACTCTTCATGCAACAAAGACAAATTATTTGAAATATATCTTTCATGAGAATAAAACACTAGCTTTCATTAACAATTCCAATAATAAAACAGACATACGACTGACTCGAATGGCAAAACGACTACACTAGAATTCAAAGCAACAGTTACGCTAGAATTAAAACAACGAAAATCAAAATGACAATAAGTATTAAAAAGGCGCTAGCCCGCCTTTGCTAGTGCTGAAATAAAGGCTAGATATAACTCGATCTAGTGTTCACCCCACGAGATCATCTCCATCATCAAGGTGAACATGAGCCACCATCTCGGCTATCTCGGTGTTCACCAAGTTCACTTCAGTCCCCGATTTTCTGTCTTTGCACTCACGAGCAAAGTGACTAGTTTCTCCACAAACATGACACTTGAAGGACCGCTTTGATGGAGCGGATTTCTTGAAGTTGTTCTTTGTTATTCCCATCTTGGCTTTGTGTGAATCGTTTTGAGAGAATCTCTTCTTAGAGTTTTCACCTTGCACATAATTAACACTTGCCTGATTGTTACCCCTTTTATTTCTAATTTTGGCCTCTTCCTCCATGCGAAGATGCTTTAGAAGATCATCTAACATATAATCTTCTATTTTTTGTAGCATTCTCTTAGAGAAACTTTTCCAAGAAGGTGGAAGTTTGGTTAAAATAGCACCCACTTGGAACGCGTCACTAACGGGAACATCAAGTGATTTTAGTTTGTTCACTAGGACTTGGAGCTCATGCACTTGCTCCATAATTGATTTCCCTTCAATCATAGCATATTCAAAGTATTTTGAAACCAAATACTTGTTCGTACCTTGCTCATGAATTTTATACTTAAACTCTAGCGCACTCCAAAGCTCTCTTGGGATTCGTAATTGATGAGTACAAGTCATAGAGAGTATCGGACAATGCGTTCTTGATATGGCCACAACAAAGAGTCTCGTCCTCTTTGCGAATCATCCTTAGCTTCTCAAGTTCAGCAACTTTCTTCTTGTCCACCTGTTTACCGGGTTCGGGAACCGGGTTACTTGGGATGGGAGGCAATGTTGGGTCCAAGACATAGTAAACCTTCAACACGATGAGCAAGAACTTCATCTTTTCAGCCCAGCGAGTATAGGTAAACCCGTCAAACCTATCGAGTTTCACCAACTCTTGGTTCATCATGCGGAGATTCGTGAAGAAAGAAGATGCACCGATATCCATGTCAAGTATAAAGCTTAAAGATTGTTGAATATGTTGGATTCAGTTTCCCAGCAGCAGGGTTAAGATAATCAACTTCAGCAGAAACAAGCAACTATTCAGCAGAAACAAATACCACTAGGTGGTTACCGAATATCACTTGGAATCGTGTGATCACTTTCCAAAGTAAACTATTCGACCCTAATGACTGGGTTACACGAATATCTACTTGGGATAAGACCAAATGCAGTTATGGAATTAGGCACAATTCTATAACCCTTGCGCTAATAAGTGTTTAGTGTTTTCTGTGTGTGTCTCATGCATAATCAGATCTCCTATTTATAGGAGATTACTCTCAGCCGTTCAAATGGAATTATGAGGATTAATCGGCCCATTAATCACCTCATAACTATCCCCATTATAGCCGTTAGTGGTTACATGACCAATTAAACGTGGTCATTAAGCAGTTGTAACTGCCATTTAGCAGTACTTTAACACTAGCAGTACTTTCATACCTCTAGCAGTACTTTCATAGCACTTCAGTGGAAACACTGCCTATCAGTGGAAACACTGCTTATCAGTGGAAACCACAAGCAGTACTTTCCACAAGCAATACTTTCTACTAGCACTATCAATACAAACCACTATAAGAGTCAGGGTGTTCATGGACCTTATGGGTGTACACTCCGTACCTCCTAACCCATTACAAGGTGTGAACTAATCCCACAAGTGCACTAGATTTTCCAACAATCCTCCCCAAATTTAGTTCACTTCCTTTGCATGAAAAAATAAACATCAAGCAAAACATGTGCATAAACGAAAATGTCCTGAGGATTGAATTTCCATCTTAGTAAATTACACGTTCAAATATTCGAGAATCAGGGTGTTCTAAGAATTGAACCCTTCAACCCATTTGAATACCTGAAGATAAAATACACACAAGTTTTCAAACACTTATCAGCTCCTGACACTATACAAGCCATGTGTCCATATCCAAATTCATAAATGTTATAAAAGCTAAAAATCCAAAAGCTTCCTAAAGCGGCAAAACTTCAACATTCACATAGGTGGTTCCTCTTTATTCATGCTCCTGCCAAGCACTTTGTCAAAGAAATATAACCATTAAGAAGTAAAGACTTCATCCTCCTTTCAGCAGGTTCTGAGCACAACCTTGGGATGTAAATAAAACATGTGCTCCATTCCACTGAATGTTCAGCTTTCCACATTGAACTCAGCTCCCAAGTTTCCTTAGGAGGGAGTTGGGTGTCCTAGCATTCAGTGACTAAGTTGGATTTAAACCCATCCCTTTAGCAGACTTTTTTACCAAGTCTCTAGCCAAACCCTTCGTCAAGTGATCAGCTAAGTTCTGTTGAGATCTAACAAACTCTATAGATACCACCCCATTCATGATAAGCTCACGAATCATGCTATGTCTGACACATAAGTGTCTAGACTTACCATTGTACATCTGGCTATAAGCCTTAGCCAATGTAGCTGCACTATCACACCGGATAGAAATAGGTGCTATAGGTTTAGGCCATAATGGAATCTCAAGAAGCAAGTTTTTCAACCATTCAGCTTCTTTACCAGCAGCTGCCAAAGCCACAAATTCAGATTCCATTGTTGAACTGGTGATGCAAGTTTGCTTCTTGGATGCCCAAGAAATTGCACCTCCACTAAGTAGGAATACCCACCACCTGGTAGACGAATTGTCTTTGTTCTGATCCAACTTGCATCAGTGTATCCTTCCAACACTGATGGGTAACCAATATATGAGAGACTATAATCCATAGTTCTCTTCAAATACTTCAGTACCCTCTGAACTGCTTGCCAGTGATGAGCACTAGGATTACTAGTATACCTGCTCAATTTTCCCACTGCAAAACCAATATCAGGCCTTGTACAAGTCATGGCATACATCAGGCAACCAATTACCCTAGAATACTCAAGTTGAGATACAGCCTTGCCATGATTAGGCATCAGCTTCTCACAAGTATCCATAGGTGTACTCACTGGAGTACAATCAAAGTAATTGAATTTCCTCAGCACCTTCTCAATATAATGAGACTGAGAGATAGAAATTATTTTACTTTCATGTTTAATCCTTATACCAAGGATAACATCAGCCTCCCCCATGTCCTTCATGGAGAACCTTGATGACAAAAATTCTTTTGTCAGGTCAACCTGATTTTGGTCAGTGCCAAA
The DNA here is from genome assembly GCA_910596185.1 of Chrysanthemum makinoi. Lineage (NCBI taxonomy): Eukaryota > Viridiplantae > Streptophyta > Magnoliopsida > Asterales > Asteraceae > Chrysanthemum > Chrysanthemum makinoi. The sequence continues at coordinate 195,107,069 of OU343218.1, read as the reverse complement.
AATCAACATGTCATCAACATATAGACAAATGATGACTCCTTTACCAGATTCATCAAATTTGCTATATACACATTTGTCAGCTTGGTTAAGAACATAACCACTAGACAAAACCACTTCATCAAATTTTTGATGCCATTGCTTAGGTGCCTGCTTCAGTCCATAAAGAGACTTAATCAGTTTACACACCTTGTTTTCATTGCCAGGCATGATGAAGCCCTGAGGTTGGTTCATATAAACCTCCTCTTCCAATTCACCATTCAAGAAAGCTGTTTTCACATCCATCTGATGAATAACCAGATTGTGAATAGATGTCATAGCAATCGCCAGTCTTATGGTACCGATACGAGCCACGGGGCATAAGTATCAAAATAGTCTATTCCTGACTTTTGTTTAAAGCCCTGAATGACTAGTCTAGCCTTGAACTTTTCAATAGTTCCATCTACCTTCATTTTCCTTTTGAAAATCCATTTGCAACCCAGAGGTTTGCAACCAGGAGGTAGATCAACCAACACCCAAGTGTTTTTGCCCATGATGGAATCCATCTCATCATTGATTGCTTCTTTCCAGAAAGCAATATCCTGGGACTTCATTGCTTCTTCAAATGTCTTGGGATCATCCTCAACAATGAAGCAATAGGATTATTGGTCTGAGACCTCATCCCTAGTTCCTTCAACTAAGTATAGTTGAAACTCAGGTCCAAATGACTTTGGAGTCCTGTCCCTTTTGCTCTTCCTGAGCACAGGTTCAGGTTGTTGAACCACAACCTCATCAGGGACCACTGATGGTTCACCATCAGGGACCTCTGATACACCAGTGTCATGAGTTCCATTAGGAATCATCTGACTTGGTCTAGGGACTGATGAGAATCTATTCTCATCAAAATCTGCATTCCTTGATTCAATTATTGTGTTAACTGAAACATGTTCATTAGGTTCAATAACATAAAACCTAAAAGCCTTGGAATGCTCAGCATATCCAACAAAGATGCAGTCAATGCCTCTTTCACCCAAAGTCTTTAGCTTTGGATCAGGGAGTCTTACAACAGCCCTACAACCCCAAACCTTGAGATAATCCAGGTTGGGTTTCCTTTTAGTCCAGAGTTCATAAGGGGTAACCTTGTTCCTTTTGTTGGGAACTCTATTTAGCAAATAGAAAGCTGTTAACATAGCTTCACCCCATAACCCTTGACTCAGTCCTGAATAGGACAACATGGAATTAACCATCTCCTTCAGCACCCTGTTTTTCCTTTCAGAAATACCATTTTGCTGAGGAGTATAAGGGGCAGTCATTTCATGGATTATTCCAAAAGACTGAAAGTACTGAGTATCCATGTACTCACCTCCCCTATCAGTCCTTAATCTTTTGATCAAAGACCCAAGTTGTAATTCAGCTTCAGTTTTAAACACTTTGAATTTATCTAATGCTTCATCCTTGGTATGTAACAGATAGACATACCAAAATCTAGAAGCATCATCAATAAATGTCACAAAGTACTTCTTATACCCCAAAGAAGGAGTGGCATGTAAATCACATAGGTCACTGTGAATAAGCTCCAAGATCTTAGTCTCACGACTAACACCCTGAAAGGGTTTCTTGGTTATCTTGGTCAACATGCAAGTTTTACACTTTTCAGTGTCCATGTCAAAAGCAGGGATTAAACCATCCCTAGACATATCTTGCATCCTTTTATAGTGAACATGGCCAAGTCTAGCATGCCAAAGGGTAGAGTCAGTCTGGTCATATGTGATCACAAAAGCTGAAATAACACTATCAGTGGTAACATTAAGCCTAAACATTTGATTACGTAAATAACCAAAACCAATAAAAACACCATGCTTAGAAAGCACAAATTTATCAGACTCAATAACTTGTTTATATCCATGATTATTCAAAACACTACTTGAAACCAAGTTTTTCCTTATATCAGGAACATGAATAACATTAAACAAAGTTACAATCTTGCCAGGGCTACCCCCGAGATCTACACAACCACGACCATGCACCAAGGCTGTTGACTCATTTCCCATGTGAAGAATAGAACCATCATTCATTGACTCATAAGTCTTGAACCAGCTTCTATCTTTACACACATGAACTGTTGCACCTGAGTCAACCCACCACGCAACATCATCATCCTGCACATAAAAGATTCGATACATATGTAACATAATAAATCCGAAAAGACTTATTAAACATATTCTGACCTTTCAGTGAGTTGGCTGAACCACCACTCCCCGAACCATTAGTGCCTGATCCATTTTTTTTCCACCAACCTTAACACCCTTGCAGTCCCTTTTAATGTGACCAGTTTTGCCACATTTCCAACAAGTAGGTGTTGCCTTCTTGTTAGGATCTGCCCTTGTGTTATCATGATATTTGCGTTTTCCTTTGTTGTCATTGTACCTGGTGGAGTTGTTATGCTCTACCATATTGACAACAGATGGTCCAGCAGCATTGCTACTCTTTGGCTTGTCATTATCCTGCACTTTGAGAGATTCCTCAATGCGCAGATGACTGCCCAACTCAACCAGAGTTAATTCCTCTTTCTTATGTTTCAAGGTATGCTTGAAATCTTTCCAAGAAGGAGGAAGTTTATCAATAACACAAGAGACTGAAATAGCCTCATCCATGTGCATATTGTGTTGTGTAAACCTTCCAAGTATTCCAAGAAGTTCATTGTATTGTTCCATGACTGGTCTTGAATCAGTCATTTTGTAATTTGTGAAATTACTTACAAGAAACTTCTTACTTGATGCATCCTCAGCCATATATTTGGCATCCAAGGAATCCCACAGTTCTTTGGAAGTTCAAAGTTCTGATAAATATCAAACAAAGAATTAGACATACCATTGAGAATAAGACCTCTGCATATGTAGTCATCATTCTCCCATTTGCTCCTCCTTTTGATCTGCTCCACAGTAGCATCATCCCCATCATCAGGAATAGGTGTAGTAAGCACATACACCACACTCATGCTTGACAGCAAGAAGTGCATCTTCTTCTGCCACCTCCTAAAGTCCACCCCTTCAAACTTATCAAGCTTGGCAAAGTTTGAAGCCATGTGTTTCATTGCAGCAGTTGCCATTGATTATCACAAAATAGTTTACTTTGATTGTTGGATTCGGTGTCCCAGCAGCAGGGTTAAGATAATCAACTTCAGCAGAAACAAGCAACTATTCAGCAGAAACAAATACCACTAGGTGGTTACCGAATATCACTTGGAATCGTGTGATCACTTTCCAAAGTAAACTATTCGACCCTAATGCCTGGGTTACACGAATATCTACTTGGGATAAGACTAAATGCAGTTATGGAATTAGGCACAATTCTATAACCCTTGCGCTAATAAGTGTTTAGTGTTTTCTGTGTGTGTCTCATGCATAATCAGATCTCCTATTTATAGGAGATTACTCTCAGCCGTTCAAATGGAATTATGAGGATTAATCGGCCCATTAATGACCTCATAACTATCCCCATTATAGCCGTTAGTGGTTACATGACCAATTAAACGTGGTCATTAAGCAGTTGTAACTGCCATTTAGCAGTACTTTAACACTAGCAGTACTTTCATACCTCTAGCAGTACTTTCATAGCGCTTCAGTGGAAACACTGCCTATCAGTGGAAACACTGCTTATCAGTGGAAACCACAAGCAGTACTTTCCACAAGCAGTACTTTCTACTAGCACTACCAATACAAACCAATATAAGAGTCAGGGTGTTCATGGACCTTATGGGTGTACACTCCATACCTCCTAACCCATTACAAGGTGTGAATTAATCCCACAAGTGCACTAAATTTTCCAACAGAATATATGTAATATAAATGCAACAACAACAATGGCATCCTAACAAATGCGAACTAACAGCCCAAAGAATCACTAACTGCAACCCGAACGACAACCGAAAATCACTTCAAACAGCAACAATGAACCTGGAAGAAATTAACAAAAGGAACACAAACTGCACGGAATGACTCCTGTCCTTTAAGCTTTATATGAACTCGTATATTTGCTGCGAGTTTACAAACGTACAAGCCTCAAGATTTGATGCAACCAACACGTGTTTATTCGGTGGCAACCGAGTCAACACAAAACACCGGTGATAGTAGAAAATGTTGCTCCGAATGAAGTATGATGGGAAGTACTAACAGTTCGTTTATCTGGTTTTTGTGATACCATTGAATAAAGAAGAATGCCTTTATTTATAGTAAAAATCAAACCCCCACTAAAAGATAGTTGAGGAAAAATAGGATAAAATATTTGACTAAAAAAACCAACCAGTTGCATCATATTAAACGTGTAGTCAGTTAATTAGCTTTTTACGTGCATGAGAATTTGGAGGAGAACAAGTCATCAAGACTCTACAAACTCCTATTCTCTTGTCATGCACTAACTTCTCTTTAGATTTCACATGTTGAACTTGTATCTTATTGAATTCTAATTTATACCCCCACCATACTTAGCTTGCATTATTTGTAAAGTATTAAACTATACAACCTCATCAAATATCCAACACTTTTATGCACGTACATGGTACATGTGTAGCTATTTTTATCTTTCATTCAACCCCTTTATTGGCAAGATTAGTGTCATTGAAATGGTCATGTCACTGAATTTTTCTGATTGATTTTAACATCTTCGGGTCAACTTGACACTTAGTGTGATAGAATTTCAACTTTTTGGAGTGGTTTGTAATGTTGATGCATGAATGTTTTTGTGTCATTTTAGTAGACATGCCACTTGGCGCGTTCGGTTTCGTGTCTTTGTAATTGACATCTCATAGTTTGTTAGATATACAATCATTAAAAGAAGACGAGTACTTTTAGTGTTGACATAAATAGACTTTAAGCCATAACTCCAAGATATGTCAGTATGGAGCAGTGAAAGTAAAGCGCAGAGGAAATTTGTTGCATCATGAACATTGGTAAATGAATAAGGATCCATCCTCCCACTATATTTGTAGTGATCATGCTTTCGATCTTATATGCTTATGTGAATAGCATATGTATAAGGGAATGATATAAAAAAAACGTTACCTCGTCCTTGCTCCCTTCCTTTAACCATGTCATGATATGATCCATAATAGTTCATCATGGGTGCTTGACTACTTGTACAAGGATACATCACTTGCCCCTTGTTTTCCTTTGCTTTATAAAGTTGTGAGAGTGCTTTACTAGGAACAAGTAAAACATTTTGCCTCATGGTGGGTAGGGCACTTTTATTGAGATTGTAAATGTTCAACATTATGTGTAATATCTAAGATTATATGTAACCATTTCTAGTGTGTTTCACCTACAACTGGGTGGTTATTGAGCTTATGTCTCTTTGCTTTTCATGCCTTGGTAATTTTGACATAAAATTACTCGTACGTCACACTAATATATACTTTTGTGAACGATACGAATATTGCACTTGTTCAAATGCATGTTGTCTCATATTAGGGATGAGCATTTAGACTCGAATCTCGGCAATGAACCGGAACTGTACTGAAGAATCTCAATACATGGTGTGACAACTCGTAATTTCAAGTCATTTTACAGACTTTGAAAAATTAACTATTCATCTCGGGAATTTACTATTCATCGGTTACTATTCATCATTTTACTATTCATCGTTTTTGAAGTCGATGTGATATTCTGAGAACGTATTTCAAAATTTTACTATTCATAAAACACTATTCATTCCGGAGAAAAATCACTATTCATGATTCACTATTCATCATTTTCCGTAAACTGGGTTTACGAGTATCAAATTCGCGTAACCTTAATGGTTTAGCTGCGAATTCATGAACATTTCATCGAGGACATTTCATATAGACTAGATTTAGTCTACATATCATTAGCAACATCATCATCATATTAGTTCATGCATGGATTCGCATATTTCATTAAACGTTTATGTTCCTATTAAATAAACGCTGTCGCGTAATCATTTATTTTGAACATTTGATCCGACACTTCCAAAAATTATCCTAATATATTTTTATACTCATTTTAATATTATAAAAATTATAACATTAGTTTACCCGGTGTTTTAAATTTATTTTGTATATAAACTATTATATATATATATATTCACGACGGTTTTCGTAAATACTACTCGATAATTATTATTTCACTCAATTTTTGTAAGAAATGTATTTTTATAATTTTTATGACTTTGATATATTTTATTTTGTTCCGTTAAAATTTATTTTTAGCTAACGCTACCCTAAATACTTAATTATATATACAAATTACCAACTATACATAAATAATTATACAATTACGAATACATTTATACATTTAAGTATTCAAAACACACTCAACATTGCTTTGTTTTATGTATGTCGACATAAGGCATGACACAACACCTTTGGATACAAAAATATCTACAAGATACATGATACTTACCTATCTCTATTATATACTAATATATAAAACATACATACATTATTAACTAAGGTGTAAAGTCTTTATACTCTCTCTTTTTCATTCTTTAGAACCGGCCATAAGAAAGACCAAGCAAGGAGTCCATATTTTTTCAAGAACAAGTTAATTACACAACTCTAGCATACTCTTAATCAAGGTTTTGAAATAAAAACCTAGGGTAATTAGGAAAAACCCTTGTTCCTTAAACCTCATCACATCACTAGTAAGCATTTCATGATCATTTTTAATTTTTCATATTCATACTTTGGTCATTTTATCATGCTTGAGAAAAACATGCAAGTTATATGATTATCTATACCACTTTATTTGTTTTTAAGCACTATTAATGAATATATATCATCCTATAATTATCCCTTGAAACATATCATTTTTGATGATGTCTAGGAACCCATGACACCCTAAGAAGGTGTATGGTAGGTTTAGAATAGCTTTGGCGTTGATTTGAAGTGGTTAGAATAAGTATTACGCGAGAAAAACCCATTTCGACAACAATAAATAGTGGTCTGATCTTATTTGTGAAATCTGGAAATTTCAACAGTTTGTAAAATATTTTGGGCTAGATATTCAGAAAATATACTTTAAAACGAAAACATGGCCGCTTGAACGGGTTAAAACGGAGTTATAACGAAGAAGTTATGCTATTTTCAAGTTTAACGACGAAAACTATATTTCTGAAAAACTGCATGCTGTCAAGAGTTAATTTAAGGGCAAAAACGAGTTTTAAACATTGTCTAAATGAGTCGATTTGTCAAAAATATATTAGTATACTTTAACACGAAGCTAAGGACATATAAAACGTAGAAAACGGACTTATAACGACTAAGTTATTCACATTTTAAACAAGTTGTCGTAACTTTTATTACAAGTATAACTTATATATTTTCGTATTAGACAAAAACTAGTTGCCGCTAAGGACCATGTCGAGAGTCGTTTTTAACATCGATGGAGTACTTTTTAGAAAATGATGTCTTCTAGTAAAAGTAAGTTCACCTAGCCTATTTTCCAAAATGTTCAACCGTTCGTCAAACGGAGTTGTAACGAATAAAATACGGTCACTCAAACTTTGCCGAAAACTACCCTTAAACAATATTTTTGGTAAAAGTACCCTACTTTACCTATGTTTTTCTCCATGATCGAGACCTCTATGATGAAAATTTAAAAGCTAAGACCTTGAGATAATGTTGCAAGCTTCCCAAAACCGTTGAGTTTGTTTTCTAACACTCGATATTCACTATTTTACGACTAGCTTTTCGAGGTCATTTAGTCACTTTCACAAATTATCAAAGTATATTATTTTAGGACGAAAAGCTATAAATTCTTGATAAATTACTAAACGACTATCGTAGGAGGTTGTTTCGACGTAAATACTTGTAAAGTATTTTATAATATGACGAGATGTCATAAACATATATTTCGACGATAAACATTATTTTCAAATGTACAAGTGGTATGAATATCATATGAGTTTGCATGCACGACATTGTTTCATGATTTACATTAGAACATATCATTCATAATAGGTCGCGGTTAGAGGTTGCGCCTCATTTCAGTATTGCCATTATATCATCATAAATATTGCACCAGGTGAGTTCCATAGCCCCATTTTCAATTGTTTTAATGCTTTTATTAAACTCTTTGGGGGAGATACATGCTCAACAACTTTTATGACATTCATGACTATTTGCAAACTATATGTTTATCTGAAATGAATGTTTAGTCATACGAAGTAACAGTTTTGCCATACTTAGAATTTCTATATCATAAATTATTGGACTAGCGGTTTTGGTATAATCATTGAACTAGCGGTCTTGGTATCATCATTGAACTAGCGGTCTTGGTATAATCATTGAACTGGCGGTCTTGGTATAAGGTTGAACTAGCGGTCTTGGTAATATCATGAACTAGCGGTCTTGGTACAATCATGAACTAATGGTCGTGGAACTATTTGAAACAATACTCATATGTGTTATATCAATTGAATATTGATAGATTAAGTAATGTACTATTATGTGAATTCAATTGACATCAGGTGCTTGAACATAAACTATGCATATTTTGGCAATGGGTTGTAAACACACATGTTGCAAGTTTTGTATGGGCGGAACTTGGAACTGAGTGGATTTGCAATGCCTTTCTTGCATGAACATTCTTTAAAGGTTTTCTTCATGGCAACACAAACTCTATGAACTCACTCAACCTTTGTGTTGACACTTTTTAGCATGTTTTATCTCAGGTATTTAAGGCATACACTTCATGGCATGCATGTGGACTTATCATAAAGTCGTGGTGACGACGCGTCTCACATGGGATTTATGCACTTTAAACATCGTTTGAATTGTAACAAACTTATTTCCGCACATGTTGAATTTAATTTGGGACCTACACTTTGTAAACTCTGATTATTTTACTAAATCAAACGATGTATTTTCCAAACGACACTTTAGGTCGTTCGATATAACTGTAACTTTGATGCTATGACAGTCCTCCCCAAGGTATTCCATTCCGCTGCAAAACAGATAATTTGGGGGTGTGACACATGGTGCTGATTTTTCCTGAAAAATCGGACACTAATACGATACGATACCGCACCGGTACTAAAGCGGGATAGTATCGAAATAATTTCCGGAATTTGAGTAGTCATGTTTTTGAATTAAAAAACTTATCCAAAAACCCATTGGACCCATTCTATGCAAACAGTAGTCATGTAAAACATAAAGAAAGAAACCGAACGTCTCAAAAACCTACTATGACAACTATAGATCCTTTATAAACTCTCCAAAAATTTAAACCCTATTAAGAAGATGGGATTGCCAAGCAAAACACTAAAGGAAATGGGATTTCAATTACACAAAATTAATTGTTTTTGTTGAAAATGGTTTAGTTTGTTTATTTTGAACGATTTCATATGATTTTGTTTTTATAAGTTTTGGAAAGTTTGCAAGTTACAACTATCTTGGTGATGTGTTTATTTAATTGTTGGTTGCATTTTTTGACACGTTGGGGTTTAAAATCACTTTAAAATGAATGCTTTGTCCTTTTTTGTTGCCGTACAGAAAGTTACTAGCATCAAATCTAAAATTTTTTTTGGTAACAAAAAAGGGGAAGAACTGGATAGGTACCGATTTCTCGGTACTGATTACGGTACCGATACCCCTTTTCAAACTTAGTAAAAACGACACCACTAATTCGATACGGGTTCAGTACCAAATTAATATTGTGCTCATCCCTGTATCATATTATAAATAAACAATACCAAACACCTACTGACTTACACACATACTGATAAAACAATCTCCAACAAACATGCAAAAAAAACATAAAGACATAAATCGAACATGTAATAATGAGCGGATGATCCAACAAACGGCGTACCTACCAAAAATGTTGGAGAAGACACATCGCTTCACAGCAAAGAAAATGAAGATACATATATACCGCTCAGAAAAGGCCCAACAAAACTACACCACTTGCAGTCATAACGAGCCAAACTTCGTGGGCCTAAAAACCCACCAGCACCCTTAATAAAAAAACATTAAAACACGTTTAAAATGTTGCCGCTCAATAAAAAAAGTATAAAAAAATGTTTAAAATAATGCCACCTACATAGCGATTTAATATAGATATATAATATATGCACATAACTGGAATCTCTTACATCCCCTTCTAGTCTATTTTGCTATTCAGTTAGACTTTAAACAGTGGCCTGCACCAGACGCAATGTTATCCTGCTGAAGCAACAAAAGAAACTGTAAGAGAAAGATAAGAGCAGCCAACTACATTGAACGCAATTGATATCTAAAAACTGGTTCAGATATACAATTCATTGAGCTACTCTACGCACTCGCCATGGCTGCAACCACATAACATTCTTGGTTACCCTGCCAAGATACAGGAATGCGCTAGGTATACTCAAGAAATAGTTTAACGTGCAGACAAATCATCATTGCCTTCTGCAATAGGCATATCATTGCAATCAACAGTTTCAATGTAACAGGTATAAAGCAGCATAATTAACCCTTCTGAGCCCCCTTACAGATCCTTTTTTCGTTCCAACTCCCTTTTTGCAAAGGCTTGCACCAAACACTTTGCTGGATTGTTAAAATAGTGCCGCTCAGTAAAAAAAAGTATAAAAAAACGTTTAAAATGATGCCACCAGCTAACTACATTGAACGCAAATGATATCTAAAAACTGGCTCAGATCTGCAATTCATTGAGCCACTCTACGCACCCGCTATGGCTGCAACCACATAACATTCCTGGTTACCCTGCCAAGATACGGGAGTGCATTAGGTTTACTCAATAAATAGTTTAACGCGCAAAAAAATCATCATTGCCTTCTGCAATAGGCATTGCAATCAACAGTTTCAATGTAACAGGTATAAAGCAACATAATTAACCCTTTAGAGCCCCCTTACAGATCCTTTTTTCGTTCCAACTCCCTTTTTGCAAAGGCTTGCACCAAACGCTTTTCTAGATTATTGAAAAAAGAAAAGGAACTTTATGGGACCTCAGAATCGGTGACTGCACACCTTAATTTAACCCTTTATGAAGAATATAAAACAACGTTTAAAATAATACCACCGAGATAGTGAACACGACATGGCTGCAAATCCAACAATCTACCATGCCAAGATGCGGCCCACCTCAATTGTAACTTTGTTTATGAGCAACCAAAGTAAACAAATGGGCAAAGCCGCCATGGCTGCAAATTAAAGAAGTTGCCCTACCAAGATGCAACTTACCGCAACCGTGACTTTGTTAAGAAGTGCAGCCAACAACCACAAACACAACAACCAACTGCACAAAAACCCCGAAATACCACAGAAGCCCAACAAATAAAACATCTTGCGAAGTTTTAGTACAATTTGTGGTACGGGTTGTAATGGGTCTGAATATAGCTTGCCGGACATACCCGAAATACCCGGTTTTTCGAGTTTTCTAATTTTCGCCTCCCCTTGTCTTATTTTCTTGTTTCAATTCTTGACCACTATCATATTCATATATCACAGCTTTCTGTCATCGGTGCTGCTAAAGTTTCTCAATTTGAGATTCTTTGTTTTGCGCTTGGTATTGAACCCTCAGTTGGTTTATTTAGATGTTTTTATGTTTTGTCTCAAAAACATGGTTGGCTTTCTTTTAGTAAACGTGTTGATATCTTTGGCGTTTGCTAAACCCAACCCCTTGATTGTCTTAAGAGTTGGAACGATCACTTTTTATGGGTTGACTCATTTGCTTGTCCCTCTATTCATCCTTTCTTTATTGGGGGAAATCTTCCTAAGGATGCCACTCCTAGGGATACTGAGTTTGATGATGGACACGTTGTTTCCCTTGTTACTAATGCTTCTTCTTTTGTTAAGTTTCCGGAGCCTTTCCTTTGTTTAGTTGGGTTGAGCCGTAATTATACTTTGGGCGATGACTTTTACCCTGTGTTCTATGATCAAGAGAAGCAGGGTGGGTATACCATATCTATGTTTTCCTTACGCTAATTTATTCTTGTTTTTTCCTGATTTGTGTTTTTTCTTCGTTTGTTTTCTGCAGCTATGGATCTGTTGTCTTTGGTTAAGAAGAAGAACCCTATGGAGTTGCTTTTTGATACTCGGTTACGGGAGGAGAATGAGGTTCCTTTGCTAAAATTGACCGAATGTCGTACTGTTTCTCTTGCCCCTCCCTCTTCTGGTGAAGTTGGACGTGTAGCTATCTGTTCGGAAATCGGAGCTTCTCGACCGTGTGGTGATATCGTTCTGCGACTTGACTATTTGGTTTCTGATATTGGTTTTGATAGTGGTATGGCTTCCGGTTCTAGGAGGAAGAAGAGGAAAGCTGGTATCAGCCTTGTCCATCCCCCGAAGAAGGTGAGGAGCGACCTTAATAATTCTGGCAGGGCCTCTACTGGTGGTAAGTCTTCAGAGTCCATTCAGAAGTTGTTAGCTCAAAGTTCGCAAATTCTTGAATATTGTTTAAATGCTTTGCCCACTCATTCTTCTTCTCCTCCTTTATTATCAACTACCCCCTTCATGAAGCTGGGACGTCTACTGAATCTGATTTTGGTTTGCTCCATCTTGATGGTTCTCCCCCTAGCTTTGTCGTTTATGTTTTTGTCTTTTCGTAATTCCTTTACTTTTCCTGCCTTTTATTCACTTGTTCTTTACTTGTTTATTTGTAGTTATTCTGCGCCCTTTTTTACGGATGTCGTCGCTACTAATGTCCTTCCTGTTGGGAAGGGGAAGGGTCAAGTAGATGCTCCTTCCTCTATTCTAGACAGCTTTTCTCCTGTCGGTGGTATTCATCCAATTTTTGATGACCTTTCGTGCCTTGATATCTCAGCTGGGGATATTCATACTATTGATGATCCGGACTCTAGTTCTTCGTCTGGTGTTCATATTCTGAAATGGAATGTTACCAAGAGTTCGCTTCTTGATGATGTTGATGAATGTCGTGTTATGTTGGACGAGTTCTCTCCTCCTAACTTCTTTTCCGCTGTTCGTGATATGGGGTATGAGCGTCTCCTTGGTGAGTTTAATATGTTGCTGTGACACAATTTGTGATTTAGTTCTGAAGTTCGTCTGCGTTTAGAGTATAATGCTATGGAGCGGAAATGCTTATTGTCTTTGTTGGCAAGTAAGGATAAGGAGATTTCGACTCTGGATTCTAAGGTTGCTAATGCTACTTCTATGGACATTATCTTACGTTTGCTTCCTTAGCGACTTTTCAACTTTGAACTTTCGTCTTTGAAGAACCAGAATTCTATGCTTGAAGAAGAACGAAATTCTCTTCGGGCTGAGGTGGTAACACTTCAATCATCTCTTGACGCAAAGGATTCTGAGTCATCTACTTTGAGAGCTGAAGTTGTTGTTCTTAAGTCTCAGAATTCCAACCTTTCCGGACAGGTGCGAGTTCGTGCCTTTTTTTTGGTTAGTTGTTCCTCTTGTTTGTTTCCCGCTGTCTTCTAACTTTGTTTTGTTTTCAGATACGGATCTTGGAGGAGTCATTCTATGAGCTCCGCAGCCGAGTTCCTTCCCTTGCTACTTTGGAGGAAGAATTTTGTAAGATTCAGGATGCTAAGATGGTCGTTCTTATGCGGAAGGTTGATTCGGCCGTTTCTAATTTGTATGCCTTGGCTAGCCATCTTGATGAGGAGTTTTAACCTCGGTTTCTTTCGTTATTATCTAGCCGTCGCTGGTTATTAACTATCGGTATAAGCCTCACTGTGTTTAAGTGCTTAAATTCTCCAGAGTATACTGCGGCAATGGCAGAAGTTATTGAGCGTGCAGTTGACAAGGGTATGCAAGAAGCCTTAGCGGTGGGCATTATTCATGGCAAGTAGAAGAGAGAGCTTGCTGTATATAATCCTTCTGCGGAAGATCACTATGTTTCCGCCGTGAAGGCCCTTGAAAATGTGGAGTTTTATTTACTCTCCGTGCGTAAGTCTAGCAAGGATGTTGGTATTGCGGAAGTTATGGATCTTCTTCGTGTTGATGGGCCTTCCGCGAATGCTCCTATGATTGCAGGGCTACAGCCGGATCTTGAGCAACTTATCATTCCTGTTTATGATAAGGGTGGTAATGCTGTTGTTGGCAGCAACTCTTTATCTCGCTCTTTGGAGGTTGTTCAGAAGAGAGTTGATCAGGTTAGAAAATGCCTTGGTGCACATCGGTTGTCTGTTGCCGATGTTTATAATTCTTCCATTGATCCCTTGTCCGCTCGTAATGTTATGGGTGTGGAAGCACTTTCAACTGATGGCCTAACCTTGGCGTGCACTACTTCTTCACCATTTATGTCTCTTCCTTCCGGTGTCTCTGATAGACCCTTTTCTATTGATGATTACGATGTTGTTGGATCTAGTGCTCTTGCTGGAGTTGCAAGTGATTCAACGAACCCGGAGGTTGGTGAGACTTCTTCCACCTTGTCCGAGCACAAGCCAGTTCGGTTGCTATGATACAATCTTAGTTTTTCTTGCTTTTTCTTTATGCTTTGTAATCTTTTGAACAATGTCTGTTCTTGCACTTCTTTGTAATGCCTCTGATAGCTGTATGCGGCTTTTTTTTATTTCCGCATGTTTTTCTTTTACTTTGTGCATATGCTACAACTTTTTCCTTATGCAAGTTCTTGATGCTTTTTGTGTATGCTATTTTCCACTTTTGTGTTGCTATTTTAACATTATACGGATATGAACGTGATTAATAGTTTTTGCATACTTTTCTTTCTTTAATGTGATTGCTATTTTTCGTTATACGGATATGCGTTTTGTAATAGTCTTTTGAGCACGAACTCTTTTTGCACTTTGCGCGGTGCTATTTTTAATGTTATCGGATATGCGCGTTTGTAATAGTCTTTGGATAATTTTGGGCTATCCTCGATCTTGGGCTTGCAATACCTCTTATGTACTTCGGTGATTATGTTGTTCACCAGTTGGTTATTCGTGATAACTCTTTGGTATTCGGAAATAACATGTTTGGGTCATGCCCAATTTTTGTGCCTACGCGTCTTATGCACTTAGCAAAAATGAAAACATTTAAAAAAAATAATGAAGGTAGCTAATCTTCATTTTTTTATTAATTGGTCATATTTTTAAATACATTACAAAAATAGGTAAATTCAAATACATTTTACATTTTGTTGTTACCAGTTTTACTCTTGTAGTTCTATGGCTACTGGAGCCTTGTTTCTTTCAGAATTTTGCTTATGACGGACATCGGTTTCTCAGTTTCTTGGAAGATTTCCTTATTGCGGAAGTTTGTTTTGATAGTTGTCCGTAACACGGCCATGCTGTTATTGTCATTGTTGTCTTTCCGCTGGCTTTGCCGGTGTGGGTAACATTTTTGTGAGTACTCTTGCTCCCTTCCTGGGCTAGAATCCTCTCCTTGTATGCTACTTTTTTCTCTAGGGAGATCTCCTGTCACTCTCTTCTGACGGTGATTCCCGATGAGCTACCAGGCTTTTCATTTTTTCTTGAAGGGCTAGAATGCTCGCCAAGCATGCTTTTACTTTTGTAGTAGCGAGCTTGCGATGTTGTAGGTCATACATTGAGTGTGATAGAGCTTTCAAGGATCTTCTTCGGATAGTTCTGTCTTTTTGAAAGTGTAGCCTCTAAGGGTAGCTTATATATATATATATATATATATATATATATATATATATATATATATCCAGTACCTAAGTGGTCATTTTAAGCGATTCGGTTGGTAGGCGTATGCTTGTCAACAGGATGCAACAACAATAGGATGAATGCGTAGTTTGCATCCTTTGTTGCTTCTTGGTTAAAAGAAGCTTCTTGATAGCTAGAGATTGTCTAATATAGCTCCTTGCCTGCGTTCCTTCTTATCCTTCCTAGGACCCATCCTTTTCCACACTTCATCACTCCTTCCCTTACCATTTCACTTCCCTTATGGCTCCTTTGACGTCTCCCGGATGGACGTGAGCACACTGTTCGATCTTGTTTCCCAATGGCTCTTGGGAGTCTAATCGACAAGGTATTGCTCACCGCACGGTGTCGTTGCCCTAATTGGCAAGGTATTTGGAAATGCCATAGGAGTAGGTTTGAGTGAAGGGGTGTTATGAGGTGTTGTGGTGGTGGGTTAATAGTAGCCATTTAGAACGACTAAGCATTATTAGTAGTCATTTAAGAACATGCTTTGGTTTTCGTCATGTTTTCTTTTGTATTTTTCTTGTGAAGGTGATAAAGGTGCAGGCTATGTATGGTTTATTACTCTTGTCATGTTGGCGATATGTTGCCATGAGACACTTGTATTTTTTCCTATCGTTGTCAGGTTCTTCTTGAATAACATCTTCGGCACCTTTCAGAATGAGCTTCTTCAGACTTTTCTTGTTAGTGTGTTTGATTTTGGAGGACGACGGTTATTGTTTTGCTTTTCCTGCGTTCTCCTCCTTTTTTACTTCGCGTATTTATAGCGAAGATTTCTGCATTTTGCATGTGCTGAGTTTGTCTTTTCTACACGTTGTTGGTAGGTTAGTGCGTGTCTAGGCTCGTAGGCTGGGTGTCTGTTCTTCTGCTTGATTTGACATGATATTCCTTGGGAAGGAACATGTATATGTACTTGTAGATTTTTTCTTCTCTCTTGTTATCTGGATAAGGTTTATCCTTTTACTTCCGCCCTTGTTTGTTTGTTGTTGAGTACTTCCCTTCCCATGGTTGTATCTTTTATGTCGTGTCTGCCACAACTTCTTGCGTACTTCTTTTGGTGCACTACTTCCTCCGAAACTAATTCTTTTTATGTTACAAGTCTTTGTTTCTCTATATTTTATGGGAATCGTTTCCTCATGGTTTTTCCGCATGTATTCGTAGCGTGTTTCCATATTTATTGTTGCTCCTTTCCGCATGACCTTCCGCGATTCGATTGTTTTGAAGTGGCAGGGCGCTTTTTCAACGTTTGTACTTGCTTCCTGAGTTTTTTTTATAAGGTCAGGATCTTCATTCGCTTTATCAGGGATGTCACGTGCGTGCTCGTTTTATTGGCGTTCATGCATTTCTTCTGCTGAAGTTCCGTTTTCATTTTTCCCCTGATGTGTGTGCGGTTGCATTTACTCTTGCTACTCATCAACCTCAATCATCGACCCTTTCTTCCTTTCTTCCATTTGCTTTTTCAAATGCAAACACTCTTCTGTGGTGTGTCTTGCTTTTCCGTGAAATTCGCAGAACCTCCCTTCAGTTTCCCTTTCGACTGTCGTGGTTGGGAAAAGGTTTGTGAACCTTGCTTTTCTTTGTGTCGTTATCTCCTTGAAAGGTTTTCGTGGGTTGCGGAAAGCCTGTTTCCTTTCTCTTATTATTGGCTTATTCTTAAACCCCTTTTTGAAGCTTTGTTGATGCTTGACTGTTGTTCGTTCCATTGGTCTTTGTACCCACTGCCTTTTTCTTTCACGACTTCCTGCGACTACTTCCTCTCTTAGGATGGAAGTAGTTATGCTTATGACTTCGCTCATTGACTTCGGGATTCTGTCGTGTTACCGCTTAATCAGCTCCGGATCAGTGATTGCATGTATGAATCCTGAGACTTTCATAATTTCTGGAGCTCCCTTTATGTCTCTTGTTTCTTCTTTGAACCTCCTTACAAAGTCTTTCGTTGGCTCTCCATCCCTTTGCTTGATATGATGAAGTTTTACAGGATCTTTGATACATTTATTTTGTTGTAGGAAGTTAGTCAAGAAGGCTTCCTTTAGGTTATCATAGCTGTCTATTGACTCGGGTGAAAGGTCGTCAAGCCGGACCTAGCGGATCGGTTAGTGTGGAGTTGAGCATGTGACACCACGTTGGCATGGGCCCATCGCTCCACCTTTCTTCTTGCGGAAGATTTTGAGATGATCCTCTGGGTCTCCGCTCCCATCATATGTTTTCACGTTGGTTAGCATTCGTGTTTTCATAGGCATTTCGAAGTAGCGGATACGTGGAGCGAACGGATCAGTCTCCTTGCAGACCCAGGGTCTAGCCAGGTTACAACCGTTGCTGTCATTTAACTTTCGCTTTTTGACTTCGGACCCTCGGCCTCCGCTTCCATAAGACCCATCATCTGAATGACTGTTTACTTTCCGCGACCAAACTTTTTCAGTTCCGTGCTTTCCAAATCCAGGTCCTGCCAGTTGTGCTCGGGAGTTTTTGTGGTTGTCCTTCTCCTTTCTTTCGGTAACGTGGCGGACTTGCTGCATGTGGTCTTTGGAGTATACATAAGTATTTTCATCCTGGTCTCCGAGTTGGTGGAACACACCTTTGCGCAGCCTTTTGAACACTGTCTCCCTTCCGTCTTCTTTCCCTTTGGGTGACCTAGATCGGGTGCGTCTTCGGCTGCCACCACTTTGTGTGTTCCGCCACTTTGCTGCCTCGAGCTGTTCTTGTAAATCTCCACTTGGTATTTCCGCTCTATGGTGATGTTGGGCTTCACGGTAATCCTTCCGAATTTTTGTTGCCTTGGCTATTTCTTCTCGTTTCTGAACTTTCTCCGTCACAATAGGCAAAATCTGGTCGAAATACATATCACAATACTTCTGGAGGACTGCGTCAGACGCGGGTCCCTCAAGGTCCGTCGAGGCGTGTGGTTTTCTCTTTCTACGTACTCGCATAGCGTGGACATGAAGGCGGGAGTTGGTCCAAGTCGAGTGCTCATGGTGAGTATTTTCTGGAACGTAATTGTGTACTGGGTCCCACGGATGGCGCCAACTTGTTAGTACAATTTGTGCTACGGGTTGTAATGAGTCTGAATATAGCTTTCCGGACCGGGTTAACAAGCTTATGATGGGTTGACCTTGTACTAATCCAAGTAGTTTGAATGAGATCCATGCACAAGAAGAGTAAACCGTTAGCCTTACCGTGGGGACGGACCCCACGATTAGACTCTGGCGTGAGAGTAAGTACACATTCTTGAGAGGGAAAATAGAAGTATGTGTGTGTAATTATGAGACAGAAAGTTGTACCTTATATGGGGATTAGAGCCCCTTTTATAGGCGAGGTTTGCCGCTAGGGCTTCCTAGATTCTCGCATGTAGCGGTTAGTTGTCGGAGCCAGATCCTTGGTGGACAAGGGTTCCGTGTTAATCGCGGACGTAAGAGGTCTAACGGTTGAAGGTTCAGCCCGTTATGTGTCTTGCGTGCGTCTTGAGGTCTGGACCATAGCCAATTTCGTCATTGGGCTTACTGTAGGCCCAGGGTTTGTAATCATTGGGCCTGATCCCAGTGTGTGTATAGCATGTATTGGGCCTGGTAGGCCTGTTATACATACTATACGTCATCACGAAGCATTAAAAACGTAAATGAAATGTTAAAAATATTACCACCGTCGTAGCAGTTTAATATAGATATATATTTATCCAACAATTTTCCCTGCCAAGATGTGGCCGACATCAATTGCAACTTTATTTAGAAGCGTATTGACCATGGTTGCAAACATAAACTCAAAATGTAATGCATTCTTTGTTACCCATCATGTTTTTGAAACAGAAATGAGAATACAAATACTGTTTTGCACAACAACATCGGCGTAAATATCAATTAGACTACAGGCACCAACAGAAGCATGCTTTCTAAGCAACCAAAGTAAAAAAACGGCCGAAGCCGCCATGGCAAGTTGAAAATGCAATTCTATGAGATCACCATACCAAATATTGTACTAGTTAATTCTGGTCTTCTAATGGTTATACTAGTCTTGGTGAGTTGAATCTATATTCAACGATGAACCCTAGTAATTGACATATTTTCGGCTTGATTTGGTGTTCCTACTGGATGCATATTTTGATTTGTTCTACTGTTGGCAGTTCCTACTGGTTGTTGAGGTTCCCTCTTGGTTGATTCTTGTTCCTCTGGTTGATGGAGTTCCTACTGGTTGATCATGTGCGTGTCTTATCATATCTCAAAGTGTGTGGTTAACACTTTGGAGATACCTGTTCATACGTTAATGGTGTGACAAAGACTTGATGAATCTAGCGAAGGGGTGAGATCTACAAACTAAAGGTACTTAATGCACACATTTGCTATCACTTTAAGGAGTTACGTTGTAGTGCTCAGTGTTAGTGAAGGGGTGTGATCTACAATCTGAAGGTGCTTAATGCTCGCATTTGCTATCACTTTAAGGAGTCACGTTGTAGTGCTTAGTGTCTCATATTAGTTGAGTGTTTATCAAGCATTTGGATCACGTGGATAGTACAAGACATAAGACACCTGCGTTGGTGTTCCTACTAGTTCTCCGTTCGTACTGGTACGCTATTTTGATTGTGCTGCTGAGTTGATTTTTCTGCTGTTTTAGTGATAAAAAAAATATATAAAAAAACATAAAAAAAAAATGGTTCCTGCTGGTTGGTTCCTGATAACATCAAATTATCCTGAATATTAAGTGTCAATTTCCCCCGATAATGCTTGTAATTTATATCATTTATATGGATTTATGCTTGTTTTCCATTATATTCCACTTTCAGATAAATTACGAGCATTGGAGCTAAAGTGGCGATGAATTGGAGGAATTATTAAAGATTTATCCGAGTATGCTCACTTTGAAGAAGTTACGGCGTAACTCATCTCTCACATTACGCCGTAACTAAAGCGTGACTCAGAAAGCCAACTCATTAGAAGATTACGGCTTAACTCTCCCAAAAGATTACGACATAAGTATATTAGGTCAATGAGGGTCCGCGTCGCTGATTACTATGCCGTAACTCATGCAAAAACTATGGCGTAGCCATGAATTATTGAAGATACGGCGTAACACTTCTAAGGTTATGCCGTAACCAGCAGATCTAGTGCAATTTACAAAGAAATAGATGATTACGGCGTAACTATTTTGTATTCGTAACCAAGATCTGGCCTATAAATACCCACGATTTCCGGCATTTGAGAGCATCCCATTTCACACACCACAACCAAGAGCGTGGGAAGAAGCCAAAGGCATGTCTAGAGGAGCATCGGAGCTATCTCAAGGAAAAATCACTCCCTACGATAAGCATTAGCATTTTATCTTTTCTTTACTTTCGATTCATGTATTTCGTAACATTAGAAATTGAATTGATTTGTATGGTTAATATGAGTGGCTAAGCACCTCTTGGTGCTGGCCTAGTTATGATTCCTTAATTGTTTTGTTTACGTTTACATTACTTCCGTATAATTATTTCTAAGTGTATGCATGCATAGTTTATTGGTAGCTACCCTTGTTTCGGTAGTTTTGAATGGTTTATTGGTAGCTACCCTTGTTTCGGTAGTTTTGAATGGCGGTAGAGGCTAGTTGCTTAGGAGATATGACCAACTGACCCTAAGTGAGTAGGCTGAGACGGGAAGGGTAAGATATGACCAACTGGCGACCCTTTCTACTTGTGCGATTTGACCAAATGATCACCTACCGTTTGGATGAACTTAAGAATTAGGGGTTGAGTGTTTAAGTTGCGCGCCGAGCACTCACTATTATAAGTCTAGCATGTAGCGGTACTTAATGACTCGGCTTAGGGGACCGGGAACAACTGGACTTATGAAGGGACACGACTTCTCGATTGGTGGCATCTTTCTCGATAGGTTAGGGTGAATTGACCAAATGTTGTCCTCTCGACTTTGACCCCACCTAAAGTAATTGGAAGTAATTAGACGTAGACATTTCTAGCTAGGATGAATAACTAGGTTAGCACCACTCTCCTCTATTGATTACACCTTTGCCTTTATTTGCTTGTATCTGCTTTAGTAGTTAATTAATTAATTCCTTCTCGAAATCATATTAAAATCACTGACACCTAGACTTAGTATTAATCCAACACACATAGCTCTTGGGATGACCTCGGTTTTACCGAATATTACACTGCACACGGCCAGGGTACACTACCGATTAGTGCATTAGGGTGACTATAGGTATAGCGAGACATTATAAATATTAATACACGGTCATTGTGAAAACACGCATCAAGTTTTTGGCTTGCGTGAGGATTATATTAGGATTGCTATTAAGTCTTTCATTTTTGTTTTGTTTTAAAATTTCTCATATTCTCACGATCACTATTCAAGTTTTCGGTACCATGGAAGTTGTTAACATTGATGACCTCACTCTTGAGGAATATTTGGCGTTGAGAAGAGAAGCGAGAACAAGGGCGGGTCTCGTTAAGACCGGCAATTGGAAGCGATGTCGTTTCAAAATTAAAGACCAATTTATAAGGGAGCCGTGCTAACCCTTTTACGGAAGCGAGGGGCGAAGATGTGTATGAGCCGTTGAAATTGTCTTATACATGTGGCCTTTTCAACATTCTGGTGTGTCTCATGGCGCTATTATGCTAGGGTGTTCCCCATGACTCTTATTGGAGGCGCGGAAGATGGTGAAAGATTGCGGGGCAAAAGTTAATACTTGGGCTCTACTTAGAAGCACTTCATTCAGGTATTGTCCTCCGTCGAAGATTTCTAACCGACTCTTGGAGATCCATAATTTCAAGCAAGAAGGCGATGAAACATTGTATCAAGCACAGGATAGATACAGCGATCTCCTTCGATAATGTCCTACACATGATTTGAACAACCGACAAAAGGTCAACATCTTCTACAAAGGAATCAGCGTGACTACAAGGCAGATCTTTGGACTATCAGGACCAATCGAACATGACTCCTACTCTAGCAATTGAAGCCATTCAAAAAATGGCTGATCATTCTCAAAATGGCACGATGGAGGAAGCAAAAGAAAACAAGGCAAAAGTTTTGATGGAATTGCAGCCATAACTAACAAGCTAGAGAATCTAGGTCGAGATATGCTAAAATGAAAGAAACTGTTCATGCCATCCAAGTTGGTTGTGAAAAATGTGGGGGAGGACATCTAACTAAGAATTGTCCTAACATTAACGAAGAAAATACGATCGAAGAAGCTAAATATGGAGAAAATCGACCGTTTTACGGAATGGCTATCGTGGAGGACCCCCACCATATTATGAGCGTAGAACTAACTTGGAGGAAATGATTAACAAGTACCTTGTGGATTCGACCAAGAGGCAAAAGGAGCAAGAAGAATGGCTGAAAAACTTCCAAGATAATACAAACAAAAGCCTTTCTAACCATGACGTGTCACTAAAGAACTTGGAAACTATGATTGGGAAGCTTGGCGACGAGGTACAAAAGAAAAATGAGGCACAAAAGAACAAATCTCTGATTATGTAAAGCCATTATTTTTGAAAATGACAAGTCCTCCAATGAGTCTAATAAAACAATGATCTTGAAGTGAAGAGAGAGTTCGCCGTAACCAAACATCGAGTTACTGGCGTAACCGGGATACAAACAATGACAAGTCTACGAGGTTGACAACTCTAAAAGGAAGAATCATTGGTGTAAGGCTATTGCAATTGGCGATGTAGTGTTACTGACTTATGGGCCTCTTGTGACCCTCGGAAGACTGCGATGGAGGGTTGATAAGGAGAGGGTTAATGATAGCGAGATACATGTGGACTACACTTAACGATGAAGAAAGATTAGCCAAGTTCTCGATTAACGAAGAGGAAGGACCGCCTATCAAGCATTAATCACGGACCACTTACTCATCCGAGAAGATGAGTTCACACAAGCATGGCCGACTTGCAACCCCTTTCTTGAGTATTGCGCGGAGGAAATGTGAAGAACAGTTTGGATATGCCGCATGAATGGGAAGATATGACATTGATTTGGGGACCTATCATTGAAGATTGGTACTCAATAAGGTTCGGTGATGCAATGATTAATTGGTCTTATTGAGAAATCTAGAGCTCAAATATGAAAAACATATTCTTCAAGGAAAGATCATTAAGCCTTTCCAGCGATATTTACGGAAATAACGATGTGAAGAACTTCGAAGTCATTGATGTGAGCAAATTAAAACCAGCTTGCGGAAATGTTTGGGCTTCTCTGCAACCCTTTTGATTATGAATGTAGCGAGCGGCGGCATTGAGAGAGGCTGGGAAAGGCGAGTTCCTATGGACCTCGACAAATGACTAGGAAAGAAGCAATTGCCTTGGCGAGATGATCTAGGATTGACGATTGGGTCGAGAATCAAATCAGGAAAAATAGGCAGCTAACTAAGGAGAAAATGCGGAATGGTGTATGAGTAAAGAACAACCAAACAACGAAGTTCTAAATGGAGAATGGGATAATGACACCCAGAGGATTAGTGAGGAAGGAAAAGAGAATGCAAACAAATGCTGCGTGGAAAATTTACTCGGCGATAACCGACTTAAAGATACCGATTAGATGATGATGATTTTGATTACCTCGAGCTACAAGGTGAAGATGGGTTCATTGAACCCGATGATGAAGTACACGAGAAAAGAAGATGCAAACTTCTTGGCATTCCGTTTAAGAGGCCGCCACCAATTATAGCCGAAAAATATGAGTTCACTCGATACCATTTAGGACCGGAGGAAAAGTTTTGCAAAATTCGAAAGATCGAGACTAAATGTTGGGATTTAGTAAATCCAGTACTTAAAGTGTCGGTCACCTCAAGTATGTATACTCGTTAGAAAGCTCGTAGTCGTAGCTATTCAGTGTTAGTATTTAGATTACTTTGTATGCAGGTGGAGGGACGGATGGGTCTTTACCCTGTATGCACGATCCACAGACCTAAAGTAGGTGTCTAAGCTTGTACCTATAAATACCCTTTGCCCTCCAAGGCAAAGGGTTGGAGCTTCATAATATATTTTTCTTTGTCTCTCTAGGGTTCCCATCTTCTTCCTCTTTCTCTCTCCAAACCTTTTTAACCTAAAGGCACCTATTGTATATCAAACCAAGATCCTACAAATGGTATCAAGAGCCATGGTTTATCCATCTCTCATGTTCTTGGTTTGATTGTTATTTCGTTGGTTAAGGTTTAGTTTTATGCGTAAGTTTGTTATCTCGTACTGAAAGTTTTGGCACCTTAAAGCTTTAATTTTACACTTTTAATCCAAGATTCTTATGGGTTAAGGTTTATTGGGTGTTAAACTTTCAGTTTCTTGCAAAAAGGTTCAAAATTTACACGTTTTTCTTGGTTTTAAGAGTGTTTGGATAAGAGGTGTACGGATTTTCGCATAAGAGAAAGGTGGTTTTGATCCTCAAACTTTGTTGTTTTGGTGTTTTTAAGGTTGTTTCATCATCATAATCAAGTTTAGTAAAAGGTTTTGATCATAAAAACGTGTTTGGCATAATTTGTACTTTCTCGCATATCAAAACCCTAATCCTACTGGCGTAAGGTGTTTTCACTTGATCTTCGTTTACGGTGATTACTCAGTGTTATTCTTGCTTGGATAAGCACGAAAAACGCCGACTTTGGATATCTCGTGCCTTTGTGAAGTGTAAGAGATTTTTGTGGATAAAACCCTAAGTCTACGCATAAGCATAAACTTGCGCGTAACAATTCCTACATAAGCTTTTCTTATGCATAAGCTTGTCTTACGCCTAAGGAAACTTATGCAGGGTAAGGTTTTACGCCTAAGCTTTGGTTTACGCATAAACTTAAGCATTTTACCCTAAGACTCTCACGCGCTTAAGCTCTAGTCTCTGCGTAAACTCTGTCTGGCGTAAGCTTGTGTCTTCGTGGTAAGTTGTTAGTTACTCGTAAAATCTTTGTCTGCGTAACTCATCTCGCATTAGTTCCTCATAACATTGCTTTCTACACATAAGTTTCTCTGGCGTAGCTTTCTTTGTCTTCGCATAAGTGTATAAGTTTTACGGTTTATCTCTTGATTTTGTAAAATCCCCGTGAAAGAATCTATTTCCCGGTTAAATCAAAGATTTGTAAAATCCCATAAAATTTAAACATGTCTTCCGTTGCTGATGATGTGCAATTTTGCATGATCGATACTAGATCCTCCCATGCTGATAGATGACTATGAGTCTTGGCACAAAGAATCGGTTGTCTTGCTTAGGAAAGGAGAATGGGGTGAACATCCTTAAGTCTATTGATGAAGGACCGTATCAGGTTGAGACTACTAGAGACATGATTGATCTGCTGCTGAGATGGAACAATAGTTTATGGAATGGATAGACCTAAGATGTTTGATGAACTCAGCGATAAGGAGAAAAAGAGATTAAATCTTGCGATATCGGGCTTCAAATATTATTCTTCAAGGTCTTCCAAAAGATATCTACAAGCTTATCAATCACAACACTGAAGCCAAGGCGGTTTGGGATAATGGCAAGATGCTTCTCTCAGGGTTACGAATTGACTATCGAGGCAGAGAGAATCACAGTATGTATGATGAATTTGAGCACTTTAAGATGAAACACTGAAGAAGGTGTTTATGAATATTACGTAGATTCCACAAGGCGGTGAATGATATTAGGAATATCAAGATGACTATGCCAAACATTCATTTGAACTCAAAATTAAGTAAACAATATGAATCCCGAATGGCACAAGTTTGTCACTTATGTGAAGCTTACAAAAGGACTAAAGAACACCAACTATGAGCAATTGTATGCCTTCCTTCTTCAGAATGAGAAACATGCTATGTTTGAAAAAAGGATTCTAGAACGGTTCAAATCTCAACTAGAAGAAACAAGCTCATCAAATGATACAACTGCATTCTTCACCAAAGCATCACAAGTCACACTGCCGGAAATAATCACAAGCCCGTTTCTGATTCGGGATATAAGCAACCTAACTCTGATGAAGTCATGGAGCACTTTATCAATAAATTGGCTCTTATGGTTAAACAAAACTTAACCTTCTCCCCACATACCAACAGACTTCACACTAACAATGAGATCAGGGTGCATCAATCTACACAACCATGCTTTGGTGAGAGATGGAAAATTCTGTTTTCCAACAGCAGTTCAAACGACGTCTGTGAACAAGGAAGAGGTGGAGTGGTAGAGGCTATCTTTGGAAATCGAAATTGGGAAGGAATGGAAACGAGGGTCAAGGAGAAAAGCCAATCAAGTGCTACAAGCTGTGGTGAAGAAGGGCACATTGCTAGGAAGCTGTACTCAACCAAAGCGCCCTCAAAAGCATGAGAATACTTGAGGGACAAGATGTTGTTGGTTCAAGCACAAGATAATGGTGTAATGTTGAATGAAGAGGAGCATTTGTTCTTGTCGATGGGAATGCTAGAACATATGATGGAGATGTGGACGAACAACGGTGCATCTTGCGGGAACAATCCCACGCCTTTCAAGTTGCGGTGTGATGCATTTGACTTCGGACGTTGATGATGAACCATGTGCACAAACTATATTCATGGCTAATATCTCTCCAATGACCTCTTCATCTCAACAAGCCAGTCCATCCAAGGAATCCATCATTAAAGAGGTACTCAAACTATATGATGTGGTTGATGAGCAAAAGATTCACCATGAAGTACAATCTATTGAAGTCATTGAGTGGAATCTGAAAATATGGGAAATAACAATGTTATCCCATATGAACAATATGTGAAACAAGATAGCAGATCTTGTTGTACCTAGTGATAAATCTTACGCAATTAACAATGAATGCATGCATGATGAAAACACTTGCATTTGTGCACGATGATTCCTTGACCATTGAGCTCAATACCTATAAGGAACAAGTTGCTATTTATGAACAGCGTGCTAAGTTTGAGTAAACTACCCATGGCGGGATATGGATAACAAATCAAATGCGTACAATTATCAGAAAAAGCAATTTTAGAGAAGAAGTATTAAAACAAGAGTTAAACTCCTTACAAGAAAAGCTTTCTAAACCTGCTAAGAAAAAACAAGAACTTCAAGAAAATGTGAAAATGCTTAAGCATGAATTCAATGCTAAGGAATCAAAAATTTTGAATGATTTTTCCAATCTAAAAACTTTGAAAAACAAACTTGAGAATAAGTTGTACGTACAAGGGAATACCATTCAGACTGCTCACATGATCACTAAGCATAGAATCTTAAGCGATAAGCATAGCGTTCCCCTTGTTGAGGAACCAAGTCCGAGGTTATTAAAAGGCTAGAGCGCTCATAAGGTACTTTATGATGGTAATGAAATCCTTAAGCCTAGGCAGAAACCTAGTTCGCGTTGAGTGCAGCTGAGGAAGATAAGAAATCGGATGAAGTTACTAGGGAAAAAATGAACAAGAAGCTTGAAAATCCGAGTGTAAAAGAACAACATAACGATCAAACCTCATGATTACACTAAGGAAAACTGGATCTCCTTAAACAATTTTAAGACTCAGACACTTCTAACTCCTGAACAAGTGTTTTGGAAAATGGATTTAGATAAACAAAAAGCAGAGAATCTTGTTGTTTCTAACCCTCCCCTTAGGAAATTGCCAAAAGCAACTGTGTATCCTCCTAATACACCAATGCACCTAGTTCCTAGATCAATTGCCACTAATAGCGAGGACCTTAATCGGCCTATATGTTTGTTTATCATTTGTTTGTTGATTTTGAGAAAGCGTGTAAGAAGAGAATCACACCCACAGAATTCTGAGGGGAAGGGTTTTGAGCAAATGAAAGAATGCTACTTAAACGAAGTCATGCCTTTCTTTAAACTATTAAAAGGACAATTTGAGAGTCTTAAAATTGGAATAAACACTGATATTAAAGAAATGGAAAAGGAATTAGATGCAATGATAGTTGAAGTCAATGATTATGAGCGGGAACTAAAATACAATGAAATTGAAAGGAAAAATCTGCATATACTAAATGAGAACTTGACCTCTCAATGTGTTGCTCAAGATGTGTTCTATGTTGCTACAAATTATTCTATTCTTGCATCTCAATTTCATGAATTATCTGTTGCTTTGAAAGTTTCCCATGATCGTGTCATTGAGCTTGAAAAAGCGAATTCAAAATTGCATGAGAAAATTGAACAGGATGATCATGATAATATGGTTAAACATCTTTCAAAATTAGAAGTTGAACATTTTGCTTTGCAATTAAAATATCAACATCTCAAAGAAAATGTTAAAACCTCAAATATCAAGACATCGTCCGATGCTCCTGAGTTTGATGCATTTTTGAAATCAACAAAGCGTGATGAACAAATTGAGCTCATTATAACACGATCAAAAGGTTGAAAGCTCAAATTTCACAAGCGAAAGGTGAAAAGAGGGATGCTTGGTTCCCATGTGCCTCCACCTTTAGATTCTCGAAATTTCCAACTTCAAAACATCCTTTATAACTTACAAAAGGAAAATGCTTGTTTTAAACGAAAATTCAAAGGTTAATGATCAAAATAAAGAGTTATGCGATTCATTTAAAGTTACACATGATAAACAAATTGAAAAGATAACTTCTTTACTTAATGATATTGAGGATCTTAAGCGTGAGGTAAAAGGAAAGTTGCCAATCCCCAATTGCAAGTACTCCGTTCCTAAAGTCTCGATTGTGATAAGTATGCTATTGATATGTTATATATTCCCCACCCATTAGGAATAATGAACTTGCACATAAAGCATATCTCTCATCTCTTAAGGAAAGTTTAAAGGGTCTTCGTGAGATTGTTAAAGATGAAAGATTAGAAAAACCTCTTGATAGTACCATTGCCTATGCTTGCATGGATGCCAAGCGATCTCAAGAACTCTTAGAGTACATAATTGTCACATGTCGAAATCTAGCAATAGGCGAGATAGAATAGTAGCACCCAGTTCTATGCCTAAGGATAAGAATGTGATTTTTAATGTACCTCACAAAACTTGAGAACCGCACTTCTAGACCACCAAGCCAGAGTGTAGTTTCACCAACTAATATTCCTGTTGTTCCTTCTACTGGAGTAATCGGCAATACTAAGGTTAGCGGGTCAAATCCTTCAGGCAATACAATGCCAAATAGGATCTTGCCAACCAAAAGTGTTGAAGAAAAGCTAGTAGAAGAACACCCTAGGAAGAATAAGTTTGAAATGAATAAAGCGAATCGTGTTGATTCTAGTATTAGCTATAAAGCGTCTTTGTAATTAATTCGAATTCTACTGCCTTTTGCAAAACATGTAATGAATGTTTGATTTCTGGTCTTAATCATAAATGTTAGAGAATGAGGTGATTAATGTTGATAATACTCGGTCAAGAATATAAAAATGCTAGACATGTTAAGGAGATGGAAGCCTAAAAGAAAAAGGTTAGCAAGCTGTTGGAAGCCTCTGGGGAAGAAAATTTAGCAATATGGGTTATCAATGGAAACCTCTTGGCGAGAAAATTCAAATTGAATGAATCTCGTCCTAAGATGTCTAGATCTATGCCTTCTAAGAAATGGAAGCCTACTGGTAGAATCATACCTTTAAGAATTGAACATACCTCAAAGGAGGTCCCACTTGTCACTACTAGTTTTGCAACCAATACTAATGAGGTCATATCTCCTATTATGATGTGGGTGCTCAATAATGTGTACTAACCAAGCGGAACCCAATTGTTCATGGGGTTCCAAATTATCGATTATCCATTCTTGTATGTGTTCAAATGCAGGTCTACAAATCGTCCTCTGTATTTGGACTCAGGTACATTCAAGCATATATTTGGTGACGGTCACGGCTCATGAACTTCGTGAGTAAATTTATTGGAACTGTTAGATTCGGAAACGACCATTTTGGAGCTATTATGGGATATGGTGATTATGTGGTCGGAGATAGTGTAATTTCCCGGGTTTATTATGTGGAAGGTCTTGGTCATAACTTGTTTTCTGTTGGTCAATTATGTGATTCCGATCTTGAAGTGGCTTTTCGAAAACATACTTGCTTCATTAGAGAACTTGATGGTGTAGAATTATTAAGAGGCATTCGAGGTTCTAACTTATACACCATCTCTATCGATGATATGATGAAGTCCTCTCAATTTGCTTCTGTCAAAGGCTTCTAAAATAAAATCTTGGTTATGGCATCGTCGTCTCAATCACTTGAACTTCGGCACCATAAACAATCTTTCGAAAGGATCTTGTCGAGGCTTACAGTTAAAATATGAGAAAGATCATCTTTGCTCGGCTTGTCAATTGGGAAAAAGCGAAATATGCCCACAAACTCGTAATGGAAGTTCTTCATACCCTTCATATGGATGCATATGCGGACCAATGAGAGTGCAAACGATTAATGGGAAGAGATATATTTTAGTCGTTGTTGATGACTAATCTAGATTTACTTGGGTAAAGTTCTTGAGGACTAAGGATGAAACTCCATCCGTCATCATCAAACTTATCAAGCAACTTGAGGTTACGTCTTAACAACACGGTTAGAATTGTTCAATGACAATGGCACATAATTGATTAGCAGAGACTTAAGTCAATTTTATGAAAGTGTTGGAATCAGTCATCAACGAAGTATTCCACGAACTCCTCAGCGAGCGGTGTAGTTGAAAGGCAATCGAAGAACTCTTGTGGAAACGCAGAACAATGCTAATTTATTCAAAGGTTCCAATGTTTCTATAGGGGAAGCCATTGCCACTTTACACCCAAAATCGTTCCCTTATTCACACATCTCATGACAAAACTCCATATGAACTTGTTCATAAAGAAAACTGATTTATCCTATCTTCGTGTGTTTGGTGCTTTGTGCTATCCAAAAATGGCGGT
Organism: Chrysanthemum makinoi; assembly: GCA_910596185.1. NCBI lineage: Eukaryota > Viridiplantae > Streptophyta > Magnoliopsida > Asterales > Asteraceae > Chrysanthemum > Chrysanthemum makinoi. Next base: position 195,075,729 of record OU343218.1, on the reverse strand, counting down.
CAAGATTTAGGTAAATTAAGAGCTATGGACTTGACATTGGAGTTTTTGTAGCTTATGCACCAAACAAGAAGGGTTACCGAATCTACAACTGAACTTCGAGATATCATGGAAACTATTGCGTTACGTTCGATGGTACGTCGGTCAAATGGCTCGGGACAATCCGGTTCTGGACCCGCACTTCAAATGAGTCCAATTGGTTCATCCCTTATACCAAATTCTTCTCCAGCAACTCCATATGTACCTCCATCTGAAGATGATTTAAATAAATTGTTTGATCCTATGTTTCATAACACTGAGAATGAAGTCAATCCTACAGTCTCAATATCTTTAAGTCAAGAAGCGCCAGCTGCTGATCACTCGGTCTCATCAACAAATCATCAATCTTCGAATGTACATCATGGAAATGTTTTTGGCATCAATGATGAAGTTAATCCCTTTGCTACTCCCGAAGATGCTCCATTTGAAAACATCTTTGCCCCTGAACCAACATCTGAACCATCTTCATCAGGGGATATAAACTCTGCTACATCATTCCTACAACAACAACCACACAAACACATCAGAAAATGGACACATGACCATCCATTAGATAACATCATTGGGAATCCTTCTCGTTCCGTATCAACTCGAAAACAATTAGCTGTTGATGCCTTATGGTGCTTCTTCACTTCGGTACTCTCAAGATCGAACCAAAGATGTTAAAGCGCAATGTCTATGGACGGTGGTTTAATGCAATTCAAGAAGAAATTCATGAGTTACGATCGTCTAGATGTATGGGAATTAGTACCGGTTCGGTTGTGCTATGATCATTGCTCTCAAGTGGATCTTCAAAGTGAAGCTTGATGAAACGCGGTGATGTTACGAAAAATAAGGCCGCGGTTAGTTGCTAAAGGTTATCGTCAAGAAGAAGGTATCGACTTTGAGGAATCTTTTGCTCTGTTGCACGCGTCGAAGCAATCAGAATCTTCGGCTAATCTTTAGTAAGAATATGATTATCTATCGGATGGATGTTAAAGCGGCTTTTCTCAAGGAGATCTTAAAGAAGTGGTATCGTCGACCAACGAGAAGGTTTTGTGAATCGAGCATCCTACTCATGTCTATCGCGAAAAAGGCCCTTTACGGTTTGAAGCAAGCTCCAGGGCATGGTATGATCGCTATCAAAATTTCTTCTATCAACGGATTGGCAAAGGAGAGTTGATCCAACTTTGTTCACGAGAAAGTCGAGGCAAACACTTAATTCACGTTCAAATTTATGTTGATGATATTATTTTTGCCTGGTGACCAAATGAATGTGACCGTTTTCTATGGAGATGGGCTCCAAATTTCAAATGTCAATGATGGGACAAATGTCATTTTCTTAGGATTACAAATTTCACAAAGTCAGGAGGCATTTTATAAATCAATCAAAATACGCTAATGAAATATTAAAGAAATTTGGATTTACCTCCAGTGACCTTGTTGACACTCCTATGGTGGAGCGTACAAAGCTGGATGAGGACCACTCAGGGATCATAGTAGATCAAACAAAATATCGTAGTATGATTGGATCCCTGATGTACCTCACATCAGTAGAGACATTTTGTTATTTGTATGCATGTGTGCTAGATACCAGGCTAAGCCTGCTCAAAAGCACCTTGAAGCGGTTAAACGGGTCTTTCAGTATCTCTAAGGAACCATTAACATAGGACTTTGGTATCCGAAGGATTCCGGTATGTCTCTAACGGCCTATCAGATCGCGACCATGCGGGATGTCAAGATACACGTCGAATGCGTCGGGTGGTGCTCAATTTTTAGGTAACAAGCTTGTAAGCGGTCTTCAAAGAAACAAATGAGCACTTCATATCCTCTGGTGAATACATAGCCATGTCATTCTGTTGTGCTCAAATCTTATGGATGAGATCCCAATTATCTGACTATGGCTTTGTATTCAACAAAGTTCCTATGTATTGTGATAACAAAAGTGCCATTGCTCTCTGCTGCAAAAATGTTCAACACTCTAGAGCAAAGCACATCGACATTCGACATCATTTCATCAGGTAACAAGTTGAAAACGGTGTGGTTGAACTATACCGTTAAGGTGAATATCAACTAGGGACATCTTCACCAAGCTCCTCGAGAACGCTTTGAGTTTATTCTTCACGACTAGGCTTAAGAGCCTTCAGCGAGCAGCTCAACGTCTTGGGAAGACGTCGAGAGTAAAGGTGTTCGACTCTATCTATTCTTGTATATATTTTTTCAAAAACCAAATACAAAAATATAAAACCAACAAAAAGAAAATAGAAAAATATAAAATTTTTCAAAAATCCATAAAAATCAGAAAATCTTCAAAATCTTCAAAAATTATTGTTTATTTATCATGTTTTGTTGTCGGTTGGATAACATCTACGGACCTTGTGTTGCCACTCAAATAATGGCACGGGTCTCTAGATGAAGTTGAATCTAAAAAAAAAAAGCGAGATGGAGAAAATTTTTGGTTTATTGTCATTTCGAGACAGATAACCGCTTTTCAAAGAAAAACGAGCCATGCTTTATCATGTTTTTCAAATCTCATGCTCGATTCTATAAACATTTATCACTATCTATTGAAAACTAATTGCTTTGTAAAATAACTCGGACTCAAGTTTGAAAATCATGGACTTAAAGTTTGTCAAAATATCTATCACTCAATCAACAACTTATGTCATTGATTGAGAGGGAGAATGATTTCAATTAAATCAAAAGGTTATTTGTCATACAATTTTTTTTTTTTCAAAAGATATCGATGCATGTTTATTCAATGGAGTTTAAAGTCTCTAAATCCGATCCTTATCAGTTAAAACGTTTTTCATAATCAAGTCACAATTCTCCTCAAAAGCTTTCAAAATCAATTTAAATCTACAGAGATCACAAATATCAAATGAGTTGATAATTGTGATCGGGGGAGAATTTGTGATTTAAATTGGATATAATCTGATAATTCGGTAAATGGTTTTAATAAGGATGTACAAGCTCTCCTTCCGACATGTGCCAAATGATTTCAAAATTTCCATGCACATGTTGAGGGGGAGCATCTATCTTAAACCACTAAGTTTTGAAACGTGATCAATGTGCAGGTTCCCTCTTGTATGTGGAAAACTCTTTTAAACCTTGAGGCACATATTGAGGGGGAGCAAAATTATGAAAACCTCATCCTTTCCCAAAATACTTTATCTACTTGATTTGATTAGGGAAGTAATGTTGATATCTTTTAGAAAATGGTAATCAAAGAAGTTAATTCTTTCTCTTGCCTCCATGTGCAAAACGATTTCAAATACTTGATGTACATGTTGAGGGGGAGCTCTTGTTCTAAAATATCAAAACAATTGGTACAAAATGCTTTGATAATATATCTTAAGTATCTGGATTGATTTTCAAATGGTTTTCAATTGGTTTCAGCGGCGGATGAACAATACCAAATAGACCGACCAACTTTACTTTATGTATGGTGATATAAGGATGATAAGGTTAGGTATTTGTTCCTATGATCCGCCAGAACCGGAGGGATCTACCCAGGGACAATCCACTAGTTAGTGTAGAAGTCCTTAGGTATGATGATAAAAAGAGAAATATGAGATATGGGAAGAGTGCGGATTGAGTTGAGCTGATCTTGGAATAAACCCAACAAGGTTCTAGCTATGAAGTCTTGGTAAGCACTGAAGGGGTTGAAGAACAAAAAAAAACTGAATGTGAAAAAGGGTGAAAAGAAATAGCCCTCCATCAATTCAACCTTAGGGCAGAAACCGGGTTCAATACATATGCTACTGGTTGTTACTTAGGTAACTCCGGTATTGAAGACAAGGCGTCATGGACCCGGTGGCCTTGCGCACTAAACTTCCCAAGCCACTCAAGTTCCTCTTTAAAGGGCTTGTTTCATTCTCACAGGGAACCGACATTATCTATCGACTTTCTCTTAGAGATTGTTGATATTGAAGAAGGATACCCTCTCCCTAGTCTTCGATACAGGATCCAAATTTGCACAAATTGAGTCTAGAGCCACGAGATCATCAATAAATATCCTTAGGATACTTTCAATGAAGACTCTCCGTTTCACACAATGTGGAAAGAGAGATTATATCTTGAGTCCTACGCATTATCCTTGTGGTATTGCCAGAACATCTGAGTGATATGCATACATATTCACAATGAATATGGAAAGCCTTCTGGAGCCAACATCAAACAAGCTCCTGGTAGGTGGCATGTGAGATCTATTCTATAGATCAACCATGTGACAACTGAACAGAAACAATGGGGCGATTCAATCTATGAATCAATCCTGGTTGTTCGTTATGGATTGACGGATACCTTTGAAAAACTAGTCGTTGTGATTAAAAGTTCTTTTCCATAGCACATCGACTGTGTATTAATGTTCCAAAATTAAAGGGTATTTATGATTGATAATTGATTTTCCATAAAACCTTATTGGTGGTATTGCAAAACACTTTCTATAAAGCAATACGATTGTTTTCAAATCATTTTCATCAATCCGTGAATCTCAATTATTTGGTTCACTCCTCCGTGTTGTCTTCTTTGAGGCGTTCGGTTTGAGAACGACTAGAACAGCATTTCTGCGAAACCTGTCAAGGAGATTCTTATGATTATTCGATCACTGAGGCGTCGCTTATGCAGATCAACGGCGAGAAGCGTAGGCGTGTACCTCAATTCAACAAAAGTGACCAAAAGCGCTTTTGTCGCGGCTTTATTAACTTCTTGTTTTATGCGGGAACACGCGGCGTTCGCGGTGATCCAGAATGAAGCGGTCAATCCATAGCCGCATGCTCACACATTACATTCATCTCTAAAGAAATCATGATAAGTGCATCAATGACTCTGATATTTTCACTCCATGCTTACCTTTCTGGCTACAAATATCATGAATCAGCTAAAGCTTCGCTACTCGGTAAGAAGATATCATGATCCAGAATGTGAGCATGTCGGTCCGAAAGTCACAACATCACATAATATCAACACCACAATGGGTAAGTCGAGAGATTTATGGTTCTTGATAATCTCAAAGGCGGTTCAAATACTCTATCATCCGCGTGGATCGGTTTAAGACCTCCACTCGATTTTTCAAAACATGCAGAACATGATGAATCAAAGACTACTAGCTAAAGAATAAAAGTGCTTAATCAAAGAAACCAAGAACATGAAGCGTTATATCGGTTGGTAATCATTGTAAGTTGAGGTGACCTCCCTTAGGGGGAGATTGTTGGGATTTAGTAAATCCATTACTTAAAGTGTCGGTCACCTCAAGTATGTATACTCGTTAAGAAAGCTTCGTAGTCGTAGCTTATTAGGTGTTAGTATTTAGATTACTTTGTAACACCGTGGAGGGACGGATGGGTCTTTACCTTTGTATGCCGATCCACGGCCTAAAGTAGAAACGTCTAAGCTTGTACCCTATAAATACCCTTTGCCCTCCAAGGCAAAGGGTTGGAGCTTCATAATATATTTTTCTTTGTTTCTCTAGGGTTCCCATTTTCTTCCTCTTTCTCTCTCAAAACCTGTTTAACCTAAAGCGCCGCACCTATTGTATATCAAACCAAGATCCTACACTAAAGAATACCTCCGCACTGCCACAAATGTCGCTTGGGTCAGGCATAACTTGATAAAGACATGGAGGAAGTCAGCCAAGTCCAAAGGCCACCATAAAGCCCGAGGCTCACGAGTCTAACAAAGACTTCGTAAATAAAGAAAAGTGCTCTTTTGGGGAGACAACCCGAATAATCCCATTTTTATTTTATTTCCATTTATATTTGGGTTTTGTGTTTTTAACCATTTTGCGAGGAAGCGAGGAGAAATCTTTGCATTTGCTGCTGACATCTTTGATTTGACGAGGGAGTGGCGTAACTCATCATCATGGTTAAGCCGTAACAGGCCCTTGTGCAGTAGAAATCTTGAAGCATTACCAATTACGGTGTAATCCATTCGGTTGCGTTGTAGCCACACTACTTGCCGACATATGCGGGTTTGCGATTCTGGTGTAACTCCTTATAGATTCAGCCGTAACCTTCACATTACTTCTTTCATTTTAAACACAATAACCTTGTATTAGTATTTTAAATGAACTTTGTGGGTATGTTCCATGTAAACCCTCACGAGACTCGTCCACTTGGGACACCAAGTGGTTCAAAAGGCTTGTTGCATATGCTAAATGCAACCGTGATTCTGAAGTAAGTTAGGTTTGTTTTTAGTTTTCATTTTTCTTTTTAGAATTATGCTTGTCGGTAGTGTGATTTGGGGATTCAAGTTTGCTCGTGGATGCTTATCGAGTACGACTCTTTTTAAGTATGAGCCTTCCTTTTTTTGGAGCAAATTTCGGGGAAGTTCTGCTCTCATTCTACTTTTAAACTTCACCTTTATTCAGCAGTACAAAGGGACTTTGTACAATTCAAGTGGGGGACGAGTAAATTGTCTCTTTTGTATTTTTCCCTCGTTTTTCTAGTTTATTTTGAAAAATTATGCCATTTTTTTAAAAAAAATTTGACATGTTTTTCTTAACCTAACTAGATTAGACCTTAGCCGAGCACATAAAACCCTTGATATTATATGGTGAGATTAGCCTTATCTGTTTCCAATATTTTACCCCAAATCTATCAAATTATGAGTGTACCGGTAGCTTGTAAACTTTAGAACTTGGCCTTTGCATCATTTCGAGACCATAGACGAGGTATGTTGAGTTAGCTCGATGTATTTGTACTTTTCAGTTTAAGAAGCCAATATTATAGGATTATCACACAAATAGCCTACCATTGTGTGTCTATCGATTAGTCACCTCGACTTCTCGACCCCCTTGTGAAACCCTTTTGTTGCACTCATCTTTAGTGCAAGATACCCCTATATACACCCATCCAGAGCCATTCCTTTCATTTTGTTAACCCGATATATTTTTTCGATACACCTATACACCTTAGCCTACCACGTAGTCTTTATTTGTGATTGGGAAGTCATCATTTGCCTAAGTTCAAGGTTCAAGTGGAAGGTTCGAATCACGCATTTAAATCTGACGACATATTCTTAAAGATCATTGAAGACCCCCCGAATTCCCATTGTTCATCTTAAGTGGGGGGGATATTATGTTTAGTTGTTATGTTCATGTTGAAAAAAAAGAAAAAAGAAAAAAAAAGTGATTCGAAAAGAGAAAAAAAAAATTATGTTATTTAGTTTATTGTAAAGTGCGATGTTATAAGCACTGTGTTATGAGCTTTGTATAGATTTAGTATCGAGGAGGCCACCTCGGTCACATTCGAATAATGGAGTTGGTTAGTGAGCCAACTGTTGTAGAAAAGGTAGTGTGCCCATCATGACGTCCTCTAATGACACATTTACCTAGTACATCATGATCCAGTTTCTTGACTTCAAAACTTGAACTTTGGGCGGACGGTAAGTGGTGATGACTTGGTTATAGATTTAGACTACCTGCTTGATTTTTATTTTACACCATTTATATATCCCATGTCTTATCCAACCCTTTAGTCATGAAGCGTGTCTAGGTGATGCAGCGAGCAATCTTTGGTGTCTTGGCCATGGATTTGATCATGTACCATTGGTTTTGTCCACTTCGTTGTGGCATGTTAGTAATGACGAGTCACCCTTAACCTTTGTCATGTCTATCCATATTGCCTTCGAGAATTGTTGTATAACTCTAGTGGTGGAGATTTGTGTAACCGCCAATCTTATGATAGAATACATGCTATGACTGTGTGATTAAGTGATCACCCCAAAATTGGCACTTATAATAGTTGAGAGGTTTGAGTATTTCGTTCCTATTTCGTGAGGTGTTCAGCTTTGTTTTATTCTAGCATAAGGGATTTGTAAACTTATATCTTCCAGGTAATGGGAGATATCTTTTTAGAAATCATCTAATAGGTCTACTTGAGGGCAAGTAGAGTTCAAGTGTGGGGGGGGGATATTTGATAACATCAAATTATCCACAATATTAAGTGTCAATTTCCCAGATAATGCTTGTAATTTATATCATTTATATAGATTTCGCTTGTTTTCCATTGTATTCACTTTTAGGGTAAATTCGAGCATTGGAGCTAAAGAGAGGCGTGGAATTGGAGAATTATTAAGATTTATCATAGTATGCTCACTTTGAAGGATTCTGGCGTAACTCATCTCTCACATTACTTGTAACTAAAGCGTGACTCGAGCCAACTCATCAGAAGATTGCGGTAACTCTCCCAAAAGATTACGGCGTAACTATATTGGGTCATTGAGGGTCCGCGGATACTATGCCATAACTTCGTGCAATACGGTAACCATGAATTATTGAAGATACGGCATAACCACTTCTAAGGTTACGCCGTAACGGTAGATCTAGTGCAATTTACGAAGAAATAGATGATTGGTAACTATTTTATTGTTACCGTAACCAGACTCGGCCTATAAATACCCCATGATTTCCAGCATTTGAAACATCCCATTTCACACACCACAACCAAGAGCGTGGGAAGAAGCTAAAAGCAGGTCTAGAGGAGCATACGGAGCTATCTCCAGGAGAAATTACTCCCCTACGATAAGCATTAGCATTTTATCTTTTCTTTACTTTCGATTCATGTATTTCGTAACATTAAATATTGAATTGATTTGTATGGTTAATATAAGCGGCTAAGCACCTCTTGAGTCCTGAATTATGATTCCTTAATTGTTTTTTTCACGTTTATATTACTTCCGTATAATTATTTCTAAGTGTATGCATGCATAGTTTATTGGTAGCTACCCTTGTTTCGGTAGTTTTGAATGGCGGTAGAGACTAGTTGCTTAGGAGATATGACCAACTGAACCTAAGTGAGTAGTGAGGCCGGGAAGGTAAGATATGACCAACGGCGACCCTTTCTACTTGTGTGATTTGACCAAGTGATCACCTACGTTTGGATGAACTTAAAATTAGGGGTAAGTGTTTAAGTTGCTAGCAGCCCGGCACTCACTATTATAAGTCTAGCATGTAGCGATATAATTCGGCTTAGGGGACCGAGGAACAACTGGACTTATGAGGGACCGACTTCTCTGGTGGCATATTTGATAGGTTAGGGGCGAATTGACCAAATGTTGTCCTCGACTTTGACCCCGGAAGTAATTGGAAGTAATTGAAGCGTAGACATTACTAGCTAGGATGAATAACTAGTTTAACCACTCTCCTCATTGATTACAGTTGATTTATTTGCTTTTATACGCTTTAGTAGTTAATTAATTAATTCCTTATCGAAATCATATTAAAATCTGTGACACCTAGACTTAGTATTAATCCAACACACATAGCTCTTGGGACGACCTCGGTTTTACCGAATACTACACTACACACGACCACGTACACTGCCCGTTAGTGCATTAGGGTAGACCATAGGTATAACGAGACTTTTATAAATATTAAAACACAGTGGTAAAACCTGCATGATTCCTCACATTTCAGTTCTGCGGTTATTTTAGACCAAACGGCATATGGATCTTGGACGATGTAATGCTTATGGCTTGGTTACTTTTATTGGTTTGGTTTGGTGTTTACAGGTCGTTTAGTACGTAACATAATAATGGCGTGTTTTGGTCCAGGACCACACACATTATTAGATTTTTGATTTGATCTGAGATGGATCAATGGGCGGTTATGGTGAGGTAGGTCAGGGACCAACGGTGATCTATAACTGAGGTGTAATAAACATGTCTTGTTCGCACTAAATCAGATAAGGATATTGTGATGACATTTGGTGCATTAGCTTTTTAAATGATTATGTAACAAGTTCACTCTTTTTGTGAGATTCAACAAAAGTTGAGGTAGATGGCGGTGAGGAGCAGTTACATGAGAGGAGGATGTTATTGCACTTGGATGTTTCATTGATACCTTTTATTTCCACGCCAATTAAAGTGAGATTCATGAGATGGTTAGTATACTTTTAAGGGGAAGCTTATTGTTTATATACTTACCATCATATGCATCACTTGAGGAAGCGTTTACAGTTGCACAAGACCCTATTAGATGATTACAAAAAGGGGAAGAAGATTCATGATGTGCAGCTTATTATTGTGATGACGTAGCAGCATTGTTTCTTTATAAATTGTTTTGTAATATCAAATAGGGAAGATTGTTTGGAATTCAGATTTGAAGATTACAAAACCCACAAAATGGAATGAAGAAAGAAGAAAACAATAAGGCCTATTATAGTATTTAGATAGCTTTGATAGTAAACTAGGTTTTATCTTAATAACCTCCTCTGTTATATAAAGAGGGGGTGGTATACAGGATTATGAATCATCCATTCATAGAAGACTTCTCCAATGAGAGTCTAGAAAACGCATAGAGCGTGTAGTAGTAGTAATAGTAGTAGTAGTTTATGTTAGGAATTAGAAATTCCAGGTATTAAAGAGTCGGTCATCTCAAGTATATGTAATCGTTAGAAAGCTCGTAGTCGTAGTTATTTTAAGTTAAGTAGAATTTAGTTAAGTAACAGTGGAGGAGATGGTCTTTACCTTTGTATGCTGATCCTGATACGTTGTGTGGCGTTTTATGTAAGACTATAAATACTCTCTACCTCCCAAGGTAGAGAGTTGGAATAATATTTTCTTTCTCTCACTATAGTTCCCAACTCTCTTTCTTTCTCTCACTAGAACTTTCTCTCTCTAACATACTTATACGCCTACTTTGATCATGGTTTAGAGTGTTTGTGAAATGAAATATTTTACAATTGGTATCAAGAGCCATGGTTTGATCACTCATCTTTCATGCTCTTTGTTTTGGTGGATTTCATAAGGTTTTTGGTGTATTAAGGGTTTAGGAGAGGTTGATTCATTTGAACAAATTCTAGTGTTAAAGTTTGAATTTTGCTTGTACTCTTGTGTTTTAGGATCATCATATGTGTTTATGTTTTGAATTGGAAGGCTTAAATCATTGTGGTTTGGTTGTTTTGGATTGATAAAGTGGTTATTTTGGAAAGAAGGACGAAGCGAGTTGAGTCTCGGACTTGCTTTCTTCAAAGCGAGTTGCCAAGATTTTATTTTATGCGAATTTGGTACATGCGACTTAGCTACATTTGCGAGTTGATCTTTATGCGACTTGGTTCTAGCGAGTTGTTTCTTTAGCGACTTGATATCTAGCGACTTGCTACTTAGCGGTTGTAGCGTTAGAGTTAACTTAAGCGACTTAGTGTTTAGCGAGTTGATTGTATTGCGAGTTGAGACTAAAGCGGTTAGCTATTTAGCGACTTGATTATACTTGAGTTGAGTGTGTTGCGAGTTGATGCTAATGCGACTTGGCTATTGGCGAGTTATTTGCTTATGCGAGTTGTGTGTGTTTAGCGACTTGTTCATTTGAACATTTTCTTCTTTGTGTTTACATTTTTACGGTTGTTCTTTTGGTTTAGTAAAATCCCGTGAAAGAATCAATTTATCGGTTTAATCAAAGAGTTAGTAAAATCCCGTAGAGCTTGAAACATGTCTACAAGCGTTCGACTATCATCTCCACTATGCTGAGGATGTTCAAGCGGTGGTTCGGATACTCGTCCACCCATATATGAGCCCGACTACGACTCTTGGGCTCAGAATCAGATTATCTTGTCTTGGAAAGGAAAATGGTGTCAACATTCTCAAATCCATTGATGAAGGACCGTATCGGGTTGAGACGACTAGAGATGTACTTGATACTGCTGAAGATGGAACTCGATTTACGGAATGGGCGGACCAAATTGTATGATGAGCTTGATGATAAGGAGAAAAAGAGATTCGATCTTTGATATCAGGCTTCTAACATTGTTCTTCAAGGTCTTCCTAAAGACATCTACAAGTTGATCAATCACAACACCGATGCAAAGGCGTTATGGGATAATGTCAAGATACTTCTCTAGGGTTGAATTAACTATGGAAGACAGAGAATCACAACTCTATGACGAATTTGAACACTTCAAGATGAAACCATATGAGAGTGTCTATGAGTACTATGTGAGATTTCATAAGTTGGTGAATGATATGAGGAACATCAGAATGACTATGCCTAACATTCAACTGAACTCAAAATTTGTGAACAACATGAATCCCGAATAGCACAAGTTTGTCACTTGTGAAGCTCACTAAAGGATTGAAGAATACAAACTATGAGCAACTCTATGCCTTCCTTCTTCAGAATGAGAGACATGCTATGTTTGAAAAAATGATTCTTAATCGGTTCAAAACCAACGAGGAGAGACAAGCTCATCTAATGACTCAGCGCCTTCTACTCAAACATCGGAATCACAACCAAAGCCTCACAAGTCATACCCATGGGAAATGGTAATCACAAACTCATTCCTGATCCTATGTTCAAACAAGCAGTCTTTGATGCACACGTGGGTAACTTCATTAATCAACTAGCTCTTCCGATTAGTCAAAACATGAATTCTCTCCCACAAACCAACAACAACCTCAGAACAACAACTAACCCACACAATCAAGCTCTTTGTTAAAGATGGGAGGATGATGGTGCAACCGATTCAGGAAAACAGTATGATCGGGGAAGAGGTGGAGTGGTAGAGGTTATGTTGGTATTAGAATCGAGGAAGGAATGGTAATCAAGGTCAAGCTAAGCGATCAAATGTTATAAGCGTGGTGGTGAGGGACACATTGCAAGGAGCTGCGCACATCTCCAAAGCGTCCACGAATGCTGATTACCGAGAGATAAGATCTTTGCTTGGCCAGGCTTCGGGATAATGGTGTACTTTGGATGAAGAGGAATTGTTGTTTCTTCTTTGGGCAATGCCAAGACCTATGATGCAGATGTGGATGGCAGACCTATTAGGAGATAGGTCACAATCATCGAATGCCTTTCAAGTCAGATTGTGATGCATACGACTTCGATGTGGATGATGGACCTACGACACACACAATTTTATGGCTAGCATTTCTCCAATGGTTTCTCCCAAGGTCTCTTCTTCACCACAAAAGGCCCATCCAAAGACAAACTCATCTCGGAGGTATTAAAACTATCACGATGATCTTGATGTGCAAAAGATGCATGACAAAGTACAATCATCTGAAACTATTGAATCAAATATTGAAAATATGGGTAATATCAATGTTGTCCCATATGATCAATATGTGAAACAAAGTGAAAGTGAAGTTGAACCAAGTGATGCATCTTACGCGATCAACAATGACTATATTTTTGATGAATACCTTTTGCATGTGCTTACGATGATTACGTAATTTGAACTAAATGCCTATAAAAAACGTGTTGCTATTTATGAACAACGTGCTAAATTTGAGTTGACCACTTTCGTGGCGGAAATGGATGACCAAGTCGTTACAATCATTAGAAAAGTAATTTTCGAGAAGAGTATTAAAACAAGAGTTAAATTCCTTGCAAGAAAGCTTTCTAAGCTGCTAAGCAAAAACAAGAACTTCAAGAAAATGTGAAAATGCTTAAGCAAGAATTTAATGCAAAGGAATCAAAACTCTTGAGAGATTTTTCTAATCCGAAAACTTTGAAAAACAAACTTGAAAACAAGTTGTACATACAAGGGAACACCATTGATTTGCTCACATGATCACTAAACATAGAGTCTTAGCGATAAGCATAGTATTCCCCTTATTGAGGAACCAAATCCAGAGGTCATTAAAAGGCTAGAAATGCTCATAAGGTTCTTTATGATGGCAATGAAATCCTTAAACCTAGACGAAACCTAGTTAGTTGAGTGCGAGGAAGATAAGAAATCAGATGAAGTCACTAGGGAAAAGATGAACAAGAAATTAGATGATCCTAAATGTAAAGAGAAGAAAATAAAGATCACACCCCATGATTACAAGAAGGAAAAATGGATTTCCTTGAACATGTTTAAGCCTCGGACATTGTTGACTCAGAACAAGTTTTACGGAAAATGGATTTAGATAAAGCGAAAATATTGTTGAAACAAACCCTCCTCTTTGGAAAATGCCTAGAGAGACTGTGTATCCTCCTAATACACCAATGCATCTTGTTCCTAGAACAATTGCCACTAAAAGCAAGACCTTAATTAGCCAATATGTTATCTTTCAACTATTTGTTGATTTTGAGAAAACTTGCAAGAAAAGGATTACACCCACTGGTATAAGCGGAAGGAGAGGGGTTTTGAGCAAATGAAAGAATGTTATTTAACCGAGGTCATGCCTTTCTTTAAACTTCTAAAAGATCACTTTGAGAGTCTTAAAAAGGGGATAGAAACCGATATTAAGGGAATGGAAAAGGAATTTGATGCAATGATAGTTGAAGTTAGTGACTATGGGCGAGCACTAAAATATAATGAGATTGAGAGGAAGAACTTGCATACACTAAATGAGAACTTGATTTACGAATGTATTGCTCAAGATGTGTTTTACTTTGCTACAAAGCATTCTATTAATGCTTCCAAATTTCATGAATTATCACATTTGCTTTGAAAGTCTCCCATGATCGTGTCATTGAGCTTGAAAAAACTAATTCTAAACTAAATGAGAAAATTGAGTGGATGATCACGACAATTTGGTTAAACATTTTTCTAAACTAGAAGTTGAGCATTTTAATTTACAACTAAAATATCAACATCTTAAAGAAAATGTCAAAACTTCAAATATCAAGACATCCTCAGATGCTCGAGAGTTTGATCGCAGTTTTCAAATTAACAAAGTGATGAGACGATTCAAGCTCCTTTGCAACGATCGAGAAAATTGAAAGCCCAAATCTCTCAATTAAAGGGTCAAGCGAACAATATGGCCGGTCCCCAAAATGCCTCCTCCTTTAGATTCTCAAAATTCTCAAACTTTTCATCTTCAAAACTTAGTTGATGCCTTACAAAAGGAAAGCGAGAGTTTTCTAGAAGAAAATGAAAAAGTTAAACGACATTTTAAAGAGTTATATGATTCAATAAAGGTCACTGCGTTAACAAAATAACGAAAAATAGCCTCGTTACAAAAGAAATTGAGAATCTAAAGAGTCGGGAAAAGGGAAGATGCCAATGACCAATGAGAATGTTGTATCAAAGGTACATGTTTGTAATAAATATGCTTTGATGCGAAATATATTCCTCCTCATCTTAGGAATAACAAACATGCTTTTCATGAAACTTATGCTTCTCCTTTAAGGACAGCCTAGAATGTCTCAGAGTGAGATTGTAGAGAAGAGGATAAGTTAACAAACCTCTGATAATGCAATTGGTTTGCTTGCCTCATATGCCAAGCGATCTCAAGAACTGCTAGAATGTGTAATACAACATGCCCAAAACCTTAGGTAAGCAAGGCAATCCTTGATGAAGTGTTCTATGCCTAGTGCAAGCATGCAAATCACTCTATGCCAAATGTTATGAATGGAACCTAATGTGCCTTCAAGTAGTTGATTTCAAATATGTTAGTGCTAAGAATGTGAACTCGAGTGTGCCCTCTAGGTGTTCAAATCCCAGCTATTCAAGTTTAAAAAGTTAACTTAGTGTGCCGCATGTAGCTTGAGATCCCGCACATCTAAGCAATTGAATGCAAATAGTAGCCAAACCAACTAATGTTCCCATTCCCTCTACAAGAGTAATCAGTGACATTAAAGCAAGCAGGTCAAAGTCTCAAGACAATACAAGGAATGATAGGACCTCACAAGCTAAGAATGTGCATTGGAAGAGAGTAGAAGACCAATCTAGGAACTTTAAGCTTGAGTTGAATAAAGCGAATCGTGTTGATTCTAGTATTAGCCTTAAATCTTGTAATTAATTCAATTCGATACTATTTGCAAACCTTGTATTAATGTCTTGCTTGAATTGTTTCTAATCATGAATGTGGTGTTAATGTTTTGCTAATGATGTTAATTGTCCAGTATATTGTTAATGCTAAAAATCATGCAAAAAAGGCTAAAAGGCAAAAAAGCGAAAGAAAGTTAGAAAGCATTGGAAACCCACGGGAAGAACATTTTAGTAAAGATAGGTTATTATTGGATACCTTTTGGTGGTAAGACTAATCCCGGACATTGCCCACTAGAAAATGGATGCCTCTTTGGTAGAACTATTCCCTTAAGAAGTGAACATACTTTGTGATAGGTCTAATAAAGACACTAGTCTGCATCTATTCACAATGATTCCATTGCCTATTTTTACGATATGAATGCTTCTATTTTTGATGTGGATGTTCCAATCATTGTTACTAACCAAATGGAACCCATTCTTGCATGGGGATCCCAAATATCTAGTTATCCATTCTTGTGCAATGTTCAAGTGCATTCGTTCAAATCGTTACGTGGTACCGGACTCAATTTGTTCCAAGCATATACCGGTGACGGTCACTGCTCATGAACTTCGTGAGCAAATTCATCGGGACGGTTAGATTCGGTAATGATCATTTCGGTGCAATTATGGGTTATGGTGATTATGTTGTTGGTGATAGTGTTATCTCTAGAGTATACTATGTGGAAGGTCTTGATCATAATCTGTTCTCGTTTGGTCAATTACTGTGATTCTAATCTAGTAGCCTTGAGAAAACATACTTGTTTTGTTAGAGAACTTGATGGTAAGGAATTGTTACGAGGAACTCGTGGTTCAAATCTTTACACCATCTCTATCGATGATATGATGAAGTCTTCTCTAATTTGCTTGTTGTCAAAGGCTTCAAAACAAATTCATGGTTTGTAAGCATGAATTAGTCTAAATCACTTGAACCCCGGCATGTGAGTCTCTCGAGAAAGGACTTAGTTGTAGGTTTACCTCGACTAAAGTATGAAAAGGATCATCTTTGTTGACATGCCAATTGGGAAAAGAAAGAGGTATGCCCATAAACCCAAACCTACTAACTCCGTCACAGAAGTTCTTCATATGATTCATATGGATTTATGTGGACCAATGAGGGTGCAGAATATCTTTGGGAAGAAATATGTGTTAGTTGTGGTTGTTGATTACTCTAGATTCACCTGGGTCAAGTTCTTAAGGACAAAGGATGAAACTCTTGATATCATCATCAAACTCATCAAACAATTGCGAGTTCGACTTAACAAAACCGTCCGAATATCCGAGACAATGGGCGAGTTTGTCAACAAACAACTCAGTGAATTTTATGAAAGCGTTGGAATCAGCCATCAAAGAAGTGTTCCACGAACTCCTCAACAGAACGGTGTAGTTGAAAGACTAAATCGAACTCTTGTAGAAGCCGCTAGAACAATGCTGATTTACTCAAAGGTTCCAATGTTTCTCTGAGCTGAAGCTATTGCCACTGCATGCTACACACAAAATCGTTCCCGATTCACTTGTTCATGGAAAAACTCCATATGAACTTGTCCACAAAAGAAAACCTAATCTCTCATTCCTTCGTGTGTTTGGTGCATTGTGTTATCCAACTAATGAGGGCCAAAATTTAGGCAAACTTAGATAGCGGACATTGGAGTTTTGTAGGGTATGCACCAAACAAAAGGGATACCGAATCTACAACAAAAGAACCCGAAATATCATGGAAACAATTCATGTTACGTTTGATGAGTGACGGTCAAAAATGGCTCTTGGACAATTCAGTTCAGGACCCGCACTTCAAAACAGTCCCATTGGTTCATCCCTTGTTCCAAACTCTTCTCAAGAAACTCCATATGTACCTCCATCTGAAGATGATTTAAAGAAATTGTTTGATCCTATATTTGATGAACTTTATGATTCGAGTACTAATGAGGTGTCAATTTCTACAACGAGGCTGCTCATATTCGAGAATGAAGTCAATCCTCAGTCTCAATATCTTTAAGTCAAGAAGCACCTTCTTTGATCCTGATCTCATCAACAAATCATCATTCTTCAAATGTACATCATGGCTGTTCGGCATCAATGATGAAGTTAATCCCTTTGCTACTCCGAAGATGCTCATTTAAAAACATATTTGCTCTGAATCATCATCGAGAACCATCTTCTTGAGGAGACATCAACTCTGCTACTTCAGTCCCTCAACAACTGCCACATGAACACCTTAGAAAATGGACTCACGATCATCCCTTAGACAACATCGTTGGAAATCCCTCTCGCCTGTATCAACGGAAACAACTTGCAACAGATGCCTTATGGTGCTTCTTCAACTCCGTACTCTCAAAGATCGAACCAAAAGATGTTAAAACCGCCATGAATGAAGATAGCCGGTTCAATGCCATGCAAGAAGAAATTCCTGAGTTTGATCGACTTGATGTATGGGAGTTAGTACCGCTCCAGCGTGCTATGATTATTCCTCTTAAATGGATCTTCAAAGTGAAACTTGATGAGCATGGTGATGTGTTGAAGAACAAGGCTCGATTAGTTGCTAAAGGATACCGTCAAGAGGAGGGTATTGACTTTGAAGAATCTTTTGCTCCAGTTGTTCGAATCGAGGCAATCGAATCTTCTGCTAATGTTGCTAGTAAGAACATGGTAGTCTATCGAATGGATGTGAAGACGGCATTTCGAACGGAGATCAAAAAGTCGTCACGTTAAACCTGAAGGATTTGTGAATCAAGAGCATCCTACTCACGTTTATCGTTGAAGAAGGCTCTTTACGGTTTAAAGCAAGCTCCAAGGGCATGGTATGATACACTTGTCAAAGTTTCTTCTATCAACCGGATTTAGCAAAGGCAGATTGATCCTACATTTTCACCGGAAGTCGAGCAAACATTTAATTCATGTTCAAATTTATGTTGATGATATTATTTTTGCCTCGACAGACCCAATGGAATGTGATCGTTTTCAAATGAAATGAGTTCAAAATTTCAAATGTCAATGATGGGACAAATGTCATTTTCTTGGGATTACAAATTTCACAAAGTCTCGGAGGCATTTTCATAAATCAATCTAAATATGCAACTGAGATCTTAAAGAAATTTGGATTTGATTCATGTGACCTGTTGACACCAATGATTGATCGAACCAAACTAGATGAGGACCACTCAAGGATCATGATTGACCAAACGAAATATCGTAGTATGATTGGATCCCTGATATACCTCACTGCTAGTGACCAGCATCTTGTTCGTTGTTTGCATGTGTGCTAGATACCAGCTAAGCCTACTAAAATCACCTTGAAGCGTGGCGGTTAAAAGTCTTTTCGGTATCTCCAAGGAACCATCAATATGGGTCTTTGGTACCGAGGACACCGGTATCACTAACGACCTATGCGATCTGATCATCGAGGTGTCAAGATACTCGTCAAGTACATGCGGAGGTGCTCAGTTTTTGGTGATAAGCTTGTGAGTTGGTCTTCAAAGAAGCAAATGAGTACTTCTATTTCCTCTACAGAGGCGAATACATAGCCATGTCATCTTGTTGTGCTCAAATCTTATGGATGAGATCTCAATTATCTGACTATGGCTTTGAATTCAACCAAATCCCTCTGTACTTGTGATAATAAAAGTGCTATTGCTCTCTCATGCAACAACGTTCAACACTCAAGAGCAAAGCATATCGACATTCGACATCATTTCATTCGGGAACAAGTGGAAAAGGTGTGGTGGAACTCTATTTTGTGAGGTCTGAATATCGGTTAGCGAGACATCTTCACCAAAGCTCTTCCAAGAGAACGTTTTGAGTTTATTCTTCCACGTCTTGGCTTGAAAAGCCTTCAACCAAAAACACTCAAACGTCTTCAGGAGGAAGACGAGGAGTAAAGGTCTATCTTCATCTATCTCCTGTATATATCTATTCGAAAATCAAAATACAAAATTATAAAACTTAAAAATTAAATAGAAAAATATAAAACTTTCAAAATCCATAAAAATTTGAAAATTTTGAAAAATCTTCAAAAAATATTGTCATTTTGTTTTGTTTCTCTCAATTCGATAATATCTACGGTCTTGATGTTGTCATTCAAAGAATGACACGGGGACTTTAGATGTTGAATTTAAAAATCAAAAATCAAAAATTTGGGAGAAAGAGAAATATTGGTTTATTGTCATTTCAGGCATAACCGGCTTTCAAAAAACGAGCCATGCTTTTTCATGTTTTCAAGATTTGAGAATTTGTTTGAACATTCATCAAAAGCCTTTTTATCAACCAAATTCCATGCTCTGATTCTATTAACATGTTATCTGCTGAAAACAAATTGTTTTGAAAAATAACTCGGACTCTACTTTTGATAATCATCTGGACTTATTTGTCAAAATATCAATCTCTCAATCAACAACCTATGTCATTGATTGAGGGGGAGAATGATTTCAATTAAATTAAAAAGTTATTTGGCATTAAATTGTTTTCAAAAGATATTCATGCATGTTTTACCAATGGAGTTTAAAGTCTTAAAATCCGATCCTTATCAGTTAAAACGCTTTCATAATCAAGTCACAATTCTCCTTAAAAGCTTTCAAAATCAATTTAAATCAATAAGAGATCACAAATCTCAAATGATTTGATAATTGTGATCGGGGGGAGAATGTGTGATTTAAATTGGATTTAATGCGATAATGATAAATGGTTTTATAAGGATGTACATGCTCCTTCCCCATGTGACAAACGATTTCAAATTTTCAATGCACATGTTGAGGAGGAGCATCTATCTTAAACCTATGATTTGAAACGTGATCATTTATCTCAATGTGCAGGTTCCCTCTAGTATGTGCAAAACTCTTTTCAAACCTCGAAGCACATATTGAGGGGCAATTATGGAAACCTCATCCTTCCCCAAAATGCTTTATCTACTTGATGTGATCAAGGAAGTGATGGTGATATCTTTTAGAAAATGGTAATCAAAGAAGTAATTTCTTCCTCTTGCCTCCGTGTGCAAAACGATTTCAAACATTTGCTGCACATGTTGAGGGAACTTTTATTCTAAAAATATCAAAACAATTCAGTACAAAATGTTTTGATAATATATCACAAGTACATGGATTGATTTTCAAATGGTTTTCAATTGATTCCAATGGCAGATGAACAATACCAAATAGACCGACCAACTTTACTTTATGTACGGTGATATAAGGATTATAAGGTTAGGTATTGGTTCCCATGATCCGCCAGAACCGGAGGGATCTACCCAGGGACTATCCACTAGTTAGTGTAGAGTCCTTAGGTATGATGATAAAAGGAGAAAAGTGAGATATGGGAAGAGTGCGGACTGAGATAGAGCAAGTACTGGAACAAACCCAACAAGGTTCTTGCTATGAAGTCTCGGTAAGCTTAGCAGAGGGTTGAAGAATTAAAAAGAATTGAATGAGAAAAGGGTGAAAACATATAGCCCTCCATTTATTCAACCTTAGGGCAAAAACCGGGTTTAATTCATATGCTACTGATGGTAACATCGGTATTGAAGACAAGACGTCATGGACCCAGTGGCCTTGCACTCAACTTTCCAAACCACTCAAGTTCCTCTTAAAAGGACTTGTTTCATTCTCACGAAACGGACATTATCTATTGACTTTCTCTTAGAGATTGTTGATATTGAAGGAGGAGACCCTCTCCCTAGTCTCCGATATAGGATCCAAATATGCACAAATTGAGTCTAGAGCCACGAGATCATCAATAAATCTCATTAGGACACTTTCAATGAAGACTCTCTGTTTCACTCAATGTGGAAAGAGAGATTATATCTTGAGTCCTACGCATTATCCTTGTGGTATTGCCAGAACATCTGAGTGATGTGTTTACCTATTCACAATGAAGATGGAAAACCTTCTGGAGCCAACATCAAACAAGCTCCTGGTAGGTGGCATGTGAGATCTATTATATGGCTCAACCATGTGACAACGACACAACAATGGGCGATTCAATCTTTTGAATCAATCTGGTTCAGGTTATGGATTGACGGATACCTTTGAAAAACCGGTCTTTGTGCTTAATAACTCTTTTCTTTAGCACATCGACCGTGTACTAATTTTTCAAACCAAAAGGTGTTTTTATGATTGATAATTGATTTCCAATAAAACCTTCGTTGTATTGCAAAAACAATTTCTATTGAGCAATACACGATTGTTTTTCAAATATCTTTTCATCAATCATTGGACTCAAATTCGCTGGTTCACTCACTCCGTGTTGTCTTCTTTGAGATGTTCGGTTTGAAACGACTAGAAGCATTTCTGAAACCTGTCAGAAATTCTTGGAATTATACCGATCACGACAGTACTTGTCTTGATCAGCGGGGAATGGGGCCTCAATTCAAAAAGTGATCGAAGACACTTTAGGTATTGCTTGCTAACTGTTTTATGCGAGTACACCCAACGTTTGCGGTGATCGAGAATGAAGCGGTCAATCCATAGCCGCATGCTCACTTTACACATTCATCTCAAAAGAAATCATGATTAGTGCATCAATGACTCTGATATTTTTCACTCCATGCTACCTTTCTGGCTGTGCCAATATCATGAATCAACGAAAGCTTCCGCTACTCTGATGAGAAGATATCATGATCCAGAATGTGAGCATGTCGGTTCGAAAGTCACAACATCACATAATACCAACACCATAATGGATGTATCGAGAGATTTTTATAGTGATGATCTCAAAACAAAATTATTATCCGTGGATCGATAAAAGACCTCCACTTGGTTTAACCAAACATGCAATGAGAAGAATCAATGACTACGAGCTTCGGAGCAAAGTACTACATCAAGAATGCAAGAACAATTTTAGTGTAATATCTGTTTGTATTCAATGTAATTTTAGTACATGATTGAGGTGACCTCCCTTAGGGGGAGATTGTTAGGAATTAGAAATTCCAGGTATTAAAGAGTCGGTCACCTCAAGTATATGTAATCGTTAGAAAGCTCGTAGTCGTAGTTAGTTTTAAGTTAAGTAGTATTTAGTTAAGTAACACCGTGGAGGACGGACGGGTCTTTACCCACTGTATGCTTGATCCACAGCCCGTTGTGTGGCGTTTTATGTAAGACTATAAATACTCTTTACCTCCCAAGGTAGAGAGTTGGAGCTCATAATAATATTTTCTTTCTCTCACTATAGTTCCCAACTCTCTTCCTTTCTCTCACTAGAACTTTCTATCTCTAACATACTTATACGCCTACTTTGATCATGGTTTAGAGTGTTTGTGAAATCCAATATTTTACAGTTTATTTATATTTTATGAATAAAAAAAACCTTATTAGTGATGTTGATTGTGTTATTCTTATTCCGTTGCATTCAATCAATCAATACACTTATACTTTGGGATTTTTATTATATTTACTGACCATTAGACCATTCTTATTGCTATGCGGGTTGTTGCTCGATTCGAAGCTAAAGCTTTCACTTTTCCATCAAATATGAAGTATCCTCATTGGTCGAATAATGATTCAACTTCAAGTGAAAGTGAAGATTTGTAGGAAGTAGGAACTAAAGTTGGGTGAGGTTAATTTTTCGATGTAAGTTTGTAGTTGTTCAGTGATGTATCTTATGGCAGGCATACACTTAACGCAAGCATTATTTAGAAACTTACAGATGGCAGGTCAAACTTGGTGAGGTTGCAGCCATGGCAGGCATACGGCGATGATGATGCTATTGCTTTTGTACGTATATGATTTTTCAGCTATAATACGCTGCTGAACCATGGTGGGTGAAACTGATCCGTATCTTGGCGGGGCAGCACGGCTTCGTGTTTGCAGCCATGACGGATCTGATACCCGTCTATACGGGGCGTTTGGATTAGCTTATTTCACCGACTTACGAAATTGTAGTGGTGAAATGAATCATTTGCACGTAAAACTGCATTGGTGAAAGTGTCGTGGTGAAAGTGGTGGGGGAGGAAGAAACTGTAGTAGTGAGAGTAGAGGAAGATGTAGAAGAAAGTTAGCGGTAGAATATTAGTTATAGAAAATAATGTTATAATGTTGTTGTTTAACTGATTGTAGAGAGTAAATTGTGCTTCAAGTGATTTTTGTAACAAATGTTATTGTTGAATGTCCGAAATCGGTTTTGGTTTTGCGTTAACGAAGAACTGAATTTAGTAATGGCAGTTATATTGAAGTTTGCAACAAGTGCTGCTTATAATGTATGGATTGGTAGTATAGGTTTTGAGGAAAATAACATGTGATTAATTTATTTTCATAAATTTCATCTTTTTCAAAAAAACATATTGCAACCGTATAAACACACAAAAAACACACCAATAGAAGTTTTAATACTGGCCAAAAGCGGCTTGGTATCATTCGTGTAGCTATACGTGTGGGTTGAACCAAACATACGTTGTAGCCATCCTATAAGCCAAAATTAAAAGGACCTCATAATATTCAAATTTATGGATCATAGACTATAAAGCTCAATGGGCCCATAAAAACTAGTCACCGTACCCGGCTTTCACCTCTAGCCAACCTCAAGTAGTCATTTCCAGATACTAAAAAATCCCTAAACTCAAAAAACCAAAATGTCAGACAACATCCCATTTGAAATCCAATCTGAAATTATCAAAAGGCTTCCTGTCAAAGCATTGATTCAATTCAGATCAGTTTCAAAAGCATGGAAGTCTCTTATCGATAGCTCCAAGTTTATCGCTAATTACCACGCCCGCGAAACTCAGCCGAAACATCATCTCCTTGTAAGTTACACTGATACTAATAATAATATTTCTGTCAAAAACTATGTTTCGATTGTGGACGATGATACTTTCCCCCAGCACATTTGTCCCTTAACTGCCCCCAGTTCCGTTAAACCACTCATTAAACCAACAATAGTTACCTCTCAAGGCTTGCTATGTTTTTGTGCTTACGAATACAGAAAAGCTGTTATTTGGAACCCGACGATTAGAAAATCGGTTTCTATTGTTGTGCCTAATGATATACTAGATTCATCTTATGAAACCGTTTTTGGTTTCGGGGTTTGTCCTAATACTTGTGACCCTAAGCTTGTCAAGGTTGGGTTTAAGCGTGGTTCCTGGGGGATCGGGACTATTGTTGATGTTTTTTCGTTAGGTGTAGGGGCTTGGAGAAGACTAGATGTTAATTTGCCTTGTAAATCAATTGCATTCACGGAGAATAGCGTAGCGATAGATAGGTTTATATATTGGTATGCTTATCAACAGATTAATAGTTTGGACGGTGGATCTCGCTGGTATTATTTGATTGTGTCGTTTGATATGATGAGTGAAGAATTTATGGAAATACGCCTCCCTGATAGTTTAGCACTTAATCTCGGAAGTAGTCGTTTTATATCTAAGCGGGTGGAATCTTTGGTTGTCGTTCAAATCAAGATAGAGGCCGGTGAAAAAATTTATAGTGTTTGGGAGATGGAAGATGGTGTTCCAAAATCGTTCAAAAAGCTATTCACTATTAAAGAGACACCACATGAATTTAAAGACGTGCTTGGATTCACAAAAAGTGGTGAAGCTATAATTGTAATGGGAAATGATCTTGAAAAAGCTGCACTCTTTGTTTATGAACCTAACTCAGAAAACAGTACTCATATTGGGATTACGGTAAAGCCATATTCATGCTCTGTGAGCTCCTACATAGAAACGCTACTTTTGCTTGATCACTAAGATTGTTGTATTTACTTTCACGTGAGGACAAAGATAATGGCAACATTGCAAGGTGCGGTGTTTATTAACTTGTTTTGGAGCATGTAAGCATAGTGAGAATTAGTTAAGAGTTGATGAAGTCTAATCGCTATTAAGAAGAATATCACTTTTTGTTTTTTTTAAGAAGAATATCACTTTTTGTTTTTTCTGTTTTTTGTTTTTTTTTTAACGACGAGGATTTGGATGTTCGCGCGTTGCCGCGTGAGCATTGTGTCGAAGCATAGAATTGCAATCTTAGTACGTATTTAACTACAAAGTTTAGAGTTATCCTTCATAATGGCATACATGAAGTCTTATCGATATAGCTATTGGTTTTGCTAATAAACTAAGATAAAAGACTTCATGAATGGGTGAAATCAATGTATTTGAAAGAAACCTTAATAAATACTGTAATAAGTTGCAGAGTACATGGATTGACATTAGACGTTTTGATTATATCATTAATGTGATAAAAAAAATTGGGTAGCCAAAAAAATAAACACAACAGCATATAAAGTTCATGCTACAAACTGGTTATTTTCTATAAGGAACATGCCAAAGTGACCCGTTAGTCATATACTCAGTAAACAGTAGATAATGTTCCACCCGGCCCATCCGATTACAACGCAAATAACGCTACCATGTTTGGATGATGAAGATCTGACAGCATTTGTGCTTCTCTCTGAAAGTCTTTAGTCTGTGAAAACACTATATTTATCTTCTTTATTGCATAAATTATGGTTCATATCTTAAGGTATTAATGACTTACCAAACGTTCTTGTTCTGATGGTTTCCATGCAAAACAACTTTTTCTTATTCACTTCATAGCAACTTGTGTTCCCCTCCACTTCCCATGATAAACAGTTCCAAATGTACCCGAGAAAAACAATTGCTTATTAAACTTTTTCTCGAGAACACTGAACTTGAAAAATACAAAATTTCTTAGGACGTTAAGAGTCATGACAATAAACTTCTATTCTAGCAAAAAAGTTGAAAAATAATTGCTTATTAAACTTTATAGGATAAACATATATGCTTATTAAACATACGAGGTTTGGTTTAAGCTTATTTTTCCAGCTTATGTGATTTATTTTTAACAGGATTGTCACTTACCAAGGCTACAAATGCACTTTGGAATACATCATTAATAGGATGAACATATATGCTTATTAAACTTGGGAGGTTTTCGTTTAAACTTATTTTTCCGGCTTATGGGCTATTGAACTTTTGAAAAGGTAATTAGCTCAAATTTTAATTCATAACCTCAAGTTGATAAGCTAATAAGCCCAAAAAAGTAAGCTTATAGGCTATTCAAAAGGTCAGTAAGCCCCGTAAGGCAGAAAAATAAGCCTGAACAAACACCCCCTTAGGACACTTGAAATATGAATTTTCTGATGACTAAATAAACTTTGTGCAACATATCTTGGCTCTAGTTGGTTAGAATGGAGTACGCGGCGATACTCATGCTTGAAACATAAGTGTTATTAATACAAATAGAGATCTATGCTACCACTTACTTATTAAAGAGTAGTACACTTTAATTAATACTACCATAACCGAGAGATTGATCCATTTCTAAATAAAGTGGAGCGTTCTTGTAAATCTATCAATCTAGCCACCATATTGCTTTAGTTGTTTCTTCGTGAGCTTGTAATCGGTGTAGTACCTGAAATATTAGAAGATCATAAGTAATTTATGTAATTATGTCAATGCCAATTGAATTAAGATGTCTTTCAAGAAAAAAACAAATTACCTACTCCATTCGGTTGTACATCCTTCAACTTTTTCCCAGGAACAACCATCTTTCACTGCACATGAAAATACCAAATTTCTTAGGACGTTAGAGTCATGGCAATAAACTTCTATTCGAGCAAAAAGTTATTGTGTATCAATACATCAAAAACCTATACATCATGTCACGTTGTGTTAATAAGATGAACAATTGAGCACAATAAAACAACGAAGCCATTGGGGTAGATGAAATGATCCAATTTCTTTCTCAAGACACACTAAATCAAGTAGATAACCTACGGCAGGAATTGCGTTCGACTGCTGCAGACATCTTGCCAAATTGACGGCATCGTACATAAAGTAACATGTACAGTATAACAATCATCATAAATGCTGTATGATATGGTTATACCAACAGAATGATACGGTTACTGATATAATTCAACTTAATTTTAGCCTAATATGTTGTTCAACATTTGAATGAATAACTTTTTTTTACAATGTCTTACCAAAAACTGAGTTTGTTGTCTGGTTGTCGAAAATATCTTTTCATAAGAAAGAACACATAAAGCTTGACGCACCTGGATTATTGTGATCAAAACTTTTGAAAGAGAATAAGAAAGGTTAAATAATTCAAACTGATAATCCTATGAAGAAGTAAATAAAAAACATTTAGAAGTTTTTGGGAGTGGTTCTGATAAAAGGAAATTGACAGGAAGTTGGTCGGCATTCCTATATTTTTCATTGTGCTTAATCCTATATTGCTCATTGTATGATAGAACCAAAATAAGATATTCAAACTACTACGATAAGATAGACACAACTCGTGTTCTACTTGTTTCACCCAGACACGTCTGCTTGACCCATCATTCTACAGTGATCCTTTTTAACCCATTTGAGCCACCAACTTAATTTCCAAAAAAAAAAGGGATGAAGCCCTGCATCAGTCACCAATTTGTCAAAGATGATCGAGTTTGACCATCTTACAGTGAGATCTGTAATCTTTTCAAAGTAAAGCTGCAACATAGCCAAAAATAAGTAAGTTATAACACATTAAAGGCACGATCATGTACCCATCACCTATTCTAGCAGAAAATATACCTAAAGCTCTATTTATAGCACATGTTTCACATAATTATTAATGTCAACAGATACTCCATCTTATTTCGAATCGAATGATTAGGTTTCATATTCTCAAAAGGGATTGAAAGTACTGCAAAGTGCAAACATAAGTCCCTTCTTCAAGTGTCCATTCTTGTGCGACTGGATCCTTATGCACAAGCAGCACAACCGATGTAAGTCCACCGAAGCTCTTTCCATTACAATTTTTTGTATCGGGCTCAACCTCACATTTCCTCTATTTTTAGGAAGATGGTCGTATGGTTCAGCTTTTCGATTTTGAAAGGTTGGATCCAATCACTATTTCCTCTCAGTTCTGTCCAAAACGCTTCCTGTGGGCCACTCCGTTGGAAGGCCCACATGTTGTGGCGTGTGTGTAGTGAATTTTCTCACTTTCCAATCTTGGTCGTGATTTCACACACTGGACCCGCTAAGCATCTCTCTTGATGACTGACAATACACAACAAACCCTTCGTTTCAAGCTAATCGGCTGTAAAATCAACAAAAAATTCGCTTGAAAATGGGAAAATCTGGGATCATTTAATTGCTCAAACTTAAACATATATAAGCTTATAGCTTCATTCATGTGTGTTCAGGCCATCGCCAAACATTCAAATACGTATCATGTAATCTATTTCCAGAAATAATCTCTCTATGCTGTTATTAGTGATCATACGATAAACTGAATCACTTAACCTCAAGCATCCGAAAAGATACCACTTTTAGTAAAACAAACCAATTAAAAGACTTGACACTTTCCTCAATTCATCTATAAAAGATACGGAAAAAAACTACCAGCAGTTCCATTGGCGACTCGGTACGTGACTCATAATCCCCATTCCTTCTTGGTAGCGGTGTAATTGGTGTTCTCAGTATGTTATTCTCTTTATCAACAGGTCCATCTAAACCGTTGAGGCGATAAAATTAAAACAGTCTCATTCCCAACTTATTCTCAAACAAACCACCACCAACATCATTCTCAACATCCAAAACAACAACCCTTTTCTTCCCAAGGTCCATACATGACTTAGACTTCAATCCCGACCACGATGGCGAACTTATAGTAGTCTTTGAATGCAGAAAACAATATATCGTGATTTTCACGGCTTGGAGAAGTTGGCACACCATAGATCTTAGCCATTATTTACAAATAAAATCTCAAAAAGTCAAAAGTCAACACACCTCGGTATACTTCAGGCCAAGAGGAATCAAGCTTTTCTAATACTTCTCATTGTAATGTGTTTCATTCATGACATCATGCAAAGGATTTGGGTCCATGTAATAGGATGTCTTAGTTTTAGGTTCCTGATTGCATATTGACACATTTATTGTAATATGAGATCCTCTAAGGTGTAAGTGTTTCTAGGCCATTTGGTATCAGTGAGTTTATGATTGTATGCCATTTTGTGCAGTGATTTGAGAGGATCTGAGTCTGAGAAAATAAGTGCGTATGTGTACAAAAGATAAGTCAGAGTATGATAAAGAAAAGGAGGGAAAAGTTTAACAAGAAATAAAAGCTTATTGATGATAATAACTGTAATTACAATCCTATTTATAGGTTATGAAAGGGTATGACAGAAAGTTGTGTTGGTTCATTAGAACCAACAGTTATGTCCCTAACAACAATAACTGTCATATAACTACCCTTCCTATAACTGTCTAAACGACCAAGCCATGTGGTCAATCTAAAATCTAAGTGGCTTGTAGCCATAATTTAGAGTATGTGCAGTCATTGATCATACATTTGATCATGACTGCATATATTACAATAAAACCAAATAAAAATGTCTTAAAACATGGCATGAACATCAAGTTCTGCATTTTGAACTTATAAAAATATCCAACATTCTCCTTAAGGACAAAATGCTAGTTTCTTTGTCTTCATTCTGGTTCATTCAAATGATGATGGTAAAATCATCATTTGAGGAACTGTCATAGTCTCCTTCAATCTTAGAGCTTCCTGTCCCTTCTTCTTGAAAATTTCATTTTGCTTGATTCATCATTGCTATTGAGATTCTCCAGTATCACACCAAAGTGCTCCAATCTTTTGTCTTCCTGCTTGATTATGGGCTCTCTCTTTCAAATCCCTCCATAGCATTTCTCCATGCTTCCTGAAACAAGTCCATCTGTTTCATTGTATGAGGCCCTAGCTGTGCTGTAATAACACTTAAAGACATCTAAATAATGATTGTAGCATTCTTTTATCTCATGGCCTTTTTCTTTTTGTAGACCAAATATTTCTGCAATGTAATCAAAGTCTTGTGCAAACACCACACTGAGGTATCCCCCTAGTGTGTCCACAAGTTTGTAGAGATCCATTAAGTGGATCTCTCTATTATTAATTTTGGGTGGAATGGGTCCTGGTAGGTCCCTATTTAAATAGACAGTATAGAACCAAATAAAAGCTTTATCAAATTTCAAAAAAATTGTCCCATTCTTGGCTTATAATTTCATCAATCTATATTAAGTCAAGAAATGCAACATAATCTTTAAAAGAGGAAATTTTAGTAGGGTAGTGTACACCTTTAACACAGATGAATTCATCCTGTTTTGTTATGGTGGCAATCTGATTCTCCTCCTTTTTCTGCAAAGAACTCTCATCAAGGAGTTTATATAAATCATCCATGTATTTGTTCTGCCACTTCTTCATCTTATCTTGATCAAAACAGCAATCTTGTGGGTTCTTAAACATAGGTACTGGCTTGCATCAATTTGCTTTAAAGGTGAGTTCTAAGCCCTGTGATTCTAGTTGCTTGGAAGATTGAATATTGAATGAAACATTTGGTGTGTAGTGCACACCAGGGATGATCAATATATCTGACCCTATCAAGATTTGTACCTCTCCAATCCCATGGACAAACATAAGTTTGTGTTGGTCTTGTATCTTCTCCATAGCAAACTTCTCTTTTAACTTTGCAAATAGGTTCAAGTTAGAACAGACATGTTTGTCTATTTGGTTGCTTGATATACGGATCTTATCCCACCCTCTTCATCTGTCCCTTCCACCATGAAGTCAGTGGGCGAGATGTATGAATCTGGGTAGGTGATTTGGATATTTAAAGTTCTGTATTCTCCTTTGTTTCGGTTTGCTTCTTCTTTTCTTTATTAGGACAATTGGCACAATCGTCCCAACACCACAACCATAGCAGACATACCTTTTATGCTTTTCTATATTGCTTTGTGGTTTTGGTAAGGACTGGTTGTATGCTTCTATGTCTAGTAATTTCTTCAACATGGCTTTGCAATCTTGTGAAAGTTGCCTCATGCATCTCCCAAACTTGGTGTTGCTTTCTCTTTGAATATGTCTTGATATAAATTCCCTTTGGAATCTGTTTGGCATGATTCTTCCAGTTTTTGTGCTCTGATGCCATTTATTGTAATGGCCAACAGATCCTCTAAGGGTGTAAGTGTTTCTAGGCCATTTGGTATCAGTGAGTTTATGATTGTATGCCACTTAGTGCAGTGATTTGAGAGGATACTGAGTGCAGAAAATAAGTGCAGTATTGTGTACAAAAGATAAGTGCAGAGTATGATAAAGAAAAGGAAGGAAAAGTTTAACAATAAATAAACTGTTATTGATGATAATAATTGTAATTACAATCCTATTTATAGGTTATGAAAGGGTATGATAGAAAGTTGTGTTGGTTCATTAGAACCAACATTTATGTCCCTAACAACAATAACTGTCATATAACTACCCTTTCTATAACTGTCTAAACGACCAAACCATGTGGTCAATCTAAAATCTAAGTGGCTTGTAGCCATAACTAAGAGTATGTGCAGTAATTGATCATACATTTGATCATGACTGCATATGTTTAATATTTACAACAAAACCAAATAAAAATGTCTTAAAACATGGCATGAACATCAAGTTCTGCATTTTGAACTTATGAAAATATCCAACAACCTTATCAATGTAATTATGTTTCGGTAATGTTTATAACCAAGGGTTACAATACAACAATATTTGTGTTGACACTGATGAAAAAGTTGAAACAAAATACCGGGAGGTCATATTCTACTTCTGGGAAGATAGCCAAATCAAGCACCTGCAATCAGAACATGACTGAAAGTAAATTTTATCACACAGTCTTATCTGATAGTAACTAAACATTAAAGTTACATATGATATGTGAACTCCTGTGATTATATTGGACAAAGGTCAAGCAAGTGTAATAGATATGAATTGTAAATAAATAAGCATTATCATTTAAAAGAACATTACCTGCATAACATCACTCGAACGAACTCAAATATGCAGTAAGCACAAAAAAACCAAATCAGTGACTAAAATTCAAAAAATAAACTAAACACATATTACATGTATGTTCATGCCTTAATGGAGATGATCATAAAGAAGGTCCACTGATCTAGCAACAAGGGGGGTCCACAAGAGTGAAGCTACCAAAATCCGCATGCTCGTCAAGGTGTTGAGATGGTCGTTTGACTTCTCTTGACCTTCACTGGTCTTCGTAACAGTCTGAAAAAAGACAAAAGATTGTTTGAGAGGTCCCCGGGGAACCCCCTCCGACGATCAAGTTAGTATTGATCTTTAGGTATTAAAACATATAGTTATGCATTAGAATGTAGTAATATGATGAGAAGAATTGGTGTCTCCTTAAAGTGAAGAGATAGTACCTATTTATAGAACCAAATTTAAGGATACAAGTGTGGATTCTACTTGCTTTACTTATCAAGTTGCAGATGTATAGTTTGTTAGTTGCTTCACTCGTAAAGTTACAAGTGTTCATCCAACCCTAGTTAATTGTGTATTCCAACTTGGTTAGTTCATTGTATGAACTAATAAGAATATTACTAATCATCATATCAACAAGACCCATTTATCGCAATTGGTGTGTTTACTTCATGAGTAAGTTATACATAGTTCTACATACATCTCTCAATAATGTCCATCAGATAGTTTCATGAATATGTTGAGCCATGAATGTGTTGTAATGTGATTCAACTTCAGTATATGGGGTCATGTATTCATGAGTGTGTGCTGCAATTATCAATTTGTTGTTTCCATAAGTAGTAAAACAGGGGTCACACCATTAAGCTCCCGAGTCTATATAGGCGATGTAGCATGCATCGACTTTAGTAATAATTGAGAGCATTTTTAACTAGTACCCATTTGAATATTGTGCAAGTAATACCATTATGAACATGTTAGTTAAAGTTTTGTAAACATGTGTTATGGATCATGATTACATAGATAACCATGACACTAGAGTCACAAAAGTAATAATTGTGTAGTTTGTGTTTTGACCCAGCAAGTGTGTCATGTGAGAAATTAAAACATAAATTGAAGTATCAAACATGAGAGAATTTTATCCGATTAAACGCTGGAGGCAAGAGGGTTTAAGAGACGAGAAAACACTATTGTAAGTAAGCTTTCCAGAATTTAGAAGTAGGCGATCCATAAAAAAGAATCAAGAGAAATAATGTACCATTTAACCAATGAAAAATAAGCAGAATCTCAAGTGTGCTATCATGTGAGACGTTTTCGAACTCAATAAATACGTAACTGATGCGAGCGTTATTATTTAATTATGGAAAAAAGCTATAAATGCTTAACGTACTTTCCCAAAAAACTCATTATGCTCTATGTACTTCAATTATTGTCATTATACAAAACCATTTTCATTTTAATTGGTTATTTGTGACGTGGATTTCCAGCGTGTCCCTTATATCCCACATGGATTGCCAGCGTGTCCATTATATCCCCTATTAAACCCAGAACTCTGATCCCCTTTTCCCCAAAACAAAACCCTAATTCTAAAACCACTCAATAGCATCACAATAATCCAAATCCATATCAAATTGAATCACAATGTCAACATCTCTTCACAGACGTCGTGTGCTACCCACTCACTGTAACTGCAACAAGCCACTTCCTAGACGAACTGCTTGGACTCCCAAAAATCCAGGTCGAAGATTTCATAATTGTCGTTTTTCAAACGTAAGTTTTGATGTTTTATGAAATAATTAACTTTTCCCTAAATTTGGTTAATTAGGGTTCCAAATATGATTTAGTTTTAATTTTTTCAGATCCCTGGTCAAAGGAATTGCAATGCCTTTTATTGGATTGATCCAGGTTAAAAATCCATGGTACCAAAGCTCAGTTGTTTGAGCTTTACCAAACTTTGCATTCTACTGAAAGGGCAAGTTATGCTGATCAAATAACTGTTCAGGATCAACTTGAGAGTTTGGAACATGAATTTAAAGTGTATCAGAATGACATGGATGGAGTTGCAGATTCAAAACATGAAGTTGGAACTTATCAAAAGCAAGAAAA